>JANHMN010000002.1:28623772-28638203 GCA_030674055.1 Rhabdomys pumilio | reverse complement strand
TGTGTGTGTGTGTGTGTGTGTGTGTGTGTGTGTGTGTGTGTGTGTGTTGTGGGTCAGTATTCCTGGGGAAACATGAACAAATGTCTAACATATCTGGATAGGTAATCAACAACACACCAAATTAAGGAAGCCATTAAAGTCCAAATTGAACAATCAATGTGATTTAGTTTTAGTTTCAGTTTTTTAGTTTTAGTTTTAGTGTTAGTTTTAGTTTTAGTTTTAGTTTTAGTTTTAGTTTTAGTTTTAGTTTTAGTTTTAGTTTTAGTTTTAGTTTTAGTTTTAGTTTTGCTTTTGTTTTATTGGAGTTACTCACAGGATTATAGGTGAAGGGTTAGTTACAGAAGCAGAAAAAATTCAAGACAGATCCATGACCAAAAATCCATGCCACTATTGGTAATAGCTCATGAAAGCTGAATCTCACTGTAAAATTTTCAGTCAGCTCAATGGGTTGTGAACTATGTTTTTCCACTGGTGGTCTGTACAACTTTAAGCATCTTTGCTTGTCTGTTTCTTCCATATTTTTAGACTGACCTGAACCTCTTCTGGCTAGCCCAACTGCTCTGAGAGCATCTTTCAATAGTCCTTCTAGTGTGTATAAATTTGAGAAGGGGGGGATCTATTGAATTTGTTCAGCTCAAGGGACTTCCTGAGACTTTTGAGTTGTTTACTTCTTAAGTTTATTTGCAGGATGAAATGTTTCTCTTCCATTAGAACATCCTGCATTCCACTGCGCTTTCCAAAAAGAAAAAAAAAAGTTGATATCAGAAGAAATTGTTCTATAACAGTATGTCACCAAGAAACACATTAAGATGATAGCCCTGGTGGATTTAAGTATGGGATACACACCCTGAGATACTTAAGAAGGACCTTTCAGTAATGGATAATTTAGTTGCCTTATATTTAGTACATCTGTTAACATGTACCAAGATAGAAGCTACTAGTGGTTTGAACAAAGCCTCCTCCATTAGCATCAAATCTCAGATCACTTTCAGTAATTATTGGGCATCTGATGGTGCACATTTTTGTGATGATGCAAAAGTTACATCAGAGTGCCTATGACAGATTTTGTTTTCTGTTCTTTGTATAAAACTAGAATTTGCCTAAGCTCTCCACACACGAAATGGGAAGAAGTAAGGCCTGAAGTTATGATGATAACAAAGTCAAGAATTCTTAGCTACATATAATTGGATCAAAAGTGGAAAAGACACAATCAATCAGGTGCTATTTAGGTTTAACATTAGAAAATTGACAAGTATCTGCATAAAAGAATAGTTTTATGTTTCATGTCCAGGAGAGCTTGTTTCTGAAAATGGTTATTGGTAAATGAGGATATAAGTTGAACAAAAATTCTTGACATACTGCCATTAAATTCTTCTGGGTGAAATGGCTTGACTGGAATGCAGGGTCCCTGGATATGTCTGAACTATGTAATTCTCCCAATTCCTAGGCAATTCTATAGTTTCACTGTTAGATTTAATTTGTAGTAATTTAATAAAAGAAATTGAATCTGAGAGAAGAAACTCTACTTTATGCTCAAAAACAGAAGCATTTCATCCTGGCAAAGCAGTAAATAGCTACAGGAGGTTCTGCAGCTCCATGCAGTGTGCACTTTACAGGTGGGTAAGCTGAACAAATGCAGGCAAGATATTTGAACAGATCCTGACCACAGTCCCTGATACCTAAATGTTAACTCTTATTTCATTACTGTTACTCATTTTATCCCAAATATATTTGTAGGATCCTATTAGGGTCATGCATGATATTTCTTCTGAGACATCATGGTTGGATATGGGACAAGTGGTCAAAACTCTGATATTCCCATAATAGCAAAACAAATACCTAAAAGAGCAAACCAGTTGTAAATCCTACAAGACACAAAATGTTTGGATGTATCTTCTCAATGAATTATATGTGTCAGTCAATACCTAAAATATAGAAATTGAGTGGATACATAAGAAACATGAACAAGTCAAAAGTTTAACTCCTCCTGTAAATGTCTAAATGTTTTGCATGCTGTTGCATACCTAGCTTCTTCATCCATTTCATAGAAAAGTCTATTCAGGATATTTTAAATTGACCAATTGGTGAAATGCAGAATCTAACCTAAGTATCCAAAGAATTAATACTGAAAAATAGTGCTTCATGTTTATTGCGTGTGTGTGTGTGTGTGTGTGTGTGTGTGTGTGTGTGTGTGTGTGTGTTTATTTATGCATGTCAGGACATGTGAGTTAAGATCATAAAACAAGTTTCAGGAATGTGTTCTCTCCTTCTGCCATGTGACCCTTGGGATCATTCATCCTAGTTACCCTATTCATCTTTGGTAACAATCACCTATAACTTCTGAGCCATTTTACTGGCCCAAGCAAATGGCTCATGCTACAGATTTTGACTTAAAAGCATAGGGCAACTGAGAAACATCAGTAAATTTTATATGAAGATTGTCAACTTTTTGGTATTATGTCTTTTTTTTTAGAAAAAGAAAATGACTCAGATGAATCCCGAAACACTTCACCATGATGTTCAAGTGACTGTTTAGTTAGATTTGTCAAAATATGTTTAAAACATAAATTTGAATAGTCTAATAAAATATAAACACCTAACCACTATAGTATCTCAGAGAAAAGGGAGACACTGAACAATACAATGTCTCCCACACTGTATTGGATTTCTGGATTTTCACTGATCTAAAATTTCTTAAATAAATGGTATAAGCATAAAAATTACATAAACAAATAGCATCAAAAGTCACAATGCTTTAGCATCCAAATATGCCATCATCCTTCCTCAAAATTCATTCCACTTTATAATTGTATTGAACTATAGTTCACTGGAATTGTCTTTAAATAAATGAAATAAAAATAAAAGGAGGCTGGCAACTCCAAATGAAAATACAGAACAGGCTAAAGCCAGCTGATTGAATGGTAACAAGGTCTTTTAATTCTCCTTTAGAACACAGAGGAACAGCCTTGAGACAGCAGAGCAGCTTTGATACTTGGAAACCATGAAACTATTCTGTTTTCCTAACTAAAAATCTATACTGGAATATTTAACCATAGCAACAGTTCAGATTCTTCAATCATCCCCCTTCCTGGAATCCTGAATGAATTGACCAGTTTCGTGCTGGAGAATCCATGAAGGACCTTCCTCCTGTTTCACTACTAAGATCTGTATCCCCCCAGCTCCAGTCATTTATTTTTTTATTTTTATTTTATTTTACTTTATTTTATGTTATGGTATTTTATTTTGGGGGGATAGTGTTTCTCTGTGTATCCCTGGCCATCTTGTAACTGACTATATAGACTAGACTGGTCCCCAATCCACACACCCTTCTTTGCCTCTCAGTGCTGAGATCAACAGCATGCATCACCACGCCTAGTTTGCCTTTTTAATCAATAACCTCAAGAAGAGGTCTGAAGACCCCTGCAGAATGACACACAACAGTGACCACTGAGTCTTGCTGTATTTGCTCCCCACAGTTTTGAAAGTTTTAACACCATTGTCTATATTTTTATAGTTTTTACCTGTTCTTATCAGAAACATATATTTCAATACCTCTAGAAGCCAGAGCTTTTCTTTATCCCAAAGGACAAAAATACACATTGACCATAATGAACAAAACCCGTGCCTCTTTTCTCCAATTAAGTGGGACCATGACTTCTATACATAAATCCTATCAATTCTATGCAGAAAAAAAACAATCACCTAGTTTTTTGTTCAGAACTCAAAGATGAAGAAAGCTACCTGAGTCTTACAGTGTTTTCATTCTATTTTTAGAGAAAGGATTTAGAGAAGATCAAACTGTGTCCTATGATCATCCACTTTGCTTTCTGAGAGGCAGTTTGTTTGAACAGACAGTTCAGGAAACTTGAAATGAGACCTGGAAATTAACCTCTGCTTTATACTCAAAATATTCCACTTAGCATACAACAGATTTTGTTTTACCCCTGAAACACAGGGTTGTCTTTTGTTTTGTGTTTTATGTTTTGTAAAACTGGGCTCAAAGTACTTAGTTCCCAAGTTTTTAATGATGCTCACCTGAGATGATATCACATAAACAATTTATTTTTCTATTTATTTCTTAGTCACAATTAAAACTTTAAGTATGGATTTTTAGCATATACTTTAGCAGTTATAAACTTTATATACTTTATACTTTAGCAGTTATAAACATCTGTTAACTGAAACATAAGTTACTGAGTAATACATATATGCTATATATGCATGCCTGTTGTGTATGTATGCAGTATACATACATATATATAATGGACAGATATTACTTCAGTGGTGGTATGATAGATGAGATAAATAAAAGAGTAATTTGTTATTGGAGACATATATGTCTGGCAATGACAGAAAGTCATTCTGCGTAATACGAAGGGATGGTAACCATAAAGAGATGTGAAGAGAGAGATGTTTCTGGAAGGACACAAAACCAACAACACAGACCTGGTGATTTCTAGGTGGCTCATTGGAAACCTTCAGTCGTGACAATCAGAGCTTCCTAAGCAACTACCAACTTTAATATGTGAACAGATAGATCAAAAGAATCTTTCAGCAGAATTCATTCAGTAATGCTCAAAATTCAACTTCATAAACACTGGAGGAAATCCTATGTACTTACAGGAGATTAGCAAGATAGTAATCTGGGCTTTCAGCCCTTGCTTGTGCACAAGTCTATCTGGTGAAGAAACATCTATTTCTAGTGTTCTCTAATATGACTTAACTGGTTATGAAGTATTAAAATTCTTTTAGTGCATCTAGCAAAACCTTAATAAGCAAGTATATGTCACTGCTAATTATTTATTGATTAAAAGTGACTACCTGATATAAAATAACAGCATGAGCCTTTTCTATTTCTAACTTTAACTTTTTCTTAGTAAAATTCATAATATACTTTATTAAATGTCTGTATTTTGTTGTCTCTGGCCACCATAATAGCTAATCAGTTTTCCTCCATAGTAAATAAAAGTACTAATCAATGGTTAGCTGCTTACACAAAATGCTAGTAACCTTCAAAATTACTCTGTGTACATGAACATGCAGACCCTGGGGCGAGCAGTATATTGTCTCCATCACTGAAAGATGACTGTTAAAAAATATATACTCACAGAGAGAGACACACAGAAAAGTGAGACACTTTATTGTTTCTAGTTATTTAATATCTGTCTACTGGTTTCCAAGCTGATGCAACTGAATCATTCTGAAGTGCATAAAGTGTATAAATTTGGAGATAGAAAATCTATTTTCGTTTCCTGTAAATAACCACCGTTGGTGATGGCACTCTTCATTTATGCGTTATGATAACTCAGATGAAAACAGTTTCCATGCAGTTGATCAAATTGCTGCTCCTTTAGACCGAAGGAGGGATATTTTCACAATTCAAGTTCAACTATAAAACTTAAAGACAAGGATGAACTTAGAAACACTTCCTTAGTGAGGGCCACAAGCATCTTTTACACACTGTGTCCCTCATCTTTCTATTTTTAGATTGGGCACAATATTTTAAAGTTTCTTTTTTTTTAATTTATTTTTATTGGGTATTATATTTACATTTCAGATTTTATCCCCTTATCTTACTTCCCACCACCACCCAGGAACCTCCTATCCCATCCCCCATCCTCATGCTTCTATGAGGATGTTCCCCCACATACCCCCCCCACTCCCACCTCCCTACCCTCACATTCTCCCCACTTGGTGTTCGTTCTTCATAGGACCAAGAATCTCCTCTCCCACCTATGCCCAACAAGGTCGTCCTCCCCTACGTATACAGATGGAGACATGGGTCTTAAATTTTCTTAAATGTTATTTTTTTTTGTTGTTGTTGTTGTTGTTGTTTTGAGAAAAATCTCAAGAGAGAGAGACAGAGAGACAGAGAGGAACAGAGACAAAGATAGAGAAAAAGACAGAAAGAGAGAGACAGAAAAACAGAGAGAAATAAAAAAAATGAAAAATGGTTCTTGCATAGCCTAGAACAGGCTGTCCTCAAAGTCCCTATACAGTAGAATATCTTAGAATTTATAATCATCCTGACTCTATCTCCCAAGTGTGAAGATTACAGCCATGAACTGCCATGCACAGGTTGAGGTGTTGCTTAGGGATCCAGCATGGGGTTTAGTGCATGGACTTTATCCCTCATTATGAATTTTTAAATTGGGCACAAACTTTTTAATTTTCTTAAATGTTATTTTTGTTTTGAGAAAATATCTCAAAAGAGAGAGGCAGAGACAGACAGAGAGAGAGAGAGAGAGAGAGAGAGAGAGAGAGAGAGAGAGAACCAGCTGGGCTTTATCTAGACATCAATCATTTGGATGGTGCTTATTAAATAAGGACAGGAAGTCTCAATAATTTTTAGTACATTTATGTCAACAAACTGAACCTAAAAGTATAAAAATTACGGAGTAGAATTCAGATTTAACTACTATTTTCATATAACATTTCATTCTTTGTTTAATATGTGTGGGTTTTTGTCTGCATGTGTGTCTGTGTAATATGTGTATGCCTGCTATTCCTGGGGTCTAATAGAGGACATATAATTCCCTGGGACTGGAGTTACAAGTAAGGTTGTGATCCATCATGTGGATGTTACAAACTAAACCTGGGTCCTCTGCAAGAACAAGTGCTGTTAATCACTGAGTCAACATTCCAGGCCACATAACAAGAGTTTGTAAGTTATTTGCTGTCAATACTTTAGCTTGTAAATTTGTAAATGTGTAGCATAATTTTAAAAATTATAAAACTGAAAAATTTAGGAAGATTGCTTACCATTGCCTTATTACATCTCTGTTGCAATCACAAACACACATTTGCACACAGAGACCAATGGACATGGGTTTATGTACTTGCTAGCATTATTTTTACTAACACAGTTGAAACAAGTTTTAGCATGAAGAGTAACTTAAGGATAACTCAGCATTCATATCTTAAAAAGAAAGAAATCCTCCTGCAATACCATAATGCATAATCTCCAAGGAAACTAATACAAGTTTTTAAAATATAACTTACAGTAAACATCAAATATCCTGACTTGAATGAAATGTTCTTTGTAAGATACTTATTTTATTGTTGTTGTGTTATGTTCTATAACCAGGATCAAGTCTATTGATGAACAAGGTTTCTATTTTCCTTTAAAGAGTTTAAGACACTCTCTAAACACTCAGTAGTCTATGCCTTCATAAAGAACAAAGTCCCAGATAAAATAAATAGCTAATAAAAGGGTGACACTTGTCAATCTATTGATCTATTAACGAATCTTACTTGAAGATCTACTAGGTAATAAGCAATGAAATGTACCTTAAGTTATACAGATACACACACATATACATATGCTTTATATATATGTATATATACAAATGTATATATACATATAAATATATATGTATTTGTGATGTATGTATATGCATGTACATATATATGTTTGTATGTGTGTACATATATGAATATATATATATATATATATATATATATATATATATATATATGAAAGTTTAACTAGACTTAGACTACACAGGACTAATGCTTTTCCCTGAGGACATAGGTCACCAAGAAAAATGCTCAGTGCCAGATGTGGGATATCTACTCCTAGCTGTTTATCAGAAGCACCCTGAAGACCGTAAAACAATATAGGTGATTACCATTGGTCTTTGTTGTTACCATAACTTGGTGGTGAGACATAAGTCACCATGTGCTTTGGTCACAGAACATGAAGAAATCAAGTTGATTGCTACCAGAAATCTTCCGTTTTGCTGGCTAGCTGCTAGAGTACTATAGTATGTTTTGCAGCCTGCAGGGGAGGAAATGTTATAAACAGGCTTACCTAACTATAAACACTATGAATTATAATAATGACCTGAAATGTCAAGGCAAGTCCATCTGTACAACAGTATCACAAATCTTAGATTATTAAGTAATTCTTTCTGATTGCCTTTGAAATCCATAGCAATTGAGCAAACACATGAGATATCTTAAATCAAGCCAAGAGACCATGAGTGAGGAACTCACAGGCTACAAGAGTAAATCACTATTAATCTGCCATTATCATCAGAGATTTGGTTTGTCCTCAGAGGGGTATTAAATTCACAGTCTGCATTTGAAAACACAAACACAGAGGGAGATGAAGATGTTAAGAGCATGTTCTAAGGCAGTTCAAAGATATTTGTACTTATGACAGGTAATATGGTCAAAAGAATATTTAGGAAGCTGTTTATAAAGAAATCATAGCCATGAATCAATGAGCCATGGGAATAAGAAAGTATTTAAAAGATCAAAATCCAGGACTTAAGGCCTGGAAAATCAAGGACTTCAGAAATAATACAGGATCTGTGGCAGTGCCTTAATGACGGTTGGAAATCCCTTACTCAATTCTCAACTGTTTTATATCTTGGCATTTTCATTGCTTGATTACAAGTTCACTTGAATTGTTTTGGGTTATGTTACTACTTAAATTATATATGCAATTTGTTTCAACTGACATAACTGTGCAGGCTTAGTTTGCTGTATATGCTATAGTCCCTGTATGGTCTACCACTAGACACTTAAGCAAGAAAAAACCCATTAAATGGTGTTTCTAATCTGCAGAAACAATGTGCTTGCTTAGAGTTATTATGGGAGTCCTCTATGTATCATTATAGTTTATCTACAGTTTTTCTCCCCTAAATTTAGAGAAATGCCTGATCCAATTTATGCATTTTTTATTTATCTGTATATCTGGTATGTGTGTGCATGTGTGTTTATAGTTTATGTATATGTCTGTGTGTATGTTTATAATATATGTATGTGTCTGTATGTTTTTAGAGTGTATGCATCTGCATTTGTGTGAGAAAGAGACAGAGAGACACAGACACAAAGACAGACAAACAAACAGATATACATACAGAAAGACAGAGAATATGTTCAGGAATATTCAATATGCATGTCATGATATACATGTGGGAGCTAGAGGAGCATGAGATTTTGGTCATGATTTTCCATCTATTTGAGACATACTTGATATGTACACCAGTCTCTGTGGTCAATAAGCTTCTGAGAATTTGCATGTCTCCGTCTTTAATCTCATCATTGGACTACTGAGATCGTAAATGCTCTATACTCTGTCTCACTTTACATGAATACCTGGGATCATAACTAAGGTTCTAACACTTGTGTGGAAAACACTTTACCCACTGAAACATTGCCCTAGCACTTGAATTATATTTTAATCATAACTTTGAGACTTGAAATGTTTGGTTGGTATTATAATATGTGTTCTTCATTATTTTTCTTTAACATGTCTTTTAAACAGGAAAAAAAAGTGCTTAATCCTCGAGAGACTTGAGGGCCCTGGTGGTGGGGATCACCCTCTCAGAAGCAAGGGGAGAAGGAATGCGATGAGGAACTGTGGAGGGGGCTAAGGGTGGGGAACAACTGAAACGTAAATAAATTTAAAAAATGTATAACATAAAAAAAAGAAAAGAGGTGCAATAGACTTACATAATTTATTTTGTTACATTTTATGTGAAGAATGATTTTACAAAATAACAATATAACTCTTTTATAATAACAAAAGTTATGCCTTTATTTTTATTTTTTGATTTATGAATTTATTTACATATTAAAGGTTATGGATGTGAGGTTATGAGAAAAGTATTTTTCATGTACATTAAGTATATTAGTTTGTTGATAGAAACTAATACTATCTTATGTTTTTAAACATCAGTATCTCTACTATATTGTCATAGACAAAGTCATTTCGAGAGATAAATAACTTGGCTGGCCTGGGTACAGCAGATTATATGAGTACAGTTAGCAAAGAATACAGAAATTGAGTTTATAGTCAATATATGATCTAGATATGAAATTCACTTCAAAGTCTCATGTCCTTAGGGACTTAGTCACCAGATAGTGACTTTGGTTTGGGGGAGGTGGGGCTATAGAATCTTTGGCTTGTAGATTGTATCTAGAGAAAGTGGTTACAAGAGAGTCATCCTTGAGTTTTACAGCCCAGGCCCACTTCTCATCCTCTTTCCTCTTGATGCTTTATTAAGATATAAGCAGTAAGAAGCAGCCATGCTTCATCATACAAAGCCACATGCTATCATGCTTTATACACCATAGCGTACCACCACAAATCATGAACCACAATACACCTTCCTTCTCTGTGTGGCCTCAAGTCAGGCATTTGATCATAGTGTCAGAAAAGTAACTAACACAGTTGTTATACATTTTATGCACTGGCCACATGAAGCTTTTGGAAGCTTTATATGCTGTTGGTTTACTCTTAGATGTGATGTTAGCATCCATCCAAATGTTGTTTATGCTGATTAAAAAACAAGAAAAGTAGAACTGTGGGCATTGGTCTAAATTGAGAATCTGACAAATATCTATAGCTAGTTCTGAGTGAGGCCATATATACATTCTTGGCTTGTATTGCTAACAGAAAATTGCTCTGAATTGTAAAGCAACAATGCTTTAACATGCTTGAATGTCCACTACTATTAGAGCACAGATTTATGCTGGACAGTAAAAAGATAGATTCAGGGGATATACCTAGAATGGAATAAATAAACACATTCACTATCAAGTGTCCATCTTGAAGCAAGCAGTTATTTTGAATAAACACCAGGTGGACAAACAACATGTTTAAATCTGCCACTAATCCACAGACTTTATCAACCCAAAACTAGAAACAGGAAAAAGGAAAAACACAGTAGGATTCAGCTAGCAGATGAGAAAACACAAATATCATGGCACCACCTAGGGACAACAAACAGCTCTTGTGAATATTACAAAAAAAAAAAAAAAAAAAAAAAAGATAGCTGTATTGCTCTGCTTTGTCCTCTGTGTTCTGATCATGCAAATACTTAAAGTTATAGTTCATTAAAATTCTACTGAAAAGAAATGTAGAGAAATGTCTTCCGCTTAAGAAGGTTCCTTGAAAGAAGCCAAAACCATACAATGGAAAAAACGAAAGCATTTTCAACAAATGGTGCTGGTCTAACTGGGAGTCTACATGTAAAAGAATGCAAATTGATTCATTTTTATCTCCTTGTACAAAGCTCAAATCCAAGTGGATCAAAGACCCCCACATAAAACCTGATATGCTGAATCTAATAGAAGAAAAAGTGGGAAAGAACCTTGAACACATCAGCACAAAGGAAATTTTCCTGAACAGAAAACAAATGGGGTCAGGCTCTAATTGAAAACTTCTTGAAACTTAAAAGCTTCTGTAAGGCAAAGAACACTGTCAATAGGACAAAAAGGCAACCTACAAATTGGGAAAAGATCTTACTTAACCCTGTATCCAATAGAGGGCTAATATCCAAAATATACAAAGAACTCAAGATTAGACTCCATAAAAATAAATAACCCAATTAAAAATGGGGTACAGAGCTCAACAAAGAATTCTCAACTAAGGAATCTCAAATGGCTATGAAGCATCTGAAGAAAAATTCAACTTCTTAAGTCATGAGGGAAATGCAAATCAAAACTACTCTGAGATTCTACCTTACACCAATCAGAATGGCTAAGATCAAAAACTCAGGCGACAGCAGATGCTGGCAATGATATGGTGAAAAAGGAACACTCTTCCATTGCTGGTAAGATTACAAACTGGTACAACCACTTTGGAAATCAGTTTGGTGGTTCCTCAGAAAATTAGAAATAGTTCAATCTGATATGCAGCTATTGGGCAACACTATTAGGCATATATACCCAATGATACTTCAACATATAACAGGAACATATTTTATTCTTACCTGTATTCTCAAATATGGTATGTGGAATGTGAAAGGGTTTGATAAGTATTTAACTTAATATCTATGTGGTTTATGTATCAAGTCACACAGTGGAAGAGATCAAAAAATATTTTCATTCCATTCTACAAATGTTATAAAATTAACTTGTTTTTTTTTCTTTTAATGTGAAAATCTTTATTGAATATTTTATTTACATTTCAGATACCATACCCTTTCCCCATTTCCCCTCCCTAGAAAAACCCTATACCACCCCCACTTCTCCTTTTTCCTTTTATACTATTTTTAAATGTTAATTAAAGGCTTTATAAGTTTGGTAATGCTCAATATCAATCACAAGTGTAACTCGATAGCCAACCTAGACATATCAACTATCTTTGACTGGCGGGGACACAAAAACATCCACCTCAGTGTCCCCCCCCTCTTGTCACCTAGCTCCTCCTCTCCTCTCCTTACACCTTATCTTCCTCTCCTTACACTTCCCACCTTAGCTCCTCCTACATATCACCATTCCTGTTAAAATAAAACTTTTTTCTTAGAATACAATTAGAGCACAACTATACCAACTTGTACCAGTAAGGTACAAGATAGACCTAATATCCAGTCCATCATTTTGTTGACTAAACAGAACCTCCTAACTAAAAGACTGTCACTCCTAACTAGATGACTTAATTCTAAACTTGGCTTTTTTTTTCTTTAGAATAAATGTCAGCTGAAAACCATCCTCTCAAACCTTTTCTCTCAAAGTAAATAGCCGGGATTGGCTATGAGACTATAAGTCTTCAAACCCGTCAGAAATCTAGAATGACTGAGTTAACTGAAACTATGGGAAGCACAAAGCATAGCTTCTAAAACTTAGCCAAATTATAGAGACCACTGAGCACCTGAACAGTCCCTATACTACAAAATGTTGAAGCATCTGATCTTCAGCCTTCTGGTCCAGAATCATCTGACAGACCAAGTGATGCAGAATTATTAAGGGCTGATTACTCTGTCTTGGCAGATATAATCAGTTGACTATTCTGCAAGTGTGTCCTTTCCTGGACAGTGATTTGTCTGTAGATGAAAAGAGGCAGTTCTTGTCTAGTGGCTGTCTCACCACAACTGGATTAACTCCAAAGATGCTCAATTTCTTCTTAGAATCCAAGACAGGAAGCTGTCAGGAGCAGACAGGTCTCTAATCAAAATGGACATTAATACAGAAATGTTTGTAATGTCAATTCTGTGGACTTCTGATGTTTTGAAAACCAACTATCTATGTAAGGCAATCTGGATTATTGTTTGTTAACTCCTCTCAGCTAAATAAAATATAAAAAACACCCTAACAATAAACTCAGAGCCATGAATTTGCTATAGGCCCTTAACTCACAGGCTAACCATCTCAAATCAGTTTAAAAACTTAAGGAAGGATTGGGTCTCAGTCTTGTGTTCCTAAATGTGTTATATAGGCACAATGCCTATGAGAGTAACAATGTTAATCTCACTTTATATCAATAAGAAGTTCATACCAATGAAAACCTTAAATTAGAAATCAAAATAAATTTTGTACCATTTAAGAAATTATAACTTCATCTTAATAACAATTATACAAATTTCTACCAATAGGTTATGGTTATGCAATAAATTATAGCTACTCCTCCCTGTTCCAACAAAACCACTACTTTTCTGTAGAAAGACAGCCCAATATTAACCACCTCAGTCCCCAAGCCCAGGGAATAGGGGAGCCGACTCTTCATTAACTTATTCAAGCTAATTATGGCTGTTGAAATATTAGAAGAGGGGCAGGGGGAAGAGCAAATTGATAACCCTTGTCTGTGTCTTCACTGCATCCAATTGGAATTCCAGGACATCAGAGGTTTGAGCAGGTCTGCTCAGCTCACTTGATGAGTAGATACACAGAGGTTGTGTATTCTGCAATGTACAATTCTCAAAACAAATTTTAGTATCAAGATAATTTTTTGTTTGAATTCTGGAATCTAGTCTTCTGGAAGCCTGCCTTTGTCATGTCTAATCCATATAATTCTGGGAATTTTTATGAGGGTGTATTCCCACCATCCTCCCATTTTCACCTCCCTGCTCTCAAATTCCTCAACACTAGGAAATCCAAACTTTTAGGCACCAAGGCCCTCTACTTCCACTGATGCCTAACCTCTTACTCATCTCCCCCCCTCCAATTACTATGAGGGTGTGATTCTACCATCCTCTCATTCCCACCTTCCTGCTCTTGAAATTCCTCAACACTAGGGAATTCAAACTTTCAGGTATTGAGGCTGTCCACTTCCACTGATCCCTGGCAAGGCCACCCTCAACTACCTATACAGATGAAGCCATGAGTCCCTCCCTTTGTGCTCTCTGGCTGGAGATTTTAGAATGGCTACTCCAGACAAGAGATCTCTGAGTTAAACAGGCAAGAGATTATAGTACTAGATTATTCGGAGGTAGACAAAGTAGACAATCAGTAAAACAGGCTACTATACAGATGTTAGAACATGAGGTTAGAAAATTCAAGAAGAAATAGGGTTTTGGAAAAAATGTGAATTGGGTAAAATTGTAATTCAAATAAAAGCAATACTGATGGAATTAAGATATAGCCAAGTAAGAGGTCCTGGTTATGCAGGTATGTTCCCAACACAAATGATAATGAGTAATACTCCCCCAACACACACACACACACACACACACACACACACACACACACACACACA
>JANHMN010000002.1:28606337-28623762 GCA_030674055.1 Rhabdomys pumilio | reverse complement strand
ACACACACACACACACACACACACACACACACACACACACACACACACACAGGTTCTGTGGGTTGGGGTTAATTATAGATATTAGTACTGAGGTTTAGTAGGGTGGTAAGTATTAGCACAAAGAAGTAGGCTTTGTGCTATGCAGAAGACTGTATGCATAGCCTTATATTATGCATCATCTTAAAAGCTGGGCTGACAAGTTGCAATAAAGAGTGAATTTGACTTGACTCTGACTCCCAGGTTAAGCACAGTTAGTGCTTGAATGCACTTAAATCATGAGCAGTGTTGCTTCCAGGGCCTGTCATTATATGTTCTAAACTTAACATTACAGAGTCTTGATTGAAAGCAATGGCAAATTTTTGAAACAAAATAGGAGATTTCACAACTTAAAAACCAAGGGAAATGTCAACCATAAAGCCTCAGTAACCTTGACAAGCATCAATTACAGCAAAAGTCTGCTTTAGATTTCAAAAGCAAATGTGTTCAATGCAGTGGACTGATTGGGTTGATCATTTAGATAACCTGGTATATTCACCTTTTTAAATTCCTATTTAATACAAAACTTACAATATGATCCTTTGTTCTTATCTATTTTAAAATTTATCTCCTTTTGAGAATTTTATTCGTGATTGCAATGTTTACATCACTGCTGGCCCTCTTTCTCTCCACTACCCCATCCCATACTTTCGATCAAATCATTGGGTTCCTTTAAAATAAATTGACCTGTACTAGTGAGTGGTTGAAATTTTGAAAAGAAATGTATAATTTCAATAAAATTAAGAAAGGATGCTTACTATGGTCTTCATATGATTTTGCATTCCTAAGGAAAATAACTTACTCCAAGTTTAGCATAAAGGAAAACACATATTCAAAATGATGTTCTGGAAATTGGTCTTTGTCCTTTTCTTACTTAAATTATACTTCCCAAGCCTCTGGGGGAAGACCCATAACATACATACTAAAACATCTCAAAATTTATAAGGCATAAAGTTTGAAGAAAAAGCTGACAGGATAAAAGAAAAGTAATAAAGTAAAAAATATAATATTGGATTGATGGGCTGTAATCCAGTTTCTCCCAGAGAAAGATGCTTGCAAGTAGCTTATGGGGAAATATTTGGCTCTTTTAAGTGACCATAAGTTTAATACAAGTTGACAATCTGAGGTAGCAGCTCAAAAACTCAATGCAATTCATTCCTGTAATAAGAGTATGAAATCTTAATACTGGAAATAATAAACTCACTGGACTTCTGGGTCAAACCAACAGTCAAAATAGAGATTTTTCTAATTGATTGATGAAATGAGGGTAAGGTTCTAAAGTATGCATATGAAATATAAATTGCTTGTGTACTACACGAACTAAAGCTGAAAATGCCCCGTAGTAAGTTGGAGACAAAATACTCTATGTAGCATAAAGTTAGTAAGGAAAATCTGAAAGTCTTCAGAGGAAAAAAATATAATGAAAACAGTTGCACTCCCTGAAGAAATAAAGAATATTACATCTTCACTCTCATTCTTATTGCAATACTCTTCACAATAGCCAAGTTATTCAATCAAATTGCACCCTTCAAGGGACAAGGGAATAGGTCACTGATGTTATTGATAGAAACTTTCCTTACATGCATAAGGCAAGACTTTGATCCTCAGAACTGTGTTAAAAAAAGAAAAAAAAAAAAAAAGAAGAAGCAACTCACAAACTCTAGGTGGTTGCATAATGAAAATACATCATATACACTCACAGTATAGAGGTTTTCTGCCTAATTATGATTACATAATTGGGCTGTCTCATCATTTACAGCACCAGAGGCAATATGCTAATTTGATATGGTTATGTTGGTTGTAATAAGTCAGAAATAGAAAGACAAATACTACTCTGCCACTCTCGTTTGTATGATCTAAAAATGTTGATCTCATAGAAGTAGAGAATGACCCTAGTTGTTGCCAGAGAATGGAAGGTAGGGATTGGCAAGGACTGTCAGTGAAGATGCCCAGAGGATACATCATGAGAGTAAGATTGGCAGGTTAAATTCAAGAGATCTTCTGTTGATACAGTGTTGTAAGGTAAGGTGAGGATATATTAGACTCACCAGTACAGTAGAGTAGATCTTAACTCGTTTTATCATGTAGGGTTTACTATGGAAATGAATACATTTCTCAATTTTTATCATGCCCATATGCTTATAAATATTATGATGTGGAAATTAATCTATAAACATGTATTTGTAAATTCAGAAATAAACACATTTAAATAAAAGAATAGATTTAGGGCCTTCAAATTACCCAGTACCTCTGCTGAATTGTTTTTTCTAGCTTTTATTCTAATTTTTTGTGAGTACCAAGTGCAAGTTTTGTATTTATATCATTTCACCCTTCCCTCTATACAATTCCTGTTATACTCTCACCATTTTCTTGTATACATGACATTTTCATAATTGTGTGCATATATATATACATATATATTAATATGTGTAAATATACAATTACTATATGTGCGTATGTTTATATATTTGTATATATTACATATAATTGTTTACAATTTACATATATGTATATATATACATAAATTTCTATATATAACACATTCATACATTCTGTCAGTTGAATATATATATATTCAATACATATATATATCAATAAGAGATGGATAGATAGATGATAGATAGATAGATAGATAGATAGATAGATAGATAGATAGATAGGAATTAGATAGACAGTCTATTTACTGTCACTCATAAGTACATGGGTTTAGGACTGACAAATTGAGATTGTTTTACTTATCAGAATTTCCTTCCTGAAGAAAATTGGTTCTCTCTTTCTCTTTCATGAGTCATTGACTACCTATAAGTAGTCTAAGGTTTGAGTCTTGTGAAGGTTTCCAATCCCTGTAGCAATATTAATGGTATGATCATTGTGCAGGTCTTGTTCATGTAATCATATGCCAAGAATTTACATATGGATGTAAAGAACCCTACACAGCTATTACTCTGATCTTCAGTTTTTTACAGTAATTTCTTCCACCCTTCCATGATGTTTCTTGAGCCTTAAGTATAGGAATTACATTGTAGATCTACCAATTATGGCAGAAACCCTAGGTGCTTAATTATTTTTTTTTAATGTTCAAACCTATATGCTACTCTCTGTGCTAATAACCAGTGGAGTGTTTATTTACTGTTCCCATGTATATTCAGCTTTAAAAACTTAGACTATAATCATGTGTTTATAGGAAGACAATAGAACTTTTCTCTTTTTTCTTTTTTTATTGAATATTTTCTTTTTTTTTTCATTTCAAATGTTATCACCTTTCCCAGTTTCCCCCCCCCCAGAATTCCCCATATATTCCCCTCTTCCTGCTTCTATGAGTGTGCTTCACCACTCACTCACCCATTCACATCTCCCTGCCCTCAAATTCCCCTACCAAGGGCCTCTTTTCCCATTGATACCCTACAAGGTCATCCTCTGTGACATATGCAGCTGGAGCCATGGGTCCCTCCATGAGTACTGTGGTTGGTGGCTTAGTCCCTGGGAGCCCTGGGGGATCTGGTTGGTTGATATTGCTGATCTTCCTATAGGGTTGCAATCGCCTTGAGCTCCTTCAGTCCTTTCTCTACCTCCTCCATCGGGGACCCCATGCTCAGTCCAATGGTTGGCTGTGAGCACCCACCTCTGTATTTGTCAGGGTCTAGCAAAGCCTCTCAGGTGACAGCTATATCAGGTTCTTGTCAGCAGAGCCTTCTTGTCATTCACAATAGTGTCTGTATTTGGTGAATATATATGGGATGGATACCCAGGTGGGGCAGTCTCTGGATGACTTTTCCTTCAGTCTCTGCTTCACACTTTGTCTGTGGTGCGCCAACGTCATTGCGTGTGGTGTGCCAACATCATCACCCACTATCACACCGCCGCCATTGGAAGATGGAGCCGACATCAGCCCGGACTCATCCTGCTTAACTAGTAAACAAGTGCTCAGAGCATGCTCAGAGTCCCTTGAACCAGACTACATGTGATGCATCCCGAGACGTCATATTCTCCTGAGCTCTGCTAGCCAATCATAGAGGTACACGCCAACACACCGACCTAATAGGTATTTAAGAACGTCTCCCTTTCCTATCGGGGTCTTCCCTTCCATTCCGGCTGCAATAAAGCCTGCTGTAGAAGAATCCTGTTGTCTGAGTCTCTTCTTGCTGGCGAGGTCGTGACGAGGACAGCCACATTTGTCTCCATATTTCCTCCCTGGAATATTTTGTTCCCTCTTCTAAGAAGAACCGAAGCATCTACACTTTGGTCTTCCTTCTTCTTGAGCTTCCTGTGGTCTGTGAATTGTATTTTGGATATGATGCATTTGGGGGCTAATATCCACTTACCAGTAAGTGCTTACCATTTGTGTTCTTTTGTGATTGGGTTACCTCACTCAAGATGATATTTTCTACTTTCATCTATTTGCCTAAGAATGTTATGAAGTCATTGTTTTTAATAGCTGAATAGTACAGCACTGTATAAATGTACCACATTTTTTGTATCCATTCCTCTGTTAAACGACATCTTGGTTCTTTCCAGCTTCTGGTTAATATAAGTAAGGTTGCTAAGAACATAGTGGAGCAAGTGTCCTTGTTATATGTTGGAGCATCTTTTGGGTATATGCCCAGGAGTGGTATATCTGGGTCCTCAGTTAATACTATGACCAATTTTCTGAGGAACCACCAGAATGATTTCCAGGTGGTTGTACCTGCTTGCAATCCCAATAAAAGTGGAGGAGTGTTCCTCTTTCTCCACATCCTCGCCAGCATCTGCTGTCACCTGAATTTTTGATCTTAGCCATTCTGACTGGTATGAGGTGGAACCTCAAGGTTGTTTTGATTTCTATTTCCATGATGACTAAGGATGTTGACAATTTCTTTAGGTGCTTCTCAGCCATTCTAGTTTCCTCAGTTGAGAATTCTTTGTTGAGCTCTGTACCCCATTTTAATAGGGTTATTTGATTCTCTGGAGTCTAACATCTTGAGTTCTTTGTATGTATTGGATATTGGCCCTCTATTAGATGTAGGATTGGTAAAGATCTTTTTTCAATTTGTTATTTGCT
This sequence comes from Rhabdomys pumilio, assembly GCA_030674055.1. Taxonomy (NCBI): domain Eukaryota; kingdom Metazoa; phylum Chordata; class Mammalia; order Rodentia; family Muridae; genus Rhabdomys; species Rhabdomys pumilio. The sequence continues at coordinate 28,618,688 of JANHMN010000002.1, read as the reverse complement.
GTTTTATCCTATTGACAGTGTCCTTTGCCTTACAGAAATTTTGCAAATTTATGAGGTTCCATTTTTCTATTGTTGATCTTAGAGCAGAAGCCATTGGTGTTATGTTCAGAAAATTTTTCCCTGTTCTCATGTGTTCATGGCTCTTCTCCTTTTTCTCTTTTATTATATTCAGTGTATTTGGTTTTATATGGAAGTCCTTGATCCACTTGGACTTGAGCTTTATACAAGTAGATTAGAATAGATTGATGTATATACTTCTACATGCTGACTGCCTGTTGAACTAGCACCATTTGTTGAAAATGCTGTCTTTTTTCCACTGGATGGAACCAGATGGATTTAACAGATATCTATAGAACATTGCATCCTAAAACAAAAGAATAAACCTTCTTCTCAGCACCTCATGGTACCTTCTCCAAAATTGACCATATAATTGGTCAAAAACCAGGCCTCAACAGATACAAAAAGATTGAAATAATCCCTCGTATCCTTATTAGATCACCATAGATTAAGACTGGTCTTCAATAACAACAAAAACAAAGGAAAGTTCACATACACATGGAAACTAAAAAATGCTCTACTCAATGATAACTTTTTTCAAGGAAGAAATAAAGAAATTAAAGACTTTTTAGAATTTAATGAAAATGAAGGCACATCATACCAAAATTTATGGGACACAATGAAAGCAGTGCTAAGAGGAAAACTCATAGCTCTAAGTGCCTACAAAAAGAAACCGGAGAGAGGATACACTTGCAGCTTGACAGAACACCTGAAAGCTCTAGAACAAAAAGAAGTAAATACACACAAGAGGAGTAGATGGCAGGAAATGATCAAACTCAGGACTGAAATCAACCAAGTAGAAATAAAAAGAACTATACAAAGAATCAACAAAACCAAGAGCTGGTTCTTTGAGAAAATTAACAAGATCGATAAACCCTTAGCCAGACTAACCAGAGGGCACAGAGACAGTATCCAAATGAATAAAATCAGAACTGAAATGGGAGACATAACAACAGAACCTGAGGAAATTCAAAAAAATCATCAGATCCTACTACAAAAGTGTATACTCAACAAAACTGAAAAATCTGGATGAAATAGACAATTTTCTAGACAGATACCAAGTGTCAAAGTTAAGGCATGTTCTGATTTCTTAAGTTCAACTTTATCTGAAAAGAAGAAAGCAAAGGAAAAGAATGAGAAAACATTTCCTTTGTTGTGTTTTTGCTTAATTCTTAAATATAACAAACTAAATCAGAGGTCATTATCTGACAACTAGAAGATCCTAATATATCAGAAGGAACCACAAAGTTTCTATTAAAAAAGCAAACTATAACTCTTACATTGTTTCAGAGACAGAAAAAATAAATCAAACTTTGAGAACTTAAGATAAATAAAAAGTTCATAGGTTTGTTATTTGAGGTTAAGAAAATAGGTCAGGAAGTGTGAATGGTCTGTATTGCTACTTTTAAAATACATCAAAATTCTTGGAATATTGTTTTATTAACTGGGAGATTTTACTCAGATGCAAATATTTTTCTTTCTTCAATATCCTAAGCCAAATTTGGTCACTAAACTAACAACATCAGTCCTGCTCACAAGGTTACTATCAAAGCTCATCTGACTAGGCATATAAAACCAAAAAATACATTTATGAAAACTATATATTAGTCTGGGCAGTATTTATAGAAGGCATAACATTCAAAGAAAGGCAAAAAAAAAAAAAAAAAAAACTTCTGCCATTTGTTTTCTCTGGCCAGGTTCACAGATGGTGAAACTGGGCATTTATAATAAATATAAGATTGGTGATAATGCTCCTTATTCAGCATTAGTGAAGAACCACAAACTTTTTGATAGATTGTTTTAAAAGTTGTTGAAGAATTCGTGCATTTGTTTTAGCCTCAGTTTCTTTAACTAACAATTGAAAAATTTCAATAATTACTTAGCCTGAAAAAAATGTAAAATTTATATTGTTACAAAATTCTGTACTATTTTAAACATTGTTTGTTGGATACTTGCCATAGTGTGCTAGAACAAATCTGGATTGGCTTTGAAGGGGAGCTTGTTATCCTATTCATTTTCTCAGTAATTTTTAGCCACTAAGTGAAGAAGACAGCTGTAGAAATTGAGTCTCTGTGATTGTATCTTCAATACATTCTTTTACTTATTTTGAGCTAAAACTTTAATGATGTAAATGAGGGAAACCTAGAAGCATTCCTGTCTATCATTTTAATCTTCTTGATTTTAAATCAAACCTACTTAGACATGGACTAACCCCAGTATGAACACGCACAGGTTTTCTGAACAAAATGTTTAAGTTTCTTTCTCTCTTTCTTTCTTTCTTTCTTTCTTTCTTTCTTTCTTTCTTTCTTCTTTCTTTGTTTTTAATGAAAGTGCTTTTCTGTAAATAACTATTATGCCTGACGCAAGTATTACATTTTTGCCTATGGTTTTACAGGCTGCCTGTACTTATTTTGGCTCTATGCTCACGGAGATACAAACTCACTGCCTTAAAATATAAGTAGTTCCCTTCTCAGATTTATAGTTTATTAAAATTGGATATGGAAAAAATAATAGGAAAAGGAGTTATAGGCTGACCTCAAGTCATGACATCCAAGTACCATGAGAGTATACACTTACAAGAAGTACTGGCCACACACCCAGCCTTTCTACCACTGGAGAAAATTACAGAGCCTGTACCTCTGAGTTAACACAGCCCACCACACAGAACCTACATCAACTGCCTAAAACCAGAGAAGCCAAACACATCTGAACTGCCTCCTAACTAATACCAAACTTTGAAGACCTGCTATTTCTAATCCTGGGTTGGACATAATTTATTCAGCATAGAACAACTAGACCTGGAGAACTGAAGCAGAAGACAGCAGAGGACAGGAGCAGGAACGAGTGTGATGACCATTACATATCATCTTTTCAGGCAGAAAGAGGAAGGGAGAGAGAAACACGGGAGGAGATGGGGAAGAGAGGTGAAATGGCTGCAGATGTGTACCTGCGTGTCTCTAGCAGGCTCAGGTAGTTATTCTTATCAAAAGGTTAGGTAATTGGGATAACAATTCTAAATTATGTGTGCATCTTGTGATTTGAGTATTTGCTGATATATAAATCCATTAGTTAACTTTAAGCACTAAGAGTCTTATTTCTACCGGGTGTTGGAAATTGTGATATCTACCACAAGAATGGCGGTTATTGTCTGGGGTTAAGACGAGCACCATGGGGGTGGTGGAGTTGGCCCAGGGGTCCATGCCTAGAGCCATGGAGGCAATGGAGATGGTCAGAGGAGGCAACAGCCATGCCAATATCTCATTGCTAGCCGGTGCTGCCATTAGTGCAGGACCTTAGAGCTGGCGCCAGGTGGCGTCTGTTTTTTCTAATACCTCCTGCAACAGACAGTAGTAAACTCTCAAAAATGTATGGACAGAACCTGCAACTCCCAATACAAATCTCACTAAAGAAAACAGTTATCAAACCCTTTATAACATAATCAGTCCTGAACATTGTACATACCTTCCTCTGAAAGAGGAAAGATGATTTGAGCAAAACCCAAGAAACACATGACTAACTGTTTCAGAAGAACAAGAAATGCCATGGAAAACTAAAGCAGCCTGCATGCACCAAAAGGAAATTTCACAGTAACAAGCCCCAAAGAGAATGAGCTGCAGGAATGTCCAGTCAAAGAATTCAATAGAATGATTAGAAATGTAGTTAAGCAACTCAAAAAAAAATGATGTAAAGAAAGAGCTAAGTGAAATAAGGAAATCAATCAAAGATGCAAAAATAGAATTCAATAAGAAAGAGAAATTGCTGAAGAAAGTGAAACTATGCTGAAATAAATAGAAACCAGCAAAATAATGACTGGAATGACTCACCAACAAACTGGACCATGCCCCAGCTATAGAACAAAGCAGAGGATGAGATGACTCAGTACAAGTCCCTGAGGTATTTTTAAAATAAGAAATCAGAAATTTTGGGGAGCTTTGAGAAATCGCAAAAACATGAAATTTTCAAATTATAAGTACAGAAAAGTATGATGGAGAGGTCATAGAGAGTATCCTCATTGAAGTCATAAAAGAAAACATCTCAAACCTAGGGAAATAAATACCCATCTAAGTAAAAGAGGCCTAGAGAACTCAAAAAGATCCAGAAAACAAACTTTCTCATGGCATTACTGTTAAAATATTAAAAAATAGAGTGAAGAAAATGTTTTACAAGAGAGAAAAAATGGTCACTTTTAAAGACAAGCTTGTCTGAATAACTCCTGAGTTTTCAACAGAAATTGTTAGAATATTTAGATTTCAACAGTTAAAACAGAAAAGCCTAAAGAAATGTATTCCAAGATATGAAAGACCACAATAATCAACTCAAATTTTGTACCCAGTAAAACAATCCATGAAAATAGAAGGAAAAATAAAAACAAATATTCTATGATAAGAACAGATTAAAGAAGTTAATGATCACTAAGCCAACTCTACAGAGGATACTAAAAGGAACTCTTCAGCCTAAAAAGGATAAATACACCCAAGACTGGACATGAAATAAATACACAGTTCCAGTATAGTTAATCAAATGAAGACTAAGAAAACATTGCAAAATCAATAAAAATAACAAGAATTGATATTCATTGTTCAGTAATAACTATAAACAACAGTGGACTTAATTTTTCAATAAAAAGTACAGAGTAGCAAATTTGATTAATAAACGGAATCTATCATTTTGTTGCCCCCCAAATATATATATATATATATATATATATATATATATATATATATATATATCCCAGATTAGTGTAGGAAGAGGTACAGAGATTCACAACTGATTACAATGTAAAGAATAAATGTGTGGGAGGTACCCAGCCCAAATAGAAATATCTATAATACAACTCCTATAATGAAAGGTCACATAATATCACAGAAGAAATCTTGGAAGCATTGTAAGAGTCAGAGGACCAGAATGCATGCTGTGGCATAGTACCCTCTATGAAATTCAACTGTGTGGTTGCCTAAACAAGATCTATATAAGGAACACACCAGTCAACAAACCGGCACAATTGGAGGAAATTTTTCAGGGTCTCCATCTCTAGATAAAGTGCTCCAACAGTTGGTGACTGCTTTGGGAAGGAGAATAAGTTTTCTCCAATGTCAAATTCCTAAAATATTATCTGGCCTAATACAGAGCAAGAACAATTATAGAGAAAGGAATCATGAATTTGAGAGTGAGTATCTGTATGTAGGGAGTATGGTAGAAGCTATAGGAAAGAAAGAGTGGAATAAAAAATTATTCTAGTATAATACTTAGGTGTGAAATTATCGGAAAGCAAATGAATAGAAAATCCTATTTAAAATCAGCAATCAAAAGCATTGTAATGGAATTGTACAATAGTGCTCTAAATATTAAAACAAAATAGAATGTAAAGGCGGTTTATGTTCAGATATGGTTGCTCACAAAACTCTAACCTTAGACTGAAAAACTCAGAAGTGAAAGATTCCTACTACTATATAAGGAGGAATATGTGTCACATCTGAAGGCTTTAAGCTTTGCTACCTTGTTTTTTATAAATTGCTGCAGTCACATTTATGCATGTAATCATAGCGTTTAGACAGTAAAACGGGTCATGACAGGGACCATTCCTTTTATTACTGTCTCGTCACATACTCTAACCACATCATTTCCTTGACTAGATGTTCTGTTTGGTGCTAAATCACGATACCAAGGACATCACTGTCCCAGGTGTGCAGATAGAGCTCATTTATCTGCTGTGCTGCTACATTTGAATACATAATAGTGTGCCTTTCTCTTCTGTTCTATTGTTTTGTCTCCTCGAGGAATACCTCAAAACTCTAAAGTTTAGGAATAACAATTCCTTCATTTAATATTCTTGACATTCTACTGGGGAAACCTGCACAAATCATATGGGTTTGGATTAAGAAACTAAGATTCGAAATTCAATTTTACTCCACTTTTGGGCAATAAAATTTCTCTGAAATGCTTAAATAACGACAATATCTATAAAAGAGGGTTGCTGTGGCTCACATGTGATGCATGGAAGCTATCAGTGTCTAGTGTAAGAACTGGCATGGTATAGTGGTTACCTAATGATCAGAAACACAGATACTGAGAAAAATGAGGTGACATTCTGTCTTTGCCTACCAAGCTTCCATTCCCCCTCATTTTGTAAGAGTCTATATTTTAATTATAGCTTACAGTTTATGACAAAAACTTCCTACTTATCAATTATCACCTTATGAGATGCTTTGCTGTTGTGAATAAAACACTGCAAACATCCCTGGGGTATTCATTCTAAAATAAACAGCTATTTAATATGAAGAATGTTATGAAGCAGTATGTTCATATTACTGTAGGGCTTTCTGTAATCAATTAACAATGATTATTTAGTCCATCTTGCCTGGTGGTGTAAAACTTCCCTGAGGAAGAAATGAACAGACGTTTGTTCTCTCCAGATAGAATGGCAACAAAATTCTAAAGAAATAATTACAGTACTTTAACAAACCACTGAATTTATTGGATTTACTCACTCGAACATAAGCAAGGGGTTACTTTCAGGAACATAGGTGGTCTGAAGGCTACTGCATCACCCAGAAGCCCACCTCCCACCAGCACTGGTCACAACCCATGAATCCCTTGAGTGCTCTGCACATCTTTTAGGTAGTTTGTCAACTTGGAGATTCTTCCTAAAATTTTTAACTGGTTTTATAATACAGAGGAAAGAACTATAGATTTTGTAAATTTCAGGAGCTTCCTAAGCATTGTAATTCTCACTATCCTCCTGGTCCTTAAAAATCTCACTTCTCCCCTCTGTGGGTGAGTACTGTTTCAATTTTATAGAAAATAGCTACAATGTACATATTCTTACTTTGTATAAGGAGGCACATCTAAAGAATCCAGAAAATACTGTACCAAGAAAGACTGACTCTACAGCAACTTAATGCCCTTTCTTTGGTTTAGTGTCAAAAGTCAGAATATATATATATATATATATATATATATATATATATATATATATATATGGTTTTATAATATATATATATATATGATACTAGAAATGAAGCAAACATTCATTTTATATGGTAGGAACAAGTTATTTTGGGAATCTAATACTTGAAAAGGAAAACTGACCATGCTAATGTATGAACAGAGCAGATAAAACACACAGGCCTCTGGAATTCTAATGTAAATACCCAAGACTCACTGGGAAACACATATCAACAAACTTCTATTGGTTTACATTCATAAAAGTTACTGTACCCAGCATTCATTTATGCATTGAATAATTTCTTAAGTATATAGCAATTGAACTCACACTCATTTTGCATCAGCCTAAGAATAGTTTACCTAACCTTAATGAGTTATTTAAAGTTATATTATAATTAAATAATTTCAAATGAACTTGATTTTGAGATCTAGGAACAGTAACCACCTTAGGTTTATGAAGAAGCCAGACTGGCAGTTATATAACCATAAAAATGTTTAATATTATCTGCCAATCAAAATCTCATACTGGCATTGAATGATACTATCCCACCTTCCATTCACAGTATAAGGTTCAACTGACAAAAGAAAGTGAGTGATCTCTTCTTCCAATGTCTGCAGTTTTCTTTCTTTTCTAGGTTGCTTGACATAACAGCAGTGTAGATTACAAATGTTGATCCTAAGGATGCGCAAAGACTTTTGTTTTGATACCAAGAATACAGCCCTGTATAGCTATACAAAATATGCCCTTATCCTAAACACATCTTACAAATGAATTTTTTTTTAATTTTCAGAAACCTAAGACCTTGATGCTGTCATTTAGCTCCAGATATATTACCATGTGATTACTACAGGTTATTTTTCATGAGTTATACCTCTGTTGTATATATTTTAAGACCTTGTATATATTTTAAAACTAGCTCAAATCAAGAAAAGATCAGTGGTAAGAGGTGAATATTTAAAAGTACATTATCAAATTACTTAGAGTGTTATAACAAATGACTTAATTAAAGTCGTGGACAACAACAGTCTGAGAGTCTACCAGCCAAAACACATCTGTGCTTGTTCAGTGCTCAACAAGATATGAGCTAAAAATAAATTAAATGTTAATGTATGCAAGTACATATTTGGTAAAGGCTAAATGGCTATCATACTTAGAAAGGTCTACATAATAACAGTATATATTGATAAGAAATGTGTAATTTTAATTGTACTGTTGTAAGCATTGTTAAATAGTCTATAGTTTAGAAATGTACTTTTCTGCCAGTATTATTCTTACTTAAAATTATTCTTATTTAATTATTTTAATTAGGTGAGTTTTTTCTGTTTGTATATAATGCATTTTTCTCTCCTCCTACAACCATCTCTCTTTCCTTCTTACTCCTGACCTTCTGTCTTCCTAGTTAGTTCTCTTTCTTTTTTCAGATGTCATTCTTGCCTGTTGGTTGTAGTGGTCACAGATGCTGTGTGGTTACAATTTTCTTAGACATGTCACACCCAGAAGAGGGCATTTTACGTTATTCTGCCTAATATATTGCTCTGATTGTCAATAAAACAAACAACAGCAAATGCTGGTAAGGAAGTGGGCACAGGGGAGCCCTTGTTTCCCATTAATGGGAATATAAACTGGTATAGTCACTATGTAAACAAATGCAAAGGTTTGTTTTAAACTAAAACTGACCCAGATGTTCCACTTTTAACCATAAATCCAAGGACCTTCTTTATTCCATGACAGAGATAGCTAAACATACATATTTATTGTTTTCCTATACATAATAGCTAGAAAATAAAACCTAGGTTTCTATCACTTGAGTGAATGATGAAAGTATGGTACATTTACACCACAGAATTATACTTAGCACTAAATCAAGTGAAATTATGAAATATGAATGGAAATGGGTGAAACCAGAAAATACTATACTGAATGAAGTAACCCAGACCCTAAGAAACAAATATTCTCTGTCATATGTGTACTTTTAGATGAATAGGTTTAAATTTCTATGCTTATGTTCGAGTAAGTATCTGCCTAGGACAAACAGCAAGAAAAGATGCCTGACAGAAGTGGCAAAAGAACTAAAAAGAAGATAATAAACACATCCCATGTGAAAACAGACATAGGATAGAGTGCTAGGGGTGTAAATTCAAATGGGGATAGAGTAGAACATTCAGGGAAAGTGGTAGTGATAGCAAAGGCAACCAAAACTAAAAACATAGGAACAAAACTATACAGCAACCTACTTGCTTATAGAAAACCTAAAACTTGTGTTTTGTATTTGTTTGATTCATTTTTAAAGCAGGTTGTACAGGGCTTCCTTGAATGGGAGGATAAAGGTATCCCCAGAAAATGCAGGTTATTAAACAAAAGCATGTGGTGCCTTGTTTAGGACCTTTCCGCATGAGTTGTTTGCCATGGAATTGGACTCCAAGACAATAGAAGATATTACAAGTGTTTCAATCTGTCCTGTAGATGTAAATGCTCTGACTCTGGTGTTGAAAAACAATGCAATGCTTTGAAAACAGACACAGAGAAATCAATCTGGAACAGCAATAGAAACTTCCCTGGTGGCACTCACAGATGGGAGGTGTTCTGAAAAATGTTGGAAGAGAAAAATCCTCAAAATTCTAGCCAAGTTGTCAGTCCTGTGTACTAAAGATTGACTTGCATAACAATATATATTCACTAGTGGAATAGTGGTGTGCCTGACTTTGAGGTAGCCAACACTCAGTGGCTCCTGAAGCCCATTAACTGGGAATGAATAAATATCAAAAGTCTGTGAAGAATCTGTGGAGGAAGGTGCTCCTATGTTTTGCTTAATGGGCATGAATTTAAACTACTTTCTAAGTACTTATGTTTATGCCAAAAGTCTGGTGAAGCTCTCATTCTCAGGCAGACAAGACTCTTTTGGCAGTGGAAAATGGTGAAATCAGAGGCTCATCACTCACCCAAGTGCTGAGAACAAAGACTGTTTGAGTGTTTGTTCCTGAGCAGAATATGTTATAGTAGGTAATAATATTTCCATTGTATTTTTTTTCTGATTCTGGAGTTCGCACAGAATGTAGAAGCTTTGTATCTGGAGATGGGTGTGGGATGAACTCCAGTGAAGAGCATGTTCCTTGTGTGTATGGGGCCCTGAGTTCAGTGCCATCTGTAGTTCTTGTGTCTGTGAGTTCCATCCTGGGTATTTGCTTTCTTTTGACCTGCCCTTGTACAAAAAGAGTAATTTACAAGGCCACAAAATACTCATGTAAGTAGTAATTTAATGCAAGGATACTAACTGTAATGAATGGTGCTGAAAGTTTACCATTCTTGGAAACTGGAGGCGATATTTATAATCATGTGTTTACATAGATCTCTTGCAGTGCTAATCCAGGGATGACTGATTCAAATAAATAACTTTAGAGCAAATCGTCTCAGCTTATGAATGGACTAGTAGTGGGGCACTGAGGGAAGTTCCTTTGGGTGTCTGAATCTCACTGTTTTCACTTACACAATAGATATCATGGCCTTACTCATGCTAGTTAGCATAGATAACGAGTCAACATCTGTGAAAGACCCAAAGGAGTGCCTCAAATACAATGAGCTGTGTGTGTGTGTGTGTGTGTGTGTGTGTGTGTGTGTGTGTGTTTTGATGAAAGCCTAAAGATTGAGAGATTAATGAATTAAAAATAAAATTGGAGTAACTTTCATGTGTTTATGGAATGTGATGCCACAGATCATAACTGTGGAGGAGTTACGCTTACGAAATTTCTCAATATTAATAGTGAGAGAAGCTTCCTAATTCACTCCCAGCTAATTAAACCAATGAGAAAAAATAAGAAAGAGAAGCATCTGAACAAAGTGAAAGATAAGGAATAAACTGTCCAAGACTGATGCTTGCAATTTGGATATATTGGCAACAAGTTGGCCTCCTGCAAAGCCAAACATTGTAGGGAATCAAAACTACTGTACCAAAGCCAGACATAGCTAAGAGTTTGGGCAGGCAGTCCTGGCAAGATACAAAGACTGTGTAAGGGCTAGAAGCTGTATCAGGGAACTACCACTGAATGTCCTCGACATTTACTAGTAGTCAAGAATGAACTGGTAATACAACTGATACTGGAGGCTTCCATTCTACCCACCATTCTGCTATAGCCACAAAGTTTGTGACCAACGTACTGATTTTATTGAATGGCATAGAGTGGGGTTGTCTTATTCAAGGGGATCAAAAGATTATCAACTCCAGAGTCAATGTGTGTTCCGGATGTTCTGTCCTGACAAATTCTTTTGTGTTACCCTAGAGTGTAAGAGGCATTGAGAAAATGATCCATCTGTAGCTCTTGTGTCTATGAGTTCCCTCTTGTGTATTCGCTTTTTCTTTGGCCTGCCCTTGTTCATTTGATGTAATCTTTAAGAAGAACCAAAGATCTTATATCTTCCTTCAGTTAGGAAAATATGAAAATAGAGGAATCATAGATTTCCCCAACAGAGTTAGAAAAGTAGTACTCTAGGCCATGACCATCTACACATTAAAGTAAAACTTCACTCATTCCACAGTGTACTCTCTATTGCTGTGACCAAGACAACATTTGGAAGGGTTTATGGTTCCAGAACAATAAGAGTCCATCATTGTAGGGAGCATGTAAGCAAGGGGCAGGTATGGTAGTAGGAGCAGGAAACTGAGAGCTCACATCTTAAATTACAATCATGAAGAGCAGAGAGTGAGCTGAAAATGGCTCGTGTCTTCAAGTTCTTAAAGCCTGTCACTCCTGAAGTACATCTCTGAACAAGGCTACACCTCCTGAACCTCTGAACAAAGTGATACAAACTGGGGACCAAGTGTCCAGACACATGAGTCTATGGGGGACAGTCTCATTCAAATATTACAGATCCTAAGTATAAAAGAAACTTTCTAAGAAGTTAGACTTGACTAGAGACTGCAAAGTCACAGGAGTTTTAATACCTACAAGAATAAAAGGCAGTAGGGAAAAAAGGGTGGGGGATGGGGGTGAAAAGGACAAAGCCAAAGTCCTATGTGTAGGAAAGACTCCAAAATGAACAAGATTTGATGAAATACTATCTCTGGTAGCTTTTCAACTTGAATTCTTGATTTAACTTAATTTAACTTGAATTCTTATAGGACATGCCTATAAGGCACAAGGGATAATTCACTGAGAATGAAGTTCCAGCCTGTGTGTGCCATGTGAGTTTATTCAGCCACTGAACTTCTCATGCAACAAATAATTCCTGAACTCTTATGTTAGTCATCGTGTTCCTTAGTGCAGGCAACCACGCATTTGAAGACCTTGTCTTATTTTAAAGCCATTTTAATAATAATAATAATAATAATAATAATAATAATAATAATAATAATA
>JANHMN010000002.1:28542603-28606327 GCA_030674055.1 Rhabdomys pumilio | reverse complement strand
TAATAATAATAATAATAATAATAATAATAATAATAATAATAATAATAAAATAATAATCGAATGTTTGTGTTTGCACACACACGCCTGCACACATGTGCACATATCCATCATGTGACAGATGAGAATAAATGGAAAGGATGAAATCTGACGGAAGGAATAGAAAGAACTGTGGTACTTAAAATGCAGGAGACATTCTCTAAAGATTTCCCACTGGAAATGTAAATTTTAGGCAGAGTTCTTTAAGAAAAAAATGGAATTTCTTATGTTCTAAGTTAAAGGAAAAAAGAGAAAATGATTAAACAGTAGAAGCTTCACTGTGTAGAAAGTGAGAAATCAGAACTGGGGCAGGGAGTAGGGAAAAAGGTAGGAAGAAGCAAGGTAATAAAGGATCCTGTGTACCATGCTGGGGACTCTGTTTTTCCTTTGGGTGATAAGACCAGTCATTAGATGATTTTAAGGAGGAGAACTGGATACCTATCCTCTTATAAATTTCAGGAAAAAAAAAAGAAGAAAAATAAGTAGGGTTTGTTTAATTGTTAACAGCATAGGTTAAGGACTGTGGAAGTTCTGCTGGTGGAGGTGTCCTCAACCACAAGGGGGAGCTCTGGAGGCGATGAGCAGTCTATTAGTCTGGTAATGCTTTTTTATCTGTAGTTTACTCTGGAAATCAGTCTGACAGTTCCTCGGAAAATTGGACATAGCATTACCTGAGGACCCAGGTATACCACTCCTGGGCATATACCCAGAAGATGCTCCAAAATATAATAAGGACACATGTTCCACTATGTTTATAGCAGCCTTATTTATAATAGCCAGAAGCTGGAAAGAACCCAGATGTCCTTCAAGAGAGGAATGGATACAAAAAACATTTACACAACGGAGTATTACTCAGCTATTAAAAACAATGAATTCATGAAATTCTTAGGTAAACAGATGGAACTAGAAAATATCATCCTGAGTGAGGTAACCCAATCACAAAAGAACACACATAATATTTACTCACTGATGAGTGGATATTAGCCCAAAAGCTTGAAATAGCCAAGATTCAACTCACAGATCACATGAAGCTCATGAAGATGGAAGACCAAGTGTGAGTGCCTCGGTCCTACTTAGAAGAAGTAACAAAATACTCAAGGGAGCAAATATGGAGACAAAGTGTGGGGCAGAAACTGGAGACCATTCCACCTGGGTATAAATCCAGGTGCAGTCACCAAAGGCAGAGGCTGATGTGGATGTCAGGAAGTGCATGCTGACAAGAGCCTGATATAGTTGACTCCTTAGATGTCTGCCAGAGTCTGACATATTCAGAGGCAGATGCTCACAGCTAACCATTGATCTGATTAAGGGGTTCCCAATGGAGGAATTAGAGAGAAGACTGAAGGAGCTGAAAGGGTTTGTGGCCCCATGAGGAGAGCAACAATACCAACCAACCAGAGCTCCCCAGGGTCTAAAAGACCAGCCTGGGAGCACATAGGGAGGAACTCATGAAGCTTGCTGTATATGTAGGGGAGGATGGCCTTGTGGGGCAGAGGTGGGAGAGGAGATCCTTGGTCCCATAAAGGTTAGACACTGAATGGAGGGGGAGAATCCGTGGTGAGGAGGCTGGAGTGGCGGGGATAGATGTGGGCACATCCTCATAAAGCAGGAGGAGGGGGGATGGGATAGGGGGTTCCTGGGTGGGGGTGGAATGGGGTAAGGGATAAAATCTGAAATGTAAGTATAATATCCAATTAAAAGAAAAGACAAAAAAAAACAGCCTTTGATGTTAGATTAATAGGGTAATGTACTACTGCTTGTAAATACTGAAAGATCAAAATGCAAATGGTTTCTGTGAGTGTATGTGTGTGTGAGTGTTTATACATATAGAAAGGGAGAGAGAAGAAAAGAGAGGGAGAGAGAGAAAGAGAGAGAGAGAGAGAGAGAGAGAGAGAGAGAATGATTGAGAAGACCTGGTCCTCAATATTCTACCATCCTCTTTTCCACAGTTTCTGAGCCTTTGCTTTATTCTCTCATAAATATGAGTGGTATATTCAATTCATAACATAAAAATACAATTGATGCTTAATATTATATTACACATAAAATCAGTGGTCTATGACAAGAGCACACAATTCAAATTTTGGGTTTTCTAAAAATGTTAAAATAGTGAAATGCCAAAAGTACGTGTGTGTGTGTGTGTGTGTGGTGTGTGTGTGTGTGTGTGTGTGTGTGTGTGTGTGTGTGAGAGAGAGAGAGAGAGAGAGACAGAGACAGAGACAGAGAGAGAGACAGAGAGAGATAGAGAGAGAAACAGAGAGACAGAGAGAGAGACAGAGACAGAGAGAGACAGAGAGAGACAGAGAGAGACAGAGACAGAGACAGAGAGAGACAGAGACAGAGAATGCATATATATGCATGGAAAGGAAGAGACAACAGAGAGAGTGGGAACAAGGAGGCATTCTTGCATCAGAATTGTCCTGGTCCTCACAATTGTCCAATTGTTCCTATTTTCCACAATTTCCTGAGCCTTTGGCATAGGGGTCAGATTGTAGGTATATCAGTTAGAGTTGGATAATGCCCCCTGTCAGTTGTTCTTTGCCTTTTGAGAAGATATGTGTGGGACAGTGGGCTGTGAGAAGCAGCTCAGTGCTTGGTTGAGCAAGAGCTTGGAACCCCCGGAATCATTATCAGAAGGCAGGAGTTCAGCTCTGCTCCCAGGCCCTGGTTCTTTTCATTTAACTTCAGCCCTCCAACAACCACTCCCACAGAAAGGTCTATGGCCAACAGTCCTCAAGCCCTCAAGAGATTTACATACTAATGAGGTACCTGAAGGCCAGAGGGTGGAGCCAATTAAACATTCTTCCCCAGCCCCTCTCCCCTCTCTCCCTCCCTATTTAACTCAGGTCTGCCCTGGGTTTTTTTGGGGGTGTGTGCATCAAGATCCATCCACCATCTGCCATGACATTTAAGCCTGTAAAAACCCAAGGACTTTCTCATGTCATTGGGGCTGCGCCATGAGGAACTGTATAGAGGCCTTTAGTGAGTTGCCATGCCTAACTTCTAGCCATGTAGGAGCCCTCTCAGCATTTCCAGCCACGTTACCTACAAATATGTATTTATATAATGTTCTCTGTCTGTTGCAGAAGGAGACTTCTTTGATGTGGACTGAGAAAAACTCTTAACTATAATAAGATAGGACCTAGAGGATTTGTTAGGTCCAAGAGAGGGGTACAAATTATACAAACACAGTGATCATGTGTGATAGTTTTAAACAAAATCCAAAGTTTTCAAACTCATTTTTAAAAATAACTAATTATACTTTAAGAAAAAGAATTACCCACCATAGTGAAGCTGAATTAATGAAATTAAGATTGAATGAGAGAACCCATGTCAAAAATTAGGGTGGATAGAAACAGAAGGCATACACTTGGAGTCAACAACTAACTGGTCTCCACTTATATGGATATGCATTGTACCTAACCTCACACACCCACTGAATCAAACATGTTTCTAAAATACATAACTTCAAATGAGAAGAAAAATAAAGTGCATTATTTCATCTTTTAGCAATGAATGAAAAGTAATAAGCAAAATATTAGAGAAACACACTTCTATCATGTGGTTGTTTTGATAACAACTGAGTCAGCCCATCTGAAGGTATATGGCCCATTGTCCTTTCACATGTGACAGCCTTAGAAAGACGTCTGAGTTGGAGGTTTTATAGGCACCACCTATAGCTCAAAACCTGGAAAAACAGGGCCTACCCTGACATCACAGATTCTTCACTCCCATAGGCTTGTTTGATTTATCACTTTGCAGCCAATGTCTGTCAGGTACATAAAAATGAATAGTAGAATGGATTCTCCCCTGTTCTTCATGGGAAGAATGAACTAAATGTGTTAAGCTCTGAAATTTTATGGACTAGGAACCCTACAATCACCCAAGCAGGATATGATTAGGAAAATAACACAATATTGAAATGCTAATGGTCACCCAGAAATATTACCTCCTGCAGGACTCATGTAGAAATAGTGCATTTTAAGAGGAAACAGTTTGCTTATTCAGGGAATACATATTATTTATATATGTCTGTATTAAGTAATGCATACTAGAGAAATGGCTGAGGCAAGATATTTGATGAGAAAAATTAAGTAATTCATTTCAAAACAGCATGAGAGTATACAGGTTTCTAAAACCCACCCTACAAAGCTGAGTTGAAATACACTTAAAGAAATGTGTGTGTAAGTCTTCATTTATGTCTTTTTTTTTCTTATTACTATAGTTAATCATTATACCACTGTGGAGAGCCACGGTAAGCAGTGACAGCATTCGCCATTGGAACATGGCGCTGGCACCTGGCACTCGTGGATAAACAAGTAAAATTGTGCATGTGCAAGTGGTGAAAGCCCGCCAAGCCACCGCCCAACCCAGGGCGTCATACGGGGTTTTGAGCAAGCGGTCAATCAAATATGTCCACGCCACTCTAGGGTGTATATAAAGCAGCGCCATCTTGGGTCGCTCTCTCTCTTCCTCCTCACATGGTAATATACACTTGCTGCAGAAGGATCCTGGTGCCCGCATGCGTTCTTGCTGGCAAGACGATTGCGCGGGTCACATACCACTATCATTACACGAACTGTATGTGTATATAATTCTAAACAATGTATAATATGATTTATCAATTCATACATTACACACAGATATCATAATTTATACATTTTCTCTTTTTGATATTTTTATTTTAAAAAATATTCTCTGTTTTTATGTAAATCCAATACCTTCATTTAAAATGCTATATAATGAGACTGGAGACATGGTTGAGGAGTTAAGAGCACTTGCTTTTAGAAGAAAACGTGGTACAGTCACCAGCACCCACATAGTGTCTCACAACTGTATATTACTCCAGTTCCAGAGAACCTTATTCCCTTTTCTGTCCTTTCTGCACTCAGGCACCATGTAGTACACATGTATCCCTGCAGGTAAAGCATACATACATATACAATAAAAATAAATATTAAATACCAAATACATAAAATGCTGTATAAAAATGCAATATTTATATTTTCTCAATAAAATACTATTCAAGCTCAAACAAGAAGAGAATCCCATCATTGGTAACAGCATGGATAAACAATAGTCTCTAGTGTCATTTAAAGTAAACCAGGAAAAGACAATTGCCACATGATCTCATATGTGGTAAAAGGTAAAACTCATAGGAACAAAATGTAGATTGCTGGTTAGTAGGAGCTAGGGTCAGGGAGAGAATAGATTGACATCTATTCTCAAAGTCTGTAAAATTTCTGTTTGGAACAATTGCATGCTTTATAGTACAACATGGCAACTGCAGTTAGCAATAGCATCTGGCATGCTTGAAAATACTCAGAAGATGTCAGAAAATGTCTTCTCGGGCACAAATAACATGATCACCGAAAGCTGTGCTAACAATAGCTTCATTCACAGCATACATTTCCTTTTAAAGATCATTCTTATATCTCATAAAACATGCAACATTTACTTGTCAAAGATAAAAATTAATGCTAAAATGCTACATAGGACTCTATTACTGAAACAGCACACTCCTGTTTGTTTCACCAAAGAGGTATCTTGAATGTTTAGAAGATCTTTTCCTTTTAACTAAAGATGCAGCCTTGTAAGTTTCTACGTGTCTTCTTGTACATTTGGCAATAGGTTATCTAGGGAAATAGCTGGCTCTGGAATCACTGTGCCTAAGGATATTGGATCTTTTGATTAACTAGAATCTGTTAAATGAAGAGGTATTTAGACTTATCTGCAATAGAAGGAAACTCTTGAAGGGCATTGAGGTAGGGCACCAGAGTAATCAAATTATCTCTCAGAACTCTCTGGCAGCATATGAAAACTTACTTAGAGACAGGTGGAGATAGAAGTCTTGAACCAGGCAGAGCTCAAGGGAGATGGGAATATAAGGAGTGAGAATTGCCAGAGATGGTGAATTTGGCCTCAGTGCTCATAGGAGTTTCCTGAGATGATCTCTGAGTCTCCTTACATAAATATAGGCTGATTATCAATTTTTCACCTTCTTCACCAATTACTCAGCATATTTTTTGGACTTGTGACATATATTATAGTGTTTAAATTTTTTTTCTTCAAGTCAGTGTGCTAAATTGGAATCTCTTTAGGACGTGTAATTCCTCCTGCGTCTGCTTCTCATTTATGTGATTTAGAGGTAATATTAATCCCTACCTCAGTGCATCACCATTAATGTTTATAGAGGGGATATATAAAGAGCATACAGAGCAGGAAGAGAGTGCATTGATGCCAAAGGTGAGAGCAAACAGCTGTTATCTTAATTCCTAAGTCAACTCAGAAGCTGGTGATAGCAAATGCCCTACCCCCTCCAAAGACCTGGAAACAAAGAAAAAAAATGAATAACTACTTATTCTCCTCTAGAAATCAGTAGATTTGCCATTTGAAACTGTTTTTTCCAGTGCCTCATACTGCCTGCTTGCTTGACCTTAGATGCTAGGGTATTTCTCTCTTCTTTCAAGTTAAATAAGGTAGACTGAGTAGAAGGGGGAAATTATTCTTTAATTCAAGCAATCATTCTCTTTAGGTCTAATTTCATCTTCATTGAATCAGTTTTCTTTTGTTCAAGATATAATTTATATATGATTTATGATTTAAAGGGAATTTGTAGTTTTTGGAGGGGTGATTTTTGAGTTGATGATTAATAAACTTTCAGAAAAGGTCAGAGCCTATGGGAAATATAAAATGTTGCTCATTTCCTCTAACCAAATAAAGGAAAAACAGTGTTCACAGGTGGATATGTGCTTTAAGCATTAGAGGTGATAGGCTTGGCACAGTCATGTGAATTTAGAGTTTATAAAAAAAATCATTTGAGTGGAAGAATATAGAACATATTTAGGTGACGCACGGTTTACAAGTTAGGCATATATATTTGGAGTAAAATGAGCCACCTAAATGTTGCCAGTAATTTAGAAAAAGTTTTTTTAAAAAATGAGGGATATATATAAAATAGAAGTGTGCTTCAGTTATATGAAGTAAATAATAATTGAATATTTTTTCTGGTGAGTAAAATAAACTAAAACCTAATAAGTATGATTATATATTCATAATTTGCCTAAGTAAGTCAATTTATTTAGAGTTACATGATTTTACTTACACTTGTTCACTTTAAATTTTTGATAATTAGTGATAAAGCACATGAATTATTTCATTGGTATGGGTCTCAAATGAAAGTGTATTTTAATTTTGATCAGTTTTGATAGAAATACTAGATAGTACCAATTGCAGATGAGTTTCACCGTCATTTGTAGGGCAGAAGACAAGACTGTGAGAATACATTGGAAACAGCTTATGAAAAATCTTTATCCTCATTAAGATATTGATTAAACTATTATTGAGAAAATATGTCCTGTCAATCACAACTCTGATCAAACACACACACACACACACACACACACACACACACACACACACACGGGATTTTATGAAATCATTGGACTTTGGGTCCCAGTGTGATATCTATCAGAGAAAAAGCATTAAGAGTTGAGATTAAGAAGTTGCCTAAGTTGGTAAGTTGTTTACCTTGCTTTCAGAAGGACCTCAGAGTGCTGACCCACTGACAAGCTGAGCATGGTGATGTGTAGATGCAACACCATTGTTGTGACAACAAGGATGGGCAGATGCCCAGTTCACTGGCCAGCCAGTACAGTTGAGACACAGAGCTCCAAGTTTAGAGATAGACCGTACTAAAATAAGTAAGATAATGAGAGCTTAGGATGGAAAATATAAGAATTATAACTCAAGTCAATCCCTGATCTACCTGTATATTACATATGTGGGCTAGCATACACCAAAGAAACACAAATACATAAATACACACCAAAAAATAATAAAAGAAAAGAAGAGAACTGTTGGGTATTAGGTGTTAAAAATAACAGTGGTGGGAGATATCCCTTTTCAGTTACAATTATAATATTGATACATAACATATTGCTCATTAATACCTCTTGGCATCAAAGCACATTATGATAGTCACAGTTAATTATCCCATCATACTATCAACTTCTAAAAGACAGTTTTAAGTAGCCAATTAGCTCACCCAGTAAAATATAAAACTTTTAAAACACTTTTGGAAGCAATTAGCCCCAAATCGATAAGTGTTTGGGATAAATAAAATGCAAAGAGATTTGTTACAGATGTTACCCTGTTTCCTGCATGGAGCTACCCTACCATCTGGAAGTCGTTGCTCTGAATCTTTTTCTATTTCTGTCATTTTCCCCAACAATAATACAAACAGTGAGTATTGTTCAGATAATAAGAAATCTGACTTATTTTTCCAATCCAAAGAAGTGGGACTAACCTTCTTGTGTGTACAAAGTGGTGTTTTCATGAATTTTTACAAAAAGGTCTAATGCCTTGGTTACAATCTGTGTCCACACCATGTGTATCTGTGGACTATGTCCCATTTGTGCCCTGGTTCGTCTCACTATGCTCATGTTAGTCCATCCTTTTTAAAATGTGTTTTTTTATATTACCAGACATCAATATGCAGGAGCAAAGCTATAAGCATGACAGTCACATGTTTTAAAGCTTTGAATTTCAGCCCTTCCAGTTAATATGTTTATTGGGACACTAATAACTGTTTTGTTTCTGGATATGCCAGGGTGCATTGTACATGAAGCTAGCTGGTGCATTAGCTTCTAAGTAATGCTCTTCTGTCTGACTTCCCTTTTGTCTTCAGGTTTATTGCCTGAGATAAATACAATGAGAGCAGATTTGTCACAGATGCATTCCTGTTACCAGCATGGAACAACCCTACCCTCTGAAAGTCTTTGCTTCCTGTTTTATTCAATTTCATCATTGTCCCCAACAATATAAAGAACAATGAGTATTATTCACATAAAAAGAAGGCTGACTTTTTTTTTTCTGATCCAAGTAAGTGGAATTCATTTACTGGGATTGCAAATATGCACAACTGTATTTAAATTTTCAGTGGGTTTCAAGGATCAAACTCGAGTCAGCAGACCAGCACAGTTTGTGTCTTTATCCAGGAAGACATCTTCTGGACCCTGATTTTCCAGTTTTATCATCAATTAGTTCACTTCTCCTTTCTATTCCATAATTTTACTAGATAATAGAGGTTATTGTGTTTTCTTATCTACACAAATTATTTCTATTTTCAATACTTTTGTGCATGGCTTTCTCTCAAGAGTTCATTTTCCAAAACTTCACCTTCACTATCATTTCTGAATCTCCTGTTTAGTTTCTTAGGATGGGCATCTTCTGTTCTCCTTTGTCTTGTGAGTCCTTAATCATTCTGTGACTTATAATCTGTCTCTGTTCTTCTTGAATCTATGTGTTATGCTTTTCTGCTTAGTGATGACAATGAATAATTCTACATAGTTTATTCTACTTTTGTCCATTATTAATTTTCCTCAAAGAATCTACCATTTGTATAAAACCATACTATCATATCTGTCTTTGTAACACTCTCGATGTGATCATCAAGAGAAAGAAGAAAGAAGAAACAGAGAATTCAGGTAACAATATAGACACATTGTCACTAGATAAGTGGATGCTATAGGATGGGAATTGTGTTCCTTTCAAAAGTCACATTTCTGGTAGTAAAACAGACTGTCCTCATTCTGCTCATTTCTTTGCTGTATATAATATACAGTAACAGGATGGCATTAGTGTATTTTATTTCATAAGTATCTAACTGTAGGGATTGCCATAAATTATTTCAACTGGCAAGTAGCTTTTATTATTCTATGAGTGTTTCAGAAAACATTAACAGTAAGTGCTGTTGATAGAAAAGACATATGCATTTTAGCCATTTAATATAATAACAACTAAAAGCAACACACAATGACACAATGGTATATCTATACTGAATAAACCTTTTCGCTGCATATATTATAATTGTTAAGTGATTAGCATGAAATATACATAAAGTATAGTACTTAGTAGTGTTATTCTATTCCCTGTCTAGAATCTAGAATCCATTATTACTGGGATGATCTTAGAGGTATGTGTTGATAAGCTTTATTTATTAAGCAATTCACAATTTAATTAAAGGACAGTCAAATTCCTAAATTCCTTGATTACAAATGTTGCTCTTAGATTCCCAAATGTGTATTGGAGAGATTTTTGTTTTTAAGTAGAAATTGCATCAGCCAGTTTCATAATTCCTGCCTAGTACTCTTTTTATTTTTAACATTTGTTTATTTGTTTGTTTAATTATTCATTCAGTTGGTCCTTCGTTGATGTGTACGGAGCCACATATGCCATATTTCACATGTGGTGTCCAGAGGACAAATTACAGCTGTTAACGTTTTTTTTCTTCCACTCTGTAAATCCATGGGGTTTAATTGAGGCCCCCAGTCTTGGTGGCAAGCACCTTTACCTGCTAACGCATCTCATGGGCACTGGCTGAATATTTTTAGAATATTTTTAGATAAAAAGCCTCCTGTGAAAAGGGTAGTTAAGCCTCTTAGGTGAGATCCTCAGAACTGCAATAAAAGAAAAAGATAAAAGGAAATACAGTGTGTAAGGAATATTGTTTCTTGCTTTAGAAGCTTCACATTCCTCTATAACTATGATTGAGAAAGCTTTCCTGCTAATTTAAGCAGAGATGATTTTGTTTGGGTTTGTTTTTGTACTCTTGTCGCAGAAGTTCATCGGGAATCACAGTTAATCAGACATAAGTTTAGAATTCCAACTCCCCAAATGTACTCAATAGTGTCATCATAGCAAATTACAGAGACTTGTTTACTCTCATTCCCCCAGCTAGAAAAACAAAATGAGGACCCGGCTCTAACCATGCTGTGGGATTCCTTCAAGCCTTTCAGTCTGCATCCAATGTCTCTATGATAGTCATTGTTCAAATCATAAATCGTAGTAATTGTAATGATTCATTTTTTTTACTTCGGCTTTCTGTAAACCTTGTATTTTTATTTATAGTCAAGACAGACTGTTCGATTAACAAATAGAGATTAGCAACTATTCTCTGGAACAGTGTTCTCGAGTACATCAGGTATCATATAGAAGCAGTAACCGAGCACAGCCCTAATGCACAGCTGATATAAAAGGAGATGAGCCAGAGCTATCAAAAATAACCCGATCTTAAAGGGTTTGTGTAATGACTTCAGTTTTACGTTGCTTACATGATAAATGATTTTAGATAAGTTGAGTAACATAAAATATATCATCAAAATTGCTTTCAACTGCTTCATTTATTTTTTCCCCCACCGTGCTTTGTAAATCACCAAACTACATGTGTGGATTGCATGTCATTTCTTTGGGCTGCTTCTGAGTACTCTGATCTACCGATATTCTATGAAAAGTAAGCTGGACAGTGTAATGCCATCATAATTTGGTTGGTCAAGATCTAAAATCTCTGATAACTCAATTACTCCAAAAAATTTGATTTCACAAGGGAGCAATCTGAAAGTGGGTAGCGGAAAAGGTCTGAGGACTCCCCAAATATAACATGATGGTTGCTGGGGGAAAGAGCCCTGTTGAAAACAGAGACCAAGCCAGTATGGTATGGAGGTGTGGTAGGTCCACACTGTAAGCCTGTCACCCAATATGAAAAACACTGAGGGACAGATAAAACACACAGAAATGGAAAATTCTCAAAAGGAGGCTTCCAAACTGAATTAGAAAGCTGGTTTAATTCTAGGAAACATTTTTTTTTCCATTATATGGGTCAAGTCGCAATCCTTTTAACTGCCACTGCGGCCTCATTCTAGACCATATTTTACATGTAAGGGTTTGCCATTGTTCATCCATTTACTGATAAGTAGAGCATCAGCACTTTTAGTGCTGATAAATATCAATGATAAGATACTAATATTCTAATGTGAGTTAAAACCAATGTTCATAAAGTACTCACTGTGAATTAGGTACTTTTCTGAAGCACTTCAAATTTATACTGTCATTTATATCCCCCCAATACCTTGCTGCTGTAGATATTATTCTCACATTCATCACATGTAGATACTAGTCTCACATTCACACTCTTTATAGAGTGGACCCATCTGAAGCTCCACAAGACTCACGGATCATTTAAAAACAGTCAGGTGTTTGGTTGTAGAGAAGGTCCCAAGTATATACTATGTGACTTAAATTCTATCTAATTTCAAAGATACAATCTTTTAGCATCCCAGAATACTAAATTGAAGATGCACAGGGCAGAGTAACCTGATATTCAACACCTCTTAGAATGTCTCTCCATTATTTTCTGCTTTTTTTGATAAAATAATTATAAACTTCAAAGACAGAAATAAATCTGATTATGTGGTCTGAATGTCTGCCCTTTTCCACAATAACTATGCTGAAATTCTAAGCTGAACACTAATGTTGTAAAGAGGTAATGCATTTTGGAACATATTAGCCCCTGAAAGCACAGCCGTCATAAATGGGATGCATGCCCTCTAAAAGAGATGCATGAGAGCCTGTGCGCCTGTGCGCTGTGTTAGAACACAGCAAGAGACACTGAGCACTATCAAAAAAAAAAAAAAGAATCTCATCACACACAGATTTTGCTAACGCAATGAAGTTAAACCTCTCAGCCTCATACATTGTAAGAAGGGGCAAAAATTAAAAAATAAACAAAAACAAAACTAAACATAAAAGCCAACATTCTTTTGTCTATAAACTACTTAGCTTAGGACATGTTATCACAGGGGCACAAATGGACAAAATCACTCCCAAGAACCCTTATATGTACACAATCCAATTGTTATAACTACTCTGTGATCCCTCCACCACTGTTTGCTGATGCATTTTATCCAGGGACTAGTGGAGAAAGGATGAGCAGGGAGAAACAAAAGACCCTTAGAAAACTAAAATCACTCTATGATAGAAGAAGAAAATAACATATCATTTGTCCAATGCTTATTAAATGTACACCAAGAGTGAATCCTGATGTAAATTATAGAGTTGGGGTGGAAATCATGTCTCAGCATGTGTTTATCAGTAGTAACAGATGTACCACTCTGCTGGGAGATGTTGGTAATCAAGGTATATGAGGTGGGAGTATTTGGGAAATTGATACCCTTGTTCACATTGCTGCAAACCCCAAACTGCTCTTTAAAATGTATCTGATTATTAAAAATAAAAATTTGGCTGCCTTGGAATTTCAGGACTGTACAATTTGAAAACCTCAGAATGTTAAGGTCTCTCGGTCTTCTGAATGTGTGATTCTGAAGTCTGTTTTGTGGCTTCCTTAGCCCATTATTAAGATCTTACCATCTGTAAATCTTCAGACTTCCTACAGGATTTGCCAAACATTTTCTTGAAGATGCAGACAGTAAATGATGGGTGTTTATGGACCTTTGAAATCCCATGTAGCTACTCAATACTATCAGTGCAACCCATTAGCAGCTACAAACAACAAAAACACACATGGCATGTCTGCATTATAACACAGTTTTCTTCACATGAACAGGTGTGCAGCACTGTAGTATATGGATTCCTGCTATAAAAGTTACATTTCTTTCGGAATCAAGTAGTTTCAAAGGTATCATCAGCAGAAATCTACACTCACTTTCAAACCATTTGAATCATCAGTAAACTATTTTTTTGAAGTTGCAATCAAAGTCTTGCTCCAAATTACATAAGGTCTGTCATTCACATTTAATCTATCTACTGCTCTTCAGAACTCTATAGTGTTGTGTTCCTAGATGATCTTATTTTTCCTCTCCAGATGAATTACAATCTCTTTGTAATAATATCCAAAGTCACCCACGGTGGGCCAGTGCTTTCTTTTTGTTCTGTGTATTTAAACTTCAACATGTGTTACCTGCTCTTTCAAATTCATCTTTGAAGATTCCAACTCTGCATTTAATTTTCTTCTGTTGAGATATCATTTGTTAATTGTGAGTATTATTTTTTTATCATTTTATCATCATTTCTTTTTCTTTTTAGTACTATCATTACAAGGTTTCTGTTACTAGTCTAATCATGTAAAAGTTGGATATTTTGGCAAATTACCCATTCACTGACAGTCTGGAGGTAATATTATGTATATTTCTTTATTTAAAGTACCAGTTGTAATTTCATTTTGATGTCTGTTTATTTTATTCTCTCTGTGTTTGAGGGACTATTTTATAAACAACTATATTCTCAACATGCCCGATCATTAGGGATTTTTCCCACACGAGAGTTTTAGCCCAACAGGAGTCTGTCTCTTATTAAGTTTGACAGGAGTGTTTTTCCTTTGACGCTTTCACTGTGAAGAGGTCCAATCCTAATTCTCCACTTCTGGGCTCTTAGGAGAGCAAGTTAATTCTTACAGAAAACACATCTTTAAAACTCACCTGATTGATCTCTGTGTTCCAAGCCAACCTGATCTACAGAGCAGATTATAGGAAAACAAAGGCTATTCAAGAAACTCTGTCTCAAAACACACACACACACACACACACACACACACACACACACACACCCCTCACCTGAAAGAATTATTTTATCAATAATTAGTCAAACCATCACTGCCCCTGGTCCCTTTAACATTCTATGTATATCTAATCAAATATTTATAGACATCTATGGCCTCTGTCGCAGAAATGCTGACAGGTAAAATTGAGTTGTTTTATTTTATTTATGTATTTAATTTAATTGTGTGTGCATTTTGTTGTTGTTGTCATTTTATTCAAATCTCAGATTCTCTGCTGCAGCGGAACATAAGATGGGTTGATTGGCTAGCTTAGAATCATGATAATAAAAATTTCCTGGAGAAATACACCAAATCATAGAGGAGACACCACAAAATAGATCTGAGAAGGTTTCTTGAGAAACAACTCAAGATGTTTGGACAGTGAGATAGTGATCATAGTTGTTAAATAATTTGGAAAATGAGAAACAAGAAAGATGTTCTCTTACAAAAGCAGAGTATAGGTAAATGATCAAGGAGAAGATTTTTCCAGACTCAGTAGTGCTTTCCTATTGCTTCGGAGCTTACGCTATGCTTCCTGAAAGAGAATAATAAAAACGAATTCTCGAAGCCTGGAAATGCACACTCAGTGATGAGAAGTGCCTTTGTTTTGTAGTTCAGTTTCTTTTGACTGTTTGCCTTTTTGTTATTGTTGTTATTACATGCTCTCACTGCAAAGCCCATGATGACATCAAACATGAAATTCTCCTGCCTCAGCCACTGAAGACTGGAGGTAATAAGATATACCACTACCACTGGCTTACTTTGAGGATGTTTAATGAAGTGCATCAAAGAAACAGAAAAAAGACAAAGACAGGAATATTATATGAAGTGGTAAATATTTCAAAAGTCAATCATCAAAACATAACAATTTTTTAAAAGAAATTTTGAATGCTTCCCACAGGGATAACAAAATACTAAGCCAGTGATATAATTTTCAGAGGTACTAAAGAAATCCATAATTCCTAGTGTCTCAGTAACTTAAAATGCCTATATTAGATAATATATCATAAGTCAAATGGGAGCTTACTTTCTAGTTTTCTGAAAACATGCTACTCCTGTATATGAATTATGGACAAAGTCTATTAGGTCTATTTCTATACTGGCTATAAATTTTATCTTTTGATGAAAAGGGGAAAGTATCCCTGTATCCTCCAGTGGATTTGACTCTCAACAATGTTCTGAGAAACTGTGGAGAAAAAAGGATCAGGATTAATGGGGACAGTTACCACCCTTACTAATGCAAGATGCAGTCAGATTGAGCTAGTTTTCTCCTACACTGTTAGTTGTTCTAAGAAGTCCTACCGCAGCTCAGGACAGACCACTCCAGACCACACGGTTCCAAGGGGGAGGAGGTTTATTCAGGAGATAGGGCAAAGGTGGGGAGAAGAAGGTGGAAGAAGAAGAGAGTAGAGAAGTAGAGGCTGGACATGACCACATGGAGAGAGAGAAAGGGGGGGAGGAGACAGAGAGGCAAGAGGGTAAGAGTGAGGGTTAGAGAGTAAGAGATTAAGAGAGCAAGGAGGGGGCAAGCAGCCCCTTTTATAGTGGGCCAGGCCTACCTGGAGGTTGCCAGGTAACTGTGGGGAGGAGCATACCTGGCTGTTGCCAGGTAACTGTGGAGGTGGAGTTTAGACAGAATACTAACATACACCCTTATGGTTCTTTCCCTGTATGTATGTTTTTGAGGTTTTCTTCAGAGACAGTTAAGAAAGCAGAAGCCATGGGATATCAGTTCTCACATCAGAAAAAACTTTTGAGGAAATAGATTCACCCCAGAATTATAGACTGGATAGTAAGTGATTAAAGTCCCTACAGTCTGCAGCAAAAGTGAGACAGACCTGATAGGGCTAAGAGCACTGGAGAGTTGATGGGTGGTTCCCACAGGCATACCAAATCTTGTTTTCATAAAAACCCTGTCTGAAAGCATCAAAAATACATTGTATCCCACTGTCCCATGTCGTGTGGTATGAGTGAGCTCCAAGGAAGTCATCATTCTGGGGAAGAGAAAACAGCTAAAATTGGCTAATCTTACTATCACGTTCAGAGGAGACAAATGGAAGAGGTCTGGAGCCACATTCTGATGAATTTTGCCTTTCACAATCTGAATTAATTATAGATCTTTTAGGCAGGTTCACAATTCAGTTCACTTGAATTCTGATAAATTACAGATAATACATCAAATTTTACAGACTTTTTAATTTTAAAGGATGATTTTAAAACGCATAATGATTGTTGGTAAAATGCCTTCCATGGATTGATAAAATTGTTTATATTGAAAATGTGGAAGAACTTTAATATTTTTCAGGATCTTCTTGAGGATGTAGAAATTATATGAATTTACATGTTAGTCCCTGCAAAGAAAGCCCAGCAGAAATATTTTCCCAAGACAATAGGAAAAATATAATAATTTTAAATTTTTCTCTGTACTTATAAAAAATGTATAGCCAGAATTGCTACTTAAAAGTATTTTTTAGGGATTTGCTAGTGTAATTGTAATGTTAAAATATGTGTTTTAACTCAATAACCTCATTTTTGAAGAAATGTATAAATAATAGCAGCCCTGATCATTATTTTATTTTCTAAGCATCCTTTGTAAGGTTGATGATATTTTTTCAATCTTAGCATGTTCATCTTTATAAAAACAAAAATTCATCATTCATGGTAGTACACACTGTACAATTTCACTTTGAAATAACAAATGATCTCATCTAAAATGACTGAACAGTGATATAGTAAAAAACATTAATTTTTTAATTATGAACTAAACATAATTCATTTCTGTAGCTGCCTGCAGCCACAATCACCAGGTTCTCCTGAGACGAAGCCTAGGAATTAACGGGAAGGAGGGCGAGAGAAACGTGGGGTCAAGACAAAGTATTCTGATCAAGGCCCAAAGTTTAATAATTTGCTTTCACATATAAAGGGGAAGCCCCACCCTCCAGAGTCTCTTCTCAGTACCGCCCAGGGGCTAGGTGAGGAGATAGCAGTCGGGAAGGTGTCAAGGCTAGCTCAGCAGGCAGTCCATTCTTCTTAGCTCTGTAGCAGACCTCAGGTCACCAAGACTAGCAAGGCAATGCCTCCTTCTAGGTCCTATTGTTGTTTGGTCTTGTTGTGGTCAATGACTTGCAGGCCTGCTCAGGCCTGGGGGAAGGGCACACATTTCAGCTGTTTTGTATGTTTGTTTCCCTTGTGCCTTTTTCTTTAGTTGCTTTATGGAACTAGTAATTGAGTTTTATGTGGCAAATTTTAAATAAGTTTTCAGCCTAGAATGGGTGTTCAGTAGGGACAACAACAACAAAAAAAAAAGGGCAAATATATACTGAGAATCAGGTACCTCATGAGAGTCAGTCTTCTCCTGAATGTCTATGGCGTTGGAACAAGACCACCTATAAGGGTTCGTGGAGTTTTATGCTCATTGCAGGTGTCAAAAATGAAAGGAAAAGCATATTCACTAGACTTTCTATACTCCTATGAATAAGGCAGTCAGCTTATAATGCCCTAGTAGACACTGCACTAGCTATTTTATATATTGAGACTTTTATTTTCAACAAACAAAAGTTTTGCTTGAACTCACTAAATATAAAGAAAATATTGAATCTCCACTAGTAAAGTGGATTAAGTCTCAAAAGAAACAGAGATAAAATTGTGGCAGATTTTCTTCATTACTTACAGCTGCTGTTTTGCTTACTGCTTTATTTTTCTGTGATTGGAGGCTTTTGGTTCCAGGAGCCCATGGGATATGAAGGCTAAGTTGTTGAATAGTATACATCTTTCAGTTTTTAATACTAGAAAAAGATTCTCTACATCAAACACCGTAGAAAGGAATAAACTATAACCCTAGAGGAAGGACTCCATGGCCTTTATTTTAAACCAAGTGTTACTGTAGAAAGAATTCAGTATTTACATTTAATGTCATTAAAATAATCAAAGAGGCAAATTTGTATCCCTATCTAGAAATAGTACACACACACACAACACACACTGCACTTACACACATATGCATACACATACATGCACACACACACACACACATACAGATGTGAAGGTTGATTTAGCGGAAATCACTATTAAAAATTACACTGTCCTAATGACTGGAGACACAAATCATCTTCTTTGTTTCCAGTATCATTTATAATTCTTATACATTTCTTTTAATTATCCTATTTTAGTTTATGTGTAAAGGTGTTTTGCCTGTATTTGTGTCTGTGTACTATGTACATGTAGTGCCCATGAAAGTCAAAGGAAGCCATCAAATCTCCTGAAAATGGAGTTGCAGAGAGTTGTGAGCCACAGCACAAGTGCTGAGAATGAAACATGAATTCTCTTTAAGAGCAACACATGTTCTTAACCACTAATCCATCTCTCCAGCAACTTATTTATAATTCTTACAATCACCTTTTGCATCCATGAATAGAATTATATTTTATAGAGAAGGGACTTTTTCTTATTCACATTGCTCATGAATTTTAGATGCAATATTGGTCTATTATTGTCAACATTTCTACCTTAGATAAAAACCCAAGCCCAGGTTTCAACAGACTTTATACTAGGTGATATTGTGCTGGCACCATAGAATCCAATATTCACAGAGACTTCCTAAAGGATTCTTAAATTCCTCTTTAGGGTTTGGAATTTTACAAGGCAGGCATCATCTTAGAGGTATAGATACCTGTTAGGAGTTTTCTTGCTCTTCCAGGCGTGATGTTCTCTCCTAATCTAGCATATTTTCAGTTGTTACTAGAAGAACTAGTACTAGCATCAGACTTCTCTTGACTTCCTGAAGGCCATTTGCCGCACTCTTTCAACAATATGCAGATTAATTCCAGTCTCTCTACAGACACCATATCATTTCTTTGTTGTACTATTCTTGTTTGGGTTATTTAGTGCCTGTGGCCAAATTCCTGACAAAAAACAAGTTAGAGAGAGAGAGAGAGAGAGAGAGAGAGAGAGAGAGAGAGAGAGAGAGAATGATTCTTTTGGCTTACAGTTTGAGAGGGAGTCAGTCCATTCTGGTAAAAAGGCATGTCATCAAAAGCAAAAAGCAGCTGAGCATAATGATTTCAAGAACACCCAAATAAATGTTCAACATCTTTAGTTATCAGGGAAATGCAAATCCAAACGAACCTGAGATTCCCCTCATACCAGCCAGAATGGCTAATATCAAAAATTCAGGTGACAGCAGATACTCTCAAGGATGTGGACAAAGAGGTAAACTTCTCCATTGTTGGTGAGATTGCAAGCTGGTACAACTGTAAGACTCTGGGGAGCCTTGGCTTACTGGGGACCCCCTGAGTGAACCACATGGAGTCATGAATAGATGCAAAAAGCAAGAGGAATTTATTGTCCCAATGCTTTGGGGTCATCCTGCACCCCAAGGAGATGGTGACCCCAGGCAGCCCGTTTGGCCAGTTTTTAAAAATTTGTTTGACAGCAGCCATTAGGCACGATGTGATTGGCAAAACAGTGTGACTTTTTAAACTGATTGGTCTTCAGAGAATGAGGTGGCAAGGACTCCCCTTGTCTATAGGTGACAAAGGTGGATCCATCCTGCAGAATGTGCTGTGGGCCTCCCACCCACAGGTTGGTCTCCACACCTTGTGGTCTGAGGAATGTTTATTAGCCTCTCATTTCTGGATGGGAGGGATGCCTAAGTGTTCTATGACCTTTCTCTTCCAGGAGGGGAAAGGTCTGGCAGAATTTTCCTTAAGAAAGTTCCTGAGCATAACCAGCACAACCACTCTGGAAATCAGTATGGTGGTACCTCAGAAAATTGAATATAGTACTACCCAAGGACCCAGTTATTCCATTCCTGGGCATGTATCCAAAAGATGCTCCAACATATAACAAGAACACAAGCTTCACTATGTTCATAGCAGCCTTACTTATAATAGTTAGAAGCTGCAAAGAATCCAGATGTCCTTCAACAGAGAAATGAATGTGCCCTTTCCAGCCTTGAGAGGGCTGAATAGATTCCCCACCACCACCACCACCACCACCACAGGACTTTAAAGACACAGGTGGAGTCATCTTGCCCTTGCTGCATGTACAACTTCCTACAGGAACTTAAAAGAATAGACTGCCTGCTGAGTTTGCCTTGTGACATAATTCAGCTGAAACAAAGAATGAGTTCTGTAGGCTTCCCCTATATAAAAGCAATGCTAAATATTAAACTTTAAGCCTTGATCAGAAACTTGTCTTGGCTCCATGCTTCTCTCACCGCCCCCCTCTCCAACTCCAGCCTTTACATTTTCAGCCTCCCTTTTAAGTGAAACCAGTTTGTTCATGGCTGCTGGATGGCTACAGGTGGTGCCCGAACAAGGGGTCTGAAAATTCAGGCAGTGGAACCCACTGAAAAACCCTGTCTTGGGTAGAGTTCCACAGAAAATGGAAGAAGTAAGGGTATCCTGCATGGTAAGCAACAAACAGCATTGATGCTATTTATAAAGTTTATTTTTTGGAAACTGTTGTTGGAGTTGGTGAATTAAAAGGGGATACAGCTAGGCTGAAGAGGTGTTGACTTGTTGCAGGTTTCATTTAGCAGTGACCGCACAATTTGGAGTAGGAGAATTATAAATAGGCCTTTGTCTGCAGCCCAAGAGTTGCTTCAGGAGAGAAGAACAGGGTTTTAAAAACAGACATAAGCCGGGCAGTGGTGGTGCACGCCTTTAATGCCAGCACTTGGGAGACAAAGGCAGGCAGATTTCTGAGTTCGAGGCCAGCCTGGTCTACAGAGTGAGTTCCAGGACAGCCAGGGCTACACAGAGAAACTCTGCCTCAAAAAAAAAACAAAAAAACAAAAAAACAAAAAACAAAAACAAAAAAAACAAAACAAAACAAACAAACAAAAAAACCCTCCTAAAGATGGAGATGAAGATTTAGACCTTGAATACAAGAGAAAGAAAGGGTTTCAGAAAAGCAAGTGTCCCCTGTCCAGGACACTTTAGCAAAAGAGAAGGGAAATGTATATAAACTATTTCAGAGTTCTCCTAGAGACAGGA
Organism: Rhabdomys pumilio; assembly: GCA_030674055.1. Lineage (NCBI taxonomy): Eukaryota > Metazoa > Chordata > Mammalia > Rodentia > Muridae > Rhabdomys > Rhabdomys pumilio. The sequence goes on along the minus strand of JANHMN010000002.1, from coordinate 28,584,901 downwards.
AGAATTTGGGAGATGTCCTGCTTTCTCTCTGGCTCCTACTGAAGAAATTCTCTGTCTATCATCTGCCTTTGGTTGCACCAATCTGTCCATGTCCTCAATTTATGTCTGTTTTTTGTTTCTTTGTTTTAATGATTGTTGTTCTTTTGTTTCATGTTGAAAAGAAAAAATAGTTAAAAACTTTATCTGCTGGCTATCATTCAAACATCCTTCAAAGTTTCAAATTTTCAAATTAACTTTACACAAAATTTTTACTACCTTGAAATAGGACTAGCAAACACGTAGTAATGAATTCACAGAATAGACTAGCTTTAAAATCAAGGAAGAACTGGATGTGCCGATGAGTGCATGACATTGCAGCTCAATCTCAGAAAGACCAAGAATTTTGGATCAATCTGAGCTTCAAAGTGAATTTGGTGCCAGTGCAGACTACATAGGGAGTTCCTATCTCAAAAACTAAAACTATATTAACAAACAAATAATAATAATAATAAAAAAAAAAACCCTGGCTTGTAATGTTGGATCAGCAGTTAATAGCACATGTTGTTCTTTCATAGGACCTGAGTTTAATTTGCAGCATCGACATGGCAGCTCACACCTATAATTCCATTTTCAGGAGATCCAACAGTTTCTTCTGAAATCCCTGGGCAACAATATACATATGGTGTACATACATACACAAAGAATAAAATAATACTACACATAGAATAATAAATAAATGTTTTAAAACAGTAACCAAAGTATACAGGCAATTATTAAAAATAAGAATGATGACATTTCTATATTATGAAAAAAACAGCAAAAATTGTATCCAGTCATTCATGGGCCAGTTGTAAATTTTATTTCTAACTATTTGTAGCCAATATTTTAGTATAAAATTTTGAGTCTCAAGCAAGGACTATATGAATCTACATCCCATAAAACAAACCCTATTGTGATATCTGGTAAACTTGCTTCTCAAGCACAGCTTTTTATAGAGCAATCTATGATTGAAAAGGTTGGTATTATGGCTCAAATGATTGATTCTTTTCTACAGATCAAAAAAATTATTTGTCTGTTATGTTGCCAATTGAGAAAACTCCCAAGCTTTAGGCATGTTTTTCTCTATATAAAATACTGAAACACATAAGATGCCACATTTGATAAAGGCCCCAAGAAACTTCAACAAATCAGTAGGTTTATGTGGCTTCAGGTAGATCTTACACAAAGATAAGAAAGAGTCATTGGTGATCAAATAAGAGGCAAAAATATTTTATTCTAGTTTTGTAAAAGCAACAGAAACTCTAACTTCAAACATCAAAGGATGTGGTAGTGGGTGGAAGTTACTGGTAGCCCACAAGAGATGACCACTCAGACACTGTTTACAGCCAACTGAAAGTCTTTGTTCTGTGCAGCTGAAACTACACTCAGGTACTTAGGACCCAAGTATAGCACTAAGCATTCAAAGCAAGGGATGTTGAAAAGCATCCTGGTGTCTCATTCAACAGCTGCATGGGGAAATTTTGTGCAAGCAAACAATTTAACAGAAGCCAAGATAAATTAACTGGGGGCATCTTTACTTCAGGGTCCTAGAATAGAGTTGGAAAGTTATCCATAGGGGCTTCCCATCAAGAAGAACAATTCTAGTCACACCTAAGATGGCCTCAGCAAGAATATAAGATGATGGAACCTCTGTATCACCTTGCCCTGTCATATTTGTCAATGACAAATTATAATCAACAAATTTTAATTTTAGATATTTCATATTCATTATGTGCAATATCTCGGAGTGTTTATTTATTTGAAGTTTCCATAATTTGTTACAATCCTTGGAAATTTTGCCATTGTGGCAGATCAAGACCCCATAGAATATCACTACTTTTGTTGCTGGTTAATCTCTAGCCCACTTTTGTCAACACTAAAGCTTCCCTTTTCAGGCTTGCCAGCCTCTTCATAATGTTATTATTTTGTTTTGTTTTGTTTTGTTTTGTTTTTCATTTTTCTCGTGAGTCCACATCTTTCAAGACTCTGAGAACATCTTTCAAGACTCTGAGTTGTTTCCTTTGTGTAACCCAAAGAATCATAAATCATGCTGAAGCCAGATGTTTTGCCATAACCTAAACACATTCAGAGTCTAAATATAATTATGAAACATAGTGTAGTTTTGTACATTTCATCTAGCTTTTCCCAGTTTTTATTTTTAGTACCATTACCTTCCAAGAGTGATGGCATTCAGTAACCATCTTTTTCCTCTGAAGTACATGGTTAATCATGAACTTCTTGGTCTAGGTTGTTACTGTGTCACCTGCCATGGTGGTAGTCTTTCAGCAGCTATGAAGGGGTTGGGATATTTAAATAAGCACACTATGGATCTATATAGCCATCTGCAATACTATGAAACAAAAATAGAGCTAACTAGACAACATGGAGTCACTTTATCACCAAATTATCAAAAGGCATTGATTTAACATACCCCAATGCCTTCCTAATAATTCACCCTCATAAGAATACAATAAAAGAGGTTCTTTTCTGTATCAATTAGATGTGTACCATGTCCTAGTAATTGTGCTGAGAGAGTGGTGAGTGCTACTCCTGAAACAACACTTACAAGCAAGCAGATACGTTATATTACCATTGTTACTTCTGTTTGATTATCCTATGGATTAAGAAATCAGGACATACTATGTAAGTAAGATAACTTACTCATAGAAAGAGTAGGAAGGAGAAGACTAAGGTTTAAATGCAGGATTACCTAGTCACTCAGCCTGGACTCAAGGTCCCAGGAGGATTCCTGAAGTGCTGAAGTTCTTAACCTGCTAACACATAGGAAGCACACACACACACACATCATGATAATCTACCTGGTCCTCTGCCTATTCTTTAGATTCTGACTTCAGCATTCTAAAACAGAACAAATGCTAACAACTTAGCTACAGTATATTCATATACATAAAATAAATAAGTCTTTAATTACACACACACCCCTTCCTAATAATCCATACATTCATACATGTTTGTGATGAGTAAATTGCCAGTATTGACTAAATATCTTTGACATGCAAGGAGATGATGGCAGCAAACTTCTTTATACTAACCATAAAGAGCTTGGGCAATACCTTCAGTCTGCACAGCTTTGGTTAACAGTTACCTGCAGAGGTGCTTTGTCTCTTTCTTTTTGTCTGTTTGTAAGATGGGATGAGGACTATAATTACATCCGAGGCAAAGGATAGTTGGCAGGATGGAAGGACAATATTTGTACAATGTGTGGAATATTATCTGAAAATAAGACCTGCTGTGGTGATTAAAGAGAATGAGCTATGGAAACAGAATACCCTGATTCCCACAGATATAACTGTAGTTATTATTTACTGACACTGAGAAATATACTTATTTCTCTTTGCCTTTAGTGTCTCACTTACAAAGTGAAAAGAATTGAATGCTTTTATATTTTACTTCCATGTTCTCTGTTTTATGAATTTATTTTGTATGAGTGTATCCATTTCCTACCTAGACTAGAAACACATAAATTATGCAATCTGAAATTATTTTTGAAATGTGTTAGTAAGTCACTGTAGTGACCATTTGGATTCTTAGAATGTTCTGAAAATCTTTAATTTTCAGAATCATTTTTGCAGGGCTAACTCCATTCTCACTCTTCATAGGACGGAACTGAGAGTCAAACTAAATATTATTTGTCAAGTAGTTTAGTTAGCAATGAAATCACTAGGTGGACACACAAGAGCAATGTGAGAAAGAAGTAGAACTTCACACTGAGTTTTACTCAACTCATTTAAGAAAAAAAAAAGCACAATAACAGTTTGTCCCTGAAATACTAAAATAATTCAGTTCTTTGGGGAAGGTTTGTATTGAACTATCAGTGATTTTTCTTTCCTTAAAAGGAAAAATGTATGTACTAATATTACTGTGCTCTGGGCAACTTCCCAGTAAAACTTGCTGAGACAGGAAGATGTGTGGTAACTTTGATTTTTGTGGAGGTGGGGCAATTTCCATTTTGAAATGTTGTGAAGAGGAAAAAATACTTGAAGATTCAGTTTGGAAGACAGAAACTTCTGAGTTCATTTTCTATGCTTCTTCTAGGCAGTGTATTTATGTGGGTAAAATACAGATTTTTAAAATAAGGTATCATGTAAGTGTCCTACTTTTCTGTGTGTGCTCCAGATATATTATTTTGATAAGCTTTGGGTATATTGCTGTTATGGTAAAATTTCTACACAGTATTATCTTGCTTTATAAATATATATTCTGGTTTTGTTTTCCCGTGAGGCCACACCCTCCTTGAGGTTTATGTCCATGTCTCCCTCAAATATAAACAAATAGGTATCCAATACATTGTTTTATGTAGTGATACTGCAGCTAGTTTTTGTCATTTTCTTCATAAAGATAAATTATTGATAGGCAAAGCATGAAGGGTGCTGAGAAAGTGGATAGATGTCATGAGGGAATTAAAGAAAAAATAAATATAAACTTATCTATACTAACAAGTCTGTCTCTTTTCTAACCAAGATCTATATACAAGGAAAGGTAAACAGGACTCCAGAGAAAATACCACAGACATTGGGAAAGTTGGATTCAGCAGGCTAGAGCATACACTGAGAGGTATATGATGGAGAAGATCAATGTTATACTTCTACAACCTTATAGATGTCTGGGGAAAGTGATTGGAGGAGTGATTACAGAGTTCATTGAAGAGCATTCTGCAGGCACCATTATTAATTGAGTTTAACTCCAAAGCTTTTATTTTACTTTGGTCCTTTAAGAACTAGAGTGAAAAGACTATTTTCTCCACTAAGGTTAGTGCAAAGAAGGACATAATCAAGTTTAGCCTCGTGTTGTGGGTGGCTCTTCTGTAATGACAGTGGGACAAGTGAAGAGGACTAAGAGTGATAACACCTTTTTGTATAGGTTTTAGTGATGACAGGAGTCCTTGGCTTCAAAGGCAAAAAGAAACACACTCAATTTTAGAACAGCCATAAAACACAACAGCAAAAGAAGACGAGTTTTGGAGCTAATGTGATGGCTAGTTTTACATCAGCTATAGTTTTTTGAGAAGTGAGAATTTTAGTTGACATAATGTGCTATGGGCAAGCCTGTCGGGCATTTTTTTTTTTTTTTAATAGTTGACTGATGTGGGCAGGCTCATCTCAGTGCAGGCAATCCTATCCCTGGGCTGATAGTTCTGAAAGCCATATGAAAGCAGGCGAACAATTCATGAGGAATGCTTCTCCATTCCCTCTGCATCAGTTTTTGCCTTCAGGTTCCTGTCCTGAGTTCCTGCCATGAGATTTCAGGATACAGAGCCAAAACTTCTAACATGAAATAAACGCTTTTCTCTCCAAGTTGCTTTGGTTCATGTTTCCCTTATCATAAAACAGAAACCTTAACTAAGACAGATGGCTTAGTTATTGAAGTGCTTGCCATGAAGGCATTAGGACCCAAGGTCAGATCCCAAGGCATGATGGCCCAAATTCAGTCCCTGTGTACACTCCAAGGGCAGTGTCATGTGTCTAATGCGGGGGGATTGTGGGGGAGGGGAGAAAGTGACAGAGGTATTATGTAGCTGCTCAGTGGCCCAGTTTAGCCATTCAGTTGACTCTGTTTCAATGAGAGACTCTCTTTCTAAAATAAATAAGAGAAAGCAGCAAACAATCGAGAAACATACCTTTCATGGAACTCTGGCCTCCAAACAAACACATGTGCACATATATATGAGTGTTTACAATAAATAATAATAATAATAATAATAATAATAATATATAAAGTAGAGATAATTGTGGGCTCCATCTTCAAAGAATTGGTGCTTTAAGCAATTAGAATTGTTCCAGGAAACATGACAAGAGATGTGAAAGATGACGTTTATTTTTGTTTTGTTTTTTTGTTTGTTACTTTTGTTTGGTTACATAAAGTCATATTTTTTGAAGTTTGTCTAGTCCCTTCCAATCAAGAGAATTAGAGTTTTTCTTGAGATATGAGTATGGGATGCTGACTGCTCTATAAGCAGTGTTAATAGCCCAGAGGGAACAACTGATAATGGCTGAAAGCTTCTTAGTTTGATCTGCTCATCCCATCAAAATTCCCCAAACAGGAATTCACAAACTTACCTAGATTACTTGAGATCTGACTCAGAGGTGCTGCAGGTTTTGGAGGAACCATAAACTTAGATGATCACGAGGCTTTCCTTAAGAAAAACAAGAAAAAACTGAAACCACAAAATTGTTCCAAAGTCTTAGAAAGGGACCATGCTGGCCAAGGATCCTGATCTTAACCATTATTTATTACCAGACACAACCTTTCTCTGGCATGCTCATAATTACCTTTGCAGAATGGGAGTGAGATATATTCCTACAAATTGTAGAGCTTCAATAGATGGCATAGTCATGTGTAAAATAACGGGGCATTATTTTCAGCAAAATGAATGAAACTGTACAACGATGATTCATCACCACTATTCAACATACCTTCCATGAAGGTCTACAATTTCTTTAACCTTCAGAGGCCAGAACAAAATACAGTCTGTTTATAATTTATGGACTTGTCTGCTTTCTGCCAATACACAATGATGCCTTTATAACACATTAAGTTTCGTCCTTTCTTTAGAAGTTAGGAACCTGAAGCGTAAGTAACAAATTCTGGGTCTTTAATCTTACTTATATTTCCTGAATTGTCACTTCTCTTTCCTCTGTTTAAAATCCTTGGATGTTTACCTTTTTCCTCAAGCTTTTCGGTCTCCCTGCATCCATGTTTTTGTATGAAATACCTCATATTGTCTCACATAAATAATCAAGTGAAGTTTGAATTATTCATCCAGGAAGCTAACAGCTAAAGCAAAGAGGAAAACATGGAGCTGGTAAACTAGGACTATTTAGAGATGGTAAGCAGTGACATCGATCTTGAACTCTCACACTTCTTTTCCAGTCTCTAGTCACTCAGCAAAAATCAGAAATACAGTTTTTTCCTCTCCCTCTTGTAATGAGACCCAGGATCAGGGTGAGAGGCATCACGTCAGATTAATGTGCCTGCTATAAGCCTGGTAAGGCTGAGGATAGCAGCAAAGTGGAACTTAGTTGGACTTGACCTAAAGCTGTAACAAGGTCACCGAAAGCTGAGTGGTGTTTTACATAGGCAGAACTCATTAACAAATACCTGAATGCCAAACAAAACAAAACAAAAACGAAAAACAGAAACAGAAATGAAAAATAAGACAGTGTCAATTCCTTTTCTCAGGGATATTCATGCATCCCCTTAGGACCCTCCTTTTTTAACCTTTCTGGGTCTGTGAATTATAGCATGATTCTCATTGACTTAGTACCTAATAAGTTATAAGTGAGTCCAATTATAAGTGAGTACGTTCCATATTTGTTTTTCAGTGTACAAGTTACCTCCCTCTGGGTGATTTTTTTCTAATTCCATTCATTTGTCTCCAACATATTTTATGATGTCATTTAAAAAAAATCTGAGTAATATTTCAATGTATAAATGCATTTCCTTTATCTATTCTTCTGACAAAGGATATCTAGGTTGTTTCTAGTTTCTGGATATTATGAATAAAGCTGCAAGTTGAACAAGTGTCATTGTGGTAGGATGGCATGTTCTTTGGGTATATGCCCAAGAGTGGTATAGCTCCATCTTGAGGTAGACGGATTCCCAATTTTTTGAGAAACTGACATATTGATTTCCATAGCGGTTGTACCAGTATGCACTCCCACCAGCAATGAAGGAGTGTTCCACTTGTTTCACATCTTTGCCAGAGTAAATGGTCACTTGTGTTACCGATCTTAGTCATCCTGAATATCTAAGAATAGATTTTGCAGATGGACGGCGGACAGGTGGTGATGGAAACAGAACTGATGGAAAGTAGTGGGAGAAAGAGCACTGGGAGAGAACTTGGAATTAGAGGGAAGGTGGGTGGGGGTGATGTGGAAACCTAGTCAGCTAGAAGTTCTTAGGATTCTGAGAGTGACCCTAGCAAAGACTCCAAGTTAAGGAGGATTCAGAGTCTGAACCAGCCATCTTCTATAAGTAGACAAGGCTTTGAGAGGTGGAATTGGAGCACCAACACAGACACTAAATCATTGACATACAATCTATCCTGTCTGCAAGATGTACTGGGGCAATGGAGGTGGAAAACTTATAGAAGTGGCCAACCAAAGACAGTTCTAATTTGAGGCCCATGCTGGACACTGCCTAGATGACCAGGAATCAGAGGCTGGATAACCCAGAGACCTGTGATAGAAAAAAAATCAAAAAAATTATTCATAATGATATTGTTATATGCTCATAAATCAGTGACTAGCCCAGTGACTAGCCCAATCTTCATCAAAGATGCTACCACAGGCAGCTGATGAGAGTAAATGTTGAGACCCACAGCCAAACATTAGGTGAAAAGAGAGCCCAAAAGGGAGAGATCTATCAGATCCTCTCCTCTTGGAGCTCAGAGAACCCCAAGCAAGAGAGAGAGAGAGAAAGAAATGTGGGAGTCAGAGGGGTCAAGGATACCAGGAGAGCAAGGCCCAAAGATTTTAACTGGGTAGGACTCATAAGGGCCCACATATAGATGTAGCAATCACAAAGCCTACATGGGTCTACATAGAAGATATGGTTGTTAGCTTGATGTTTTAGTGGGACCACTGACAATGAAAGTAAGTGTGTTTCTGGCTATGTACTTGGTACTCTTTCTCTCATGCTGGTTTGCCTTGGCGAGCCTTCATAATGGGGATTGTGCCTAGTTTGGTTGCATCCTGTTACTCCATGTTTTGTGGATGTTCCTGGGAAGCCTGCTGTTTGTTGTGGGTTGGCAGCGGTGGATTTTGGGGAAAGAGGAGGTGGAGTATAAGGAAATGGGAGGAATAAAGTGGGGGGAAACTGTAACTGGGATGCATTGAAGACAAAAACAAAAAAAAATGTATATAAATCTTAGAAAAAATTAGGAGACAGTGGAACCTCAGGAAAATACATTAGTAAGGTTCAGAGCAATGATTGACACTCACTTTTCTACCTCTCTGCCGTGCCTTGACAACATCACTGTATTATACAGGAACAGTGGAGGACAAACTTAGGGCATAACTCCCCAGTATTTTCAGAGTTCCTGGTAAGATCATTCCTAAGATAAATCAATCCAAGCATTCGTATTAACTTGGAAAACCTTTCAGGGTTATTTATGTCTTATTGACTCAGTCTTCATTAAAGGACTTCTCTGATAAATCCAATTTAGATTTCAGTACTCTATCAAATTTACCTGGTCTTCTTGTACATTTTTGGTAAAGTCGTATGTTTAATAATTTCACACCTACTTAGCTGCCATGGTTATTTTGCAGATAACCTGACCACATAGGCTTCACCTGATCATCAGTGTAGTTTCCAACTATTAAGTAAAATATTTTATAGACACTCCATTCTATTTGTTTTATTTTATTCAAGGTTTTGGGAAACTACTTTGACATCCATGCTCATTGTGTTCCAGAAATCTGAATTAGACTGAGTACAGTAGTATCTAGAACACTATACCCACACATTGACTACATGACTCATCTATATTCATAAAGCCATAAATACATCGTGAAAGCATTATAGGCTTTTATTATTGTAAGTTGAAGGCTCATTGCTTTATGCCACAAGAGTTTTGATAAAGTCCTTTGAGTTGAAATGTCATAGAGTTCCTGCCTTGGACACCACGGGCAGATAATACTTACTCTAAAATCCAGCAATGCTGTCAATTACCTTATCTATTCAGCTTCTCAGTCAAAATTATGTAAGATGGTTTTCTGTTTTCTTTTTTTTGACCAAGGCAAGGAGCTAACTGCTGAAAACTGGAGTGACCTGTTTATCACATGTCATCCTTTAGACGGAGGATCTTATTGTCATCACAATCACAGCACAGCCAACTTGAAAATTCCAAACATACTAGGCAAGGCTGTAATGAAAAGAAAAACACACAGGGAGATTTACCTGTGATGTCACTGTGTTGACCCACCCCAAAGCAAAAAGTTATTGACTACACACGGCCAGGTCTAGAATAATTCTGATGCCAGGAACAGGAAAGAAAACTGGCAAAGGAGCCATGCACATCACCCTTGTGATTACTCCCAACTGCAAAGATAACGCCAGCTCCAACTAGTCCTGAATCTGCAACTACAGGCTGGGTTGTACAGCTTTTACTCTTAGTGAGGGGTCAGTAACACATGGTATCTATATAGACACAAAAGCTAGGTAGAGTAGAACAGAATGACAGATTGACTTGGTATATCCAAAATTAGTAAACAGACTGTGTTCATGTACCAATGAGAAGGACAAGCAAATATGTCCTGTATTATTCCAGTTAGATCCCAAATTTCAGATTTAAAGAATATGGACTGTAAAATACAGTAGAGCACAGTCCTTTTCCTGAAATGTCACTACCCAGTGTCCATGGGAAAGATTTCTGAAAGCCGTGTTCTTCCATATACATATTTCAGAAAAAATATAATTCATCTTCTAATTTGTGTTCATAAGTATGTACATGATAAATAAAAGAAAATAAAGCAATTTATTGATGAATACGTATAACAATATTTCTCTACTGTGTTTTTAAATTGAGAGTGGATGGGGACAGAAAAAGATAGAAAGAGATTAGTACCGTGTGATCTCTTTATACATGAAGACTGTCTTCAATACAGTGGACCATACTGGGAATGGAATCGGATTAAAGGGTCCTCAGCCTGGATTTTTAAACTACTCTTTACTCTGTATTTTTGCCTCAATTGTTTTTTTATGTTTGCTTACTTTTGCTTGTTTAGTTTTGTTTTGTTTTTCTTTTAATGGTGATGACTAAAACCAGAGCCTTTCTGTATGCTAAGCAAGCCATATCTATAGCTGAGCTACCTCCAAGGCTTGCTTTGCACATGTTTTAAATGACAGTGAATAATCAGAAATTCAACTCTCACTGAATTTCACTTAAAAATAAGAAGCCTATACTATGCAGATAGTACATGAAGAGAGATCAGGGCATGCTGTAAGACCTTGATTATGTCTTCTTTGATTTAAGGTTATTAAAAAAAAAAGTTTGGAATTTCTGGATACAGGCATCTTCTAACATAGATGCCAAGGAGCCATTGATAATCTTGGGAATTGGCAGAGAAGAATTATGAAACTCAAACAGAAGTTCCTTCTGAGAAGAGGCCTGGAGTTATCATAGCTGATTTACATGATTTTGTGACTGGCCCACTGCTATAATAGGGAAAGTTATCCACCCCTTCTAACAGGAAATTTAGAGATAAGAGTGTTAGATCAAAGCAGCTGTTGACGGAACCTGGTTCCACAACAATAGAAATTTATGAATCATATGACTTATACAGTTGCTTTCCTCTTCTTGATAAATAATAGTGTATGTATGTGTGTGCATGTACATGCATTGCTCATGTATATGTGTGTGCATGTACACACATTTATAAAACACAATGGAGTCAGATGAGATGTGACTGAGAAGGCTTTCATCTATTCATATTTTTATATATAATTTAATGTGATCCATGAGCCTATTAGGGTAGACCTAGGTACTAGAGTTGAAAACCTTGTCTAGGGAACAACTCTGTCTTAAGACAAGTTATAAGTTCAAGAGAAGTATTAGATGTCCGTATTAGAGTTCTCAAAATGAAAAAAAAAAATCAAGAAATTTGAAATTTGTGTCTACACTTCAGTGTGACATGATTTTTTCAGAACAAGACATAATAGTAAACATTACAATTAAAGTCTTTTTCATGTAAAAGCTTTTAAACTGTATAACATTCTAAGAGTCATACAGTACTAGGAGCTGCCTTTGTTCTGTAAAACCCTAAGCAATCACAACACTACATATTTGAAGGACTCTAAAAGGCAGCCTGACTTCTGGTTGAGCTAGGCTTAAAACCCTGGTAATTCAGCAGGAGACCCTCAAGGTCCCCTGCAAGGGGATAGGTGTTTGCCAGGCTCCCAGACTCCAGGCTCCTGATATGAGGCCACATTCCTACATAGATTTGTGTCTTTTAGTCATGTAGGGCAATGCCCCTACTAGCTAATCCACAGGTAGAGGGCATGACTACAGGTCAAGGAGCCTCCAAATAGATCTCCATATTAATGAAATGCCTAAAGGCCAGAAGGGCATAGCCAATTAAACATTTCTTCTCAGACCCTCCTCCCTACAAAAGGTATTTAACCTCAGACTTACCCGTAGAAAACTGGGGTACAGTTTCCCATCTACTTTCTGCCATGACAATAAACATCTTAAAACCATGGACTGTTTCTTTCATCGGATCCACCCTGGATAACAATGGAACAGGTTTTCTCCTAAAGAGCTGCATCTAATCTCTCACAGAAGACCTCTCTGCATTCTCAGCCATGGAGACCACCAATCCAAACAAGCCAAGAACTCCCACCTCTGCGGGACACAACCAGAGCTTCTCTCCCTTTCTCCTCCTTCGGCTGCGAGCCAATCTAGCCCGTGCACCCCCATTTTTGTTCGACCTTTTTGAAGTTCCCATAGCCTGACATGGGTGCCCAAGAGCCTGAGAACCAGATGAGCTAGCTCCAGCTCCCCAGGACCTCAGACTGCTCCCCAACCCCCGGAACGGGGTCCTGTAGCTTCACATAGCCCAGCACTGGCTGGAGTGAGCACAGTCAAAATTCTCAAGCCTCTGTCTTCCCTAGCAAGAGGAAGATGCAAGACAGATGCAGAACACCCAACAACTGATCCGGGACCCACACATCAACCCAACATATATTCTTTGTAACTCAGCTGAACCCATGTCTCCCCAAAAGCAAGTTCGCCTGTGAATAGCAACCCATACATTTTGCATTCAGGTAAAATGGATGATCCTTTACTTTTTTTTCTCCAGTTCTTCTTATTCAGTTTTGACAAAGGAGCTTTTCTCCCTCTCTCTATGAACACACTTTCAGATCCTCTTCCATTTCATGCATCTGTCTGAAATGTCCCTGTCACTTACAGAGTAACCCTCAGTTATTGTCCAGTGACTAACATGAGATAGATTTTAGAAAACAAAATCATCTTTAAGCCCAATAGTCTTTAGCCAGGCCCCATCTATATAAAAATGAGACGATTGTTTAACTCCCTGAGTTTTGCTACCAATTAGGGTGGTTTGGTGCCAATTATACCAAGAGTAAGACAGAGTTTTACCCCTTTCTTAATGCTAGGAAAGATCTCAAGCCAAAGAAACGACTACAGCCACTGCTATTTGCAGTCTCTTTCCCTTGTTCTGGATTGGATTCTCACATTTTTATGAGTGTTCAGGAATAGATCCTATTTGAGGCAGCACCATTCAGTGCAGCGTCTTCAAACACATCCTCTCAAGGCAGAGGCTGTTTATCCCTTTACGTAGCGCCAAGATGGAAATTCCAAACCCACCCTCAATCTCAAAAGCTGCTGGCCTAGTGGTTTACAGCTGTGTGGACACATTTTAGTACTCCCCTGTATTCTAACAACTTTTCAATTAGAGTAGAGTTTTCCACAGTATTAATCGCCATTGAGAGGGTGATCCTTTGAGCAGAAGTCATCCTTTGTCACAACTCATGAGCAGTAACACTCGATGGCTGATTGTTTTTATGAACAAATGGTATTTTCCTCTTTAATGTGATGAGTGAGGCTTATTGGTGCAAAACCAATGCTAAATTTGACAATATACCATGTGGCACAAGTGGATCATGCCACCAGACAGAAGAACTGGTAAGGTTGAGGAAGCACAAACCCCAGGACATCTTAGAATTGAGAGCGGCAGGCATGGAGCCACCAGCTTCCCTGCCAAGCTCTACTTGTTCTGGAACACATAACCACGACACCACACTGAGAGGGCTATGACAATCAGTCACATAGAGCCCATATCTGAAGTCTTTCCCCATGCAAATAAAACATCCCTAACATCTCGGATTTAGCCAATAGGAAACATTTACCCTTGGATCCCACCCTACTCACAAAATGTTTGTAATGTCCCTATCCACATAGAACAAAGTGCAGGAGTTATTTCACCAAGAGTTATCTGAGAGTGGCTGGTTTATTGAACTGTAACACTCTGGGGAAGAGTTTTCTCTCCTGAACCGTTCATCCCTGGACCTTGAATCCACCCAGTAGGCCAGCCAAGTGCCCCCACTTGGCACTGTGTCTCAGGGTGTGGCTCCTGGTTGTCCACAGCTACTCCTCTCTGCTGTTGATTGTATCTACTTCCTGCTACCCACTTGCCTAGCAGGGCTCCAGCTCTGGTTCTCTGCTGCTTGCTGAGAGCCACTGCCATTGATGCTGCTGGCATGGGTACTGCTTTGGTAGCTGGAGAGACCCCAGTTACTTGCCCTGCAAGGACTTCCCTTCTGAGAGCTGTAATACTTGGGCTGTGTTAGTCAGACTAGAGCTCCTGGGAACCCTTTGTGATGGCTGGACAAGAGATTCTCAGAGTTTATCCCTTCTGATTCCAGCAAGAATGACACCTGGATATCCCTATCACAGACTGTATTCTGCCTCCCCTAAAAGCCTATAACACCCCCAGGGTCAAGGCAGATATGCAGCCCAACAGTACTACTCAGCTGACGTAGTATGACTCTCCAGTTGCTTCATTCTTCAGACTCTTTCCTTTGAGCAGATAACTAAAATATACTCCTTTCAAAATGTGAATGTTAAATCTGGCATAGGTTTGGAAAGCCCAGCTTCCAATAGTATTTTATTTAGTGATGTCATTACTTATAATAGTCCATTGCTTGGTGATAAAATAGTCAGAATATTTGTCTTCCTTTAGGACCTTTAACAATTATGAAAAATAATATTTCATGAATTCTTTCTTATTTAGGTCTTGGGCTAAGTGTAGTATGAAGGCAGATGAGGTTTCTTACTCATCTTTACAAATGACTTTATCACCTGCATAATTTGTCCAGCTGTTTCTAGAGATTTTCATTCATTTCTCATGTTCTTTTTTCTGCCTTCTTTACACACTGGTCATCAACCTGTCACCTCCCTTGTTGAATTCAGGCTGAAGGCAGAAACTCCCCACCACCACCATCAGTAACAGGTCTCATCCCAAAATGAGTCTTAGAAGTGTGTTTCTGCATGTCTCTTGTTTCTCTGTTGCTTATCTTCCATAGACATTCATGAATCACCTAGAATATTATTCTAAACATGGACTGTGACTCAGCATCAACAGCATCTGTTGAGCTTGATAGGAACCCAGAACCTCAGGTCTACTCTTGACCTACTGAATCAGTTGGCATCATTATTAAATTTTTAGGGCTTCCTGTGAATGGAAATCCATAAGCAACACAAATCGGTTCTTCTGCTCCTTGAATAGAGTACCTCCAATGGCTTCTACCTTTACATAGAACACAGGAAGTGAATCTTATACTCTTTACTATGGCTCATGAAGATCCATGTATTCTGACATTGACATCTTTTTTTTTTTTTCTTCTCCGTCTGCTCTGTTCCCCTAACATAGAGATTTTATTCACAAGAATGACCTTTCCATTCTGTCTTCTTTTTCGAGGGCTTAGCTTTTAGTATTCCTTTGTTCATATGAGTTTCCTTTCAGCTTTACATGTCTGGGCAATTTTTACATATTCTTATGGAGGGGAGTGGCAGTACTGGTGTGAGTGTTTTGATGTGTTCATGTGTATAGGTAGATGTGGGAAAACGCTGCTAATTAGGATGAAATCCACCTTCTAACTCCTTTCATAATGGAGGACTCCCTTAATTAATTAGCAGTGTTTCTCCTTCTCAGATCTTGTGTGGAAAGTTCAAAACTGTACACATCTCTACCTATAGAATGTCATGTAGCTTTAGATTACAGATTCAACTTCTCCACATAAGAACCCACTCAGTGATCACTTGAGATTGCTGAAATACTTCTCCATGCTACTGATGCATTGTCATACCATTAGCCTTCAGCCAATGACTTTAACTCATTCTGGATTTGTCTACTCCTGACCCTTTAAACTAGGTAAGCCTCGAATCATCCCAAGTAAAGTTGATCTGTCTCCTTCCAGCTGGTCCTGCTGTATCTTCTTCACTGTATTTACTCACAGGGCTTACAAACCCCCCTCCTTTTCCTCTCTTGGACTGATATCAGTAGAAGATCCCTGATGGCAGGTTCTCACAGGTAGATGAGAGTGTTTAGGTATACATACATGTGTGAATGTTAGAGACCAATTTCAAACACATTTCTCCATTATTGTCCACTTTTGTTGTTGTTTTGGTTTGTTTGAAGACAGTTATCCCTTACTGGTACCTAGAGATTACCCATTCATCTAAGTTGTTTAGCTAGTGAGCTCCTGGGATCATTCTAACTCCATTTTCCCATTGCTGGTTTTCAAGCAAGCACCACCACACCCAGCATTTTAAATTCCAGTTATTCAGGACTGTATACTAGACATCATACTGACTGAGCTACTTCCCCAGGACGTCCCATAAATTTTATCATAGTTTATATATTATTTGGTGAAAGACAGTTCCCTTAAATCACTGATAAGAGAATACTCACAATCTCAAACTCTGTTTCAGTTGTTCATCATTAATTCTCTTCTTGACAGTTTATTGTCATCTGACATTTTTGCCAACTTATTTATTATACATTTCCTAGGTTCTACAAGCTCCTTGTCAATCTTGTTTGACTTCTGTTTGTTTGTTTTTGCTGTTACCAGCACTAAAAAAAAAAGTGATTATTGTAAGTAGTAGGTATTCAAACAATGAATATTGAACAAAAATTGATAAAAGAAGAAAGTAATAAAAAATTGTGCATGTTGAGAATGTTTGAGGAGGGAGCCTAAAAAAATGGTACTGAGTGATTTTTGAGAAAAGCTGAAGCTAGGATGCTAGCCACCTTAAGTACAAAGTACAAGAATACTTTAAGAGTAATGGAAGGGTTTCATTATTTTGAAAATAGTTCCTTGAATAGTGTAAACCTTGTTTCCTGTTCCCTGTTTCAAAAAAAGAAACTCTGACTATTTAATCTTCTTTGTAAAAAAGTCTTTTCATAATCTAATACAATTAAATATGACCCTTATTAGGGAAAGTGGTTTTCTTATAGTGCATGTACAGTTGGAATTTCCAACTCATAGCCTTTGATATATCCTCACTTGTGTAAACAGAAGTTTCCAGAAGAACTCTACTTTTTACTGAACTTTCTCCAAAGCTAACTAATTAAAACTTCAATGATTGTGGAAAGATCAGGATACTGTAATTCCAGAGCCTAACTATATTGGCCATATATTTAGCTATATAATGTTACAATGTGCCCACCAAAGAAGATGGCACAGATACATTCTATAGCCAATTGAAAGTCATAATTCCAGCTGTCAGAGAAGACATTCAATTATTCAGGACCCCAGAGTAGCAGCAAGCCTTTAGAGTTAGGGATTATTTAAAGCAAAAATTACATCCTGTTAACTCACCGGGTAGTTGCAAGGGGCTATTTTACACAAGCAAGCAGTTTAACAGAAACTAAGATAAGCAGTTAACTGAAGAGAAGGTTCTGCACAAACAGGCAGTAAAACAGAAGCTTAGTCAGTTGGAGCATCTTAATCTTACTTTTGGAGACTCTACTTAGGTGATTTTCCTTGATGATTCCCATCAAGAAGGTGAAATCCTAGCAAGAATTCTGGCCTTCAATTCAAGATGGAGGTACCTCTTCACTGTCTTTTCCTATCACACCACTAATCACATTATCCTTGTTTGTATGTAGCCCAATATCTTTTACTATTAGGAAGATCCTTTTGGAATGTTCAGACCAATCACTAGCTTCCATCACTTAAAAGGCGAAATATATGTTCAGATAGTGTCTGAGGTCTATAATGTCTGTAGCAAAGATCTTGCATTGCTATAACCTACTTTTTTGATGTATCCATCAATGTATTTAAAAGATGACTTGATGTATGACTTTCTTTGTTCCATAAAACTGTTACCTCTTACCAAATAGAAATCTAATAGTTGAAGTAATCTAATTTTGAATTCCTGGTTTCCAAATAATCACTCATATTTGATTCCAGCATAATTTTTATTTTTTAGAGAACTGTTGTATTTCTGCAGCTGAATTTGTTTAGTCCTATAATTCTTCACTAGATATCTACTGGAATATCTGTAGAGATCAGAAAGATGCCATAAATGTTAAGACAAGAGGCTATAGCAAACACCGTATGAACATCAGAGGTTAGGGCTGCCACTAATTACTCCCTCTTCTCATTGTCCAGGTTTGACCCTAAACTAAGATAATAATATGCATTTCCATATTCTTTGCTCTACTTTTCCACGATAGATTGTCACCTTCACCTTTGTGAGGGCACAGCCTTTACTTGGCCTCATCTGACTTCTAGAATGAAAACTAACCACAAAGCAATATAAATTTGCATTGCATGAATGACTTCAAGGGAAGAACAATTAAAGAAAAGTATTTCTACAGAGGGACTGGAAAAGACCAAGAAACAGAAGTTGCAGAGAAGGGCTGGCTATTTATTTAAATCAGAAAAAAACTGACATTCAAAGAAGCTACTCCTAGGATGTTGAATTTATGGAGATCCATTCTTGTATTTTTCTAGACAAAGAAATGTTAGGGACCCAATCCATACTTCATTTTAATGTGAACTAGTTGGCCTCAGCCTATATAGTTTGTGACTTTTGCTTCACCTTCCTTTTTAGCATCAGATGAGAAGCATAAAAAAAATAAATAAATAAAGGTAGATTTCCTGTTGACTTTCACTCACTGATTTATGTAAACTGCAAGAGTAGATTACCAAAGAAAGCTGGTTGTCTATGTTGGACTGCAAAATTCAAAACCAGGGGACGTGCTCCCCCAGAAACTCACATGAACAGGATTCTGGATTTGCTGTAACAACATGAGGATTAATGATACTGGTGCACCAGGTCTCTCTTGCATACAGGCAAGAGAACCCCTGAAAAAAAGCTGGGAGCGGTTCTTATACAGAGTACATGAGGGCAACTGCAAAGGGCCACAAAGGCTGACCTTCTCAGGTCTGTCTATAGAGGACTCAGATTCACACATTACTTTCTTCCTGACCACCTCCCATCCTGGAATGTGTCTCCATGCTCTGGGTCTTCCCCACCTGCAGGTGGGTTCTTTTCCCTGAGGAATGTTAATCAGCCCCTCCCTTCCTTTTCTGAATGTTAATCCAGCAAATGTCCTCTGACTAAGGAATGTGCCCCTCCTGGGATGTGTCCTGGGACAGTGGGATTCTTTTAATCTTAGATTTAAACCCAGACCTACATCTAAATGGGAAGAAAAGAAACTAATGCTTTATCTAAAGAAGCAATGTTTAAATGCTCCAAAGCCTAAATCCTGGTGAACACTGTGATAACTCTATAGAAGTTTCCCTAGATAGTGGCATCACACCACTTGAGATGCTATTAGGATCCATTGCTAGAAACAAATAAGTAATAATTTAAATAGACCTTTAATTGGGGGATTGCAGTATGGTCAAAAGGGAGAGATTACACCATTTACTAACAATTAGTTTTTCTAAAAAGTACTAGGGGCTTCTTACACTTTCATTAGAATGGAGAGTAAGTATTTGCATACCCATTTTAATGTTGATTACAAACACAAAAGATGATTGTCTCTTCTTGGCAGCTTTCTGCCTAACCCAGTGTGAAGGTAATAGAGTTTGAAATAGGCCAAGTGAAAACAAAACAAGAAAACAAAGGCAGGAATCTAATAACTAGCTCAGAGGTATTTACCTCTGTCTGTATGTGGGGATGAGAGTTGGGTTTGTATCCTAGCCATACAAAATGAGAAAGTGTGTGCTAAGCATAATATACCACATGAGTCTGAATATTTTTGCTACAATTGGTTACAATAAAGTTTATAAGATGGCAAATAAATTAGTAAATATAAAATAGCTCATAATAAATGAAAAAAATAGTCATTTTAAAATAGATTTGTGCATCTTATGTCTAACTTTAGTTAATATCTTGATTGGTTCTGGAGTCAACTAAGTATGTGCCCTTGGGCAGCTCTGTGAGAGCATTTCCAAGAAGAATTAGCTGAAGGGAGCATAGCCAGCACCTTCCCAATGATAGTATGGATATCAAGAGGTCTGAGGAAAGAGCAGAACTGGCTACTTGCATCCTTTTCATTCTTACTGGTTAGTGTCTAATTATTGCTGTAACTGCTATTTATCTTAATCATTCAGTTGAAGACCCCCAAATCCGGGAGACCCTTACTCAAGTCCTGGGAAGTCGCGAACACCCACAAACTCCAAGACACCATTACTGGATGCAGTTAGCAAAGGTTTATTAGGGAGCTGGCAGCCAGCTTTCAAACTGCACACTCCACTCGCACAGGAGTACAGTTTGACAAAGCCAGTCAGTCTGGGAAGGGTTTTTAAACCACAAACCAGGGGAGTGGGAAGGGGGGTAAGGGGTTGTCAAGGATACATAACATAAGAATAGAGGAACATTCCAGAGAAGCCCAAACCTAAATGATACAGGATCATGTGAAAATCACTCTGCATACTCATTCTTCTCAAGAATGTAGTCTTACCATGTTATTACTGACTATTTCAGGTTAAACTATTTCTCACTTGCTCCGGTCGCAGTCCCACCTAGGTGACTTGCATTTTTCTTTGTGGCCAGGAATGTGTCTTCCTGCTTTGGGCCTTCCCCACCCACAGGTGGGTTCTTTTCCCTGAGGCTTGAGGAATGTTAATACTCTTCCCAGGATGTATCCCAGGGCAGTGAAGGCCTGAAATCCCACATTCAGTTCTGCCTTCTTGGAACTAGTGAGCCTGTATATATTTTATAAAATGGTCTTTATAATTTTTCACTCTACACAGTGACACCAGAACCCAGATTTTTTTTTTGGATGTCCAGTCTTGAAGACCAGCTGCCTTCCAAAAATTCTCTAAACATTAAGTGCCTAACTTGGACTGCTCGAGGATTCAGCAGAGAGACTGAGCAACTACCAGTTCTCAGCTTTTATAGTATAAACATGGCCATTGTTAAGATACTCTGTCTATATTGTCAGCCAATCTAATATATCCCTTTTATCCATTCGATTGGCAGTGTTACTGGACAGAATCCAAATACACAGCATTTTTAAACTTTTGATAATCTCCTATATTACATACTTTTTAGTTATTATGATAAAATACCATCACCAAAAGTACTGTATAGAGGAAATTCTTATTTTGGCCTATAATTGCACCAACTCAATAATGATGGGGAAGGCATGGTAGTAATGTAGAGTGAAAAATTATAAAGACCATTTTATAAAATATATACAAGGTCACTAGTTCCAAGAAAGCAGAACTGAATGTAAGATTCCAGGCCTTTCACTGCCCGGGGACACATTCCTCAAGCCTCAGAGAAGAAAATCCACCTGTGGGTGGGGTAGGCCCAAAGCAGGAAGACACATTCCTGGCCACAAAGAAAGATGCAAGACATCTGGGTGGTTCCAAGAACTAGCTAACTTTCCACTGATTTTGGTTATCCCTACTCCCCCTCCTCCCAAGGTCTTTTCCAGAGTTACAGCTTGCTGAGTTCAAAATTTATAAAACAACCAATCATGTGTAACCGTGCAAAAATTCCTTCCCTTCCCTACCCCTTACTATATAAAAAGCTCCTTAGCCTACCACTCGGGGTCAAACTGTACTCCTGCGAGAGTGTGCAGTTTGAATGCTGGCTGCCAGCTCTCTTCCCTAATAAACCTCTGCTGATTGCATCCAGGTACGGTGTCTTGGAGTTTGTGGGTGTTCGAGACTTCCCGAGACTTGAGTAAGGGTCTCCCTCATTTGGGAGTGTTCAGTAAGAGACCAGGAATGAGATAGACTCCTTGGCGGGTAGTCAGACAGATATGAGGAGGTGCCATAGCTAGGTAAAAAAGTGGCTAACTGTCTAGACTGGGATCCTTTTGATGTGCATCTATATATAACATACAAATCTGGCATTCAACTATTGGTTATTGATTTGAATCCCAGTTTTGGCTTCACTTGATGAGAGACTGGGACTGTTAATCCAAATAAGCCTTTTCCTCCCAGGGCTACTTTTGGTGAATTTTTTATCTCAACAACAGAAAGCAAACTAGGATAATAATGTTAATCTCTGGCTTCCACATCCGTGTAGGAACACACACACATTCATTCACACAGGCATATTCTTTGCTCACAAACATAAGCATGTTGAATGAAATAATGGGTAAAAATGGTTTTGTTTACCTCCCCCAGACTTCACTGCATTAAATGTTTTCATTTAAAAGCCGCTTCTGTGATTTGCTAGTGAAGAACTTTGGAACACTTGTTCGCCTGCCCCCCTCCCCCATGGGAGAGGCTAATTAACATTTCTTAGTCAGAGGATACTTGCTGGATTAACATTTAGAGGAAGAAGGAAGAGCACATGGAAAGGAGCCCACCTGCAGGTGGGGAAGGAAGGCCTAGAGCAGGTAGACACAGGTAGGACAGAAGGGAGGTCCTTATCACCTCATTCCCCAAAGACCAATCAGTTTAAAAGTCACACTGCTTTGCCAATCATATTATGTCTAGTCACTGTTTCTCTAGTCCACCCCTTAAACTGTATAAAAACTGACCAAATGGGCTGCCTGGGGTCACCACTCCACCTTCGGTGTAGGATGGCCCCAATGCATTGGATCATTAAAATTGCTCTTGCTTTTTGCATCAATTTTTGTCTCCATGTGGTTCACTCAGGAGGTCTCCGGTAAGCTAAGGCTCCCGGAAGAGTCTTACACTAGCATGTTCAAATGCTAGCTGAGCTGTAAAACAAACTATTATGGGCCTATAGTATGATACTTTGTCAAAATGTTTAATTTTGGTGATATTTATTTTAAGTGGCATTGTCAGATTCCCCGTGGAAGTATGGTGTTGATGGTGTAGTAATGGTAATAACACTCTCACTGCATCAGAGGCAATACATTTAAGTGTACAGCATAATGGGAAGGTCTTGGGAATATAAAATGAAGTTGGCATGGTGAAAGCTTTCTTTTTTCCTAGCCCTTAAAATGCAGGGCCCTTTCCCCCACATGAAACTTCAGCTGCAAGAAGTGATGCAGCTCTGACTGGAGCGATCGCATAACTCACAGTCTGGTGCAATGCTATGAAATCTTTGCTCACTGACTAAAGTGTGTGAATAGTCAGACTCCAGAGAAACCCTTTCTAATTTAGAGCATCTATGTTAACGATTCTTCTGGAATCTACTGAAAGCACTTAAAAGGCTTTCAACACCAATCCGACAAGTCAAATTTGTGTTTAAATTGATATGAGAAGGGATGTTGTGCTGTAAACCTTACCAGGGCAGTTAGAAGTTGATGTGGAATATGACTCTAATGTCTTAAGTGACTACAGAGCCCTTTTGCAAATTTCCATCATTTTTCATCCATGAGCATTAGGTTCAGCAGCCTGTACCCATGTGTTAAAGCTACTGCTGCCTCAGCCCTCTTATGTAGGAAAGTTGAAGCCCAATGAATTGAAGCTTTTATAATAAACACATCTCTGTGGTATCACAGGACCATTTCATGGCCCTTGATGAGGCAACATGAAGGAAATCTAGGTTAGAATATTGCCTCTAACTTATATAGCAGAGGACTGCTTTGTCTTACCTCAGTGGGAAAGGATGCATCTAATCGTGTAGAGACTTGATACACCAGGAAGGAGGGATGACAGGGTAAGGACACCCTCTCAGCGTTGAAGGAAATGGGGGAGAGAACTGCCAAGTGGGACTGGAAGGCGTAACAATATTTGGGATGTAAATAAATAATAATTTTTTAATAATAAGAATTTAAGAAAAAGAATCCTGCTTCCATTGTGAATGGATATGCACTTGAAAGTATGTGACTTTTTCTCATGGTTCCAGTTTTTACATTTTTGAGAGGTAGCAGTCTGAGAAAATTAAGAGCATGGGGTTTGGTGTAAGACTTCTGGCATCTAGGATTCAAACCCCATGTGTTCTGCAAGCTAAGGCCTATAGAGATCACTTCCATGCCTCTACCAGTCAACTGTTGTATGAGTTTAATAGTGTTGCCATAGCAAAATACAGAGTGGATTAAACAACATACATTAATTTTTTTACAAATATGAATGGGAAACCACTGGCATTATAATATCCTCAGTTCTGGTCTCACTTGACTTCTTTCTTTCTTTTATGTATGTATTTATTTTATGTATGTGAGTACACTGTCGCTCTCTTCAAACACACTAGAAGAGGGCATCAGATCCCATTTCAGATGGTTGTGAGCCACCATATGGATGCTGAGAATTGAACTCAAGACCTCTAGTAGAGCAGCCAGTGCTCTTAACCACACTACAGGCCCCCTTTTAATTTATCTTTCAACTTATAGACAGCCAACTTATTCATCTCTCACATGTGCTTTCGCCTCTTAGATGCACACTCATGTTTAGATGTCTTTTTTGATCTAAGCGTATCATTTTATATAGAATATTTGAGTAGTATCTTCATTTTCAGGCTTTAGGGACTTGAAGATTAGAATTTAAATGTATGCATCTCATGGGACACAAATCGACCAACAACTACCATTATAAAAAACAATAGACTATGTTTCACCATGAAGAATAAATAAATAAAGATATTTAGTGACTTAATAATTCAAAAGAAGTTTTCCTATGCCTGGCCCCAGGGCTTTTGTTAGATGTTCTATAATTTTGGGGGAAAGAATTATCACCCAAATGGTATATATATATATATTTGTATGTGTATAATGTGTATATATGTATTATGTATATGAATGTATATGTATGTACTATATAATATTTATATATTATATTACATATAATATGTACATTCATGGAATATAATTATAATACATATTATATATATATTATACATAAATTTTATATATAAAAATTATATATATGCTTCCCTACAGTTTTTTCAAACATTTTTAATGTATTTCTCCCTCCTTTCTTCTCCTTCTATATGGTTGTTGCCTTCTCTTACTTCTCTCTGTTAAGTCTTCCATTTTTCCCATTACCCTATTTATGTCTTTTTATGCTTTACAGATTTCTATATATAGTCTAGATTATATATTCCTATCTAATGATTCACAATTATGATTGACAAATACAAGAAAGTATGCAGTTCTTGTCCTTTTGGGTCTGAGTCACCTTACTCACTGTAATATTTTTCCATTCTGTCCTTTTACATGAAGATTGTCTGGATAGTCCAGACTCCTAAAACAATATAATCTGTAGCCCTAAATAACTCCTAAAAGAGCATGCTCTATTCTCATCACCTTTCACTGTCTCTCAAAACTTAAAAGTAAGATCCTATTTTTGAAAACTTCATACACTTTGGTCACAGCACTTGGATGAATAGAACTGGAACTGACATGAGTGTCTTCTCTCTAAGAACTAGCTTTTAGTATCTGAAGGTTCTGTGCAAGGTGTCAAGGGAGGAAAAAAAATCAAAATCAATAGCCTTTCCTAAATGTACAACCTGTGAAACACAACAAAGACCATTCTGGGAAGATATCCCCAACTGTTCAATAATAACACATTTTATGGCAGTAACCAACAGCTCTCTAATTTTTCCAGGGCATGCTCATAAAACAGAATCATTGACTTATTCTCTAAACTTATTTAATGACCCATATTTGATGAGGTCATGAACCCTGAGACTCTCTTACTACCAAATCAGTATAAATTCTAACTGCATTTTAAATACTCATTTACTTATTGTTTTCAAATAACTTACAACTGATTTTTTTTTCAATCAGTAGTATACTATTTACCTTGCATTCAAGAAAACTAAATTCCAAGTCCAATGGATTCAGCCAAATTTGCATAGTCTATAAATGACAAAGCCAAGCCTGTCTGATTAAAACATAATAGTTTGTTTCTATATACATTTATGATTTTCTTTGCTTACTGAGCAAATGAAGATGAAATTATGCCGGGCGGTGGTGGCGCATGCCTTTAATCCCAGCACTTGGGAGGCAGAGGCAGGTGGATTTCTGTGTTCAAGGCCAGCCTGGTCTACAGAGTGAGTTCCAGGACAGCCAGGACTACACAGAGAAACCCTGTCTCGAAAAAACAAAAAAAAAATAAATAAAAATAAATAAAAATAAAAAAAGAAGAAGATGAAATTACAAGCCACCATTTTTTTCCCAGAAAGTCAAATCCAACTGGATTCCTGAAACTTTCCAAAATGGACTTTTTTGTACACAATTGTACATTTTGTTTCCCAAGTCTCCCGACTATTTCATAAACTTATACTTGCATAATTACCTATCAACTTATTTCAGTAGACTGTAGATAATAAAAGAAAAAAGGTTGCACCTCATTCATTTTTACGTTCTGGAAGCTGACCAAAGTTCGCTTATTAAAGGGAATGAGCTACAATTGAAGCTACACACATATGACTATAAAGTCTCTATCATTGCTTTGAGCTTGTTGGTTTTTAACATGACAGAGGGAGATTAGCGATTGTGTAATGCCCTCATATTTGTTTTATATTTCTATTGATCCTAATGCAAACTGTGATTAGCAGAAGTGTTTCACGAGTAATGTAGTAAAGAAACTTAAAGTAACATCATTGACATATTCAAAAATTCTTTAGCAGAAATCTGTTAATGTCAATGTACATCCATTAGTCAAGTTTATGTTTAAGTGAGAAGTAAGTTAGTCTAGAAGATTTCTGGCTAGAAATTTGATTCTTGTAATATTTTTTTAATTATTATTCTCTCATATAGTATACATCCTGGTTATAGACTCTTCTCCCTCCACTCCTCACAGTTCCCCTCTCTCATCTCTCCTTTCTTTAGATCTACTGCTACTCTATTCCCCTTCAGAAAAGAGCAGGCTTCCCAATGATATCAACCAAACACAGTATAACAAGATACAATGAGGCTAGGAAGAAACCCTCACATAAAAGTTGTACTAAGCAACTCAGAAAGCATACAGGCAGAAGAGTAAGAAACACCCCTTTTCCCAGGGTTAGAATGTTCCCAAAATACCCCAAGATGAACAAGTACATCAAGTATGTAGAGGATTTAACACAATCACCATAAGAATCCATGATTGTCTCTGTGAGCTTCAGTCTGTCTCCCTCTGTCCCTTTCTTCCCCACCTGATCACTCCTGTTGCCATCCCCACCATGCCACCACAATCCCCCCTGAAAAATAGATTCTATTTCTCAATCCCCCAGGGGAGATCCATGTGTTTCCCTCCCACTTCACAGAGCTTTGTCTCTGAGTCTGTGAATTTTGTTTTTCTGAATCTGTGTTGTCTCAGGATAATTTTTCTACTTCCATCCTTTTGCCTGTAAATTTCAACATGTCATTTTTTCAAAGTAAATAATGCTCCATTGTATAACTATACCACATCAACCATATTTTCTTTATCATTTCTTATGTTGAGGGACATCTGGGTTATTTCTAGTTTCTTACCATTATAAACAAAGCTTCTGTAAACATAGTTAAGCAAGTATCCATATGGTAGGGTGGACATTCTTTGGGTATATGCCCAAGAGTGGTATAGCTAGTTCTTTTTTTTTTTTGGTTTTTCTAGACAGGGTTTCTCTGTGTAGTCCTGGCTGTCCTGATACTCACTCTGTAGACCAGGCTGGCCTCGAACTCAGAAATCCGCCTGCCTCTGCCTCCCAAGTGCTGGGATTAAAGGCGTGCGCCACCACCGCCCAGCGTATAGCTAGTTCTTGGGGTAGATCAATTACCCGTTTTCTGAGGAACTGCTGTATCAATTTTCATAGTAGTTGAATTAATTTCTACTCCAACAAACAATGTAGGAGTGTTTCCTTTTCTCCACATTCTCACCAGCATGAGCTGTCACTTTGTTATTTATTTTAGCCATTCTGACAGGTATAAGATGAGATGTCAAAGTAGTTTTGATTTGCATTTCCATGATGCATAAGGAGGTTGAACATTTCTTTGAATTTTCTCAGTCATTTCAAATCTGCTATTGAGAATTCTCTGCAGAGATCCATATGATTTTTTAATTGGATTTAGTTTGTTCGTGCCTGGTTTCTTGAACTGTTTATATATTTTGGATATTAGTCTTCTATCAAATATAACGTTGGTGAAAATCTTTTCCAATTCAGTAGGCTGACATTTTGTCCTATTGACAAATACCTTTACCTCACAGAAGCTTTTCAGTTTCAAGATGTGACATTCATTAATTATCGATCTGAGAGCCTGTGCTATCAGTGTTCTGTTTGGGAAGTTGACTTCTGAGCTGATCCAGTCAAAGCTATTCCCTAGTTTCACTTAATCAGGTTCAGTGTGTCTGTTTTAATGTTGAAGTCTTTGATCTACTTGGGTTTGCGTTTTGTGCAGGGTAATAAATATGAATCTATTTGCATTGTTCTACATGAAGAGATCCAGTTAGACCAGCATCATTTGTAAAAGATGGTTCCTTTAATCCATTCTGTATTTCTGGCTTTTCTTTGCTAAAAGGCAAGTGCTCATAGGTGTATGGATTTATGTCTGGATCTTCAGTTCAATTCCATTGATTTTTTTCATGTGACTACCATGTGGTTTGTGTTACTATAGCTCTGTTGTACAGCTTGAAGTCAGGGTTGGTGATATTTCAGGAAGTTCTTTTGTTGTTCATGAGTATTTTAACTATCCTGAGCTTTTTTTTTTCCACATGAAATCGAGTGTTATCCTTTCAAGACCTATAAGAAATTGTGTTGGAATTTTGAGGATTGTTGGAGTTTTGGTGATTGCACTGAATCTTTAGATTGCTTTTGGAAGAAAGGCCATTCTCACTATGGTAATTCTATTGATCTGTAAGCATGGGAAATCTTTCTATCTTCTGATAATTTCTTTTCATTTTCTTTCAACAAAGACTTGAAGAATTTATCATACAAGTCATTTATTTGATGGTTTAGGGTTAAGTCAAGACTTTTTTTATTGTCTGTGGATATTGTGAAGTGTGCCGCTTCCCTGAAATCTTTTATGTAACATTTTTAACTTATATACTTCTGATCTACTTAACACAGAGAACTGATGTCATTTCTGGAGAAAACACTTTCTGAACTTTCTACTTAAAATAATGACTTTCAATAAAATTCACCATGAAAATTATAGTTATGGTGGTCCACTAATTCTCACGGATGTTACTAAATGCTGGTTATATAGTTTGTGAGAGTTCTGGAGGAAGCAGCCATTAGTGATCCCAAGCAGCTCTTTGGCACCTGAAGTAGCAGAAAGTCAAAAAAGTTTTGCTCAGATCCTGTGAGTATTGTGCTAACTTCTCTATAAGTGGAGATTAATGAAATATACTATAATAGTGGTTGATACAGGGAAAGAGATTCCTGATTAATACTGTTTTCAACAGATTCTGTATTACTAAGTTACAGGGGATAAATGGATCCTAATAGTGTTGTCAACAGGTGTATCTGTTTAAGGAAATTTAAAGATATTACTCCAGGATGTTACTTTTCATTTTAACCATTAGCTTTTCTTTTCTTGTATTTATTTACTTTCCAAAGAAGGTATTTAATAGAAGTAGATTGGCACCACCTTTCCTTTCCCTTTATTTGCCCTACAGACTGTCCCAGCTACCTTTCCTTTAACCCTTCACATGTCCCTGCCCAACTCTCATGTTTATAGCATCTTTTACATTATTATTATTACAAACATATACATATAGATGTGTGTATATACAATTATATATAAATGCAGTCTGCAGTGTCAGTATTAGTTGTTGGTATGTATACTGTTTTAAGGCTGACCACTCTTCACTGAACAAAAACAACAAAGGATTCTTCTCTGAAAGAGGCGAATTTTCCTTCTCCCAAGAATCATTTTTCACATGATCAAATTGAGCTGTTTTTATGATTATATTCCTGTTTCATTGGTTTTGTACAAATATGGAAAATAATGAAGGAAGGAGAGGTTACTCTTTTTGCTGTTGTTTGAATATCTGTGTGCTCTGAATTCTGTGTATTGGAATTACAGGGTATTTTGAGGCAAGGTCTCTGGCTAGTCAGCAAGCTCCACAGATCCTACTGTATCTTCTCTATTGGCAGTCAGTTTCTAGGAATGTTCTGTTGTGTCAACCTTTTTACTTAGGTGTTGGGGGCCAAAAAAACAGTCCAGGTGCTTGTATACCAAACGATTTATGCACTGAGAATTTTCCTAGCCGTGGATAACTATTGTTGACAAGGAAGGAGTAATGAGAAAAAACAAAGCCTGGAGTATTGTGTATGTACATATCTGACAGCTTGGTAACTAATAGCAATGTTAGTGGACAGAGAGCCACTGATTATGGGGCACACTTTACAAAGTAAAACTCAAAGCTGGTGGTGGTTTGAAGAAATACATTATGGTTTTTTTTTTTTTTTTTTTTTTTTTTTTTTGCAAACGTGTATAGAACTCTTTTGAGGCTTCATACACTAGCATATTAGGTATTTTCATAACACAAAACTTAAGGACAGTATGATAATGGCCCTCAGTTTAATAAGATTCTAAAGCTCTTGTTTGAATGTATGAAACCATCATGTTTAAAATGTAATATCCATCCCATTTATGCAATCTCTTTTCTCTGAATGTTTGTACTTTCCGAGATGATATAATAAAAATTATAAGTTCAAATGGCCTTTTCTCCACACATTTTTGTATCAGGTTTGAGAAATAAAGAGACAGAAAATGAAGATTTCTAACATTTATAAAAGGATAAATGGGAGTAGGTGCTTCACAACATAATCTACTACCTTAAACCCATTTACTTCAAGCAAAGGAAATTATATCCGTCCTATAAATTATAAAGTGGAGACTTGGAAATACTAAGTAACTTACTTAAATCTATTTAGCTCCTAGACAAAGATTAGACATTTAGATATGAGAGACTCGAATCTCGAAATCTTCTACTTTACAATTATGATTCATTTAGAGCATCATTATATGTAAAGACTGTTAAAATCATCTATTCGTATTCTTTTTGTTTTGTTTTGTCTGAACAGTTTCTATAAATATAAGTTGAAAGGTTAATGCCTGGAAACTCTTACGGTGGGCTAAGAACCTCGAGACAGAAAAGATAACTTGGACTGATGACGTCTGTGGGCACTTAGGATGCAGGAAGCTCCTGGTAAGAGGATCAACATGCTAGTCTATGTTGGTATCTATCTACTTTGAGACTGTAGGCGAACTGACCTGTAGATGGACCCTTTTTTCCCCAAATCCTCCTTGCTACCCTATAAAACTGCCAGCCCCCTGTGTTGCCATGTACACAATCTCCACTCCCTCAGAGACTGCTGCCCTTCATTGTTGTGAATAAAGAACAATCTGGGCTTGTCGAGGTTGGTTTTATTCTTTTTTTTTTTTTCATTACCACACCCTTGTAATCAGTTTCAACCTGATGCATTGCTTCAGAGATGTACATTTTACTCAAATAGTAACAGTGAGACAAATCTGCAACCTCTTCCTCAGTTAACAATGTGAACATTTGACGTTGGCAGTGGAAACCGGGTTGACCATGCTGAATGCAAAAGCACCTGTAGTCTAAGATGAGTAAATCAGCCTTAGACTATAAATCATCTGGTGGTGATCTCTCTCTACTAGGAATGAACATTGAGCATTTTCACTGCTAGTTATAATATGTAAACTGGAAGTTCTATATACTTGGCATCCATCAGTAGAAAGCACTGGGAGTTTGGATAACTATGAGATGGAACATAGCATCAGGTGGGGTTGTTTCGTCTGAAAACTCGACAGTGTCCTTTGTAAACAAGTGCCCTGTAGATTTGGGGTAGACCCTCTGCACATCCATTGTAAGGAGTTACAAACCTAAAAGAACACTCTTGCCCTAAAGACATAATCTTTTGCCAATAGCGCTTCTCAATGTCTGTGTGTATGAATCATCACAGCTGGCTAAACTGTGAGTTTGCATTTCTACAAAGCTTACCAGTGCTGCCTGCAATACTGGACCATGCATCTAATTTTGAGCATGAGAGATCATGATCATTCTACGCATTTATTTACCTGTAGTTCATTGCTATCAACAAATTGTGAACTTATTTAAACTTAGCTAACCCGTCGTGTGTTATCTTATTTTTGAAACATATGTCTTGAAGCTATCTTAAGATAATGTTGGCCACTCATGAGCTACCTGGGTCTAAAGACTGATGACTTAATTCAACTCTCCTTGTATTGGCCCACAGTGTTTCAAGATTAATACTCTCGATTTACGTCTTTATTTTTGACATGCCATGCTTGGGAGCCATCACACACTCACAGCTTACTTGACATCACTCTCCACTCACCACTGTGACACTTTCTCTAGATGGGAGCCCACTGACAAACTCATTTACTTTGATTTCTTTTTTCCTGGCAGACCAAAAGAATGTCTCATCAAACAGTTCAGAGAGTAACAAAAGTGTGAGCACAAACCCAGCGATTCCTAGGGCTTCACA
Organism: Rhabdomys pumilio; assembly: GCA_030674055.1. Taxonomy (NCBI): domain Eukaryota; kingdom Metazoa; phylum Chordata; class Mammalia; order Rodentia; family Muridae; genus Rhabdomys; species Rhabdomys pumilio. The sequence goes on along the minus strand of JANHMN010000002.1, from coordinate 28,552,563 downwards.
AATTATATATGAAGTCACTGAAACAATACCGACAGCATACATAAGTGGAGAGAGTTCTTGCTGCATCTTAGAATGAAGTATAAGGAATACAAGCCAGACCCATGTCTGAAATGCCCATCTCACTCCTTCCAAAAGACAATAAGCAGCTTCCAATAAGGGTCTATGGTATTATCACCTTAATACTTATTATGTGGCCTAATGGGGAGGAGAAAAGAGGTATTCAATATACTCTCTTTCAAATGACTCACAGATAAGTTAATGGCAATGTCATGTATAACTTTGACTCAGTGTCTCATCTACAAAAGAAACAGTATTAAAAGCACAAATGCGATAGAGTCCTTACACTGTCAGCTAAGGTGTTAGCTAGGGTAGTACTTTTAAACTCCAAAGCATGTTCATGAAAACTACCCTTACAAGCATTTGTTGCTAACAATATTACTTTAAAAATAGATGAGTGCTGTTTGATACATACTTGTAAGAAGATTTACCTGCAGCTAAATTTTGTACTGCTTAATTGAAATTCAACAATTAAAACGCTGTTTTCCAGTTGAGCATTTGTGTTTTGTAGTTTTCATTTTGGAAGAGGAAAGTCTCACATAACTGTACATGTAGGCTGACTTTATACTCCCTCTCTTAGATACTGTCACTTTCTGTCGTAGCGTCCCTTTAGTTAGTGCTCCCATTTAATTAATCTCAAAGTTCCCTCATTTAGATGTTAAATTGTATAGTCATCTTGCTCATTAGAGATATTTAGATTTATCCACAGATAACTTAGTGTGAAAGAATTAGTTACATCTTTTGTGAGAGTCTATGAGTCTGCATGGCCAGGTAGTAGTAAGGCAGGAAGGAATATCTTGAAGGGTATCATGTAATTAGATAAAATGGGTGAGTTTTGTGTAATTTTTAAAATGGAGAGACTCAGGAAGTAGCAAATGGAAAAATGATTTTTAATAAGGATCGAATAAACAAATACTTGCATGGCTTTCTTCAATTCCTGACTGAGACTATGTTGATAGGAAGTGTGAAGGGAAGAGAGTAACTATTTATTTGAAATTGGTGAGAGGGGGTATTTATTCAGAAAGGCCAGGAAATCAATGTCTCTGAGATTTGCTGTGAGAGTTGCCCAATTACCGATACAGATAATTGCAGCATTAATCTTTTTCTGCAATTTGGAGAAGAGTCAAAGCACAGAATGATTGATTTTTAAAGAAAAATAAAGTCAAAGGTAGATCAAACTTATTCTTCTAGTAACTACACCTCTCGTAAAAAAAAAATCTACAAATCATTTTAACTGCAGGGAGTGCAAGGTCAAGCTGAGTCCAATTTTCTATGCTCTCTACCTGAGCACCACGGTGAATGCATTCACGCATTTGCACAACACACACACACACACACACACACACACACACACATGTACGCATGCATGCACGCACACAAGCAAGCAAGCAAGCAAGAGTCTACAGTAGAGTTCAAGAGGTTTCACAGAAACAGTAATGCAGGGAAGTTGAGCATATGCAAAACATGCAAAACAACTCTCCCTGGAAATAAGAAAAGCTTTTTAGAGGTCTGCTGGTGGTGCTGGTGCTGCTGGTGGTGCTGGTGCTGCTGGTGGTGCTGGTGGTGCTGATGGTGCTGGTGCTGCTGGTGTTGTTATAGGGTCAAAATGTAGGTCAGGGTGAGGATGGAGGTGTAGTGGTGGTTCCAGAAGCAAAGGATCGGACAAGGCTCAGATGAATGAATGTGTGAACAGATGGATGGCAGATGGAAGTACAGACGGCATGTCAAAGAGGTCGTGTCAACAATGAGAAAGTTCCAAACTGACATGTCTGGGCCATAGGTTGTTTTTATACTCTTGGCCTCTTGGAGCATGCACTGTCAGGTTTCGAGGACACCTCATGGACCTGTTAATCAAAGTGTTTTGTGTCCTCTTTATAGGTTCAGATAAGGGAGTTGCACTGTTTCCCCAGTCTGGTTTTTCTGATACATTTATTACTTGGACTGATTTTAACAATAGGATTTTAAATATCAATATGATCCTTCAGTTCCAGTTTACCTGGATGAATTTATAGAATGTCTCTATTTGTACTTTTGGTAGATGTTACTAATAACTGTGTCCCACATAGCTGGTGCTAAACACATAATGCAGGGTCATCCTCCATCCTTAAAATGAAGTCAAATACAACTTGTAAAATGGAATCTTTTGGGACAAGGGACAGTAGACACTGTTTTCTTTAATTGAGCAAACTGAGGCTGAATTTAAAAGTAATGGACTGGGTCATTTGGTGGAGGAAATTTCAAGACATTTTAGCATCTAGACTGTGGAATGGTTACTGTGAATGACTCAGCCAGAGGTGTGACTCCTAGCTGAGTCTAAGTCCAATCAAGCTGACAATGGAGATACATCATCACAAACCTATTCGCTGCCAACTAGAAACCCATTCATGTTAATACTGCAATCATAATTTTCTATTCCCATTCCTCAAGATTAAAAAAGAAAACTGGAGGAAACCACATGGAACACCTGCGTGTGCTTTTTTTTTTTTTTTTCCTTCTTCTGTTTCTTGATTTGCTGAGTCATGAAGAGTTCTGGTCACATCATCCTCCTGCGGTAAGCATAACAAAATAATTATGTCATGCCTTCCCTTTCATGGTGAAATTTACTCTCTCAAACAATGAGCCAAAGTAAATTCTTCCCTCTATAGAAAATAAACAGGCAAGGTACATCAGTGTGCTGAAAATCTGAATGAATTAGAAAACCAGAATGAAAAAGTTAGAATACAGAACAGAAAAACTGATAAACATGAAAGGAGGTTAAGAGGCTTAGAAGGCATTGGAGGAGAAGAATGATTTGAATTAATCTTCATAAAATCCTGATAAAATAATTTAATAGGAGGTATGCTAAAATAAATTATGTACAAACTTTCATTAGTGGAAGAAAGGCATATATTCTCAGAAGGAACAAAAAAAGTATGAATATATAAGCAGTATAAATAATAGTAAGTGTATGCCTTTAACACACATAGAAATTACATAATATTTCAAAATGGAACTGAGTAGAAAATTAGAATCTGAAACCATTTTTAAACACAATACATTACACATAACAAAATAATTAAATCGTATCTTGAGATATTTCATTGAATACAATGGATAGCTGGCATGATGGTGCACATCTGTACTTTCTAGGGAGCCCAAAGTTGGCTTGGAAATATGGATTCTGTCTGAAAACAAGTGCTAAGGATGGGTTAATGTTCGGGGAGGGCTTCCTTTGTATGGCCAAGGTCTATATTTAATCCCTTAAATAACAATCAACTAATCAGTAACTAATAAATAGTTTACTCATGTGCAAATAAATAAGATTATCTGGTGGTTTTTTTTTTTTTTTAGAACAAAATCTGTGAAGGTGTGTTATATTTCTTTGAGTAGGGGAGTGGTGTTTGTTTAATACGCAACCCATATTACATGATAGTAGTCAGATTGCTTCCAACCGTCAGAGGCCTGGGATCTGGGTTGTTCTTGTCAATTCTTTCTGTTTAGGGTCTGATACCTTCAAGGTTTGTTTCCCAAGTCGACCAATGGCTCTGGGTTAGTTTCAAAGCATAGCTCCACTGCTAGTACAGCAGAGCTCGGGACTGGGGCTGGACTGTGATTCTTTAGAAATGCAGATATTCACCCCTACAGGATGCACAGGTTTAGGGAGTCAAACTGCTTCACAGTCAACCTAAACTGGGGAATCATTTATGTCTCAGTCTTCTGCATTAAGCTTCCCTGTTATTTGGTATTGGAAGAAGAGTTTAAAGAGTTAAGAAAGTATTAATACTATATTTCATGCTATTATCTCATATGCCACATTTTGTCCACTCTTTATATGCAATATCCCTTGATAGATCTACATTTGATTGTAGTGGAAAAATGCCAGGAAGAATGAGAGCAGCCATCAATACATATACTGTTTTCTATTGAACCTCCACAGCCATTTATACTAGAGGGCTTGTCTGGGTAAATAGTTCAGGAAAGATGACTCTGAATATTCATGCAACTTGTAATTATCTGAGTTGGAATGTAGCAGAGATACCACAAGATATAATTCTGCATATTGGTTAAATGTGTATTTTTAATGACCTATAATCATCCAATACTCCTTTTTTTAATAATTAATAAAAACAGGAATATGGAACATATGTTGTGCAGTACAAAGACTGTTGGGTCAGCCCTCTCCCCTTGCATCATTTTATTCCTTACAGAAATAATGCACAGGTGATGTAGCTTGCTGCTGTTCAGCTTTATCATGGCTATATCTCTATACTTAAAAAGCGGTCTAGAATTATGATGAGTAAGTCTGTTTTATGAGCATTACATTCTGAAGCATTTAGAGGACACATATGAAAAGGCTAATTATAGGGGCTGAGCTACAGCGTGTTTGCTAGAATATTTGCCTACTCTGCAAAATGCTCTGAGTCTGAGATCCAGCCCCATACAAAATAAATAAGCCAGATGAGGTGACACAGCCCTGTAATTTTAGACCTTTGGAGGTTGGAGCAGAAGGATGTAGAGTTCAAGGTCATCCTTGAATGCAGAGAAAGTTTAAGGGCAGCATGAAGCCTGCCTCGAAAAACTCTACTTCACAGGAAGACAAAGTTTAAATTTTGTGTCACTGTGATCTAACTACATGAGAAAAGAATCAAATTGAGAGGAAGGCTTTCTTTCTGCTCCTTGTTTTCACAGGATTTTAGCCCATAGCAGCGTGGAGGCATGGTGGTATACCCCAATCCATGGCTGCAGGAACATGTGGCAAAGGCTCAGATGATAGAAGATGAAGCAGAGAGCCCAGTAGGAAGTGTAGTATTCCAAGGTCTGACTCTAGTCTCTCTCTTCCTCCAGGGAGACTCCAGCTCAGAAAACTCACACAGGCTCTCCAAATACACTGTGGAACAGATACTCAGAACATGAGCTGCAGAAAATATTTCATATTCAAAGCATCACAACATACGCTGCTGTGATGTCTGTGGCCTAAGGCTATGAGAGACTATAAGAAACATACACTCTGTAGCACGAATGAGAAATGGACCTTCTATGTGAAGTCCTTGATTCCCAGAGTTTGCATATACTGCCACAATATTGATCAGTAGTAATTGTCAAATGACTACCTCATATTTTGAAATACAATATCTTACTACATAGGTATGTTCATCAATATCATATGCCTTTTCTTAAAGAAGTGATTTTAGACATCTAGCCTTCTTCCCACTTAATATAATTAATTTCGCCTTTAAAAATATTTTTGACGTACTCTGTTTTCCAACAATCTGCAAAGTATACAATCTTGAATCATAGGAAGGATGTCTTTCAGGTTAAGAGTGTTTGCTGCTCAAGCATGAGGGCCAGCATTTAAAACCTAAGCTCTCATGTAAAAGGCTTAGTATGGAGTCCTTGACTTCTCAGGCTTCTTCATTTGGACCGCCCCCCTCCAGCTCTTCTGCAAGACTCCCTGAGATCTGCCTAGTGTTTAGTTGTGGGTTCCTGCATCTGTTTCTACCAGCTGCTACGTGAAGACTGTTATGCTAAGCTCCTGTCTGCAATCATAGCAGTGTATCTTTAATAGTGTCAGGAGTTGGCTCTCTCCCATGAGATGGGCCTTAAGTTGGGCCAGTCATTGGTTGGCTATCCCCTCAATCTCTGCTCCATCTTTATCCTTGGACATCTTGTAAGCAGAACAAATTTTGAGTGAAGGTTTTGTGTGGGGCGGTGGGCTGTGAGAAGCAGCTGGGTACTTGGTCAAGCCTGAGCTTGGAATCCCGGAACTTTATTGGACAGCAGGAGTTCAACTCTGCTCCCAGGCCCAGGTTCTTTTCATTTAGCTTTAGCCCTCCAACAACCCCTCCCACAGAGAGGTCTATGACCATCAGTCATGAGGAACAGTGTCCAAGGCTTTCCCATATGCAGATGAGGTATCTCCAAGCAGCCAATAGGCATTGTCTGCTGCCAGACCCTAACCCACCCTGAAACTGTATATAAGGGCTCTATTTAGGGGAAGTAAGGGGCTCAAGAATCATTCTGGTGTCCGAGAGTTTCTATCACAAGACCTGTAACAGTTGGGGAGACATACACTCTCCCAGAACCTGCCTGGGACACCAAGCTACCTCCTTGCCAGCTAGCCAGCTTCTTATCAGCTCACCTGGGCCTGTACCGGTTCAGCCTCAGCGTGGAGAGACAGGTGCAGCACCTGGGAGCTCCCAGGTCAGCGACAGTGGCAGAGCAAGCAGAGGCAGCCATCTCCTCTCCTGCTCGCACTCTGTGTCCTTTGGCCAGGACCTCCCACATCAGGCCATGCCGGAGACCTGCAGACAGTGGAGAACAGAGACAGTAGCAAACCCTCCCTGCTCTCACCCTGTCCCCAGCCAGGTGATCGTCGTGGGACACCCTCCAGAAGAAGGGACCCACAGTTTTGTGGGTGCATTGATGTACCCCGCCCTCCACTGGAGGTCTTGACTGGCTACAGGAGTTGACCATTTCGGTCTCCATACACCCAGTTGCTGGGACTCTCAATTTAGGATTAACCCCATATACTCTAGGGAACCTCTCCTATCCCAGGTCTCCAGCTAGTCCCAGAAATGAACCTCCCACTCCCCACACACACCAATTTCAGCTTTCTTTACCAATCTCCCCATCCCACCCACAAGAACACCTACAGAGTCAAATAACATGGACTCATGGGGGCTCATAGAGCCTAAACAACCAACAAAAAAGCATTGGCATGCATTGGCTGGACCTCAGCCCCCTACATATTTGTAGCAGAAATGCTGCTTGGTCTTTATGTGGGTCCTCTACCAATTGGAGTTGAGACTGTCTCTAACCCTGGTTGTCCGCCTTTGGATCCCTTTCTCTTAGCTGGACTGCCTTGTCTAGCCTCAGTGGAACAGTGTGCACTTAATCCTGCTGAGACTTAATGTGCAAGGTAGGGTTCTGCTCCTGAGGGAAGAGGATGATGGGAGGAGAGGCCTGTGAGGGTGGGACTGGGAGGAGAGGAAGGAGGGAGGCTATGATGGAGATATAAAGTGAATAAGTAAATTAACGAAAACACACACAGAGAGACAAACAAAAACAAAAAGCTGAACGTGGCCATGCAGGCCTATAACTCCAGCTCTGGTTGCATGGCTCAATATACCCCAGGGACTCCCTGGCCAGCCAGTTTAACCATTAAAGTGTTAGTTCTGGGTTCAGACAGATTTTGTCTCACTAAAATAAAATTGAAGGCAGTGCAAAAGAGGACCTAATATCCTCCTCTGCTCTATGCAAGCTCATGTGTGCAGCACAAAGCATATATTACACACCAAATAAGAAAATAAATGAAGTATAAAAGATCTTGCATATAAAATATATAGTCTACAGACATTTTAAAAATTAGCTATCATAAAAAAGTTAGCTATCATAGTTCTAGAACTCACTCAAAATTATATATAAATAACAAATACTCATTTCGCAAAAGAACTACTATTGGTTCTTAAAATCAGGAATCAAGTTTTGACTCTGGATCTCTACTGAATAGTAGGTATTTGGATCTAACAATAGTTGATATTTATATAGTAAAACACTCTCACTTTGCCAAAAAAGATACAATAATCTTTGTAACATCTAACAGTGCTTTATTGTCTTGGAGTTCAATATTTTATTAATTTGGTTTAACTGAATAAACAATCCTAGCACTCACTGTGCATGGAAATGTCACGATGGATAAGAAATAATAAAGTAATTACCCTGAGCAAAATTTTAAGAGATTGTAGTCTAGGACAATGGGCACATTCCAATGTAACTTCAAAGCAGCATGATGTATTGCATTGGAGACACACATAAGAGAAAGTATTAAACCTGTGTGAGGGTGCGAATTCAATAACAGTTCTGTGGAAGATCAGTAGGAATTAAGAAGTACGTCAGGTGGACTGTGGGTTTTGAATACACCGGTGTGAACAATAGCAGAGACACAACGAAATACCGTCCTGATTTAAGTAATTCAATACTCGTGGCATCTGACATGCAAGGTAAACTGTCAGGTGTCAAGATTATAGAAGTCACCTGTCATCCTGTCATCATGAAGAGCTAATAAACGATTCTATGCAGAGAAGTAACACGGTCAAATGCATGGGCTAGATATACCACTTTGGTGCTAAGCTCAGGGGTTCAGTGGATAGCATAGGCTTATAAGAAAAAGGCTTTGTGAGAAAAGAAAAGTTATGAAATACCAGAAATTTCATAGATTTATTTATAACACATTGGGGGTTGCCTCTATGATTTATTGAATCAACTTATTATTCTCTGAATAGATTCACTGAACGTACAATAATAACCATCCAAAATTATCTCAATTGCTTTAAGTTCTCACAGCTACTAAAGTCTTTATGCACATGCAAATATTTGATAAGCTAAAGCCAATGAGGGGGTTAGGCAATGTCAACATAAAAAAAAAATGAAATAGTAAAAGCCTGTGGATCAGATCATTGTGGAAGCCAGGCTGAATAATTCAGTTTCCTGGCTCACTGTTTTCACAGTCTTTTTTAAAAGCATGAATTATTAATCTTCTCCTGCTTTTCCAGCTAGACATCACCATATGGATACAAATGTCTACATATAAAAATATTTTCTGAGTGAATAAGGCTTGGGAAGTAATAGATTTTTTTTTTATAAAAAAAATCAAATAGCAATGAATTAACACAACTTTGCAATTTTTAACAAAACGTTGCAAGTAATTAGACAAGTGACCAGTCTGAAATGAAGAATATGTGTTATAAAATGGAATGCAAAAGAGAAAAGGCATGGGTTAACTAGGTTGATTTAACCACTCCATAATGTGCACACATGTATCACACTGCTTTACATTCTCTCTCTCCTCTCTCTCTCTCTCTCTCTCTCTCTCTCTCTCTCTCTGTATGATTAAAAAGTAAATTGAATTTTAAGAATATGAATAAAGAATACAGATACACTGAAAACTTGCTCTTTTTCTTCTATTGTATTTATTATATTATAGGAGCTCTATAGACAGTATTCAAATGTAATAAAATGTTAAAGTCACATATGTTAAGATTTAAGTGAAAAGTGTAGCCTAAAATATACAAATGAAAGGACATTTTAGGACAATTAATGTTACAAATATCTGTTTTGTCATTGTAGCAGAGACTAGTTAGTTTTCCTGGCCCAGATTATTTCTCTGTTTTCCTTGGTACAAATGAAATAGCATTTATCAGTCAGTTGTGAAACTCCTGTGAAGTTAATTCATGGTGATTTGGGGTCTGTCACCTATATTCTTGGTCCATTAACAGACAAATCGTCTAATACAGTACTTCATATCTTTATATCCCTTATTTTTCAGATTAATTCAGCAATCACTGGGGACCTTGATGCCATTAGAATCATTACCATGAAAAGAGGTTGTATCACCTGGTGAATACCTTACTGGATTTTTCATAAAGAAATGCTCCACTTGGAATTAACCATTATCTTCTGAAGATCTGTTCATTCAATGCATTACTGCTAAATGTCTTAAAACAGTAATAAGAGTGAATCTTGAATCTGTCCCTTAGGTATGCTGCAAATGCTAGGTGACCACTCTACTATTGACTTAAAAGCCTTTTGCATTATGTTTTGAGAGAGAGAGAGAGAGAGAGAGAGAGAGAGAGAGAGAGAGACAGAGACAGAGACAGAGACAAAAAGAGAAGAGATAGAGACAGAAAAGCAGAACAGAGACAGAGACAGAGACAAGAGAGACAGACAGACAGAGACATAGACAGAAGTTTACCATATGACCATACTGCCCAGATAGGCCTCCAGTATTTTTTTTTCCTATCTTAGTTTGTCAAGTTCTAAGACTACAGAGAAGTACTACCATGCCAGGCTTGTGCATGTCTGTCTGGGTCTGTGTGTTTGTGTGTGTGTGTGTGTGTGTGTGTGTGTGTGTGTGTGTGTGTGTGT
>JANHMN010000002.1:28530204-28542034 GCA_030674055.1 Rhabdomys pumilio | reverse complement strand
GAGAGAGAGAGAGAGAGAGAGAGAGAGAGAGAGAGAGAGAGAGAGAGAGAGTCATACATTTTCACTTGGTATTTTCTGAGAATAAAGCATAAGAATGGGAGGAAATGGAAATAATTGAGGTAAAAGAAGAATATAACAGATGTCAATGCATTGGACCTAAGAACAAGTTTTAATAACCCCGAGCTTGTCAGGAAGGTTAAAGAGAAAAGGAGATGTACAAAGTTAAAGTTCAGCCAATCCTTTTATCTTATTATATATATATTTTGCAGTGCAAAAACTAACCTAAACAATATTAAGAAGTGTATAGGAGAGTAAGGAACATATAAACTTAGTTTGCAAACCATTTAGGCTTGATTAAATAAAAGCAGGCTAAGAAAGCAAGAGAGGAGGACAATGGCTGAGTAGAGAAGCTATAATTAAAATGTCATCGTATTAGTCAAGGTTTTATTTTCAATTTGATTGTTATTCGTGACTTTTTAAACAGTAGTGTACAATGAATACAGATACATGTTGTCATCTTTTGATATTTGTATTTTGACCATATTTATAACAGCATTCAAGGTTTGGATTTGTTCCATAAGGAGATTGTGTGGGAAATTTGCTACCAAGATGTTCTATGTTCCAACCCCAATATAACTATCTAAACAAAAGTTAAGGGATATTTTCCATAGATATACAGAGAGGAAAAATGTTTCAAAAGCAGTGAAAAAATAAAATCAATAGAATTTGACCAAATATAGTTACTCAAAGAGTAAAGGAGATTTAAAGTTATATATGCCTTTTATTTTCCAGCACATATTCTAGTGTAACAGAGTGAATTATAGGTTCTACAAAACGAGATCAATTATAGTGAGAAAGGTGACTTTCACTCCAAACTGAAGTCCTGTTGACTATGACATAAGCTAATAAAATGTCAAAAACTCAATAATTTATATAATATTATATATATACAATATAATATATTAATATGATATGTTGTGCATATAAAATAATATAATATTATATAATATACACATATATAATTATTTATATTTAATAATATTTATACATATATAAAATCTAAGGTTAGTTTTTAGCTGCAGATGTGCATGTATGAGCCTTAAAATATATATGGTATTCCATAGCATTAGGACAGAATATAGTCATATGGGAATGAGATGAGTGAGGTGGGTTCTGAGAGTGATACTACTGCATATTAGATATAATAAAAACAATTGTACATCAAAAATATTAAAATTTCAAAAAATATTGTGTTGATATGATTAATAGACCAAGGCTGGTTGTTTCCCAGATGTCAATACAGGTATCCATCCACACAATAAAGAAGCTCAGATATTAACCCAGCTATATTCAGAGACAGCAAAGACTAGGCACACATACCCACTCCATGCTCCAAGCAATACAAGATTAAAGAAAATGCTAAAAGTATAGTGATAGAAATGAGAAACACCCATACCTTTGGGGATTTCATTGGCTAGTCAGGATACAAGGGCTGATTTCTATTTTCCCAGCCTAGTCATTAAATAAGGCCACTCATCAGGTAAAAAACAAATCTAATTGAATTGTTTGTTCTTATTTTTACCCAAATCACACTTGAGTGAATAGTTTGTTTATTTAGAACAAATACTCTGAGCTTTATATTTTGTATAAAACCATTTTCTGATACTTTAAAATGATCTATCATGAAAAGAATGTATAACAAAAGTTCTACAGTCTTACCAGAGTTTGAGTATTATACATGCAGCTTATAATCTCAGAACATATGTATTTAGATAGAAACCTTGTGTCCAGAGATTAGGAGGTCTACATTGCCTTATCTTCTCAGTATCTGACAACCAATTTACTCTTTTGTGAATGTGATAATTCTAGATGTTTTGTATCTATGAGATTTAATATTATTTGTGTCTGTGCCTGGCTAGTTCAGTGTATTAATCGCAATGTCAAGAGTATTCTATGTTTTTGCATATGATGGAAAGATCTTTTTAAAGACTGAAGAGCTAGCCTGGAGATGTGGCTGGTCAGGATTAAATACTTGTAGTACAAGTTTGAAGATCTGAATTAAAAGCCCCAGCACCATGTAAAATATATACAGCACGTGTGCCTTTAATTCCACTACTGCAACAGGGAGAAGGGACAGTGGGGCTTGCTGGTCCGCAGCCTATCTCACGTTCACTGAGAGATTCTGACTCAAGTAATTAAGGTACAATGTGATAGAGCCAGACACCCCATGTTCTTCTCTGGCCTTTGCAAGTATAATCAGGTGTATATCAAATAAACATCACATTTTAAAGTATGTTCACCTTTGATGGATATTTAAACTATTGTAAATAATGCTTCAGTGAACATGGAAGTACTCTTGTCTGTTCAATATTTTAATTTCAATTATTTTGTGTAAATATGCAGAAATGGATTGATGGCTCATAAGAAGGTAGTATTAATAATTGGTCTGCACTTTCACAGCACTTGACAGGAGTGCCTTTTTGCAAATATTTCCTTCCACGGTGTATGCTGCTTTTCATTATGTTGCCCATCACTTCTCTGTGTGGGAACTTTCCAGATCAAGGGAGTCTCCCTTTTTTGTAGACTGTATTTTATTGTTTGTGCTTTTTTATCTATAAAATTGTGGCTACCACCAATGCCATACAATTTTTGTCCTCTGTTTCCTTCTAGAAGTTTTACAGTTATAGCTTTAGCCCTTTAATCTAATTCAAGTTGATTTGGGTGTACAGTGGAAAACAGCCTCAAGTTTTGTGTGTAGCTAAGTTTCCCAGGGCTCCTCCTCAAGGCATCATCCTTGCTACATTGTACTCTTGGAACCCTTGTGAGACATCAGTTGTCCCTGCATGTTTCTTTTTATTTTGGAGCCTTCTCTTTCATTGTCTTTTGTCTGAATACATTCAAGCAGTCAAAAATTTTATTGCCATAGTGACTCAAGATGCAACAGTAGGACCCTTGCCGCTTTTTTTTTTTTTCAAATTCACGGCTAAAGCTTTCAGTTATTTCCATGTTGGATAGGATGTTATCAGCAGGGTTTTCATTTATAGTCCTGATTATATTTAATGTTATGTTGAGAGTTTTATTATAAGACCTTGAATTGTATAACATGCTTTCCCTCACCTACTAAGGTGGCTATGCAATTTTATCTTTCAATCTTTCAATGTGGTGTATCAGGTTAACTGAATTTCATGGTGAGCCATCATGAACCCCATTTAATAAATCCCAGTTGGTCTATGATCCTTTTAATGTGCTGCTAAATTCAGCTTCCTAGTGTTAACTGTTAACACATGCTCATTGCGAGTGACAATTTGGAAAGGTCAAGGACTGGTGAACAAGTTGTCTGAGCAAGGACGAGCAAAATATTCTGAAATTCAACAAATTAGAAAGAACAGAGGCTGCTATTTCCATCAAAGACCATCTTGCCTCAGAGATGCATTCACATAGCTTAAATGTGATGTGGAGGAAGGAGTATCAGATCATCAGATAACAGTATAGGCATAGACTGCAGGTTGCTCATTTTTCTGGAGCATAGGCTTCTGTTACATATAGGGTCACTGAATAGTCTGGGTCTTGTAAATCTAAAAAAATTTACTGATGTGAAAGTCACATACCTCCTACGATTTTAGTTGCTTTACCAGGGAATAGTTCTGCAGTTAGACAAAGGTGACTGTTCTCTGGCAGATGAGTGAAGACAGGAAAAGCTTTCCTCACAGGACTGTGGCCATATTGAAGGCAAGTGTTACTGGCGAGGTAGTGAAATCCAACTTTTAATAGATAATTTTAATACATTAGGTCTTTGATTCAGGAGAGTCATCTGCGCAAACCAAAAGGAACCAATGTGCTTTGCTTCATGACTTCCAAAACTACTATTGTAGAATGGAAACAATTCTGGGTTTTTGAATGATGAGAGACTGTGTGGTAAATCACCGGACTCTGTGTATATTAATGCCTGTGTCAGTGTGCATGGGTATTGATTTCTCAGAATGTATGACATGTTTATAAAAAGGTAAAACAAACTTATTGAAATTAGTCTCTCTCTATATAGATAGATTATACATTCTACAGAGATATGATTGTTCTTTTAATAAATGATACTAGTTTAAAGTTTGTTAACACCTTGTAAACATTGTAGTTTTATATTATTTAGATAACCAAATACAAGTAATATTTAAAATCATGATAGTGCCGGGCAGTGGTGGCGCATGCCTTTAATCCCAGCACTCGGGAGGCAGAGGCAGGCGGATTTCTGAGTTCGAGGCCAGCCTGGTCTACAGAGTGAGTTCCAGGACAGCCAGGGCTACACAGAGAAACCCTGTCTCGAAAAACCAAAATAAATAAATAAATAAATAAATAAATAAATAAATAAATAAATAAAATCATGATAGTTTTCATGGACATTTAAACAGACAAATCTGAGACGTGTATTCTAATTCAGGAGTCATATATTTTTACCCAAGTATGCTATAGGTTTTTCAGTTTGACCATGACAGAGTCAAATAAAGGAACCTAAATCATGTTCTCTGCCTGATAAAGCAACCTTGAACACACATATTTCTAACTTCCCTAGAAATTAAGGGTATACAATTTTCAAATCAAATCCTTAAGTATACCAGAGCCACAAATACTAGAGTTGCATATATCAGTGACACCTACTAAAAAGGTGTGCAGAAGAATTTCTGATACTCTAATAATTAAAGGAGCCTCACACATCCATTTGGAATGGGAAAACTGTAGGTGCTGAATTATTAAACAGCAGTCTGAGATGAAATTCCACTTGCATATTTCTAGAAATATCAGAAAAACAATGTTCTCTCTAAAGTTCCTGGAATCATTTTCTGAAGTATGTTAACATATGTTTCTTCATCACTACAAATGCTTGCAACTTAGTCTCCATTCTGAAGAAACAGACACTAAGAAAATTACATAAATATGTACACAAGCTCTAACAAATGCAGCAGGGAGTACAACGAGGTGAAAGAGGGCAAGACTTAGAAGAACTTATATAATTAGTATAATTGAGTATGTCACTGGCATGCTGCATCATACTGTGTAAGAACATTCGTTTCTGCAAGTTTTCATATATGTGTTCACTACAATGGCAAAACACACTCATGTAATCAATTACATGAGAAAGCTGACGTCTTCCTATAATGTAAACAAGAAAGCAAGGATTTAGGAACCAAGCAGTAGGAACTCTTCTATTGGCAAAGTGAATGACTAATTAATTATTCTTGTTATTATTAAACAAATTAACATCGTGAGCCTGTCTTCGTTTTTGATTGAGTTGAGACGTTGCAGTATAACCACTTCCTGTCTTTGTATCACCAACAGTCTATACATTCGTTCATGCATACCACAACTAAGCAAACAGTTTAAAGTTCTGAATAGTCAGTATTACACGTGTTAAAGGTCACACTCACTGTGAAGATGCTGTCATCTCTACCATTGTACCCCCACAGCAGCTGTAATTCACGCATCAACTGAGCGGCATGCCTGTGTCTCCAGAAATAAGTTTCAAAAGCAGGTGATACTGAACTTGACTCCTGGCCAGCAGTTAAGCAGTTCCTAGCCAACACTGCAATGCTGTTAGCCTGTTATATCATTGTTGATTATGCACATAAACATAAAGAAAATGATGGTTGTGAGTGAACTAATAACTAATAAACTAAGAATCTAAACTTGTTTACCATCCTCATTTATGATAGAACTTTTACTAACCTGATTTATATGTACACACAGACAGACAGACAGACAGACAGACAGACAGACAGATTCTGCCTATACGTAGAGAAGAGATGCCAGAAAGGAGTTAGCAACATGGTTTATTTTGTGTTACAGCTTATGTTTATACACAATGCTTACCTGTAAGTATACAAAGTTACAAGGGAGTTGAACAACCATCTATAGAATAAAATCAGTATGTATAACTCATATGAATACAAAACTTTTCCAAAATTAATTTTCCTAAACATGATATTCTTCTAAAGCCATTTAAGCTGATTACGGAGGAGTCTGGCACTTCAACTAGGGATAGTATACCATTTTCAATAATATCTTGTCTTCCCCATGTCGGTTTTTTTCTGGACTTTATATTACAGACTAAGAAACAATTATGAGAGAGATTATTTTTTAAGTTCTTAGTAAGAATTTTTCACATAAGTAAACTGATCAGAGCTGCTAATATTTCTCATTAGAGTTTATAAGTTGGCATCTCTTAGAAGTAAATACATAAGAAATACAAACCATATGAATGCCATAGAGCAGTAATTGGATACTTCCCATTGTGGTTTTTTTTCTTAAAACCACACACTACTTTTATCTCTCTACTACATTCTTGTTAAACATAAACTAGAAATAATGCTTCCAGGAAACAATTAGTATCCTTTATTTGGTAAATTGTGTCTAAGCATTGAAAGACAAATAGGCTAGCAGAATCTCAATAATAAAAGTCTTTAAAAATGTTTTAAATAGTGAATAAAATACAAACTCAGACTAAAAGTCCTATACTTCAATTGCTTTACATTTTAAAATTGAGTTATGATTAACAGTGTGTACACTTAAGAAAAATCTGATAACAGTGACCATATGGCTTCTCTATATATCAGCTCTCTGTTAATCACCCACAATTCAAGATGATAACTTTTGTAAGGATTATTCTTCTCATGGGGGCGGGGTAACCCTCCTTTACAGGTGAGGATGATTAGTCTTTATGGCATTCCTAAGCACGCCCATTAGTCTATGCTCCTCTCCACTGTACTCATTCATTCTCTCATACATAATTTATAGCGTTAAGTATCTATCGACTGAAATGCCTTCATACAACTGAAGGTTTATAGTATCGACACCCAGGAACTCAGCAACCTTAGAGTAACAGTAAAGAACAAAGTTAATGCACTAGAAAATTTTACAAGAAATATACATCACTTCTGCATAACCAGTGTTAGGAAGATTTGTCTTTTAGCAAGTCCTGTCTTATAAAATAATTATTGAAGCCCAGAGAATATTTTTCAGAAGTAACTTTTATTATACAAAATTAGGTTTTATACATATTAGTTACCCTCAACCCACCCCCATCTTTGTATTCCTTTATTTTATTAGGTTTTCCTTTCCTTGTGAGCTTTGTTTGTTGGTTTGATTTTTGTTTGTTTTTGTTTTTGTTTTAGATAAGGTCTCACTATATGGTTCTGGCTAGTCTGGAAATCCTGTAGACCATGCTGGTCTTCAACAAACAGAGATGCATCTGCCTCTTCTTTCCAAACACTAAGTTAAAGGCTCATGTCACTTCACTCAGCCCTTGAGGCCACAATATCTATATGACCCGCTTAGCAAAAGCTAAATGCATCATTTGAGAGCCTTCTCTGTAATCTACAAATTATATTAATAAAAATCATACAATTTTCATGTCATCTCATAGCTAGCTTTCAATAGGATATTCTGAGAGCCCCATCTACTCAGCCTTCCACAAATAGGACTAAGACTGTTTCAGGAAAGTTGGCAGAGTTGATGACCTCTTGTTTGTGTCCGGCTCTGTGTTAACTGCTATGAAGAGTATAGAGGTGGAATCGAAACAAGATCTTTGCCCTTAGGCAGACAAGAATATTACTGGAAAGACATGCTGCAAGTCAAATGGGGCATGTAGAGAATCACCTGATAACAGACAGATGTATTGAGGAGGAAACAAGATAGACCTAAAAAAAAATACTGCTAATCCCAAAGTGAGGATAGTGCCGTCATAACATTAAAGGTAGTAAAGTTTAAAATTTAATGGTTTCTTGAGTTTAGGAACTGAATCTAATCTTTATTACCTCCAGTTTCTGTAATTAAATCAATGTATTTTCTCACAGATTCTGAGAAATGTTTGATAATGCAAAATTAAAAAGTTATATTAACCTAATGATTTAAAAAAAATAGCTCCGAGGATATCCTGTCCCCACTAATTAGTAATCACACTGTGACAGACAAAAATTTGCTATCCCATTGGTTTTTCTTTTATTTTTTTTGAGATTATAATATAATTACATCATTTCTTCCCTCCCTTACTTTCCTCCAAGTCCTCTCAAATACCCCTCTCTTTCAAATTTATGACTTATTTTTTCAATAATTATTGTTAAATATGCATATGTATATACATATATATTTCTAATATATAAATACACACTGCCTAGTCTGTACATTAGGTGTATGTATGTTTTCAGGACTGACCCTTAGGAACTGCACAACTAACTGGTGTGCTCTTTGCCGGGGAAGATTATTGTTCTCACTCTCTGCATTCCTTGGTTGCCTATAGTTCTTTCTGTAGGAGCCTCGGGAGCTTACTTTAGTCACTTTAGCAAGTATACTGGTGTTGAGTTTGTTCAGGTCATGTTTAGACAGTCATGTTGATGAGATTTCAAGGTTGCAGCTCCTGACATTGCTTGCTAGGACTCACAGCCTAAATATCCTTCAAACAACCAACATATTTTCTTTCTCTTCTTTTTGTTTCTTTCTTTATTTGTTTTTTTCCTTGCTTTTACTTTTTTGTGTTTTTCAAGTTTTTACCAAAACTGAGAGGTCTTAGTTGGGGATACTGTGAATGTGATGAAAACACCATGACCAGAACAACTTAGAGAAAAAAGAATTAACTTATTTTCCCAACTTGCCCTTTCACATCATTGTTAATCAGCGAAGGAGTCGTGACAGAAACTCAAATAGGGCAGGAATCTGGAGGCAGGAGCTGAAGCAGAGGCCATGGGAGGGTACTGTTTGCTTCCACACCATGGCTCACTCAGCCTGCCTTCTTATAGAAACCAGGACCACCAAACCAAGAATAGCAGCACCTACAATGGGCTGGGCCCTCTCCCATCAATCACTAATGAAAAAAAAAATGCTTTACAATCAGATCTTACAATCACGTTCTCTCAGTTGAGGTTCCTTCCTTTCGGATAACTCTAGTTTGTGTCAAGTTGACATAAAACTTAGCCAGCCAAGTGGCATACCTAATTTTAACATTCATAAATAATGAGTGTTTCAGAGCAATAACTATAGAAAAAGTATTTTATCCTTTCAAAATTGCCATATTTACAACTGTACTTTATTCCTTAAATTTTTTTACATATATATGTGATTATATATTCTAAATATGTAAATGCAACCTTTTAATTTATATAAAAAGTTACTTGTATGTACATGGTTTCAGAACTAACTGTTTGGTATAAGATACTCAATTGATGAACTCATTCCTGGTTAAAGTTGGTTTTTTTTTTTTTTTTTTTTTTTTTTTTTTTTTTTTTTGTTAACCATAGTTTTTGTCTATGGTTGGGGCCCTGTAGAATTCTGCCCCCCCCCCCATTCCATGTTAACATATCTGTTGTTGGTGTCCTGATTTGGATCTTGTTTAGGCAGCCATGTTTTGAGACTTCATATATGTAGCTTCCCTGACAGTTTTAGAGGATACAATCTCACAACATTCTTCCTTTTCCTCTGGCTCCTACACTCTTTCTATATTCTCTTCTGTGATGTTTCTGGTGCTGTAGGTGTAAGAGCTATATGTATGTAGATGTATCGGTTGGGACTGGGCACCACATGATCACATGCTTTCTACGATTTTGATTGGTTTTCATTTTCTCTAGTGGTCTCCATATCTTGCAAGAGAAGTTTCTTTGATGAGGGGGAAAGACTATGTTTACCTCTTAGTGTAAGACTAAATATCTAGAATGCAGTTAGGAAATTTTCTGGTTTAATAAAGTGGTTGATGTAGGTTTTCCATCAAGATCTAAGACTTCAATAAACCCTTGTAGTTGTCTAGATTTCCCTCTTGTTGAGCAAGTCTTAAACTAAAATAGAGAGCTTATGTTTCTTGCTAATGTGTGCATGTAACAATACACCCGTGAGTTTTCTGTGTCATAGGATTCATACATGACTAGGATTGTTGGTTGCTTCTGTGCTTAGTAACCTTTCATGGTGTGTTTTGGTACAATGAAAACTAATCCTCAAAAAGAGACTTTCAGGTCAAATCCAGCTCGAATCGTCTAGGTCCTATGTCTTGTGTACATGGTGTCTTTAGCAAGAGAAACTTACTTTAATCTGTTGGAGGCAATCAAAGATATCAGCAATAGTCTATAAAATATTGGGAGGTTCTTGGACTTCCTCATTCAGTGACCAAAAAGGAGGGCTTCTCATGATTGGTATTGGGTATTTTGTTATGTCTATGACTCTTGTTGGGAAGCAGTGTCAGCCCAGGTGGGAAATTTTCATATGTGTATACATAGACTATACATAGATTTATATATAATATATGTAATTATAGGTAAATTGATAATAATATGATTCCTTGAGAAATATTCAGACGTCCTTACTCTTATTTTTCCCGCCTCTCTTCTGTATTAACCTTACTCTCATCCCCTTAAATAAATATTTCACTTCTTCAGATGAATTGAATTCTGCTATTCCTCTTTTTACTGCTTCCTACTGTTTAGACTGTTTTAACATTCCTAGTTTCTGTGGTTATTCCAGGGTGTATATTCCATCTTAAGAGCTGGAGTTTGGAATCACAGAGGAGAATCACCAGGCAACATTTGTCTTCTTTGTCTGGTTTTTCTCATTTAATATGAACTTTTGTAGTTTCATCAACTTACCTGCAAATAATATGATTTCATGTTTCTTTACAGCTGAATAACATTCTATAGTGTATATCCATTGTCTCTGTGCAAGTTGATAAACATTTATGTTGTTTCCATTTCACACCTATTATGAATAGAGCAGCAATGAGCATGGCTGAGCAAGTGTCTGTGAAGTAGGATCTTTCATCCTTTGGGCATACGCTAAGGAGAAGCTGGGTCATAATATACATTTATTTTTATCTTTTTGAAACTTCTCCACAATGATTTCTGAGGTATTGCTTTACCACTTCTATTTCTTCTTTTTAGGACTTTCTTTTAAGATCTGTTGGCCATCTTTTGAATGAATTTTTTAAGTTTTTGAGTCTTTGTGTTTAGCTCTTCTGTCTTCTGGATGTAAACCCTTTGTGAGATGTAGAACTAGCAATGATTCTTCCCCATTCTGTCTGTGTCTGTTTCACTTGATCAATTATATCTTTAGCTGTATAAAAGCTTTCTTCTACATCTTTTCCAGCCTTTGATATTCGTTGTTTTCTTGATCTTCAGCATTTTAACTGGAGTAAGAGGAAATCTCAAAGTTGTTTCAATTTCTATTTCCATGATGTTTAACAGGATATCAGGCTATATCAGTCTATAGTTCTCACCCCCTTTCTCTCCCTCTTTCTCTCCTTCTTTCTCTCCCTCTCCCCCTCCCCTCCTATCACCCTCCCCTTCCTCCCTGTCTTTCATTGTTGTTGTGTCTTTACTTGGTTTGTGAGTTAGAATGATACATAAATTTAACTATAACTGTGGCATTGTCCTTTGTTCTAGAACTACAACAAATGACAGTAATAACCAAAACAATAGACTTAGTATTCAAATGTTGACATGAAGCTAAAAAAAAAAAAAAGGCACTGTAAGCAGAGTTTTAGGAGGAAATGGACACATTTAACCAACCAAGGGTTATAGTGATCAGAGATTAAAATTTCAGAGGAGATAAAACTATAATAAGCCCTATACAATATAGAAAGTTCTGGTAAAAAGCTGATCATATCCTTGAATATCTACAGAGAACAGGATTTCAGTGGTACATAAAACACAGTTCTGGGCTAAGCTTTGTTGAGAATGTCCTTTTCTATATGGAAGAAAACAAATCAGAGGCACATTTTATGGACCTATTTCCATTGGGGCCCAAAGCATTTGCTCTCTCCTCTCTCTCTCTCTCTCTCTCTCTCTCTCTCTCTCTCTCTCTCTCTCTC
>JANHMN010000002.1:28511937-28530194 GCA_030674055.1 Rhabdomys pumilio | reverse complement strand
CTCTCTCTCTCTCTCTCTCTCTCTCTCTCTCTCTCTCTCTCTCTCTCGTGTGTGTGTGTGTGTGTGTGTGTGTGTGTGTGTGTGTGTGTATGTGTGTTTTACAGGTATATGAATATATTCCTGTGTATAAACATGTATGTGTAGGAGTATGTGATATATATCTGTCTACGGAAACTAGAGGTCAACATGATGATGTCCTTTTAAATCATGTGTCACCTTATTTCATGACACAGCATCTCTTCACTAAACCTGGAACTTTCAATTGTCCAGGTTCATTAAACCTGTAACTAGACTGGCTGGATAGTTCCAGAAATCTTTCACATTTATCAGCCTGCTCCACACCTGCCATGCCCGAATTTGATGTAAGTGCTGGAGATCCAACCCTCCTGATTGTAAAGCAAGGCATCCCCACTGAGCCAGCTCCCCAGTCTGACTTCATGATACAGTATAGAAAACCAAGAGATTGAGAATGGGAATAACACAGGTGATGTGCAAGTGTACTAAATGTATGGACCTAATTCAGGAATGTGGGCATCTCCTGCAAACAAAAAATTGGAAAGGCATAATCAGGTACCATGTGGGTCCTGACAGAATTTAAGATTTAGCAAGCTGACTCTTGAATTTCCAGAGCGATACTGAGTAGACAGGCCAGGCTTACTGATAAAATTAGACATAAATTACTTCAATTTTATTGGCTCCTATGTAAAAGAAAATTAACACCCATTGTTTAGCCTACCACTTTAGATACTGAAGAGAGTGGATTTCAGTTGTCATTAGAAAATAATATGTATAATCTTCAAAATCAAGTAAGTTTTATGATGGATACATTTTGGCAGAAGATGTAGAAATATGTGCATATGTAAGTGTGTGTGGGGGCCTGTATGTGTGTGTGTATATGTGTATACACATAATATACAATTATATATTATAATATGTAACTATAATATAGTCTGGAAGTGTGTGAATAATTTACAGTACACTTATATATGTACACACACACACACACACACACACACACACACACACACACATTTAAGGACAACGAAGTCGCATATACACTGAACATCCCAGAATTTTAGGTTATTTAACTAAGACTTAAAGATGCTTCACTGGTTTGGAAGAATGAGGTCCAAAAAAAAATTGTATACACTCTCCAGTAGACTGTCTTAAACTCCCACCCCAATTACATGCTTTCACACTGTATAGTGGTCCCAGGATAACTCAGCACAAAGGATCAGGTTACAATTTCAGATGACTCTGCATCTATTTTCTCAGCATTTCCAATATATCTCTTGTTTTCTCCTACATTCATTCAACTCAGTTTTTTTCCCGTCACTGATTTTAAAACACAGTTGAGAGACCTTCTCAGTCTCCAGTTTGAATTAAACTAATGTGATGACTCCAAATCTGCTTCTTTTCATCCTAAGGTTGAGCATCTTCTTGCTCTAATTATTACCAATATATTCAAAATATTATTTATATGTGTTGTGGCTCACAGGAGACAGTTAATATCCAACATTGTTTATTACCCACAGAGCTATAACCCTTTCCAACAGAGAAGACAATGAACCATACACATGACAGTTCCAAAGACTACAGTGAAAAGAGAAACCAAGGAGATACAATAGTAAAAAGTTCTAGCATAGGCTGCAATGTAAGCTTTAACAGTGAACACTCCAAGGTATTTTTCAGTTTATATGCCACAGAAAAATAAAAACAAAAGCAAAAACAAAACAGAACAAAAAGATCAAGAGAATTTTAGAATTCTCTTTGGCCCAGCAATTGCTCCATTAACTGACAGGGCAAAGAAGGATTTCAAGGGGAGAATGTGTAGCTGTATCTGAATTTCAAGTACACTAGGAGGAAAGCAGTGGTCTATAGCAATGTTTGTGACTGACAAAACTTTGATGTGACAGCAGAGTTGACACCGCCCTTCCAAACAAGGTCCCCTGAGACGTCTCATCAACCCCAGTGCTCTGACACTGTAACTTGCCAGAGAGCTGACTTGCCCACTCAGCGTGGCTTCTGCTGACTTAGTTCTGCCATGGTTGTATTTTTGGAGGGAGGGATTAGGAAAGGTCCTGCTCTCTACTCCTCTGGGTGTCGGTTCCCAGCTGCTTTACTTCTCAAACATAAGAGCATCACATCGTTCATTTTCTGCCTTGCCTCTAAGCCTGCCAGGCAGTAGTAATGTCTCTTTTTGGTCTGTTCCTTTACTTGCCACCAGTGTTTATGAATTTTAATTAAAACATATTGAAGAGCCGGCAATGGTTAAATCTAAATGTTAGTTACAAAAATAAATGAATGATTTCTCAGTCACTTTATCTTAAATCTGCCAGTTTTGCACTGACTAAACGCTTGCAAAGCAGTAGAAATAAAAGCAACATAAGATGAATGAGCTGCATAAATGCACACACAAACACAAGGACACACACATACATATACATACAAACACACATACACACACATACACACTCATGCACATACATGCACACTCAAACACACACACATGAGAACTCACCCATACATACATGCATACGCACACACACAGACACACAGACACACAGACACACACACACACACACACACACACACACACACACACACACAGTTGCACATATACACACACAGACACTCGCAAATGCACATGCACATTGCACATTGCAAGGATTTGGAACTGACAGTGAACCAAGGGCAAGATTTTAGAAAGAAACACAGAAGAAAATCATGCATTTTTGTTTTGTTTGTTTTGCTTTGCATCATTTATATTTTACCAACAAACTCATGCATAAAATATTTAGGGTATATTTGAATGGAGAAAAACATCATTTCGAAGCAAGGAGGTCAGAACTTTGGCTCCAGTCCCAACAACAACAACAATAAAACTTCTCTAAGTTAGTTACACTTCTGTAACTCATATTTTTAAAAATCTAAGGATAGAAATAAAAGTTCTCACTTCAAACCACTTTTAGAATAAGCCTCCAAAAGATAATCATGCATTTTTGTTTTGTTGGTTTTGGTTTGTTTTTCATGCAGTACTGAATATAAAATGTCACACATGGAATTTGGCATGAAAGAGCTTTTCATACTATTTCAGAATTTCTCCTAAAGCTCGAGTCAGAAACAATCAATAATAAGTATCATTTTTATTGATTAAATAAATACATTAAAGATACTCAGGTCATACTGACTAAGAAACAATAATAAAGAAAATCCTTGAAAATGTGTGTCGCAACATTAATCTAAAGTATAAAAGAAAAAACTAGAAGAGACATGTGGAGAAGGATTAGCTTGGGTAGGAGAAGTGGGTGGGACCCACTCTCACACAAAACCACATGAGAATTCACAAAGAAAAAGTCTTAAAGATGGGAGGAATTGTATGGAACATCATCTCCCTCTACAACTGAACAAACAACTGAGAGCTCCCGTGACAGTAAGGGTATGTACTGAAATGAAGTGGCTCTTAAATTTAGGCCAATTAAATGGAGAATTATAAGTAAGGTCGGTGTTTGTCATTTGGAGTTAACTTAGGCCAGGTGTCTCTCTGGAGTGGACAGATGACAGGACAGTACAAGGAGATGGGACAGCAGAGAACAGCCCAGACTTTTACTCAGAGTGAGAATGTTCAGTGTGTCCTTTACATCAGGCAGTGTCTATTGCCTCTTAGAGAAGACAGCTTTAAGAGGAATTTTTTTTTAATTGGATATTTTCTTTATTTGTATTTCAAATGTTATCCCCTTTCCTGGTTTCCCTGACCCCTGAAAACTTCCTATTCCACCACCCCTCCGACTGCTTCTATGAAGGTGTTCCCCCACCCAACCACCCGACCCCACCTCCATCCCCTGGCATTCTCCTACTCTGGGGCATGAAGCCTTCAAAGAACCAAGGGCCTCTCCTCCCATTAATCCCCAACAAGGCCAGCCTCTGCTACATGTGCAACTGGAGCCATGGGTTCCTCCACGTATATTCTTTGGTTAGTGGTTTAGTCTCAGGGAACTCTAGGGGGTCTAGTTGATTGATATTGTTGTTCTTCCTATGGGATTGCAAATCCCTTCAACTTCTTCAGTCCTTTCTCTAACCCCTTAATTGGGGACCCCGTACTCAACCCAATGGTTGGCTGCAAGCATCCACCTCTATACTTGTCAGGCTCTGGCAGAGGCTGTCAGAAGATAGTTATAGAAGTTGGGTTTCCAGGGAACCAAATAACCCTATTAAAATGGGGTACAGAGATAAAAAAAATTCTCAACTGAGGACTATCAAATGGTCAAGAAGCACCCAAAGAAATGTTTAGCATCCTTAGTCATCAGGGAAATGTGAATCAAAACAACCCTGAGATTCTACCTCACACTGGTCAGAAAGGCTAAGATCAAAAACTCAGCTGACAGCACATGTTGGCCAAGATGTGGAGAAAGAGGAATACTTCTCCATTGTTGGTAGGATTGCAAGCTGCTACAACCACTCTGGAAATCAGTCTGGTAGTTCCTCAGGAAATTGGATATAGTATTACCTGAGGACCCAGTTATACCACTTCTGGGCATATACCCAAAAGATGCTCCAACATATAACAGGATACATGCTCCTATATGTTAATAGCAGCCTTATTTGTAATAGCCAGAAGCTAGAAAGAACCCAGATGTCCTTCAACAGAGGAATGGTACATTTATACAATGGAGTACTACTCAGATATTAAAAACAATGACTTCATGAAAATCTTAGGCAAATGGATGGAGCTAGAAAATATAATCCTGACTGAGATAACCCACTCTCAAAAGAGCATACATGGTATGCACTCACTGATACAGTCACCAAACTCAGACACTATTGTGGATACCAAGAGTGCATGCTGACAGGAGCCTGATATAGCTGTCTCCTGAGAGCCACTTTCCAAGGAAGACCACAGCACAAAGTGAATAGTGATAGGTCCATTGCTTATAAGTGGATGCACTGTAATATTAATATGATGTTTTAGAAAGAATATTAGGTAAAGGATGACAGTCTTAATAGAGAAGAATGTATGAAGAGTTGGTTTAAGATCTGAAAAAGAACATCCGAATAGTCAACCAAGAGGCTAATAGACATGGTGGCCAAGAAGCATCCTACCAGAGATGTTTCCTCTAATCTTCTTGACTCTAGTGATACTAATTTATGAGGTAAGAAGCAAAGGCTAAAGAACCATTATTATT
Organism: Rhabdomys pumilio; assembly: GCA_030674055.1. Taxonomy (NCBI): domain Eukaryota; kingdom Metazoa; phylum Chordata; class Mammalia; order Rodentia; family Muridae; genus Rhabdomys; species Rhabdomys pumilio. The sequence goes on along the minus strand of JANHMN010000002.1, from coordinate 28,525,011 downwards.
TTAGTATTTTAGTTCCCTTTCACAGTACAGACATTCAAGCCATTGATTAAGTCTGAGCTGAGGATATATATATATATATATATATATATATATATATAATATTTATTATATATGATATTTATATATACTTATATATTTATTATATATAAGTATATAATAAATATACCATATATCATATTTTTCTGTGTCTAAAAACATATATATCTATAATATATATCTATTATATACATATATATACACACACACATACATGTATATGGCAGGATTACAAAACCTAAAAATGAGATTATCATTAAACCCAAGTAACATTAGACACTCATGGGATCAACAATGCTAACAGACCAGAGAAAAATATGATAGCTCATGTTTGAAGATAGTGATAATAAGTGAAATTTTGTCTATCCCAAGATCAATTCCATCACTGTATATTTAAATATATAGAACTGTAAAATCTATTTACCTATCTACCAATTTGTTTAGTGGAAAGCAATTCTATAGATGTAATTTTTTTAAACCTATATTTCATGACTTGCTACAGATCTCATTCAATGTTTTGACAGTCCTTTTTGCCTGCATCTTCTAATTGTACCCTAACTTCCACCAAGAAGCAGGTACATGTTCAGAATAGACTCTTTCTGTCTATATAGCTTGTGTAGGTTGGTTATCTTCTAGCTTGAGTACTAAGAGTGTCTCACATATTTCTCACAGTCTTGCTTATGTTAACTATTCAGTAGGAGACTTGTGTCCCAAGCACTAGCCAATACAATTGATTTATGATAGTCTGAAAACAGCCTTTGTCTAATATACTTGCAGGTAATTGGTTATTATAATGAAAATGGTGAACATTTATTTGTTAGAACATAAAGATTAAATGACCATGGTTATAACTCAAAGCTAGGAATACTAAAATCATTGGAAGAAGAAATTATCGGTGATGGGTGGATTCCATTACACTGAGAAACAAGTTATTTTTGCAATTCAAATTACGTAAACTGATATGTTACTTCTCATTTTTGAAGTTTAATGTAGTATTTTCCTATTTATAATATATTTATACATATATAATGTATCTTCCCATTAACAATATATAACTATTTTTTGATTTACTGCATATTTGTCTTTCCATTTATAATATCTATATAATATATACATATATATAATATAATACATATTATATATATTCTCAAAATGGTTGAGAAGCTCTAGATAAGTGTTGATAGTTGTAAAGAACGAAATTAAGCAATGGTAGACTTGTAAGTAAAATGGATAGCTTCATCTTAAATTGAACCCACCCTGATTCCTCAGCCATTTTAAGGAATATCTTTAATCCATCACAATAAAATATCTATGAATAGCTATTCTAAAAGCTGTGGTCTCTCTGACTATCCATTAAAGTCATGGACTCATGAATTCTGCTTTACAATTCCAAGGGAAGAGTTATTTGGAGATGATAATAATTTTTAGTGTATAGAAAAATTCGTTAGAGTTATTAAATATTTAACATATTATAGCATCTAACTTGACCAAACTGTTGCATCGAAATCAGATTTCATAACACTTAAGGATGGTTTTGATATTTATAAAGCATAAAATAAATAACAGACACAGAAAATCCTTCAAATCTGCTTCTTTTTGACTGATAAACAGCAGCTGCTGATGGGGGAGGGAAATGCCACATGAGAGAAACGAAGGAAGCATCCAGAAATTCTATCAAGCTGAGCGTGAAATTTCTAAGCCCTTCATACCATTGAGGCTAAATTTGGAAAATAAAATTTCCTACCTGCTTCTTCATGCCCACTGATTTGAAAATAGAAAATAAAACAGAAAAACATATTTCAAACTCAACACATCAGTTTAGATTCCCCATTATCTAATTAATAGCTACTATTTAAAGAACCCTGAATTTGTACCAGGCAATGCTCTAATTACTTTGTGTGTGGTATGTGAGAGCTCATTTATTAAACCAACACTTTGATGTAGTAATGTTGATTCTGGAACTAGACTAAATCCAGGCATCACACAGCTTGCTTAGATCAGTTGAATTTAACAGTGAGTCACAGCCAGGATATGCTGACTCATTAAGAATCTATGTTTTATTCCTTAACTCTGCTTTTTTTCTACTACCATTATATCCTTCTTTAAAAATATATGTGCATGTGTGTGCATTTAATGCTAACTTGCTGGCTCCTTTTATATATTGTTTTGTTATTAAGTATTATGGTAGATGAGGGATTAGCCTGGTGGTTCAGTGGGTAAAGGCATTAACCACCAAGCTTGACAACCTGAGATTATTACTAAAGTCACAGAGTAGAAGAAGAGTATTGACTTTCCAAAGTCATATAATTTGTTTCTGACCTAAACACATGCACTTTGGAATTCACATTCTTTCCCTCTCTGTGTCTCTCTGTCTCTCTCTGTCTTTCTCTGTCTCTCTGTCTCTCTCTCTTTCTTATTTATATATCTAATTTCTATCTTTTATCTATCATCTAACATCATCTATCAATTTATCAATCATCTATATCTATCTTTATCTATTAGTCATCTATCTATCCATATTTAACTATCTACCTATTATTTATTTATCATCTTTCTTTCCCACATGTACAGAAATAAATAAACAAATAAACTTAATAAAATTAGCATAGAACCCTAGACAATATATTATCCTTAGCTGATTTAGATTTATCTCATTAATATTTTCAGTTATTATTTTATGAGTATTTTAGCAATTATAAAGTATAAAATGTCTGAATGAGTCAATTAATTTATCTCATGGCATTTCTCAGGGCAAAATCTTTAAGGTTTTGCAGTTATAGGGAAGTAGTTTAACAATAAACATACATGTTCTAAAAGTCTTTTTTTTTTAATTTTAGTTTATTTATCCAGAAAAGATACGCAGACTGAAAACTCTCAGATAAAATTATTAATACTGGCTTGATTTATGTCCTGCCAAAATGTTTATTTTTTAAAATTTGTCCTAATTTATGATTTCACAATCTGTTATTTATCTTGTTATTGTTTCAAGGAAAATATAATTTCTAGTCATTCATATGATCTTTTAAATCATTATCTAAAATAATATTTATTTCGATACATTTTGTCCCAGACTAAGGTTACTAAAATTTGATTCATCTTTGGAATTATTACTGAACCTCCAAAATCTAAATAAATGCTAAATAAAAAGCAGTTAAAAATAAACATCATCATTTCAATCCCTTCAATTTGTTTTTTGGTATGCTTGTTTGCTTTGTTGGTTTGTTTATTTGTTTGTTTGTGATTCTTTTGGCTTTGGTTTTGACTTTCAAAAAAAATCTCACAATGTAGCTCTGGCTGACTTGAGATTCCTTATGTAGATCCAGCTGGTTTTGCACTCATAGAGATCTACCTGCTTCTGCTTTTTGAGAGCCGGGAGTAAAAGTGTGTACTACCAAGCTTGTCAAAACCCAAATATTCTTATCCAGAACTCTTCTTCTTTCAATTTACTTAATACAGAGTTATGCTAAAACAAAATAAAAGGTGCACATTCCTATTTAATATTTTTCTTAAAAACAAGTTTCTGTGATTTTAAAAAGAATTGTGTTATTAGTCTGCATATTGTTCTTACTAGATTTGCCTTCATTTTGAGCATTTTCTCATGTACCCTGTTCATCAATTTATATTGTTTGTAGCTTGGCTTTCCAAATGTTTATTTGTCTTTTTGATATTTAATAGATTAGTATGTATTGTCCTCAGCAAAGGAAAATTTCATCATCTATTATTGATGGACTTGAAACATGCATCTGAACCTTCTAACAGCAAGAATATATGAGATGGAAGATTGGGAACGGAGGGAATTCTGAGCATCAGCAGAAGACTTCTCTAGGTATTCCAGTGTCCACTGGAATAATGATCAGGGCATGATCGTGAGGATACCTCCCCTCCTATAACACAGAAACACTGAAGAGGAATGTAAGAAATAGTGTCTTGGGATCTTCTACAGCTACATTTAATTCTTTTTCCAAAAAAATATGGAGCTCATAATTCTGTGAGATCCCACGAGAGTATACAGACAAGCCTGTCTCCAAGTGAGACAAAATCAGCTCTACACAACAGCCTTTTCTGACCCTACTTGCCAAATATTCAAAACGAATGGACAGTGGCACTCTGCATGCAATAATATTTAGAAGTGCAAAAATACTATTTCCAACATCAAATGAAGTAAAACAGAGTCTCTGACATCTAAATAATAGGTGAACAAAGACAGGCAGAGAAACAGGGGGAAAAAAGGCCACAGTAAAGTGAAATATTATTTAGTCAATACTTACCTGAAAATGAGGTTGTAAAACTAAAATAAGTTAAAATTAATCCTTCAGCACTATTAGCACAAATGACTAAAATGACATGCAATAGGTTTAGAGGATATAAAAGACCCCCTCTAATCAATAAGGATAAAATATAGAATTATGAAATATAAATATATATTCATACATATACATAAATATTAAAAATGTTATATACAGGATCAATCACAGATTAAGCACCATAAAATGGAGCAATACATAGTTTCTGAAATTAAATGCTGAGATAAGAAAAATTTAGGAAATATACATAAAGAGTATCATTGATTGTGAAGCTATTTAGATATGTGAACTATCCATCTGGCTCAATTTGAATTTTTAGAAATATTGTACTTTTTGGTTTGGGGTGACATATTAGAGTTATACACATATAGCAACACATGCACATATGTAATTTAGCAGTTACTTTGAAAACTGAATAAAATGTGCTGTAAGATCCAACTCCTCTATTTATTGCACATAGGCATATATACTCATCTGCTGATAAGTGTATTTAAGAGCCTAGACATTTATTTAGATTCATACAACTGTCCGTCATTAGGTTAATAAACACAAACACTGTGATGTAAAACAATTGGTTATACCAAAATATTAGAGTTAAATTACTACATGATACATCTCAGATAAATCTCAATAATTATTCTGAAGAATGATTAATGATAAAAATGTAATGATAGAACTTGTCTGCTCCTCTGAAGACACTAGAGTCTGAAGGCCTTCCAGGTTGCAGGGCAGCCTACTCCCCTCCCCACTACTTCCCCACTTGAACTCTCTATCTCCTTTCCAGCCTGAGCCTTCTGTTGAAGTAGATCATCAGCTTGTTTGTTCCTCTGATGACCCTGTAGTCTGAAGGCCTCCAAGGAGATCCATTACAACCAGGGCAATAGATTACCAGCATGCATTTCCCTCTGAAGACCTCACAGTCTGAAGGCCTCTTAGGAGGTCTGTTACAGCCAGAGTCACAGGCTTCCCAAAGAGACCTGCAGCAACCCAGGGACACAGGAGGCAGGTTCCGGACAGACACACCTAGGTCAGCTAACACCAGAGATATTCAGATGGCAAGAGCAAGCTCAAGACCATAAACAACATAAGTCAATATACTTTGACATCATCAGAACCCAGTTCTCCTACCACAGCAAACCCTGGATACCCCAACACACCTGAAAGCCAGGATGCTGACTTAAAATCCTATCTCATGAAGATAATTGTGTCCTTTAAGGAGGATATAAATAACTCACTAAAAGAAATACAAGAAAACACTGGTAAACAGGTAGAAGCCCTTAAAAGAAGTCAAATAAATCTCCTCAAGAAGTATAGGAAAACACAAACAAGCAGGTGAAGGAGAACAAAGTGGTCCAAAAACTAAAAATGGAAGTAGAAATAATAAAGAAAAACACAATTGGAGGCAACCCTGGGGACAGAAAAGCTAGGAAAGAGGTAAAGAACTAGAGATGCAAGCATCAATAGCAGAATACAAGAGATAGAGGAGAGAATCTCAGGTGTAGAGGATACCTTAGAAGATATTGACAAAACAGTCAAAGAAAATTCAAAATATAAAAAACCCCTAACCCAAAACAACCAGGAAATCCAGGACACAATGAACGACCAAATCTAATAACAGGACTAGAAGAGAGAGAAGATTCCCAGCTCAAAGGACACAAAAACATATTCAACAAAAATCATAGAAGAAACATTCCCCAACTCAAAGAAAAAGATGACCATAAATAGACAAAAAGCATATAAAACACCAAATAGACCAGAAAAAAATCCTCTTTTCACATAATAATCAAAACACTAATTGCACAGAATAAAGAAAGAATATTAAAAATTGCAAGGGAAAAGGCCAAGTAACATATAAAGGCAGACTTATCAGAATTATGCCAGACTTCTTAACAGAGACCCTGAAAGCCAGAACAGCCTGGACAGAGGTCATGCAGACCTTAAGAGAACACAAATGGCAGTCCAGGAAACTATAAACAGCAAAACACTCAATCATCATAGATGAGAAGCCAAAATATTCCATGACAAAAAAAATTAAACAATATATATCTACCAATCCAGCCCTACAGAGGATTTCTAGAAGGAAAACTCCAACACAAGAGGAGTACCCACACCAAAGAAAAAAACCAAGATATTAATAATCTCACAATAAAACCAAAAGGAGAGAATCACATAACCATAATGTCACCTACAACAACAAACATAACAAGAACTAATAACCATCTGTCTTTAATATCTCTAAGTATCAACAGACTCAATTCTCCAATAAAAAGACATAAGCTAACAGACTGGATATACAAGCAGGATCCAGTATTTTGCTGCATATGAGAAACACACCTCAATAACAAAGACAGCCACTACATCAGCGTAAAACGCTGGGGAAAAAAAGTCTTTCAAGCAAATGGTTCCAAGAAACAAGTGGGAGCTGCCATCCTAACATCCAATAAAATCGTCTTTCAACCAAAGTTATCAAGCAAGATGAGGAAGGACATTTCCTATTCATCAAAGGAAAAACCCAAGAGAAAGTCTCAATTCTAAACATCTATGCTCCAAGTGTAAGGGCACCTACATTCATAAAAGAAATTTTAATAAAGCTCAAAACACACATTGAACCCCAGAAAACAATAGTGGGAGACTTCAATACACCATTTTCATTAATGGACAGATCTTTGAAACTGGAAATATACAGCGACACAGTGAAAATAATAGAGGTTATGAACCAAACAGATTTAACAGAAATCTACAGAACATTTAATCCTAAAACAAAAGACCATACCTTATTCTCAGCACCTTGTAGGGTTGTGGGTCCCACTTCTACTTAGCAACTGGATATGGCCACTTTGGGAGGCAGAACAGGGGAAGTTTGATTGTGCTTATCCTGTGTGCTGAGGGGCAAGTACTGGGCTGTAGGGAAGCCCCAAGGCACCGCACCAAGGTGAGAGAGCACAGTCTGAGACATGAGAAGGCTGCGACTGGCTTGGGGGGTCCCAGGGCCTGCAAGGAGGCTGGGTCATGGGGTTCTGAGGCTCTTGGACACATAGATGCTGCTGTAAGTCACAGAAGAGCTGAAAACAGAGTGAGGGCCCTCGGGCTGGGGCTATCCTTGGTGGTGGAGGATCTCCAACTAGTCCCATGGTGATTGTTCTTGACTTGATGGGTGACAGACTTGGTGGCAGTTGTGCAAAGGGGCCTTCTATATGAGGGATCTGGTGGGAGACAGGAGAGGGAAAGAAGGATCATAATCAGGTATTGAGTAACAGGAGTGAAACCCTGATGGCCAGCAGAATGAGTGGAAACAGGCAACCTCAGGAGGTAGGGGGGGGTGTACCCTCTAGACTGTACCAGAGACCTTGGAAGTAACAGATTCTCAGAACTCAAAGGGAGGGACATTAGGTTAAATGCCCAACAGTGAGAAGAGTGCTCTTGTGGAGTCCACCTCCAGTAGAAAGACAGGGCATCAAGTGGAGGGTTGGGGTTGCCATTCCATAGACAAAATCTCTGACCCAGAATTGTTCCTGTCTAAAAGGACTGCAAGGACAAAATTGGAGAAAAGCCTGAGGAAAAGGAAGTCCAGCAACAGGTCCAAATTGGGATCCAGCTCAAGAAGTGACTTCTAGATCTGACATTATTACTGATGCTATGATGTGCTTACAGACAGCAGCCTAACATGGCTGTCCTCCAAGAAGCCCGACAAGCAGCTGAAAGAGTCAGATGCAGGTACTTATAACCAACTATTGGACTGAAGTCTGTGATCCCTGTGGTTGAATTAGGGAAAGGCTGGAAGAAGTTGAGGAGTCTGACAATCCCATAGGAAGACAAGCAGTCTTAACTAACCTGGACCCCAGAGATCTCTCATACTCTGAGCCACTAACCAGGCAGCACACATGAGCTGATCTGAGGCCCTGGACACATATACAGCAGAGGACTGCCTGGTCTGTCCTCAGTGAAAGAAGATGGACCTAACCATTAAGAGACTTGAGGCTCTAAGGTGTGGGGAGGTTTGGTGGAGTTGGGTGGAAAAGGGAGCTGGGAGGTAGGGTGAGATAGGAGTTTGGGCTTGGCTGGGGGTGTGGGGACGTCCTCTTGAAGATGGAGGGGGGAGGTATGGGATGAGGAACTGTGGGAGGACAGCCCAGTAGGGGAATAATGACTGGACTATAAAAAATGATTAAAGTTAATTTAAAAAAATGATTACTATTAAAAGATAAAAAAGCTCCTACAACATGTGTCTTGTCACTAATCACTAGGATTTCAGAGCATGGACCTAATCAGAATGCATTCTGGTCAGTATTTAATTAAAGCTTGCTTCAAATTTAAGAAAAAAAAAAGTAACAATGCTACATGTGTAGCTTCATTTAAAAAACATTCTACAAATATGTTAAATTCTCCACAGTGACAAACTATAGAACTGTAATATTCAGGAAAATGGATGAACGGGAAATGCATCATAAAAGGACAAAAACATTTTGATCTCATGGATATTTCACTAGAATTGTATTCAAAATATATTATATGAAAAGGTACTTTAAACATTTTTTAAGTACTCAAACCACAAGGATAGCCATAACCCTACCAATCTACTTTCTTCCTCTACAAATCTACCTATATGACCGTTTCATATAAATGGAATTATGTATTAGGTGACCTTATATGTCTGGTTTCTTTTACTTAGCATAAGTTTCCATAGTTGTTCATATTACACTATGTATAGCTTCATCTCTTTCTAGCTAAATAATTGGGCACTACTTTGGCACATCACATACTTATCTGTCCACCTATGAATGTATATTTGTTTCTAATTTATACCTGTTATGAAATACATTGTTATAAACACTTGTTTGCCATATATAAATTTTCAATCTTACAAAATTCTGTATCTGGAATGTTCAATTTATTGTATGTTGCTTGTGTCTCAACAAGCTTCAAAATTAATTTACATTGTGACAAGTGTTACATATTACTTGTGACAGTCCCTTAATCACTCACTAAATTCTAATGTTATACAAGCAATACATTTTAACTGAAGTGATATCATTAAGAAAAATGGAAATCACAAGAATGAAACAATAAATAGATCATATTCAAAACCCATAATATGTAGGGAATAGACACAAATCAGAAGTAGTTGTTGAAGGTATCAATCATCTCGAAGAAACTGGACTTCCAATCTTGCCAGCATCACAGAGTCTTTATCTGCAACAAAGAAGCAAATATGTTGGTTCCTTGTCATAAAAGTTGAAACCTGATGAAAAGCCATTGTGTTTTACTGTGTTCAACATTACACAGAAGGGCAGGGAAACCACGAAACAGATCCAATGACAATCACCACCCAAGGTTTTCTGATTCCCATCTACAAAAGGTATTGAGGTTTGATTTTGTATATTTTTATCAGTGTCTTTTTTTGTACATTTGTTCACATTACAACTATTCACAAACAAAAGTAAAGCCATCCTATTTATATACTTGTATTTATGAGCAACTATGGCCAAGAAAATTCACTGAACCTCAGTTTTCTCATCTGAAGAGATTTGAGCATTCTGATCATGAATTCGTATGATTTTGTAAAGATGTAAAGACTAGGACTAAAAGTTTGAGTGTGTCAGGTTACTTTATAACAGAATTTCTTATCATAGGACACATTTTGTATTTTATTATAGCATCCGTATGTACTGTTTAAAAATAATAAATCATTTCAAGTAATCTATAAATTTGTATATAATAAAAATTTCAAATAGACTTTTAAAACTGAAATTCAGTGTTTATATCATTGATTTGGATAAATTAATTGATGAGACATTATTGAATTGATAAACAGCAATTCCTTGGTCTGATAATTGAAAATATAAAAACAATCAATAAATTTAGATGTTTTATTTGAACTATTTGAGATAGCAATCTCTCTATGCTACCTAGACTACTGGAAGCTGGTGCATTGTTCATGCTGTTCCTGAAATACTGATCTTGTGGCAAAATCCAGAGTAACGGGATTGCAGAATAGCTATCATGCCTGGAAATTTTACCTGTTTGAACAATAGAGATGCAGACAAGTATACCAGAAATAAACTTTTCAAATGATACCTGACAAAAGCAGAATGTGATAGATGCTACCTATGTGTAGTGCAACCTCACAATTACAAATTGTAAAATAGTTAAGCAAAATTAAAAAATCAGATTTTCCATCTCATGAACTGTATACAAGACTGAATTCTAAGATAAGCATAAAATATTGTTAAAATCGACTTAATGCATTTTGATTTTCCCTCCACATACACAGTCAGGTGTGTATGTGTCACACAGTAAAGTTTTGCTTGAAGTATAAAAAAGAAAACAATGCATTATTTTATAAGCATTCTTAATCAAGAGCCAAATAAAAAGGAAATTAAATAGCTTGGAAAAGTATTTGAGATAGAATGGTGAAGCAAGACAGCAGACCTGAATATACAGAACTCATGAAACCAGGATATAAAGATACACATCACAAACAAGGGGAAAGGGGGAGGGTTTAAATTCCCAAATAAAAAGTAAAATATGGCCAATAAATATAAGTGTGTGTACATAGAAATTTATATAACAACCAGCCTTACTTTCAAGTAGATAGGAAGACTTAACATAGTATTTTCAACTGTGTCCTTTACCCAAATGATGTATGTTTGGTATGATGGTATCTGTTAGTCAGTATGATAGTGACTCTCATACATAGTAATACAAAGACCTGATAACTTGAATTATAAACTATCACAAACCTTCTCCCTTAAGCCCTTTAAATAAATGCCTCCTCTTCCAACATTCATATAGAAAATTGTTTAGTACAAGACAAATCTAAATGAAATCTAAATGAAATGTGGCAAAAGAATGCAGATTACTAATAGGGAGAAATTAGCTAAGTTGATACATCAGAAATAACATACCATACCAGTAGGCATCACTCAACTGGTGCCTAAGTTATATATAATGAAAGGAAAAATGTCAATTCCTATTAACAAATAAAAAAATAAAAACATTTGAAATGTAGTCCAGGGTTTGATCTCAGCTTTTTAAGGTATTGGAGGATACTTCATAAATCAAAAGTGTGGTCACTTTCTAGCTAGTGTTTCCTATGAGTTTCATGCCGTTTTGTGTTTTGCATTATGCAAATTTATACAATAAACATTTATTAATACTATGAACATTATAGAACCTATAAAAGTTCCCCTCCTAGAAAGAAAATATTTGTTTAACATTCTTCTGGCCTCTTACTCTTTGTTTACTGGCTGGATTACAGAAAATGGTTTGTTTTTAATTTAATGTAATAAAAATGCACATGCCTTGGGGTATTTCATTTTATGATTTTCACCCATGGGGGCATTATCTCCTTGTTAAGTGTCTTGCCTTAGAACAGTCAGCAAATATGGCGAGAAATGCCATCCCTGAGTGTGTGGAATGTGAGCTGTGAAAATCTTCAGCTGAGCAGAAAGGCTGATTTGGGCAATTCTCTAGTTAGATCTCTGGACTCTGAGTCAAGGATGCAGAGGGAGGCTTCCACAATGAATCCTAGCAGGATGAGCCCCCTCAATATGTTTGCTCAGAAGAAGCGGCAATGGCAACTTCCCACTGTCAGAGTTTGCATAGCAGAGGATTAAAAACATAAAATGGATGACTGTGATTAGCATGTCTGGCTGCCTGAGTGCTGGCTGAGCAGATGAGAAACTGTGGCAGGAAACTCCTCCAAACTTGAACTTCAGTTTTCTCATGAAAAGATGGGAGCATGCTGACCATGAATTTACATTATTTTGTCAGAAAAATCAATACTAAAATTTTGAGTGTGCCATTACTTTTACCATGTTACATTGTGGAAGTTGTGAGCATGTGGCAGCTTTCAGTAAACTGGAAACTGTTTCAGAATGTGTAACATTTTTACTAATGACCCAGCAGGTTGTTGGAATCCAGAACATGCTAAACTTCTGCTTCTCTCTCTCTCTGTGTGTGTGTGTGTGTGTGTGTGTGTGTGTGTGTGTGTGTGTGTAAGAAAGAGGAGGGGAGAGGGAGAGAGAAGGCAGGAGAGGGGGAGGGAGGGATAATTCATGATACTGTTTTCTAACCGCAACATAAGGAGAACATCTCATGACTTTAAAAAGCCATTTGTTAATATCATTAAAATAGGCCATTATTCTTTCTTTTTTTAACTCTACAGTTTAATAGATCTCCTGAGCCTTTTCTCAATTAGCCATCACGTCAGTTTAGACATTTCTAAATATGTTTGCTAAACAAATTTGAGAGTGGCAGAAAAATGGCATTGCCTCAGGCAAAACCTTTCTCTGGTATTTTCTTTGTGGTGATGTTCTCTTATTTAAATCAGTGGCTTTATGCTTAAATGCTATTCTTTTCTTATCTTTTCAATGATGTGAAGACTGATTTTACAAATCTGTTGAGCACGGTTGGCGACATGGCTCAGTGGGTAAGTCGTTGCTGTAAAACATGAGGACCTAAATTTGGATCCCCAGCTCCAATATAAGAAGTCAATATAAGAAGCTGTGCGCAGTCATGCACACTCCCTGGACCCTTGGCAGTGTTGAGAAACAAGACACTGATGGAACTTCTGGCCATCAGCCTAGCTCCAGGCTCAGTAGGACATTTTTTCTCAAAGATAGAAGTTGATGAGTGATACCAAAAGAAATCTGATTTCTTCCTCTTGTTTCTACACACACACATACAGAGAGAGAGAGAGAGAGAGAGAGAGAGAGAGAGAGAGAGAGAGAGA
>JANHMN010000002.1:28492401-28502840 GCA_030674055.1 Rhabdomys pumilio | reverse complement strand
TCTTCTTCTTCTTCTTCTTCTTCTTCTTCTTCTTCTTCTTCTTCTTCTTCTTCCTCTTCTTCCTCCTCCTCCTCCTCCTCTTCTTCTTCCTCTTCTTCTTCTTCATATAAGTCACTTAAAATCTTCACTAAGCAGCCAGGGCTATGTCTAATATCTGTGGGATAATGCTGCTTTGGGAAAAAAAGAAAAGATAGAAATCAATGCTTGTTTGTTCAGTAACAGGGCAAAAGAGAAGAGAACACGTTTGCAAACAGCAGGTGGGGCTTTCAATTTGGAAAGCAATCAGAGCATCCATTGTGTGCCTTGAAGGGCAGAGCACAGACACAGAAACCGGCGCAAAGGAGAAGACAGAAAAGACGCTCTTCTTTATTTTTTTGTATCTGCACATTCACAAAGTCATTTTTGTTGTTCCCACTTATACTCTGATCCTTAAAGATTAAGCAGCATGCAGTAAGGCTGTGCTTTCATTCTTGGGGATTAACTTGGTCTTGTTTCTGCTTCTTTATGTGTCTTGGAAGAGATTTTTGAATTAAATTTAGAATAGGGAATGAGTAATTTAAAAAAATATATAAGCATAGGCTAATGACCAAAACCAAAATAAGTTAATTTAGCCTTTATAGAGATTGTAGTGTGAGCCGGGGACTGTGGCAGGCATTCAAGTCACAGGGTGCTAGAATGTCTGCATTCCAATAATATATCTTTTGCAAAATTTCAGGCAACTTCTTTCATGCTGTGTTCTATTGTGGCTGTTCCCAATCAAAAAGATTGTACTTTTTGCTCCACCCAGATTGAAACTGTGATAGATGAGAAGCTCTCATAGTGCTGAAATTCCCCAGCCTCTAAGTGTCCAGTGCAGAGCCAGAGACTTAGAGCTCAAACCTTGAAGATCTAGGAACTATTGTTTCCAATAGTAAGTGTTTTCTTGCGCTGGGATTTTATCAGTAGCAATGCACAAGGCAGCTATTGCAATCATAGGCTTCCAGCAACTATGAGTAGTGATAGCAGATAAGAACAGACAGAACAGGCTACTGTGAGAGAACTGGGTCTGAGAGGCCAGGATGCTCTATACTTGCTAGTGATACAGCTTTCAGATTTGCAGTTATGGGCTTGGAGGCTCAGCAGCTTCCTGGAGGTTTGTGCGTTCATCAAAGACCTGAACTTAAAACCATCATACACCAAATTTGATAGAAGAGAAAGTGAGGAATAGCCTTGAACACACAAGACAGGAGTCAATTTCGTGAACAAAACACTAGTAGTTCAAGCACTAAGATAAAACAATTAATAAATAGAACCTCATGGAATGGAACTGCTTCTGTGAGACAAAGGACACTGTCTAAAGTACAAAACAGTAGCCTACAGAATGGGAAAAGATCCTCACCACCCTACAACCAACAGAGGGTTAATATTCAATATATATGTATATATGTGTGTGTATATATATATACTCAAGAAATTAGACAGCAACAAATCAAACTATCCAATTAAAACATGGGGTACAGAGCTAAACATTAGAGAATTCAACTCAACAAAGGAATCTCTAATGTCCACGATGCACTTAAAGAACTATCCACAGTCCTTAGTCATCAGGAAAACGCAAGAGGAACACTCCTCTATAACTTGTGAGAGTGAGAACTTGTACAACAACTTTGGAAATCAATCTGGTAATTTCTCAGGAAGTTGAGAATGGTTCTCTCTAGACCCAGCTATATCACTCCTAAGCATATCTCAAAAAGGTCCTCTACCATACAACAAGTACACTTGATCACTTATGTTCACAATAGCTTTATTTGTAATAGCCAGAAATTGGAAACAACCCAGATGTCCTTCAAACAAAGAATGGATGAAGAAACTGTGGTACATTTATACAATGAAATATCACCCAGCTTTTAAAAACAAGGACTTTATTAAATTTGCATATAAATGAATGGAACTAGAAAATATAATCCTGAGTGAGATAACCCAGACCCAGAAAGACACATATGAAATGTATTCATTTATAAGTGCACATTAGCCAGAAAGTATAGGATAATCATGCTACAATCCACTGACCCGAAGAAGGTAAGTAGCAAGAAGAACCCAAGAGAGGATGCTTGAATCTCACTTAGAAGGGGAAATAAAATAGACATTGAAAGAGTGGGAACTGAATGAGAGTAGAGGTGGGAAGAGAAATGGGAGTGGATATCAAGAGTGGAGAGAGGAGAGAAGGCTGGGAGAGAGAACAGAAATTGGTTGGGGGACATCTCTGCCACAAGCTAGAAACTTGGGATGGGGAGGCTCCTGCGAGGCTAGAAGGTTTACCCTAGCCAAGATTCCTAGCAGTCTGGGATATGGACCCTAAAGTGGTCACCTCCTGTAGCCAGGTGGGACTTCTTGTGGAGAGAGGGGGACCACCAACACACTCACAAAACCTTGGACCCCAAATTTTCCCTGCCTACAAGATGTGCAGGGATAAAGATGGAGCAGAGATGGAAGGAATGGCCATGAAATGAGTGGCCCAACTTGAGACTCACCCCATGGGAGAGACTAACTGCTGGTATTTTTAAGGATACATTGCTATGCTTGCAGACAAGAGCCTAGAATAACAATCCTCTGAGAGACTTCACACAAGAGCTCATGGAAACAAATGCAGAGGCCCATAGCCAAAAATTAGGAAGAACTAGGGGAAAAGATTAAAGGGAAGGGTTGAAAGATTGGGAAGAAAGACTGAGGAAGCCAGAGGGTCAAGGACACTGCAAGAAGACCCAGACTCTAAACTAACCTGGGTCCATGGAGGCTTGTTGACACGGAACCAACAAAAGGGCATGAATGGGATGAACCTAGGCCCCTACACACATATATCAGATATGCACATTGGTCTAACAAGTGGAGTAAGGTATTTCTCTGATATTGCCTGCTGCCTTGCCTCGCTTTAGTAAAAGAGAATGCATTTAGTCCTCCTGGTACTTGATGTGCTAGGATGGAATGATACCCCTGGTGGGGAACCCCTTCTCCGAGCAAAAGGGGAGGGGGAATCGGGAAGAAGGTCTAAGGGTAGGACTGGGAAAAGCAGATGGAGGGAGGCTGTGATCAGGATGTAAAGTGAATAAACAAATTAATGGAAAAAAAGAATAAGAATCAAAACAAAACAAAAGGTGTCCAGTTTATTTTGTTTATCTCTGAAGAACCTTCATGGTTCGTTAGATTTATGCCTCTACCACCCATGCTGGAAATACTCTGCAGCTCTTAAACATCCTTCATTGATGCAGCTACTATAACTGCACCCTTTGCCATAGGTACCATTCTGTTGTTGTCAGCTCGGTCTACTCAGCTAATAATGACAATCACAAACAAGTGCAAAAGAAACTCAAAGAAGCATGTTCATGTATTTACTGTTGCAACATCAAAGAACAGCATAGGAAGACATATCATAGTTGAGTCTAAAATGGAGCTGAAAAACATACCTATTAGCCAGAAATGTTCTGTAGCAAGGGCATTAGTATCAGTCACCCCAACCAACAAGCAGTCATTTATGGAGACGAATGACCATATTTATACTGATAGCATAGCCTTCTGCTGCATCATTAGGGTCTTCCCCTCTCCCGAGTGAGACTAGCTCCAGTGTAATCAGAATCACCTAGAGTTCCCCAGAAAGACTTGTCTGAGTCTGGGTGCCATTTTCCAAGGCCTGTAGAAATTTTGCTGCAGTGGTCATGACTAGTAAAAACCTTCAGCTGTGGTCTTAGCTGCTGGAATGTCTTCAGAGTAAAGCAGCCAGATTCAAGGATGGCAGCCATCCATTTTTCAATAAATGAGTTGTCTGACTGATTATTTCCCATCCAAGTATGAAGAAAGGGGCTGTCAAATCTCTCTAACAATTGCAATCATTCACACAAAGCAATAAGAGTGTTTACAATAAAGATTTAGCTAAAGATCAAAATAGAATTAGCAACTCTAATAGGATTTAACACTGTTTACTAGTATTTAACAATGTTTAACAGAGCTTAACTTTTATCCCAGTGCTTCAGCAGAAGCAGAGTCTCTCTGATCATCACAGTGGAAAGACAGATCACCAGGTCTCTAGTGTCTCAGAAAGGTGCTAATCCCATGGGAAGTACCTCTATTTGTGATTTCATCTGATGACTATTACCCCAAAGAGCCTGTCTTCAAATACCACCATATTAAGGTACAGGGATTTAACACATACCTTTTAGATAATGTTTTAAGTTATGATACAGAAGAGAGAAATATCTCACTAATTTTAGAAGAAATATAGATGCAAGACAAGATTTAATACCTCAGAGATGTGGGGCTGTCCATGGTAAATCCAAGATATCCTATATACTGTTGTCAAGGAGTTCATAGGAAGAGACAATGGGGTATCTATCCAAACAGATGTCTCATGGAGAGGTTTAGTTAATAGGTGAAAAAAAATGACTGATAGGTTAAAAAAATGACTACTACCATCACCAAAGTAATTTGAGATCCAAACTTTTAAACTTAAACACTTTTAGGTTCAAGTTTCTAGAAAAACAGAGAATAACATCTTAACGTTAAAATAATGGAAATTTCTTATAGGTCAGAAAACAATAATCATAAACTAAGCACGAAGAAACTTTCTAGTCAAACTGTGATTTCTCTAGTGGGCTGCTTCAAAAGGGCAGCTACAATTAAATGTGTCTGGTAATGCAATTCAGAATCAACACAAAGCAATCATAGTCTTTGCAAAAGAGGAGACGAGTGCTCAAAATCATATAAGATAACACACAGGGTTATTAGTCATCCGTGAAATGCAAAGTAAATCCATCTTGAAATGCTACTTTAAACCCATGAATTGCCCAAGAAAAATTGACTACATTAAATGATGGACAAGATGTGACATGTGACATGCCAAGAATTGTTTAGTGTTGGTGAAAGTGCAGAATGCGTCAGTGGTTTGTAAAAGGTTTAACAGGGTCTTTAACATTTAAGCATTTTACTAGCTCACAGTTCTATTATGGATAGGGATAGTTCAATAAGTCTATACATTGAGTCAGGAGATATGTCGAGGCTTAGTCCCCCCCCCCAAAAAAAAAACAAAACAAAAACAAAAAAGTGGTTTTTCAAAACCTTAAGAAATTAATGAGTGAAATATGGACTAATCATGCACAAAGAAAGAAATAAATAACTCACAATAGACTGATACAATATAATAGAATATTACTCAAAAACGACAGGAAAATCTACTGGAACATTAGAATGAAAATGTTACCTTTTTGTTACTGTGTGGATCTGGAATACCTCCAAATGTTCATGTGTTACAGGCTTAGCCCTCAACTTGGCAGCTTAGAGACGTAAAATCATTAAGACATGACACTACAGGGAGACTTCATGTCATTCTGGTTATGCCCTTACAGGCTATAGTGGGCTCTATTCCTTTCTTTATTTTGGTTTTGTTTTGTTTCTGTTGTGGTTGTTGTTGTTGCTGAGTAGAGTTGTTTCACCTACTACACATCCTTCCCGTGATGAGACACCACTGCATAGACCTACTTGACTATAGGCTGAAACTTCCAAAAATTGGAACCAAATTAAATCTTTTCTTTCTACATTTGATGATCTTGGGTATTTTCATAAAATAATGAAAAGCTGAGAGACATGATCTAAAAGAAACCACAGTTTTATGTGAAAATTCTTCCGTGAGTGAATAATCCACTGTTGAGAAGATTTAGAATCAGGAAAACAAGTCTGCAATGGATATATTCATTTTTTGTGTCCAAGTATCTGACAGAGATTATGTAATGGATTAATCATTTATACTATTTATGCTTTCAGTAGTAGACACGGAACTGATGGGACAGCTCACCTTAGGGTAGACAGGAAGAAGAGAATGGCGAAGGATCCAGAAAACAAAACAGCCCTCAAGATCAGACCTCTAATGCTGTAAGTCATTCGACCAGACTTCACTTGCTGTTTTTCATTTCCTGCATATAATAACACCATACTCAACTCTAAGGATCAATTCATTGAGAGATCTTGTGATTTGGTAACCCCTCAAAAGCCAATTGGCTGGAATCCAAGTGTCCAGTATATCAATCTGTGAGGAATAGTTTGTATTCAAGCCACGAGGATGAGATATACCAAATTAGTGAGCATTTATGGTCAGGCATGAGGGGCAGCTTTTGTAAAGAAGCATCAATCATCGTTTTAGGAATATGAAAATATTTGAAACTATGATTGATTTGATGGTAAGATGAGATGTGCATTTGTAAAAGCTTTGTGAAGTGTGTTCTGAATATAAGCATATTTTTTATGGATAAACAGAATAGAAAATATCAGACATGTTCCAGATATGGTAATGTGAACCCATAATCCAGGCTAAACAGGAGCCTGAGCAAGATGATAAAGTATTGGAAGCCACCCTGGACTACACAGTGAATGTGAAGCTTACTCAGCTGCATACCAACAGGCTATGTCAAAGAAAATGTTTCAGAAATGAAGAAAAGAATGAGCAAAAGCTAGAAAGTCATGGTAAAAACCTTGGATTTATATATATACCAAACTAAAATTTTCAGCTCTTTGCCAATACTCTCATAACTCTTTGTGCCTTAAGAAACATATGCAGAAAGCTTTGGAGATCAGTTTGTTTTAAATCATTTTATAAAACATGCACTGAAATGAGACTCAAGGAACACTGCAAAGGATGGAGGAGAAAGGATGTACAACCGAAAAGATTAAGAGATGGGCTATAAAATGCCATCTTCTGAGCAAGACACAGCCATTACTTTCATAAGAAGCTGCAAAAGTCTGCACTGGGTCAGAAAGAAAGAAGAAAAAGAAAGGAAGGAAGGAAGGAAGGAAGGAAGGAAGGAAGGAAGGAAGGAAGGAGAAAGGAAGGAAGCCTTCTCAATAACTAGGCATAATGGAGAAAGGAGCTCAGGTCCCTATACTTCACTGTTAAATTTTTTCTACTGATAGACTTAAAGAGAGAAGTCACTGGCTTCAGTTATATACCCACCACTAACCCCACCAGGCTACAATGAATCGTTCTAATCTAGTGGTCTCATTGATGGAGCAAGTTAAAATAAATGGGTCACGAAACAAAATCCAAAGCTAGGAATCTGGCAAAGGGACTGGTAGGGAGGAGAGGGGGGGTGGTACGAATCGGAGAGGGGTTCAACAGTGTTGAAGATGAATTATCAGAATGCAACATATAAATGCATGGAGTTATTAAAGAAATAACGTAAGTAATAAAAATAACCATGGAAACATATCCCGAGGAGCTATTCTGTAATGTCTCCGAGAGATGTTCTCAAGAAGAAATAAACGAACATTCAGTATCATCTACTAATTTGTCTAATAGGTTTTTGAAGACTCCAAAATGATTTTACAAACAACTGAAATGTTAGGTAGGCTAAGGGACGAGGTTATTGTCACAATAGCTGTTAGTGAACTGAGTATAGTTTCAGAGATAAGGTATATGAAAGACTGAGTCTTATTAATATACAAAGTACATGAAAGATATAAAATTGATGGAGATTCTTGTCCAAAGACTGAAATTTTTCACTCTCATTTGAATTCTTAATAGTAGCTGATTTCCAAAAAGCTATAAAAATATCTCAGAAACAGCCAAAGACCAGGAGCAAAGAAATAATGAATCAAAACCCTTTGGGTATTTTTCTCAGAAATGAACAAATGTATCCTGAGGATAGGTAACTTCCTTACCTAGATAGCTAGGTGTTTCCTGGTTAAACTTTGTAAGTAAATGGAATTTGAATGGTTTCCTATGGTGTAATGTGATCTACACTGTTATTTGCTTTCTAGACAGAGAAGAAAAATACATCTTGTGCCAAAAAATAGTGATGCCCACAGAAAAACCCAGGCATGAGGCCAGGCCTCACTACTTACAGAAAGTAGTCACATCAGTCCCTTCCTTTCTTAACTTAGCTGCTCTTGTAAGTATTAGGAGGGATCAGAATGCTGCTTCCAACAGTGAAGTTTGACCCTCGAACTACATAGAAATCACTTAAGACAAAGAAACTCGTATTTATTATTATTAGGAAGCAGTTGCAAATATTTTTGCATAGTACCTGCTATTATGGGACAAGTTACTGTGTGTTGTTTATCATAATAGCTATTATTTACATTTTTACCTTAATTAATAATATTGTATTTAATCTTACCATTCATTATCCATTATGCTCAGAACAACAAATATATTCAATGAATGACGAAACATGTATTAAAAAAAAAAAAGAAAAATAAGAAAGCAAAATTATCGAGTTCCTTGACTGTTTTCAGAGGAAATCAACACCTTTCCAAACATTTAATTATATCCTCTGAGTTTGATAAACAGGGGAAAGTGAAATGAAAACAGAGAAGCTTTATGTGGTAGAAGAGAAAACATCTCATGCAAAATGGTCCCGATTGACCAGGTGAGATAATGGAATAGAGAATCTTTTATAAAAACAAAATCAATAGCACTGCTGGAAGAAAGGGTCTAGTTTCACAGTCAGAAAATGGGCAGAAGAAATAAATGAGAACACAGGTGGAGGATAAGCAAACACCTCATGACTTAGCAAAGAAAGAGAATATCCTCATCTGGGCATCCAGTACAATGGCTTCCCTCACGTGTGGAGTGAAATGTCATAAGGGCCATGAGAACACCGATAAAAGCTTTAAAAGGCACAAAGAAGACAAAAATACTGCGGCCGTAAAAGCATATGATGGTGTGTGATACCAACTTGACTAGCTTCGGTTGCTGACCTTGTCTGTAAGTCGATGTGATTTTTCTGTTTGTCAACCAGTTCTTACAACTCTCGTGGCTCACTCAGCTGCAACTGATGGCACACGTAGGTACTTGGGCACGTGATTCCTTTTTAACTGTAAAAATACTCATTTATTGTTCTCAGATGTCCCTAAATTTGAATATTTGAAACAATTGGTCTTGAAGAATGTCTTCCTTAAATTAAAAGAAAGAGATCAAGAGGCATTGCTTGCATTGTCTATATTATGTCAGAGCAGTTGGGTAAGGAGGGTCCTGTATTCGAAAGCAAAGAAGGGGAGGTAAAGATTAATGAGCCAAAGCTAATTAAAGAAGGAATTGCTTCTGAGGGGTGTGTGACTGAGGTAGGAAGGTAACTGTCCTAGAGGCTAAAAATATCATAGCTTGAAAAGATAATCGTGTACAAATGAGAACTAAGTAGGACAATAAAAGACCAAACATATTAAAATTCACTCTGCTTATTAGAAAAATAAATTGTATTCTGGAGCTCAATAAAAACCTAATTGTGGTTGATTTTGGCTGGACTTCACCATTGTTGTAGTTGTTACTTATTAATTGTTCTCTGGGGTCCAAAAAATCTCCGTACAGCTTGGTGTATCTGGGATCCTAAATTTCCTGGAGCAGTAATTGGGTAGAGAGTTTTTAGCAAATAATCTGAAAATGTACAAACCACTAATGAAACCTGTGTTTTTATTCAAGATCAGATTGTACAAACTAATTAAGACATAAGGTTTCTTTGCTTTGGGGTAGAATTATATGTATCCACTTTGGGAAAATGGCTACTCCAGATATCTGTGTAATATACCATCTATTTATAAAGAAGAAAAAGGAGTTAGGTATTCCCCAGATGGTGCAGACTGGGAGCTAAGGATTTTCTAAACCTGAGACCTGTTCATGATTGGTAAAACAAAGAGAGTGCTTGTAAACAAAAATATTTTTAAAATTTTTTGACCTCGTCCCATATTTTGTAGCTCAAATGCTTCCTGTCACTTGCAAACCTTTTGGTCTCTCTCATTCTGTGAATAACCCTACCATGCACTGTTTACATCAAGGGAGATTTCATAAAGGATGATTAAATGGTAATATTTTTGATCAAGCAAGTGTTAAAAAAAATTGCTTTGTTAGTTTGCAATAAGTGGTATTCTAGATCTAAATCCTGTGAACTCCTTTGCTTGACTCCATTATGACACCTAAAAGCTCACTGGGTACAGGCTGGGCTTTCCCAGGCTTTGAAGACATTAACTCTCAGAAAACAGTAACAAAAGCTCCCAAGCACAGTCACTTCTTGATAAATTGTAAAAAAATCTCCATTGTTTTTCTTTAAGATGTAACCTGAGTAAAGTTCTAAGTTATTGGCCTGCCTATTTCCTCCTGCAGCTGATTGGGCACAGTCATCAAAAATTCCTCTCTGAAGATGAGAATGTGTTGTTTTATTATTGGAAACAGTAATACTGGACCCCACAAACAGAGTAAGACTTCTAGCCAGACTGGATGCCACATGCCTATAATTCCGGCTGAAGGATCACAACTTGGAAGTCAGCCTGGGTTACATGGTGAGTCCTTGTCTCAAAGGAGAAAGGGTTGGGAGTATCTGGATGTCACTCAGTGGTAGAGTACTTAGATGTACAAGGCCACAGCTTTGGTTTCTAACACGTGTGTGTGTGTGTGTGTGTGTGTGTGTGTGTGTGTGTGTGTGTGTGTG
>JANHMN010000002.1:28470653-28492391 GCA_030674055.1 Rhabdomys pumilio | reverse complement strand
GTGTGTGTGTGTGTGTGTGTGTGTGTGTGTGTGTGTGTGTGTGTGTGAAAGACAGACATGTGGTGGTTTGAATGAGCATGACTGCCATATGCTCACATATTTGAATAGTTGGTTCCTAGTTAATGTGACTGTTTGAGAAAGATTAGAAAAAGTTGACTTTGTTGAAGGAGGTGTGTGGGGAAGAGCTTTGAGGTTCTAAAACTTCATGTGAGTCTCACTCTTCTCTCTCTGTCATCTCTGTCTCTCTGTCTCTATCTCTGTCTTTCTGTCTCTCTGTCTCTCTATCTCTCTCTCAGTCACAGTTGTGGATGAAGGTGTAAGCTCTGAGTTGTTCCTTCACTTGACCATTGACTCTAACCCTCTGAAATCATATGCCAAATAATTAAATGCTTTCTTTTATAAAAAAATTCCTCTTTTCAAAAATCAAAACAAATAAACAAAGACAAAACAAAAGCTACATTAAGACAAAAAAATAAATAAAAAAACAAAACCACCATGCCACAAGAAAACAAAACAAAAAGTGACCACACATACACACACACACACTCAAGTCCCCTTTTTGTTGGTCAGTTGCCTTTGGTAATAGGGCCTGCCCTGGATTGTTGATATGTACTTACTGACACTCGATTAGAGAACTGATTTTCCCTTTCCCAGTAGATAACAATTACACATAGTTTCTCAGTTTTGCTTTAATTTGTTTTTATACTTTGTTGATTTTTGAGAGAGAGAGAGAGAGAGAGAGAGAGAGAGAGAGAGAGAGAGATAAAGAGAGACAGAGACAGACAGAGAAAAAGACACACACAGTGAGAAAGAGAGAGAGAGAGAGAGAGAGAGAGAGAGAGAGAGAGAACATGAAGTGGGTGGGTAGGAAGGTGAGGATGTATATTAATCTGGGTTCTCAAGAGGAACAGAACTTATAAAATATATATATAAAACATATATATATGTGTGTGAACATATAAATATATATATAATATATAATATATATATATATAGAGAGAGAGAGAGAGAGAGACAGAGAAAATATGTAGAATATATTTTATATGAAGAACATATATATAGAAAAAATATATGTGAAGAAGATGTATTTACTCGAATGGCTTACAGGCTGTGGTCCAGTGAGTCTAATCACAGATACCTACCAACAGAAGGTGCAATAATCCAGCAATTGTTCAGTGTAAACCTTCGTAGACTGGATGTGTTGGCTAGTCTTCAGTATTCATCAGAATCTTCAAGAAGTCGGCTCTAATCCCAGTGAAGGAATATTCTTCCCAGCAAGTGTGAGAGTAAGAAGCAGGAAAAGAAAGAGCCAGCTTCTTTCCTTCACGTCATTTATATAAGCCGCCGTATGAAAGTGTGGCCCAGATTAAAGGTGGATCAACAGTACCTCAGAAAATCCAGATTAAAAGTGACTCTTCCTACTTCAAATGGCTTAATTAAAAAACAAAACAAAACAAAATCCTACACAGTTGTACTGAGTCACAGGGTGGGATTAATTCATTCTAGATGCAATTAACTTGATATCCAAGAATATCCATCACAGATAGTCAAAGCATATGAACAAAATATATTGCATAAAAATAATAAAAATAAGTTTAAAAAATACCCTAATGAATTGTTTTTTAATGCAGGAGTGAGATGTTTTTCTTTTCTTTTTTCTTTTTTTTTATTAATCATTCCATTCATTTACATCTGAAATGGCATCCCATTTCCTGGTTACTACTCAACAAACCTCCCATTCCACATCTGCCCTCTTCCTCCTTCCCTTTGCTTCTATGAGGGTGCTTCCCACCCACCCACCCAGCCTCTCTTGCCCCATTGCCCCAGCATTCTCTTAAAGCTGGAGC
The DNA here is from genome assembly GCA_030674055.1 of Rhabdomys pumilio. Lineage (NCBI taxonomy): Eukaryota > Metazoa > Chordata > Mammalia > Rodentia > Muridae > Rhabdomys > Rhabdomys pumilio. The sequence continues at coordinate 28,490,544 of JANHMN010000002.1, read as the reverse complement.
ATCATCAAACCGCCACAGGACCAAGAACTTCCCCTCCCGTTGATGTCAGACAAGGTTATCTTCTGCTACATATGTATCTGAAAACATGGATCCCTCCCTGTACACTCCTTCGTTGGTGGTCTAGTCCCTGGGAGCACTGAGTGGTCTGGCCAGCCTACATTGTTCTTTTTATGGGGTTGCAATCTCCCTCCACTCCTCCAGTCCTCCCACCAGGTCCCCCACCAGGGTCCCCGAGTTCAGTCTGATGGTTGGCTCCAAGCATCCACCTCTGCATTGGTCAGTTGCTGGCAGAACCTCCCAAGGAACACCCACACCAGGGTCCTGTTAGCAAGTACCTCTTGCCAACAGCAACAGTGTTAAGTATTTGGTGTCTGCAGACATGATGGATCCCCAAGTGGGCCAGTTCCCAGATGGCCCTTCTGTCAGTTTCTGCTCCATTGTTTGTCCCTGTCTTTCCTTTGGAGAAGAACACTTCTGAGTTAAAAACTTTGAGATGGGTGGGTGGTCCCATCCCTCGACCGAGGGCCATGCCTATCTACTGAAGGTGGTCTCTGTAGGTTCTGTTTCCCATTTTCTGTGCATTTTGGCTAAAGTCATCCCTGTTTGGTCCTGAGAGCCTCTCGCTTCCCTGGTGTCTAGACCCTCCAGTGGCTATCACAAGTTCCTCATCCCTCACTGCTACATATTTTTTATTTGATTTCCTGAACCTCTGTACCTCTCTCCTGTCCCCTCCAGTACCTGATACTTCCCCCTTATTTACTCTCCCTCCCAAGTCCCCTCTCCCTCTATCTCCTTTGAATACATGGGCACAGGGGAATATTTCCTGAACAGAATACCAATGTCTTATGCTCTAAGATCAACAATAGACAAATGAGACTTCATAAAATTAAAAAGCTTCTGTAAGGCAAAGGACACCGTCAATAGGACAAAACAGCAACCCATAGATTGGGAAAAGATCTTCACTAACCCTACATCCAATACAGGACTACTATCCAAAATATACAAAAGAACTCAAGAAGTTAGACTCCAGAGAACCAAATAACCACATTAAAAAGTGGGGTACAGAGCTAAACAGAGAAGTCTCAACAGAAGAATTTTGGATGACTGAAAAGCACTTAAAGAAATGTTCAACAACCTTAGTCATCAGGGAAATTCAAATCAAAACAACCCTGACATTACACCTCAAACCAGTCAGAATGGCTAAGATCAAAAACTCAGGTGACAGCAGGTGCTGGCAAGCATATGGAGAAAGAGGAAGATTTCATTGCTGGTAGGATTGCAAGCTGGTAAAACCACTTTGGAAATCAATCTGACAGTTCCTGAGAAAACTGGAAATAGTTCTATCTGAAGACCCAGCTATAACACTCCTAGGCATAGACTCAAAAGACGCTCCAACATATAATGAGAACACATGTTGCAGATGTCCCACAACAGAAGAATGATACAGAAAATGTGGTACATTCACACAACGGAGTACTACTCAGATATTATAAACAATGACTTCATGAAATTAGCAGGCAAATGAATGGAACTAGAAAATATCCTGAGTGAGATAGCCCAGACTCAAGGGAACACACATATTATGTACTCACTGATAAGTGGATATTAGTCAAAAGCTCACAATGCCCACGATACGACCCACAGACCATCTGGAACTTAGGAGGAAGGAAGACCAGTGTTGGGATACTTTAGTCTAAGAATTTGTAAAAAATACTTCTTTCCAACTTTCAGCAATCATTGAGGTAGATAGGAAAACAGTCTTTTATAAATAGAGTAGACATTAACTTCTAGAAGATGTGATGGCATTTGAAGGCCAAGGCACCCACAATCTCAACAGGGATAAAGGATTAGGCCATGAAGTTTCAGCCCAGCTGAGATGCAATTGGCAATTGTTAACTTCTGGAAAAGAGAGAACTAATTTTCTTTAAACATATGATCTCTGGTAGGTAGATTCTATCTTAGTGGAAGGCAATACACCTAAGACTGTATGGGTGGCACAAGTCACTCTTGATGGATTGGGGGAGAGGTTGTGTTGTGTTATGGTTAGGGAAGAGAGGCAAGTGGATTGGGGATGACTTCAGAAAGGGGTGTGAATAAGAACAAAATACACTGAACTAAACTACTGCAGAACTAATAAATTAAAAAGAAATTTTCATCCTTAGAACAAAATGTTTATACTTATACTTTCCCTTAATGTTACCACCATGAGAACATTGTGGGGAGAGGGGAAAAAAAGAGCAACATCAATGATTTCATGATACAAGGAACAAGAGCTTATAAACTCATTTCATGGCATATAAATCTATTTCAACATGTCAATCATCCTTGGTTTTTCTTCAGTAGACAGGCTCGTGATGATGTTGCTGGAACCCACCACTTATGGATCTGAAATATGTGTCATATGACATCTTCTACTCCTGCTCAGAAGTTTCATTTTGTAGATTATTAAGATGATAACCACTAGTTCATCTTCTGTTATTCCACCATGCTCCTCTACCAGGTCGCTGAGATTGACTTTCTGTTCTCTTCATATGTCTTCTTGTTCTTTGTTTTCCTATTTGTTCTTCGGTTCATCTCCCAGATCCTACCTTTTCCTTCCTTCTCTATAACAAAGCATCACCAAGTTCACACTAAAATTTTTCTTTGCTATTTGTTATTTGTTTTCTCACATCATTTTTTTTTCCAAGAGAGAAAGAGTTTTGTTTTGTTTAACTAAAATCCTGCAGTGCTTCTCCTTGGAGGAGGAAAAATAATTCTAAAAGCATGCCTCAACTTAAAACTTACAGCTGAGCTTTGGCTCAAATTACAATCTTTTGCAGTTAGTAATAAATTTGTAAAACTCAGTTCTTCAGTCATCAAAACAAGGAACCCCAGGTGGTCCCCAGCAGTGGGAAAAAAAAATAACTGGGCCAGTAAGTGAAAAGCTAAAAAAAGTCCCAAATGGGCTTTACTGAAACATCTGCTACAGCATTCTTCTGTTGAACTGAAAAACTGATGGATATCCTGTTAGCTATCCAACTTGTTCGTTAAAATACTAATATATATATATATATATATATATATATATATATATATATATTATAAGGGAGCTTATATAAGCATAAAATAATAAGAAAATAGATGTAAACAAGATATCTTAAACTTGGTTATGAAGTATTTTATGAAAGAAAATAGTGTACAAAAACTCAGCTCTTACTGGGAGGCCTGGTTATTTTTTTCCCCAAGGGAGGGAAGAAAATGTCAAGGTCATTTATAGGCTTCAGGCAGAAATTGAATTTACATATGTAGAATAAGATGAGAAACTATTGACATTTATGACTATGGCAAAAGATACACAGAGCAGAAGAAAACTATATGTATTCTAACAAGGGTACCAGAAAGATGGATGCAGGAGACAGAGGAATTTCAATCTTGATCTAAGACAAATAGGTAATCTATTGATCTCTTGATGACCCCTTGATTATTCTCCACAAAACAACACTAGATCAGAGACTAAAATGACATATTTAGAAGAAATATATCTTCTGCATTCTGCACATTTATAAGAAACATTTGGTTTTAAGTTATTTTATGCTTTTCAAAAAATAGATAGACTAGAGCTTTATAAGTTTTAGCAATTGCTTAATAACTTTCCTAACACATTTCAGATTGAATATTCAGTATTTCTAGAAAACATGTAATTATGCTGCGTGTATATATATATATATATATATATATATATATATATATGTATATGTATATATATATATATATTTAATGCTTGAGATAACTGAATGGAAAATAAAGCAAGAGAAGAAATATAGATAATAATAAATGTCTTCCAATGACCTGTTTCTCTAAGATATTCTGAGCACTTCTTTAAATCACAATATTCTTTAAATTGTTATAAAACTAAATCCTAATAGATACTAAATGGAAGTGTGTACCATAGAGTGAAATGCTGAAATGGATAACTTCTCCAATAGAGGTACTTTTATTAAAAATAAAAATAATTAAAAATTATTATTTCTTGTACTGCTTTTACCTACTTTGGAAGTTTGCTAATATTTTCATTTATATCTTCTTTTCATAAGAATAAATGAGTCTAACATAGAATTCATCAGCTCCTGTGTGAAAAATGACACTATACATGCTTTAAACTTAAATTTGCAGCAGTCCATATTCAACTATGAATACAAAACAGCTATTGGAAATATTTTTGAAATCATTATTTTTACCAAACATTGAGGTTTTCTAATATTTCATCCACTTATTTTTATCCATTTATTGAACTTACATGATTTCAAACAAACAAGAACCTGAAAGGCCTTGTCTCCTCATTAATTAGTTCTTAACTAGGTAACTAAGTCTAAGCAGATAATTGGAAAATACTTGACAGACACAGCACATTAATTTTATTTCATGTTGCCTTCTGAGATGCTTATAACTGTCTAAAGACGTTCTAGCTCTCATTTCCAAGATAGAGCGTGTGGAGGGTGCATTAATGCAATAAACATATCCTCTGGGACACTTCCTGTGAAATTGCTGCAACATGAAATTGCTTATCTAGAGCAGGATGTGTGGGGACCATAAATGTGTGTGCTTGTGTATTAATGATGTGTATATAGAGAACAGGAGTGTTTGTGTGTATGTCAACAACATGTGCCTGTGAAACCGGAGTAATTATGTGTGTGTGTGTCCATGTATGTGCATGTATTTGTGTGTGTATGTGTTTGTATGTATATTAGTGACAGGTGTGTGTAAAGATGAAGTAACTGTATGTGTGCGTGTGTTTGTGTGTGTATATTAGTGATGTGCATGTGGAAGAGAAACTGTATGTTAGTGATATGTGTGTAGTGGAATGAAGTTGTGTCTATTGTGTATATTAGTGGCATGTGCGTGTAGAAAAGGGGTAGCTGTGTGTGTGCATGTGTTTTTTCTCTGTGTGTTTGTTTGTGCTTGTGTTTGTGTTTTCTGTGTGTGTGCATGTGTTTGTGTTTTCTGTGTGTGTGTTTGTGTGTTTATTAGTTACATGTGTATGTAGAGGACTATGTGTGTTACTGACATGTTCATGCACATGTAGAACTGGAGGAATTTTGTATCTATGTGTGTGTATAAGAATGACATGTATATACAGTAATTGTGTCTGTTAAAGACATGTTCATGTAGAGTGGGAATAGCTGTGCATGTGTATTAATGACATGCATATAGATGAGGACATATTTTGTGTTTATAAATATTTGATAAAATTGTCTGATGTGAAATCAGAATTTTCCCTTCACAGAACCACATATTTCTGTGAAGTTTATCAAATTGCAATAAAAACCCAAGTCATGTAAAAACAATTTGGTCAGATAAGAACATCTATGCCTTACTGTTTTTGAATAAGAATGTTTTGTGAAGAAATCTGTTTATTGTAGCTCACGTCTACATCTATACTACAGGTAAAAAGGCCATTTAGAGAGGGACATTTAAAAAAAAAAATGAGTGTTTATACTTATGTGGAGACTATTGTAACAAAGAAATGTATTTAACTACAGGATGCTGTTTGTTCCCACAGAATACACATGCACTTTCCTATTCTAAGTGCACATTTAAATCCACATAAAAAGAGCACTTGATTTTGCCAAAGGACCCTGAGTGGAATAATGCAAACTGACTGAAATACACTATTGCCTGTGTTCCAAGCTTCTAAATCCATCAGAATCAGAAAGGCTAAGTGGATGATGCATCAGCTGTGTACTGCCTTCCTTCAAATATATAATTTTCAATGTATTAGGGTCTGAGCAAACTATACTAAGTTTCTCATTTATTGAATATTTTTTATCACTTGATAGAGATACAACCTATCATAAAATGTATGAATAAGAATGCACAGACTCTGAAGGACATTATAGTTTATGTCTTATATTCCATAGACTAAAGTCTAAAATATTAAGGAAACCTTTCTCAATATGAGATGAATTCTATTTAATTGTTGAGACTGAAAAAAATAAACATTTATTCAAAGTCAAAGTGTACATTTGAAAATAATTCTTTCTCTTAAAAATATTTTTCTTGGGTTTAAATTTGGCTTTCATGGCCACCTCCCTCAGCAGAAACCCAAGCTATTTCGATCCTCTCATTTCCCAGCCATTTGTCATATTCCAATTCAATCCCTCCTTCAAACCTATTGCTATTTAGAAGAAGCCTTTGTGATTTGCCAGAGCTTTTCTGGTTTTAATAGGATTCAACTTAAGCCTGGGTTTTAAAAGCTGATATATGGGCGCCTTCACCAATGCTTCACTTAATGGTGAGAACTTAGAGCCAGAAGATGAGGGAGAAATGAAGCAGAACTTGCAATTTAACACATAGATTCATCCAAGAAGCACACATCCCTTTCTCTGCCCCAGTTGCTGCCCTTCAGTGTATGGAATTATATTCCATCCAGAGAGCATCATTCAGGGAGGGGTTCTCTTTGCGTATATATATTCAGTAACACACCCATCTCGGGTGAAACTTACCTCTCTCCAAACTGCATTTTTACTTTGCATTTTGCAGCCCAGACAAAGTCAGTAGCTTTAATGACAAAGCAGTGCTTTGAGCAATGCTTACTTCTCTAAGTTTGTTGTGGTTTATAATCTAGTTACTGTATTCAGTGATTGTGATCATTGGTTCAAACCTATATGGAAGTACTAAAACTCTGAAGAGACATAAGAGTTGTCCATTTTGTGCCACAATAAACAAAAACAAACAAGCAAACAAAGGAGAATGTTAAAAACAATACTTAGTTCATTTTAACTTAGTAAATTTTAAACTAAAATATAATTACATAATTTCCCACTTTTCAATTCTGTTGCTAACCCTTAACCAAGTTAAACCCATCTCCATGACAAATTGATGAAATAAAAAATTTTTTTGGTATTACTTTTTAAAATGTGTGTGTATGTGTGTGCATGCACCTATGTGCTGAATGCACCTTTGTTGTTTGCATGTATATGATTTTGCAGTGGATGAATAATTATGGGACTCATCACTGCAAGAAACGAAGTCTCCCTGTCTCCAGAGTCATTAGTTGTTTGTCTAAGATGAGGCTCCATAAGATTGTCTCCCTTCTGTGTTAGTATATCTACTCATATTGTCATTGTTCAGGTCTTGTTTAGTAAATCATTTTAAATACATTTTCAGAGCAGACTTACTGGTTTTCAGAACTTTGCAGTCTTTCATCCCTCCATTCTCTCATGTTCCCTAATCCTTATTATGGAAATTGTGGTGAAGATAAATCAACTGGTGGTAGTGTACCCATGATCCTTTTTTCTCTTTCTCAATGCTTTAAAGAGAATTAAAAATTTAATTTTATAAGCTTCTTTCTTTTTTTACTTATGTACAGTTAAACTCTTTATTCAGTGTCTACTCTTGTATCAGGATAAATAATTCTTAACAAGTTCAAAAATAGAATAATATTGAGAATTTCAGTTAAGGTGACAACCGTTTTAGTAGGCTATGTCAATACAAATGAAATATGGTAGGAATATAATATATATAATTTATATATAGTAAATACTATATACTATATATACCTTATATAGAATATGTGATTTATATGTGTACGTGTGTGTGTCTATTATATTACACACATATATATGTGATAAATATACATAATCAAACTAGAGAAAAGGAAGACACATAACTGAATCAAGAAAACCTAGACCAGACCTGTTCTAAACATCAGAAGGTATAAAGATGGAAGTGAGATAGACTGTGTAACAGCTCAGGAAATAATCTTCTTGTCCAAAACATTATGTTTTTGTGCATGCACATCCATTTTGTACACATACATATGTTTGTGTATCTCTAGAGTAAACTGGGCACTAAATATTCATGAGTAATCCATATGCAGAGATAAACCATTCCCACATCATTAAAATAACAATAGTTTTTGACCAGCAAAATGCTTTCATATATCAGACTTCAGGGGAAATAGTTAACTGATGACACTCCGTTCTGTGAGCTATGGACAAAAACACAGACAATAACAGCAAAAACCATGTATACCAATAGTAATCTGCCCAAATTTTGGTGTGTTTCTTCCATATTCCTTCTGCAAGTTTATTTCTTCATAAGAGATGAAGTCTAACCCTTTGAGCTGACTAAGCACATTTCTATTTTTACCTTAGTTTTACTAAGGTAAAAAATCAAAGGAAATAAGTCATTCCATTTTAAATGAGAAATTCAAATTAACTTGTAGTGAGCTGGTAACATTGAATTGTGTAATGTTTTAGTGATTCAGCTGTGTTTGTTATTTGTAGGTGACATTAGATTTTTGCATAATGCTGGTTTAAAATCCTTTGTCAAATGAGAATGTTCTATGAGTCTTAAAGAAATATTTGTTTTACAACAGTGCTATTTGTATACCAGGTCTTCTGTGTCTTCTGTATCTGTGTTCTCCTGTGCTTTGGCCCTTCTGCACCTGAAATCCCTGTCAGTTTTATACCTTAAAGCCTCTACTATTGTTTCCCTCTCTCTGATTTGTATTTTATCATTAGTTCTCCAACAATCCTATTCATGTTTTGTTAGTATATACTGCCCTGTGGAAAAAAACCTGCAGTGGCTGGGTCGCAGGGAAGTCTTCCACGCAGGCCACAAGATGGCAGGCCACAATAGACACAAGGGAGTCTATGGGTTTCCAAGAGCTTATTGTCCATGGTGAATGTAGATGGTGTGCAGGGCTCCCCCCACCCCAAACTCAGGGCAGACCTGAGTTAAATAGGGAGGGAGAGAGGAGGAGGGGCTTGGGAAGAATGCTTAATTGTCTACCTGCTCTGGCCTTCAGGTATCTCATTAGTATGTAAATCTCTCTAGGGCCTGAGACCTGTAGTCACACCCTCTACCTGTGCTCTTTGAGCGGGGCTGCTTAGCCCTGAACATGACTGAACAGTGTAGGTCCATTGTAGGTCAGTAGAGTTTCACACCATGTATTAGGAGCCTGGATTCTGGGAGCGAGGCAGAATAGATGCCCATCCCCCACAGGCAATGGATACCTGTTGGGTCTCTGGGCTATTTCCGGCCAGCACTTCAACCAAAACCAAGATCTCTTTCACAGACCTACATTGCCCCATGATTAATAAGATCTAATTTTGCTTTTCTTCTAAGATGACTGTGGGAACTTGTGTCCACTTTCTCTTCTCTGTGCTGAAACTTTGCGTTTTGAACCTGTGTATGTCTTGTGCATACTGTCACAGTCTCTGTGAATTTATATGTGTATCTGTCATGAAGTGTCTAGAGGACACTTTTTTCTTGGAATCATCCACTAACTTTGTCTTTTGCAATCTTCCTTCTAAACCCTTACTCCTTGTTCCACATTGGTCCCTGAACCTTGGGTAGGGAATTGGTAAAGACCCTTAATTTGGGGCTGATTGCTCCAAAGACTCTCACTTTCTGCACATTGTTCACAGGTCTTCTTAAGGTCAATACACTGACTCAGAAAGTCAATGAGAGAGCTTGAGCTGTTTACCTTACCTTGAGCTGATTCTTCCAGATCTTGACCACACTTTGTGTGAGAGCATTTGGTGCAGCCTCTAGGAATTTGGCATTTGTCACTAGGCTCAGACAAGGAAGTAGGATCAGATAATAACATTAGAAACAGTGACCATGGGGCTTTGCTTACTACTTTGCTGAATTACTACCTTATGTGATCTTTTTGCTTATTACTTTACTTAATTATTACCTGGTATGATCTTTGCTTACTACTTTGCTTGACTATTATTTTTTGTGGTCTTCTTGTTTGTTTGCTATTTTACTTGATTAATTTGTCTTTGATCTAAGAACCGATTATGGTTTTTGGATGTACCTAGAATGATATAAAAGCTGACTAGAGAAAAATAAAACTGCTTCTGCAGTACTGCTTCTGCAGTACTGGCTAAAGTCATGTTATGGTTTTGTATAATTGTTTTTGTCTTTTCAACCCTCACTCCCTCCCTTGAGAAGCTGTTGGCCAAATGAGCTGGCTTGGTTACTAGGATTTCTTAATTTTATTACTATTAGCATTTAAGACCCTAGACTATTTGCTATGGAGATTTTTGTGTGCAAGATGAGATAGTTATTAGTTTCTCTTGAATAATCCTTGAAACAATGGGCACCCCACTCACTTTTTCTTTTCACCTCATTTTCTGCTTTGATTTGACACTGTCAAAAAGTTTAATCTGATGGTCATTTCTAGAATGATATAGTCATATTGAATAAAAGTTAGCAAAATGTTACTCTCAAGGCCTCATCTAACCTACTGTCTAAATTTTAAAATAGTATTTTTTTGGAACATAGCTACAGTCATTACGAGTTTTCTGTGATAGCTTCTGGAAAAGGAATCATCCCTGCAGAGTTGGTTCATCCCCCAAATTGTGAATTATTCACTGGCTGTCCTGAATAAAGAATATGTCAAACCCTCTTCTAGAAACATCAAAATCCTACACTTTTAACAATTCTGTCCTAGCACATTTTCAGAACAGAATGCAGAAAATGATTCCATAGCTGCTAAGTCAAGAACATGTCATTTGAGTAGTTCCTGAAGACAGTGGCTAAATTCTTTCCACTTGAAATGAGTCAGTTGTTGTACCCCTTAAGTATTATGCAACCTCTTCAGAAGCTACAAAAGTGAAAACACAACCCAGTTGAAACTATTCACATTCAATAGGTTTCTCCTTTTGTTTCCCAAGCCTAGTAATTTGTTCGATTTGCCTAATGATAATTGACAAGAGCCAATCATAAGAGAAAAGTGAATTTCCCCATGGTGGCAACATTACTTAACATCCTGTGTTTATGCTGAAGACTGATAATTTGCATTTCTGCAAGGTCTTGTAAAGTCTTAGAGGAACCACTGCTTTTAAAAGCAAACGTGAAGGACTGTGGATGGAAAGCACAGTGGCAGATTTTTTTTCTTCTGTGCAACAATGATAGATGGGTTGTTTATGAAGTAAAGCTCTATGGAAATTACACAGGTAAGCTGAATTCAGTTGCCAATTGTAAAGCAAATACAGAATGTACAGTTTCTCTCTGGTGACTTCTGAAGACCTGATCAACACTGGCAACACTGGCGATCTATCTCTGTTCACAGGTCTCAGGTTCACTGGGACCAGAATGTGTTTTAGGATGGGCTAGGTCATCAGAGTTCCTCTGCCTCAGCACTACTGACATTTTGTGTCAGGTAATTCTTTACTGTGGAAACTTTACTATGCATTGTAAAATGCCAAACAGCATCTCTTGCCTCATTCACTAGATGCTAACAAAGACATTCTCTCCAGCTGTGACAATCAAAAATATCTTTAGGCATTGTCAAACACCCTTTGGAAGGCAAAATTACCTCTAGTAGAGAATCATTGGTTTGTATTATGGTACCAAAGAACTAACTCTACAATTTCAGTGGCTTAACATCTCAAATATTTATTTCTGATTCATATGAACGATACTGGGCAGCTTTCCAAGGAAATTGTCATCTATGTAGTAACTCAGGATTTTGAGCTACTTTGATTTTATGACATTTCCAATCAGTACACTCTTCATATTTTACCATAGAAAGTCAAAGACTGTAGACTTGAGCAAAAAGCTCTTAAATATTTATGCCACAGATGACATATTCACTTCTGTCTGCATTTCACTCATCGAGGAAATGCATGTGGCTATTCCTACTGAAGGAGATTAAAAGCAAGATAACCCACGAGAGAACAGACAGTACAGCATTAGAATGTGCGTAGCACACATATCATGTGCCCAACTTCTGTGTCATCAGCCATCTTTGGCTGCTTTTCAGAACTACAGAAGCAGAAGCAGACATAGTATCATGTTTGAGGTCATGGATTGTGGAGCCTGTGTAAATAAGACTGATCCCCAGATAAACACCCATGATCCTATGCAAGTAAATAACCCCACAGTACCTGAGCCTTCTCATCTGCCAAACACCAACTAAAAAAGTGGTTACCTTGAAGGGATGTTGCAAGATATACATTTATTAAAATGTGTAAAAGACCTTGGAAAAACCTCACCGTTAATATTTAAGGCAAATAAATAATATATATGTATTTAGAACAATTAAATTCTATTAAAGTTACTGATAAGAAGAAAAAAGAAGACCAAAATGTGTTTATTAGCAGGAAATTCTTGATGCTGACATATTACGCAAACTCTGGAGCTGTCATTAAAAATATACTGTATAAGTAAATTACTCATCTTTTCTAATATGACTTGAAATTGTTACTTATAGACAGAAAAGTAAATCAGTCAATGATATAAGATATTTGAGAATATGTTTCAAAAACTCAGCCTGGGCAGAATGAAAAAGGGATGCATGCACTAGCTGTCCATCGAAGCCCCACTGAAAGCATTTTGTATCAGATACAAATGAAAACACTTGTTTACTATTAAACCTGTACTGGTTCATTTCATATATCTATCTACTTAAAATACCATAACACTATTGAACATAGGCCAGTGAGATGGCTTGCCTATAAAGGAGCTTGTGGTCAAACATGAAGACCTGAGCTCAGTCCCTGGAACTCTTAGGGAGAAACGAGAGAACCAACTCAGGCAGTGTGCCTCTGGATGTTTGCATGCATGCGGTAGCACTTATACATATGTGCACAAACACACGCTTATGCAAATTAAATGTAAGAAAACTTTTTAAGTTAAAGTATTAAGCACTTAATTGTACTATCTACATTAACTTCTTTCAGCATTTCCTTTCACGAAAGCTCATCAACATTCTTTTGACCATTCTCAGACAATGTGAAATCGTGTCTTAAGACCTACTGGACCGTATCACTGATATATATGAAAAAAACAAAAGCAGCAGCAGAGTTTTCTTGTGCGGTGACACAGTGTGTTTTCTTTATCAGGTATTTAAGGAACTCTTTCTATCTGTGTTGCCTCAATATTTGTGCCTTGATTTCATTTTTTTCTTGTATTGAATTTTAAAAAAAATTTATGTTTATAAGTCTTTGGTCTGAATATAAGTTCTTGAAACAGGTGAATGTATGGTGAACACAGAAGCCAGGAGAGGGCATAAAATCCCTTGGAACTAGAGTTACAGACAATTGTAGGCTGCCTTGTGGGTTCTGGGAATGAAATCAAGGTCTTCTGCAAGAACAGCAAGAACTCTTAACTATGAGGCCATTCCTCTAACACCCATGTCTTGATTTCTTAAAATTTCCACACACAGAAAGCTTCTCTACAAGTCTCAAAATATGCCACATTCTTGAACTTACTTTCTATGTTGGCTAACACACTGAAGATAACCCCAGAGGCACTCAAATGGATCCGTGTTGCAGTAAGGGATGAAGACACAGACTTGGCTTTGTTTTACTCGGTATTTGGGCAGCATAGGAAATGTGACATGGGGAAAAATAAGATATCCCCTAACAGAAAGTGTCAACATATTAACATAGGTTTCCAAGGGAACACACTTTTAGTGCCACCTGACCTTGAAGCATTTAGAAAAACAAACGGTACTATAAATAGATGCTATCAAGCTATATCCACCAGTTACTTTCAGCATTTATGGCAGGTATTTACTGGATAAGGTTCTACCCAACCTATTGGATGCTTTCAGCAAAGAACTACCACAACACACAAATGCACATATCCTTTATTTTGCGTCAGGAAAAAGGCATAGTACGTAATTTAAGATTAAAGCTATGGATTGTTTAGGATATAAAACCTATAAATTGCATCTGCCACCCCCAACCTCCCCACGCTATGTTTCAGATATCCATTCCCAGATGGCAATAAAGCTGTGGGAGTCTGTGGAAACTTTAAACTGTAGGACACAGCTGGAACTGGCCTATCCAAGTCACATCAGGCCACTGTTTGTCATCTTAGTCTCTCTGCTTTCCGGCCAATTGTAATGTGAGTAGCCTCCTTCTATGTTCTTACCACCATGAACTGAGCTGCTCAGCCATGCCTCTCTACCAAAGTGGAAGAGAAAATCTCTGAAACTTAAAACCCATGGAAATACTTCCCTCTTCAATTGTTTCCACCAAGAACAGAAGTCACAGTGCTACAAAAGAAATCAGTGTGCAATCCAATTCACAGCAATCCTATTAATTTGGGTCGGCTTGTGCTGAAAACAGGAGGATTAATGAAGCATGCATAGTTTCTTTTATCCATGGTTTTCAAGGTGTATATCAAAGAAGGTCGTTGTTATAATTCATAGCAACTTATAATAACATATACTTCTGTGTGAAGCCAGGGAAATCATATGACTGGGGAAGCCAATCCAGAGCAAGAGTATGGTCAAGAGGAGTCCAAACCTAAAAAACCTCATCCTGAGACCAGCAAGAGTAGGACTGTTTTCCTCATTACTCTGTGCCTGCATGTTTCAGTGCTTGTAGCCTGTATGACCCCACCTCTTCCACCCTTGAGGTAGTTATGTAGCCTGGTTAGAAGTTTAACTTCCTCTCTCCCTATAAGGACAGTGCTCAGAAAGCACCTGGGATTCCTCTTCATGCAAATGAAGCATCCCCAGCACCTCTATACCAACCTATAAAGTACACTTATCCCAGAACCCCTACCCACACTGCAAGGTTTATTTTTACCCCTAATAAAGGAGAACTGTTTCACTGAAAACCATCTCTGAGAAGGCTGCTTCTCCCTGCACTTGCAACCAGATGAAGGTTCTGTGGAACCCACCCACCTGGCTACTCTTCATTCTTTTGTGTCTTGCTAAAATCTTAAACAGAGCCCAGGTACCAAAAGAGAAGATACAGATCTCTGGCTGGCACTTCTGGGCTAGAGAGATGGCTTAGTCCACAAGGTATCTGCTACACTAGCAAAAGGACCAAGTTCAGAACATTACATCACCTTAAAAAGCAGAATAGAGTGACAAGAATTTATCATCCAAACCATGAAGAGGTCGAGACAAGCATATCCTGGAAGCTCGCATATCAGCCAATTACACCAATTGTTGAGTTCAGGTAGTGTGAGAAGTCCTATGTCTATAAAATAATATAGAATTAATTAGGAGTTAGCAACTTTGGAAGATACCCATCATTGACTTCTGATCTCCACAAAAAGGCACACACATGTACAGTCTCTTACATACCTGAGTATACCACAGGGATGGCACACATTCAGACAACACACACATGCACACACATACACACAAATCAGTGATCCAATTTTATATTTCACAGTGGCTTATACTAAGAATTTCAAACATTGCAACACAAATAAGCAGTGAACATCTAACATGATGGATATGTCAATTGCCCAGATTAGATAACTACATATTGTATGCATGTACAATATACTCAATACATTGTACAACTGTTTTCAATTGTACATACAATTGTAGAAAAGTCATTTGTTTTCCAATGGAATGTCACTTTATATATCAGCCACACTCCAGGGTAGGTCATATACTCAGAAATAATTAGACAACACAAAACAAGTTTTGTTGTATGCTATTGTTTTGTTTTGGTATTTTTTGTATTGATTTTATTGAATTATATTTTCTTTATTTTAACTTTTTGTTTGTTGTTTTCTTGCTTTGTGAGTGTATGAGAAAAAGAGAGAGAGAGAGAGAGAGAGAGAGAGAGAGAGAGAGAGAAAGAGAGAGAGAGAGAGAGAAACCATCATGAAGTTGGGTAGATAGGGAGGTAGGTGTTGAAGTTCAGGGAGGAAAATAATAATATCAAAATATATTTTTTTAAAAAATAATTATAGTTTTAAAAAATACATTAATTAAAATAAATTTTAATTTTTAAATTTGGAGCAAGATTCAACACACCTCTGGTAAAGCATATCTGGATGAAGCCAGACATCTGTAGTACTTGCAAGCTTTCAGCTAATGTCTAAGCATATCACACTACAGTTACCACATCATTCAGAAGCTTTGTTCTAATCAAGTTCTTCCATTTGTTTAAAATTCATTAGTAACCTAAGTGATACAACCAAAACAAATTAAAGAAATATATTGTCATATTTCACATACAGCCATTATATTTATTTTATTAAATTAGATTAATGTGTCTTTTATAGTCAAAGTTCAAATAATGATGTGACCCATTCATTCTTTCATGAAGTCAGAAATATTATCAGTGGGAATCATCAGATGAATATACTTAAAGAAACGAATAGCAATACATGACTTGAAGGGTGTGCATGAGGTTTGGGTATAGTTCTCTTCCCTGTGGCTTTTTCTTCACAAGCATCTCAAACACAATCTAAATAATAGATTATAAACGGAAAGCTTCCTTCCATCTAGAAATCTTCCCAGTGTGAAGAAATGTCCGGAATCTTCATTAAATGTTAATTGTGATGAGAAGCTTCCACACACAATCTCTCTGCAACCTACCATTTCCAGAACTTACTCCTGAAATGACCAGCCACATGGCAATACAACTGGTAAGGATGGAGAGCGTTAATCATGAGTTTCTATTTGACTTTGACTTGGATACTGACTCCTCATTTAATAGTTAAGGCAACTAATGTTAGCACTAATAGATTATAAGCAGACAAACTTTAGAATACGAATAAGTAGTTTTAAGATGAGCTTACCAAAGTAAATATAAACAAAGATTTAAGGTTATGAATTTTTCCAATGTTTTGTATTTTCACAGTTGACTTTCCACTCTATTATCATAAAATCATATCCCATAATAGCAGTGACACTACGAGAGGTAAGATGAGTGGCAATTTAAATACAGCCTTACACTTTGAAAACATTTGTTCTCAAAGTTTTCATGTAAATGTCACCTTCTTAATAGTCCTATCTTATGCATGTGTCTTCTTATGCATAAGAAGATCTGCACAAGATCAAACTAGTCAAAATCCCAGTGTGAATGGGAGAGGAGCGGATGAAGTTCTACCCCTCACTGAGAAGCTATTGGCAATTGATGCCTGATAGAAAAGGGAGAGCCAGCGTTCTTCAGTGTTACAGATCCTGAAAGTCTATTCATGCTCCAGTAGTTGGTCTCACACTCATGCACAAACAGGGACCTCGAAGTGAGCTCAGCAGATCTAAAAGTACACAAAAGATGACACATGAATTGGGAGGAAAAACTGGAGGGTGTGCAGAGGAAGAATTAAAAAGGAGAAAATAAGTGGTGGATTCATAAATATATCCTTAACATGTCTATCAATCTTTGATCTCTCTGAAATTCTCCAGTAAATTTAGCTTCCACTAAGATGTCTACAAGATCACGTTAACTAGACCTACTATGTGATTAAGCTATAACACCCCTGAGCATATACTCTAGAACACATTAGAGTACCATAAAGTTCCTGTTTATCCTTGTTTATTGGAGGATATCCACAATAGTCATAACATGGTATCAGCCTACATAACAGTGGACACACAGTGGATAAAGAAAAAAAAAACTTATTCAGTCACAAGTAAGCATAGAATTAGATGATTTTTATAACAAATATAGGACTGGAAACAATCTTATTAAGTAAAATAAGTCAAACTCAAAAAGACAAAAAATTTGTATTTCTTTGTCTATATTGCTGTAATTAGTTCAAGAATTATAACCTTGCATCTTAATTGGAATCAATAATATATATCTTTTAACTTTTATAATGTACTCTTTTATCAGTATGTATTTTCATGTAAACATAGAATAAATTTGTCCATTTAAATATACATTTAAAATTATTTTTATTTCATTACCGAGGGATAAAACATTCATATATAATTCAGGTCAGCCCTCAGAAAAATAAACCATTTTCTATGAGAGGTGATTGAGAATAAACTAAAATGTGTGTGTGTGTGTGTGTGTGTGTGTGTGCGCGCGCACGCGCACATGCGTGTGTGCACATATGTATCATTATGGATAGCTGTAAGTTTAATACATCAACTATATGTTTGATAAAATTGTATCCAACATTTATTATTTTGATTATTATGTAACAAGGGGATTTTCTTTACTGGTCCAATCTATTTGGTGTTCTGTAGGCTTCTTGCTGTTTATGGGCATCTTTTTCTTTAGGTTAGAGAAATTTTCCTCTATAATTTTGTTGAAGATGTTTTCTGGTCCTTTAAGCTGGTAATCTTTACTATCTTCTACTCCTATTATTTTTAGGTTTGGTCTTTTCATTGTGTCCTGAATTTCCTGAATGTTTTGGTTAGGAGTGTTATACACTTCGTATTTTCTGAAATTCATCTTCATTCTGTTTTGGTTGAATCGCTTATCTGCCTACTAATGTAGGCAAAATAACAAACAAAAATTTCAATGATGAAAAACTCCTGTTTCCAGTAGGTTTCCTTTGTAGAGATAGTAAACAATTTCAATGATCTGATTGGAAATGAATGCTCTGCACTCTAGTCATTGGTCCATAACTGGGGGATGAGACTCATTTCATATTTGTAAAATCTACTCTTGCCAACTTCTTTCAGATAACCTCGCCAAACAAGAATAAAAGCACCCACAATCACATAGACTTGTAATTCATTGCTGATCTAATTTATAGATTCTTAGTGTAAAGACAGTTACAAAATCAGGGTTACCTTTATTAATGAAACATACCATAGAATACCTCATAGCTTTTTTTCTTTTAGCAACAATGATAATATTATTGCAGGTAGTACTTCACAGAAAAGAACTTCAGTCATGCTAACATAGCAAACTAATCGAATAGCACTCATTATTTAGATTCATTCCTAATCACCATTAATCAAAAAGCAGATGTGTTTTTGGAAGCTATGGTAACATTTTTTAAAAAATGAAAAGTTATGAGATTGATAGATTTTATGTGTCTATTCAATTCAAAACTGTGATATAGTAGTTACCATAAATGTGGAGTCTAGTATCTACCAAACAAACCAAGAAATAGGGCTGAAGACAGGATGGCTCAGTATAGAAGACCATGTGTTGCTCAAACAGAAGACCTGAGTTCTATCCCAAGCATTTATATCAGGAAGCTCACAACTGCCTATAACTCCAGATCTAGGGGATTCAAATCTTCTCACC
This sequence comes from Rhabdomys pumilio, assembly GCA_030674055.1. NCBI lineage: Eukaryota > Metazoa > Chordata > Mammalia > Rodentia > Muridae > Rhabdomys > Rhabdomys pumilio. The sequence goes on along the minus strand of JANHMN010000002.1, from coordinate 28,471,627 downwards.
TCATCTGGTACACACACACACACACACACACACACACACACACACACGCGCACGCACGCACACACACACACACACACACACACACAGAGAGAGAGAGAGAGAGAGAGAGAGAGAGAGAGAGAGAGAGAGAGAAAGAAAGAGAGAGAGAGAGAGCTGATTAAAATTGAAGTTAAAATCTTTGCTATTATATGGAAGTTCTGGAAAGAAATTATAAACAATGCATTTTGCAAACTCAGGTGTTATAATTGCTCTCCTCTCTATCCCAAGATAGCCAAGCATCTGTGTTCACTTACATGGATGTGTCAATATCTTCTATGGTCATCTTCTATGTCTGAGATTTTCTCTTCTATCTCGTCTTCTGTTGGTGATAATGAAGCTCCTGGTCTCTTTCCTAGGTTTTTCATCTCCAGGTTTGCTTCCATTTGTGACTTCTTTATTGTTCTATTTCCATGTTTAGGTGTTTGACTGCTCTGTACAATTCCTTCACCTGTTTGATTGTGTTTTCCTATGTTTCTCTTAAGGGTTTTGTTTGTTTCCTCTTTAAGGGCTTTTACCTGTTTACCTGTGTTTTCCCGTATTTCCTTAGGTGAGTTTCTTATATTCTCCTTAAAGGCCTCTATTATCTTCATGAGGTGAAATTTTAGACCAGTATCATGCATTTCAGGTGTGTTAAGGTATCCAAGGCTTGCTGTGGTGGGAGAACTGGGTTGCCAAAATGCATTGACTTCTGTTGCATAGGTTCTTGTACTTGCCTTTTGCCATTTGGTTATCTCTGGTATTAACTGGCCTGGGTGACTATGTCTGTACTGTGTCTCCTTGGAGGTAAGTAGAGCTTTGTGACCTGGGTTAGGGCAGGCCGCTTGGGAGAGAGGCAATGCTGTCTTTGGCTGGGGGCTAGAAGGCCTCCTGTGTCCCTGGTTAGAGCAGTCTTTCTGTGTCCCTGGTTAGCACAGTCCTCCCATGACCTGGGAAAT
>JANHMN010000002.1:28353909-28455822 GCA_030674055.1 Rhabdomys pumilio | reverse complement strand
CACACACACACACACACACACACACACACACACACACACACACACACCAGGCTCATATTCCAGGTGATGCTAGTTTTTATCAAGTTGATAATTAGCCTAACCATCACAAATTTGTTCTGTTTGAGAGAAATTTATATGTGTGTGTGTGTGTGTGTGTGTGTCTGTTTGTGTGTGTGTGTGTATATATATATATATATGTGTGTGTGTGTGTGTGTGTGTGTGACCATTTCCTTTTCTAAGAATTTCTAGTTTATCTCTTTTTAATTATCAAGACAGATCAAGAATTGCATGGCTTTCAGGCAATTTACTGTGTCAGTTGGAGAAACTGATTTTTTTTAAAACCTATAGGTCACTTAGTTATATATTATAGTTTCCAGTTTTGTGACGTTTACAAGATTTCTGAATGCCCAAAGATGTGTGTTCCTGCATCTATATGTGTTTTGAAAATCTTTATGGTTATATTGTTTCTGCTTGTTACATCCTATTCTAAATTTTATATTATTATTTTATTAATTTATATGCCAATTTGTATTCTAATAATAAAGAAAAAGGAGAGAAGAAAGGGTGTGGATTGGGTGGTTAAGAGTGGAGGATCTTCGAGGAGTTGGGGGAGTGGGAGCCATAATCAGAGTATATTATATGAAAGCAAATCCATTTTCAAAAAAAAGAAAGAAAGATAAAGAAATCAAAGCAACAAATTCTGGAGAGTATAAAGCAGGACAAGAAAGCACTGTTGATGAAAACGTACATTTGTATAGTCACTACAGAAATTGTTGTGCAGGCTCTTCAAAATAAAACCTAAAAGTAGAGCTATAAAATATGGTCAAGCAATAACTCCTCATAATATAATCAGAAGAATAAAATTCAATAAAGAATAAACTAAGAAAATTTAAAGCTCTCCCTTTTTTTTTTTTTTAATTTTTTTTGTATCATACTCCCAATTCTTCTTTTTCAGATCAACAATGGCAGTTCCGTCCAGAAGAAAGCTTGAGGCTCTGCCAATTGGTGGAAATCTACGGAAGCCGCGAAGAAGGCATTGGAACACCATCAGAAGTTCTTTGGTGTGTTTCGCTCTATGAAAACACAATGTATGAAGATCAGTGAAGAAAGCAAGGAGAATTAATAGCACAGTGTTGCCAGTGATCAGCAAAGTCCAACGAAGACCAGCAAAGAGTAGCAGGGCAAAGGCGAACCAATGCCACAGTATTGTTTACCAACTGTTGGTATACATATATCCTTTCCAAGCATCACATACAGTCTCTCACCACGGGTATCTTCTCAGCAAAACATGTCTGCCTCAGCAAAGTACCCTCTCATAACACAGTTTCCAGGAAAACATTACACGACACAACTGAGTCTTCAAAGAAACCAAACATTTCCACTTCAAAGAATCACCAACTGATTAGTAAAAGAGATATCCTGGTCCCAGAAAACTTTTTGATACCATGATCACCACGGTATTGTTACCTTTAAAAAGGTCATGATCACATCGATAGTCACATTCTATGGTTTAATGCATCCTTAAACTATTTACATAAGAGACAGCACAGAATTGTGATTTAAAATATAATTGAAACTCAGCATTTCAAGAATCCCTTCCTACATGTTCCCCACAGTTCACTCTCAGTGCACACATACTAATTACATGACCATGTGTGTCATTTTCCTATTGTCCCCATTGCTAAATGCTCATCTGGAATTCGGAGTTGGCAAAAGAACTTGTCTCACCACCTCTGCTTCGCATCAGCTAGATAAATATCAAATTCTATATAAACAGACATCCCTCAGCATCTGCTCTCCAAACTTCAAGCAAGACACAACAGCTGTGCAGCAACAGCACCATAAAACATACCTCACACCATCCATGAAAGAACCAAGCTGTCAAGCCTTGAGGTGAAATCAATACCCAGCCAGCCAGTTGAGTCTATCAATCGCAGGCAGGTTGTCTTTTCTATGTATGGACTTAGATCCTTCTAAGCATCCTTAGGCGTTTTAGGCAACTGTTTCTGTGTTGGTTGGCTCTGCTTATGGTTTACCTAAAAGTCAAACTGTGGAGGAATAGACAGTTCATTATGAAACTAGGTGACCTCTGCAAATCTTTCTCTGTCTATACTAGGATCGGGGTTGCCATCTTTCTATTTCCCGGCATCTTTTGTTAATCTCAGGATCTTCTGATGATTCAACTAGTTATTTCTCTGTAACCCAATAGGTTCAAGATCCTCAGTTAAACTATTTGGTATTATTTTCAATCTTCAAGAAATTCTTTCTATATTTCCTTTGTTGACGGGTTGCATTCTAATTTTGAAGTACAGTTATTGACTTATTACTTTCTTTTTAAAAAGATTTAATTCTCTTTATTCCTTTTATTTCATCTTTTGTTTAACACTCAAACTTTTATTCTCCTCCTAGTCCACCCTCTGACTGTTCCACATCCCATACCTTCTCCCCTCCCCACCCCATCCCATCTCCATGAGGACGTCCACACCCTGACCCCCACCCCCACCCCCACCCCACCAGATTTCTAAACTCTCTGGGGCCTCCAATCCCTTGAGGGTTAGGTTCATCTTCTCTGACTGAACCCAGACCCAGCATTCCACTGGTGTATATGTGTTGGGGCCCTCATATCAGCTAGTGTATGCTGCCTGGTTGGTGGTCCAGTGTCTGAGAGATCTCTGGGGTTCAGGATAGTTGAGACTGTTGGCCCTCCTACAGGGTCGCACTCCTCCTTAGCTTCTACCAGCTTTTCTCTAATTTAATCACAGGGATCTGCAGCTTTATTTGAATGCACTATTGCAAAATTATATTGCTTAACTCCTAACCACATTAACTATATATTAATACAATCTTTTTAAATTATGTCCAGTTGTTGAGAATTAAATCACGTATATATATGTGACACATGTTTTATCTTTTCTCTTGTTTTGGAGATATCAAAAACAAGAAAAATAATCACCAATATGTCTCACCTAAACAACAAATTGTTAAAATGTCTAAAACAAGTTTACTTATGGTAATAAGACCATTGTCAAGTCTCTGGCACATCTGCTATTTAAACCTCATCATGATTAAAAAAAAAATATATTTACTTTGTTATTTTGGAGATTGTAATTACACTATTTTCTTTCTTCCCTTTTTTCTCTCCCAAACTTCCCATATGTATTTTTCATTACTGTCTTTCATTCATAGCTTTTTAATATTAATGTTACACACACATGTATATGCATACATATTCCTTAATATGATAATAAAATCTCATCATAGTTTCATGTAAGTAAAACCTAACATCCAATCTCCTGACTGCAGAACACATCAGAATAAAGACAGCATGACACTGAAGGTATGGAAGGGCTTTAAGTGAGGTTATGGGATGTGCAAGACTGCGCCAAATCCAACAGCGGACAATACTAAACTCACACAGAGAGACTTATGACCAAATTCTTCATCATGCAAGGATAAGGCTCATAAAGGTGTTTATAAAAGATAAAAAGTAATAAGGTTTATAAAAAGAGTATTATGGTTGTACACACACAAAAAAAAACCAATAAAATTATGTTTATTTCAGAGAGACTATTCTGGGTGTGTTAAGGGTGCCATAGAACACATGTCTTAATACCAGACTGCATAATCAGATCCTTCCCCCAATTACTAGTATTCTGTTAATACCTATTTCAAAGTCTTTCAGACTTTTTATTGAATTAGATAGTTCTTTGGTAGAAAAGCAAATTCTTCCAAATGTCTTTAAAATTTTAATTGAAGACATGGGAATATCAGAATAGGAGTGTGGAGGGAGAAGGTGATGAATAAAGTTCTCACTTGTAGTAATCTCACTTGGCACAGAGGGATCCTGGCCATTCAGCTAGGCACTGTTAAGATATTTTTGTATATGATACCAAAAAGAACACTCAGCAACTGATGGAAATCTATATTTATGACCCAACTGGGGGTTAAAAAGGTAGTAATGACAAATCAAAGCTATTGAATCAGACCTTTCCGCTAAAGCGATATATCAAAAAGACAATTTCAATTTTGGGGAAATTGTGAAGACACCTTGTAAAATCTAAATGGTATAGGGGTAGCCATCCCAAATTAATTTCCATTGATTTCCTGACTTTTTCCCATCGAAATAAGTGATAGCTCTCCAGAGACTTGTGGAATACTTGATCAGTTAGTGACTTCCATGGACATGAGTCTTCTCTATATGAGAACTCTAGGAGAGCAAATTAATAAAACACAGAATTTAATATGCAGCAATTGGCTTGACAAAATTTTCTTTATATTTTAAAGTTCATTTGCCTTCACTTAAGGTGTGTATGGTTAATATTCCAACTTGGAAATACATTATCTTCCTTTTTGTCACAATTGTGACACCAGGGAAAGATGTGAAATATCTCATCATTTCTAGTCAGTCTTTTTCTTCACTGTACCAGGAGTTCTTTGTAACATTCTAAAGTAAAGTAGGAAGCAGATACCATATATATTCATGATAGAATGAACGTCACCCCATATGTTCATCTATTTGAATGCTTGGTCCCCAGTTGGTGGAACTGTTTGAGAAGAATAGGGCATGTAGCCTTGTTGGAGGTCTGTTAGTGGGTGTGCACTTTTAGGTTTCGAAAGGACAAAACCATTCCTACTTAGCTTTTTCTGCCTTCTTCGGCTTGGGCATCAGGATGCAAGCTTTCAGCTACTGTTCTAGCCACATGCCTGTTTACTGCCATCCTCCCCATCACAATGGACATAAACTCTCTGAAAAGATAAACCTCCAATAAGCTCTTTTTATAAGTTGCCTTGCTCAAGTCGTCTTTTCACAGCAACAGAAAAATAACTAAGACATACAGTTGCATGCATCATGTAATTATAGATTCTGCCCTTGTAAACAGACTACCTCATGAAGTGGCATGCAGCTTTTGTATTCTTCTGTATGCCAAGATAAACATGTTTTCAAATGTGAAGGAAAGATCAATGTATTTACAGTTTATAAGATGTGTCCTCTAAACTGAAGAATGCTTCAATAAGTGGAATAATTATGTAATGTTCTCATTTGCTATAAAGAGAGACTTCTTTGACAAAGGGCAGCAGCTACAATTATCTGCGGGTATAAAGATTAGACTTAAAATGTAGTAAGGAATTATGCTGGTCTAGCAGAGGGGCATTAGTAGATTCTTTTTTAATGTCTATGACCTCAATATTGCTGGAAAGCTGGATATGTTTTTACAAGGGAGAGATAAATGGATAGTGAAAAGCCAAGTCCCACTGGGTACAATCCATATCACAGGCCCTGCATCAATGGCTCAGAGAACATTGTGGATGAGGGGCAAAAAGATTGTAAGAGCAGAAAAGAAAAGAATATGATCTTTGTGATAAGAGAACTCTCTGGACAATGACGATAACAATGGACATATTAAAAAATAAAGAATAAATTTTCCTGGGGAGCTACCCTTGGGCAAAGAACAATATAATAGACCACTCATGGCTGCTGGGAGAGGAAGAATTTGATTCTCCTAAGGATGAGCTCGCTTACTGGTTGTCTAATGCAGAGTAGTGAGCTCTGATACCATGTACGTATAATCAACAAAATAAGACTCAGCAAGTTGTATTTGTGTATTTGTACTTACTTATACGTGTGTGTGTGTGTGTGTGTGTGTGTGTGTGTGTGTGATAACAGATAAGGGCTGGAGGTAGGAAACAGAGAAGATAAATGAGGTAATTCCATTTCAATTAACAACATTTTTTTTTATAAAAAATGATAATGAAATGAGATTAGAATGACAAAACGTAATATTTTTGATACCATAATTCCATTCTTTCATTTTCTAAGAAAATAGTGTCTGAACGAATGTTTTTGAGTTTCTGAAGTATTATATACCTCTCCTTTTCCCTATTCCTTTCTATTTGGCTTTATTACCATGTGCATACAACCTTTTAATTTTCCTTGTCTAGTTTGACAAATTTGAATATTTTCATCCTAAGTGAAAAAAGACATAGTTTGCAATTACTAATGGATCACAAATATTGACATTTCAAAAATAAACCTGTTCACGTAGTCCACAGAATCTAAATACCACAGTGACCGTAAAACAAGCATTAGTCATTTACAGAAGTAGATAAAAATGTTTTGCTTTATAGGAATCATTGTCATGTATTTCCATATTCTCCTTGAACTTATATTTGCACTTTACCTCCGTAGAGTTGATTTTTAATATAGTGTCTTTGTGCATGATTAGTTTTTTTGATCATATTTCCATGATTTTATATTCAAAATGTATTTTAGTTTTTCAAAAATTCTGTGACTATAAAAGTCTATTCATTAGTAGATACCTTCTATCTTAACAATTACACTCAATGAATAATAAAATAAATCACCCAATAATTTATACACTTTAAAAAAACTACTAAACATTAATTTTATTTGAAATATATTTGAACTGAAATAGACTCTTTTCAGTGAGCATAGATATTTGTAAAACAACAGAATTCAGTATGAAAGGGTTAGTATTCAATATTAATATTTTATCTTTTTTAAAAATATTGACAGAGAAACATATATAACCACATATATGGAAACAATAATTCCTTTATTTTATTTTCAAGAATTATTTTTAAAACATGTAAAATGTAATTCCTCAAATTTAAAGACCAAATAGTGACAAGAATTATGATTAACCTAAATTGTCTGTCAGCAGGTGACTAAATAAAATTATTATTCAATTTTTATAGCAGTGAAAAATTTAAAAACATTTGCAAAAATATTTTAAAATCTTTAGTTATTACAACAAAAATTTTCTATATTGTTAGAGAAATAGAAGACTTTAAATGAAAAAATTTAAAGTGACTATGCGTTACCTTAGCTTCCTTTAACTGTGGACATCCTGTTCAGAATTGTTAGAGAAGGAACTGGAACAATTGCCAGGTTATTTATTTCCAGTTTTCTCAATAAAGCATTTTATTAAACTATGTGTATTACTAAAACCATCACAAATATCACTATGAACACAGTGGAACTGCTTTCTCATCTGCATTTATTTATCACAGGCCCTGCCCACAGGCTGGCCTTACTCATAATTGTTGAGTTATCCTTGGTACCAATGTGGTGATAAATACTGACCCACACAGTCTCCAGTCTTCAAAACAGCGCAGGCTAGGATATCTTCCCATAATACTTACACAATAACATGTCCTGGAAGATTTCTAAATATAAGAGAGAAATCCAAGGGAAGGAGAAGGCAAGTGAAGAAGAAACATATGTGTCACATGTGTTACAGTTCAAATATGGCCATTTCAAGGTTCAGAACGAGAGGAATTTCTCATTTCTTTTTGTAGTTACAGTTTAAGTGGCTTTTAACTTCTGCAGATAAATACCATTGAGCTCAATGGCTTTTGAAACAGTGCCAATAAACATTAACATACATATGTATAGATACATCTAACACATATGCATACCATGTACCTATATGATGTCATTGGGATTACTATAATTTTAATTCATTGTTTGGTCTTTCAGATTTATCCACATTTATCTGTTTAGATCTAGCACCTACTTTTTGATGGTGTAGTATAGCACTCTGGCAACAATCATTTTAACTATCTTTACAATGGTGAAATCATTTCTGCTGTATACAAAATCACCCTCATAAGCATGACTTCTCTCTTTACATCATTATTTTACTAGTAACATGGAAATTCTTTTCCTTTTTTTAAAATTTTTTATTGGATATTTTATTTACATTTCAGATGCCACTTCCTTTCCCCATGTTCCCTCTCTAGAAAACCTCTATCCCATCCCCCTTCTCCTTTTTGCTTTTATACAATTTCTTTTTTAATGTTAACCAAAGGCTTTGTAAGTTTGGTAATGCTCAATAATAAGATGCCCATACAATCAGAAGTATAACCCAATACCCAACCTAGATATATCAACCATCTTTGACTGGCAGAGACCCGCAAACATCTGCCTCCATGTTCTCCCCCCACCCCCACCCCCACCCCCGTCACCTAGCTCCTCCTCTCCTTCTCCTTCTCCTCTCCTTACTCCCACATCTTAGCTCCTCCTACATATCACCCTTCCTATTAAAATAGAACTTTTCTCTTAAAATACAATTAAAGCATAACTATACCAATTTATGTTAATAAGGTACAAAATAGACCTAATACCCAGTCCATCACTTTGTTGATTAACCAGAACCTCTGTCATCCCTCTGAACTAAAAGACTTAGTTCTGAACCTGGCTTTTTTTCTTGGCTTTAGAATGAATGTCAGCTGAAAACCATCCTCTCAAATCTTTTCTCTCAGGTAAATAGCTGGGATTGGCTATGAGACTATAAGTCTTCAACCCCATCAGAAATTCAGAATGACTGAGTTAACTGAAATTATGGGAAGCACAAAGCATAGGTGCTAAAACTTAGCCAATTTATAGAGATCGCTGAACACCTGGACAATCCCTATACTACAAAACATTGGAGCATTTGATCTTCATCCTTCTGACCCAGGATCATCTGACAGACATAGTGATGCAGAATTATTAAGGGCTGATTACTCTGCCTTGGCAGGTATAATCAGTCGACTATTCTGCAAGTGTGTCCTTTTCTGGACAGTAATTTTTCTGTAGATGAAAAGAGGCAATTCTTGCCTAGTGGCTGTCTCATCACAACTGGAGTAACTCCAAAGATGCTCAATTTCTTCTAAGAATCCAAGACAGAAAGCTGTCAGGAGCAGACAGATCTCTAACCAAAATGAACATTAATACAGAAATGTTTGTAAGGTCAATTCTGTGGACTTCTGACATTTTGAAAACCAACTATCCATGTAAGGCAATCTGAACTGTTGTCTGTTAACTCCTCTCAGCTATTTCTAAATAAAATATAGAAAACACCATAGAAATAAACTCAGAGCCATGAATTTGCTATAGGCCCTTAACTCACAGGCTAACCATCACAAATCAGTTAGAAAAGTTAAAGAAGGACTGGATCTAAGTCTTGTATTCCTAAATGTGTTATATAGGTACAATGCCTAGGAGAGTAACAATATTAATCTCACTTTTATATCAATAAGAAGCTCATACCAATGAAAACCTTAAATTTGAAATCAAAGTAAATTTTGTACCATTTAAGAAATTATAACTTCATCTTAATAACAATTATACTTATTACTACCAATAGGTTATGGCTATGCACTAAATCCTAGCTAATCCTCCCTGCTCCAACAAAACCACTACTTTTCCCTAGAAAGAAAGGCCAATATTAACTACCTCAGTCCCCAAGTCCAAGGACTAGGGGTGCCAACTTTTCATTAACTTCTTCAAGCTGATTATGGGCATTGAGATATTAAAGGAGGGGCAGGAGGAAGAGTAAATTGATAAGCATCTGACACTGTGTCTTCACTGCATCCAGCTAAAATTCCAGGACGTCAGAGGTTCAAGCATGTCTGCTCAGCTTGCTTGATGAGTAGATACACTGAGGCTATGAATTCTGCAATATACAATTCTCAAAACAAATTTTAGTATCAAGATATTCTTTTGTTTGAATTCTGGAATCTAGTCTTCTGGCAGCCTGCCTCTGTCATGTCTAATCCATATAATTCTGGGAGTTTCTATGATGGTATGCTCCCACCATCCTCCCATTCCCGCCTCACTGCTCTCAAATTCCCCAACACTAGGAAATCCAAACTTTCAGGCACCAATGCTGTCCACTTCCACTAATGCCTAACCCCTTACCCCTATCCCCCCTCCTCCAATTACTATGAGGGTGTGCTCCCATCATCCTCCCATTCCTGCCTTCCTGCTCTCGAAATTCCCCAACAGTAGGGAATCCAAATTTTCAGGCACCAAGTCTGTCCACTTCCACTGGTGCCTGTCAAGGCCACCCTCAACTACCTATACAGGTGGAGCCATGAGTCCCTCCCTTTGTGTTCTCGGGCTGGAGATTTTAGAATGGCTACTCCAGCTTGTTATTTAGAACCATTTGATTGAAAAATTGTTTTCCAGCCTTTTACTCTAAGGTAGAGTCTGTCTTTGCACTGAGGTGGGTTTCCTGTATGCAGCAAAATGCTGGGTCCTGTTTAAGTATCCAGTTCATTAGCCTATGTCTTTTAATTGGGGAATTGAGTTCCTTGATGTTGAGATATTAAGGAACAGTGATTGTTGCTTCCTGCTATTTTTGTTATTAGAGGTGGAATTATCTTTGTGTGGCTATCTTCTTTTGGATTTGTTGGAAGAGGATTACTTTCTTGCTTTTTCTAGGGTATAATTTCCCTCCTTGTATTGGAGTTTGGAAAGCTGGTTATACATGTAGCCAGAATACCTGCTAGGTGTATTCAAATAATCCAGAAAGAGAAAAATGAGGCCCTCAAATGAGGCAATATTCCCTCTGAATGAAAATGTGCTTAGCTGATAGTATTCTCAGAGACTGAAGAGTGTTGAATTTACATTATCAGAAGATCACCCGTTTGTCACTTTTGTAAGGAGTTCAGGCCACTATTCTTTAAAATTATATTTGTCTATTAAGGAGACTTATATCCATCTTTGCAGCTGGAAACTTGACATCTCTATGGGCCGTGGCAAACACATTACCTCTAAGTTATCCCTCTTTTACTGCATCATTTAAAGATTTATTTGGTCTTTGTGCTTGATTGCCTTTGCCCCCTTCCTCTCTTAAAGATGATGCGCTATTCCCTTTAAATTCTCAGCCTGTCCCATTCAGATTTGGTGTAACTTTCCTCACCAGCAAATATCAAAGATATCAAAACTAAGTGTCAAAACCAAAGAGAACGTATTTCCCTTTACAACAATTCAGATGTTAATGCTGATAAAGCTTTCATTTTCTTGATTTGTGAGGTCTCAAACTAGTTTTCACCTATTTTGGAAGAAATTCATCCATTATTCTTTAAGATTGATTTTAGATAAGCAACTAATGAAAAGTGCTTTCTAGACTATGCCAGGCTGTTTCCAAATCTCCGAGGAAATGGAGGCAGAACTTACTTGATCATCTTCAGCAAATCATTACAATTTTTTTTTATCGTGGCAAGAATTCATCACCTGGACTAAAATCCGGAATATTTGTGCCTAGGTCTCTATTAAAATACTTAACTCTCCATGGGTCGCGATAATCAATTGCATAGTGTTCTTACCCATTTCTTCTTTGATGTCTATCGCACGGGTCTTTAGATGGCTGCCTCTTATGACTGCAGCTTTAATTACAGTCCCTTGCAAACAAGAAATTCAATTTATTTATAATCAGATCACATGCTAATCTAATATTTCAGCATCGAAACTATGATCAGAGTCTAAGCCCTATAATAGCCCAGTGTAAAATGCTTTAATTGAATCACAAAGGGAGAAAGCTGTAATCCTATAAATCAGCCTCAGGAACTTGACATGCTGAGAAGGCTTTTCTGGAACTTTTTAATTGCATGACACAGCAGGCATCATAAGTCTATAAAAAAGGGCTGTATTTCCTATAAGCAATCATGTTATATAATTTAAGATGCTGTGATAGTAATTCTAGTTTTTGAGCTCAGTGCCTCATCCTCATTAGTCAATACGAATCCTTCAGGCTTATAAAAATGTCTGTTTGAGCAGAAGCATAAATGCTCACACTTTGGTAAAGTGTGTCTGTGAGAAGGTAGAGGCCCCACATTTAACAGATATAGCTAATGTCTGGAGAAATACCTGAGCCTATATCTCTCAGCCTTTCTACTTTGGAGCATGGGCTGTAGTTTTTATCTCTCTGTCTTGGCAGGACTAACTCCAGAATTCCTACATAAGAAGTACTTCAGGTGACAACTTGATAAAAAGCAGAGACAACAAGAACTGGCTTAAAACTGTCTTTGCATGAAAAATGGACTGTTTTTATTTCTAATACAGGTTTATTCTAGATGCCTGTGTGGAAAATAGGATATGTCATGTAGTCAAACCGTTCAGCCATTCTGTGGTCATAAGCCTTAGCTATGAAATTTACCATTTAAAGGCGAGTGGTTGTCAGAGCTGTCAAATATGTTCTGTGCTTACCACGAAAACAAAAATGCTCTGTCTCCTTCTTTTCTTCCCTTCCTCCTCTTCTGGTCCGAAGTACTGATAGCAGTTGACTCTATCGTATCAGTTCCTTGTCTTTGCCAAGGACAAACTCCTTTGTTTACCATCCATGTTGGATCTTGTGGTGGGAATCACCAAGGCAACAGTAGAGTGGGTGGTTGGATTATTTATTTTTAAAATTATTCAAGACTGCAAGTCTTACTCATTTGTCTCTTACATAAAGTATGGCATGTTTTGATTGTTGTGATTGTTGTTCAAAGTTTCTTCTTGCCTCAGTCTTATTTTCTTGGTGTTGGGTTACTTTAACAAAGTATTGTAAGTAAGATAAATGGTGAGCAACAGGAAGCCCAAGGCCATTTAAAAAATGTACAGAAGCCTCATTCCTTGGACTAGAGATCATACCTCTTCCATTCACAAGATAGAATGAGCCAGGAAGTTAAACCCATTTTCCCACTTTCTAAGACTATCAGTCCAATTCAGAAAGATTAATTCCAAATGTCTCATTCACTAAAAGCATCAACTAGGGGGTTAGAGATTCAACACAAAACATTCTGACCAAGTAACTCAGAGAACTAACCAGGAAGAAAATCTCAAGGTGGTGTTCAAGTTAATTTGTTTTATTTTATTGTGTCAAGTAAGCTAATAGCAATATTCAATGGCTAACTTACACTGAAAATTATTTTAAGGATGCTAGTTATTATTATACATCATAGATAGGCTGACAATATTTATGTTAGCTTGACACAATCTATAGTTATCTGAGAGGAGGGAACTACAATTGAGAAAACACCTCCATGAGACCAGGCTGCCATCAAGCTTGTAAGGCATTTTCTTAATTAGTGATTGATGGAGTAGGAGATAGCCATTGTGGGTGGTGCTATCCCTGGACAGGTGGTCATGAGTGGGTCCTATAAGAAAGCAGGATGAACAAACCATGGGAAGCAATCCAGTAGGCAGCACTGTTCCAAGGACTCTGCATAAGCTCCTCCCTCCAGGTTCCTGCCCTGCTTGAGTTCCTGTCCTGACTTCCTTAGGTGATACAGCAATATGGAAATGCAAACCCACTAAACCCTTTCCTCCCCAAGTTGTTTGTGATCATGGCATTTTATTACAGCGATAGTAACAATAAATAAAACAGTAGGTAGAGTCATTTTAAAATATTGCCTCATGATGAAATAGTAACTTTCATGCTCATGTATGACTTACAATCAGAATACAACTTTTACTTAATGAAGTTGGTCACTGTTCCTTGGCAATCAATGACATATAACATTTCAAAGAATGGTTATTGCAACTTTGATGTCATTTAAAATGTCACATGAATCTAAATTTATTTTACTCACACACATAGATTATTCATAAATGTGGTCACAGATAAACACCTATATAATTTTTTGTACAAAATATACTGTATATTGAATGAAACTTCCCTGGTCACTCCTAAACAGAATACATACATTCCTGAATTTCTCCCACATATTTTCCATGCTTCATAGAAACATGTTTTCTATAGCATGTCCAGTTCTGACATCATAATTACCCTCTTGCTCCATTAGTGACTACCATTGTTCTTTTCTCCATAATTCACACTGATTGTATTTTTTGCTTATCACAATATTTGACACTGTCTTATAAAACTTGCCTTTCAATTATGTTGATCATCTATCCATGTGTTTATTAAATTTTATAAAGACCTTTATATGTAGGCACTGGCTTTGATTTCAAGAACTCATGAAAGACAGAAACAATAATCAAATTATTACATAACTAACTATAAAAGGACAAGTATAGTTAGCACCACCAATTTAAAAAGATAAATTTTTCTCTGAGTGCAAAAAGACAAATTGTTTTTCTGCTGTAAAGATAAAAAAATGTTTCTTTTCATCAGAATACAATGAGCAGACACATGAATAGTTAGTGGACTGTGAATATTCTAAGAGGGAGAAAGGGGGTGAAATATATTTTGTAATTTGACATTTTAATAATAAATACACTTGCATATATACACATGTAAATGTGTATATATACAAGTTATCATAGGTTTGTCTGTGATCAGATTGCCTTAATTGTTTTCACACAGAGTGAGCAATGAACACATTTGCCCTGAATCCTTTCTGGTTTTGCCTTCTTGTAGTGAACATTCCCCAAACTGCACTCTGGCAGTTTTCCACCACAGAGGCATCTCTCTCTTTACTTCTGGTCCCAGAGGTTTTCGCCAGGTCCCTAGGCATTTTTTACCTAGGTAGAGCATCCTAGAAAATACTGGTGGAATACTTGTCCCAGAGGCAATCAGCATCAAAAGGGCAGCAGAGGTTGTCTCATAAATGCCAATGCTCTTCTTCCTTAGTGTGCGGTGTCACATCTTGGAGGATGTTTTCTACCCTGTCCTCACAGGATGTCCCATGGGACAGTCTATGAATTGTGGATCTCCTCACTGCAGCTCTTCTCTCCTAACGGCCCTGCTGACTTCACTTCCTCACCTTGCTTTTTTGTGCCCTTTTCCAGATGGATGCCCTTTGCACATGTCCTTGTAAGAATGGGATGCTGGAAATGGAAAATGAATTTAGATGAAGGGTGTAAACTGACTGTCAATCAAACCACAAGAGTAAATTCTAATTCCTGTCATTAGAATCATGCAATGGTTATTTCTAGTCATATATTTCATAGGGAACATTTCTTAGCTGATTATTAAATTAATGTCTTGCTCTTTGTCCTAATTATACCCATAAATGATATTAATTATTGACTCACTCCTGTCATATTAATCTGGAAACACATTTGTTCCTTCACAGTTTGAGAAGCCACAGGTCTGGCTCCTTGTTTAATACCAGGTTTTCTTGAGGTATCCTGAAATTTGTCTAGATAGTTCCTGGAAAGGGAAGATTGAATTTGGTTAGACTGTACAACCAAAAGGCTTTTCAGGGAATAACTTTATTTTCTCTGAACTCATGTGGCATTTCACTGTTGAGCTTCTGTGCAAATGAATCTGACCACTTTGACTGTGTTTCAGATACAAATAGAAAAAATTAAACACTATTATTGAGCAACACAAAACACAGAGATTTTCTCTACATGATGAAGAATAGAGAGGACCAACCTGGCATCATGTACCTTCTCCCTAGTACAGTGAGGCATTCTCAGCTTGTTTAAGTGATATTGATTTATGTGTGTCCCTCTATCTGTGGTTCAAATGTTAGCCTTTGTGTTCTACATATTTGTACTTTGAAAAGACAAGATCTTGTATACCAATGTGAATATATTTTGACTTTCCATGTAATAAAATTGAGCATGTGTTGAGTTCCTTTCCTGTGTTCCTTACAATTGAAATGCATTTTCCCAGAGACCTAACTTATAGGCAGCAATATGGCAGATGTATCACCATTTTTAGCAAAGACACAGAAGTAAGTTTAGCAAAGTTAAGATGCTGTAATTGTCAACATTATTGTAACCTGGAAAATATAAGCATGAGGCTTTACTGGTGTCTCACAGTTCAATAGATTTGAATAAATGTGGTTCAGTGAGAAGCCCATGGCTCTTGTGGTCATTATATTTCTGTAGTTTTGAATTCCTAAAAAAAATTAATTTTTTGATTGTTTAAAATTTTATTTAGTATTTGGATCTCCAGATATGCAACAATAACGAAAATATGTATTTGATAGGAAATATTATTACTAAAGAATGCATAACATCTTTCACACAGATATATTTTAATTATACATAATTTTAGCTCATGAGACTTTTGTGTAATAGCTATTTGTAAATATTTTTAGTATTTTTAGATTAATGCACATAATTGACATACATATGTATTGGATTGACATAAAACATAATCATTAAATTCATGCATTTAATTAGTGACTTTCAAACAAGAATATTAATACATTCATCTCCATAGTTGTCATATGTCCTGTATTTCTTCTTCTTTAGAGTCTATAAATTCTAATTCTTTACAAAATGTTTATGTTCTTTTTAACTATAGTAATCTTAACTTAGTGTGCTATGTAGAATAAAAGTTATTTTTATTTTTCACACACACACACACACACACACACACACACACACACACACACACACATGCTCATGGTAGTCTCCATTAACTAAATTATATCTATCATTTGAGCCCTGTAGCAATGGCTAGTTCTACTCCCTTCTATGAAATCCACCTTTCTCTGCTTCCATATAATTACAAAGATATTATTTAATATAATGTTGTTCTGTTCAGAGGAGTGCTGTCATTAAAAATTTCAATCACTCATTAGTAATAGTAATTACTTTATATAGTTTTAAGCAACAATACAACAAAATATACTTTATAGAAAGAGGGAAACAAAGATTTTATTATTTTAAAAGTCATTTATGTCTGTGTTTTAACTTTTGTTGAATGCCAAGGATGTGAAGAAATAGCCCTTAAGTTAAGAGCTCTGGCTGCTCTCCCAGAGGACCAGAGTTCAGTTGCTAGCATCTACATCAGATGCTTCAAAACCACTTGTAACTGATTCCAGAGAATCTGATGCCCTCTTCTGATATTTATGGGTACTTACCCAGATACACACAAGTAAATATTAAAATAAAATCATAAAAATAATGACATGATCACTGTTTCTAAGGACTTATCAGGATGACCAAAGTATCTGAGCCCACGTCCTTGTTCTAGCCCAAAGTCATTTTCATGTCTGAAGCCTACTTCCTTGTTCTGGCCTAAAATTTAGAATCCTGTCTGAAATGACTTCTTTGTTCTAGCCTAAGACTAAGATTCCTACCTGAAATAATGTCTTTGTTCTAGCCTAATGTCCAATTCCTGCCTGAAGCCTACTTCCTTGTCCTTGGCCAATGTCATATTCCGGCCAAGCAGCCCACTTCCTTGTCCTTGGCCCATGTCAGATTCTTGCCAAGCAGCCCCAAAGGTTCTCTGCCTCTCCCCCCTTTTTAGTTCATTAATAAGACTGAGCCTGTCTTATGTCATTCTGACAAGAATGCCTTTCTTAACTGTCATGGAATATGCATTATCCAAAGCAATGGACCTGTGTCTTAGGTTGGTAAGTCTCTGTGCAGAATCTTACCCATACTTGGCTTGCAAGCCTGCTAATTTAATAATTGTCTGTGGGTCCATTTTTAGGTTCAAGCCATGTACTTTGGCTGCCAACATGTCGATGTTGTTAAAGACAAGCTTTAACATGATGGGCAGGAATAAAAGTAGTCCCAGGACAAAAGGGCCTAGCATGATCAAGCTATATATGTCAGTTTTGAAGCTTGACCAAATAGAAATACTGACCTCAGGCTGTGAGTAATTTTATCTGTAGTATCTACCACATCAAGGCTCAGCAGAGCAGCATTCTTGAAATTCATAAATTTCTGTATGTATCATTAAAACTTTCAGAGAGATGTTAGAATTATGTCAAATACACTGCAAGTGTCATTAATTGCTAGCACCACTACTGCAATTGCTGTGACACAAGAAGTTAAGACAGATACTTTTGTTAATCATTTAGGAAAATATGTTACTAATGTGTTGAATATACAAGAGGATTTAGATAGACATTTGGAAGAAAGGATTGATGCTCTTTATCTTATTCAAATTATTGAAAGGAGGCTCAGAATTTAAGGGTAAGGAGCCATCTTGTGTGTCATGCCAATTACCATTGGATGCATATTAGTTCTAAAATTTGTAATGGTAGTCATTGTAATTAGGAAGAAGTTTAATGACACAATGTTTCTATTATTATTGGTTTTCTCTTCTGCTAGAGATAAGTCTTAAAATGGCATCTTATTTGATTTTAAAGATTTTGGGCCTTTTGTGTGTATATGTGTTTGTAGCGTGCATGTGGGTTTTTGCAGAGGACAGAAGGCATTGTAGTCATTCAGTCTAAAAGGGTAGGTGAACATGAGCATGGACTCGAGGAATAAAATTTGCATCTTCTAGAGGATCAGTGCATGCTGTTTAACAAGACCCATCTCACCAGCCCCACTTTCCCCCATCTTTAATGCACAACATAGCACTATCTTGTTTACTAATGTGTAAGACGCTGCAGTCTTGGCTATTGTAGACATAATGAAACTCAATCAAAAACACAGCTCATGGTTAGTCACACAAAATGAGTACCACTCACTTCTGAGTGAGAAAACTCACTTCATGACCACCACACAGCCCTGACCTGAATAATGACAAATTCAGTCTCAACTTTTTCTTCTCTGTCTCCAAGCAGACTCAGAGGATTGAAAAGAGACAATAATGCCTAAATATTTTAGTATACATAGATTAACAATTATGTGCTAAATTATAGCCCCATAAAAATAAATGTCTTGTTTATGGAGATTGGTGGAATATACTCTGTAGAACTTCATGACAATCGGACCCCTAAGACACTAATCTATTATACAGAATGTCATTATATTAACATTTGCTAAGATGTGCAGGATGTTCCAGAACTCTGAATTGGGTTTATTGTTTCATATCTTCTCACTTGAAATATTCAGTCTCTAAGCAGAAAGAGCAGGAAAGGCAATCTAATAGGCACTTTTCCTTCAGCTTTATTAATGCTGGAAATATAGACTGAAACTTCATCAAATGCCATTTTGAAAGCCTTCAATTGTTTTTTCTCATGTACATAAACATCCAGCAGATTTCTGTATAGAGGCCAAAAGGAGAGTAATTTTGCCTTTTATGAGAAGGGCATGGGAAGTTTACTACTAACTATTAACTCTCTCCCTCTGTTAAAAAGAAATTGCCTGGAGGCAATTAAAAGAAATGATTTATCATTATGATCTGTCCATATATTGAGGCCAGAAATATGCATTAATCGGGCATAATTTTGTTTAGGACATCTCTTCTTTGAAACTTTATTTTGGTAAGTGAAAATGTTAATTCACACTCTACAGTGTGTGTGTGTGTGTGTGTGTGTGTGTGTGTGTGTGTGTACAGGAATTTTCTATTAAAAAGAATCAGTTCCAGGTAACTATACCTTTCTGATATGCCTTTGATGGTGGATGCCAATTGTTTTAAAAGAACATGTATGTTACATAGCATGTTCTACTATGGGTTTATCAGTGGAAAAAGTCTAACATGGGAAGCTTTACTTTAAGCCACCAGAGAATATATGACATCAAGAGAATATTTAGTTTATGGAAAGTTTTCTTGACAGCTCAAAGTATACCAACTCACAAATTTTCATTTATTATTAGTGTATCAAACTTGCTCAGTTCATGGGAAATGCAGGACTCTCCTAGTATTTTTACTCTCAATGGCACAGCACCATAGGAAAGACCTTCACTGCTTCTTTTTAATTAATTAATTAATTAATTAATTCATTTTAAACTCCAGATTTTATTTTTCTCCTGGTCCACCCTCAGACTGTTCCACATCCTGTACCTCCTCTCTGTCCCCCTGTCTCCACAAGGATGTCCCTATACCCAACTCCCAACTCCAAACTCCATCAGACCTCTAAACTCCAGTCTCTTGAGGGTTAGGTGCAAAGACTGGTCATTATTCTCAGCAATTCCCAGCTATGGCTCTCTGTGATAATTACCATCTGCTACAAGAAGAAGCTTCTCTGATGATGGTCGAGTAAGGTACTTATCTGTGGGTACAACATATTGTTATTGGGAGTTATTTCATTACATTTTTCTTTTAGCAGGATAATAGTAGTAGTTTTTCCCTAGACCCTTTCAAGTGTGAGGTTCTTGGCCATTTTAGCAATGTCAGTTATGGGTTTCATCTCACATTAATTTACTTCTTTAAGGTAATCTTTCTTTTCTTTAATATTTTTGTTTGTCAGTTTCACATATTCTTGTAATGCATTTTGGTAATTTTCGGCCAAAGTTAAGGAGGAATGTGAATTGAGCTGATAGCAAGGAAGACAGCCAAGGACCACTGAACTAGCATTGCAAAGAATGTTGAGCAACAAGGGACCAATGTAGTAAGTGGAAGAATCAAGTCAAACCCACATACCACAGATGAAACAGACATTTCATCAAAGGAAATAAAACCTCAATGGTCAATTGACCATAATAGATGAAGTGAGGTTATAGAGAATCATGGCACAATACTTGAGAATGGGGAAATATAAAACCAAAATTTTAAGCCAGAGGTGACATAGTTAGCAAAAGATACTGTTCAGGGTTCAAGAAGGCAGTGTTTCTGTGGGGCATTGAAATTATGGTATTAGAATACAGATCAGGTGATATGCTTCTGTGGGGCACTAAATACATCTGTTATGTATATAAATACAAATGCAAAGTAATACAGGTATTAGCCGTGGGGATGAAAAGTCTACTGTGTGCTGAACATTTGGGCATGGTTCTTTCCTCCTTCCGCTTGTTCAGTTGAGTCACAGAGGAAGGTGATAAGTGCAAAAGCACTGAATGTGGAACTGAGAACTGACTTTACAATTTATGTTCAATGAGTAGAATGGATTTTTGGTAAACTAATCTCTCAACTAGCTTATTTATCTGTTTGTTTTATGTTAAATTTTGAGATACAGTCTTATGCAGAGCCCCTGCCTCCCCAGACTGGTTTGGAATCCACTAGTGTAGCCCAGGCTGCCTTTAATCATTGGTCCCATTGCATCAGTTTCTCAAGAGCTGGGATTTATGCGATTGTGTTTTCACACTTAGCTCAGCCAGATGATTTTATTTTCTGATAAATTATGACAAGTATCCCTCTGAAGGATTTTTTATGGATGAGAGGTAACCAATGCAGCACCCCTAGGAAAGAGTACTTATGAGTCGAGAATCTGTGCACTCTGTGTTAAACTGCCTACTGTATAACGAGTATTTAGATACTGTCTCCTGAATCTTAACCTAGAAGTAAGAAAATATCTAACATTCTTTTGGAAGTACCTGTTCATCATAAAGGACTGGCTTAGTCAACACAAATAACAAAAGAGAAGACAAATTTGGGCGGTTCAGATATGGCTCAGTGGATAAGAATTCTTGATCTTCAAGTATGTGGACTTGAGATTGAGACCTTGGCATCCACACAAAAATATCAGGAACTGCTATTACTGGTGCATGTCATTTTAACCTCAGCATTGGGACACAGATACAGACACAGATGCTAAGAGCCCAGGAATCTGTCGCATATCAGAAGCAATGGGATCTGGGCTCAGGAAGAGACCTTATCTCAAGGAAATAAGACAGAATTGGATGGAGGAATCTTGATATCTAGCTCTGGTCTCTATATGTGCTGCATAGAGCTCCACATACTTGTACACTCATACATGTGTACTTCCTAAACACATGCAATAGTAAAACCAGGAAAGACAGACACAGGAACTAGTTTAGAACAGTGGAAACATTTGTCTAACAGGATAAAGAAAAATTTGCATCTTCTTCATGGTCTTAATTATATCATGTGAGTTTATAAAGACTTCAAAGTTATGTCTCCACTTCTGACCTAGTCCTGGTTAAAAATATTAATATGACCCTTTGTCTGATTAGTAGGGCTGTGTCTCACCTTCACCCAGTTGTAGAGAATTCCTAAGATTATGCAAATGAAACTAAATGAAAAGGCTCACTTTTTTACTTTTTGATTGTGACACACTAGAAAACTATAAGCAGCAAGATAAATAAAATGTTTCACTCTACCTGTAGATGCTTTATGTGGCCATATTTATGGTGCTTTAGCAATCTGGGAGATTTATGGAAGAGAATAGAAAAGTTTAGCAATGTTATGTGGTTCAGCGGTGGAAGCGGCAGAAGAGTTCATTACAAGAGCGAGCTATAAAGTTCTCAGGGCCAGAGATAAAGTGGAGAGATGATGAGGAGCCTTAGAGGAGATGGTGAGATAACTAAGAAGAGACCTGACTCTCAGAGTCTTGAATCAGATCTCCATTTCCAAAAAGTTGCTGGGCAGACTTTTTCATTAAAACATGTGGTGTGCCAGTACCTAGACTTGGGCCCTGAAGCTTGGGTACTATTGTTCTAGAAATAAACATAACAACAAGGGTGCATGATGAAAGATATCAGGCATCACTGGTAAGTATTTTAGTTCCACCTGGGAGAAAGAGAATAGGTAGTTCTTAGGCAGGGGCATTCTTGGAGCCTACCTTCAGCTGAGAAATACAGGTAGAAAAGCTGGTACCTCAAACTTCAGCTCTTCCCCTGGAATTTTTCTATGGTTAATCCACTAATCATGTTAAGAATTTCCTGCTAGTTGCCAAAATAAAATCACTGGGATCTGTTCTTTCCCTTAAGTAAATCTTTAGTTTAACAAGTTTTGAAGTCTCCCTGGAATCTATCAAGTGCCAATAACTCTCTGACAGGGGGAAGGAGAAGCAGCTTTGTTTGTGTGTGTGTTTGTTTGTTTGTTGAGAATTGGGGCTTCTCAACAGTTACTCATGCTAGTGGCTGACTCTATACTTCTGTACACACTGGTGTCTCTAATTAAGCTCAATAGATTATGAAGCAAAAACTGAGGATATGAAGATTGAGGGGACATGGAAGATCTGGGGAAAAGTTAAGGACATGGTTATTATTAAAATACATTTTACACATATACAGAATTAATAAAGAATAGATAAAATGTAAAACAAATAGAATTCTACAGTTGTAGACACACTAGATTGATAGGAGTTGTCCCATAGATTCCAGATAAAGAAAATGGCTTGAGAAAGTACTGGAAGGATCTGCACAGAATCTTCCAGCTTCTTTGGGAAAAGGTAGAGTTGATAATCTCACTAAACTCCAGCTCAGAGCTTCCCTCTTGAATACATTTTTCTGTCTACTATGTTTTCTGAGGAAACAAGAACTTATTTTTTAATACCAAACAAATGAACAAACAAACAAATAAGGGTTCTTTTATGGCTCTCTCTTGGGATGCAACATTAGCAGAATCATGTTTCCCTCTCTAACCATTTAGCTGCATGTTTTTGTATCATACCCTGTTTTGGGTTAGCTTGGCTCCTGTTCAGTTACACTGATGTTTACTGCTAGAAAGCTGGCCTAAGCTTTACTGAGAAATCTCACCCCTGTCTGTTATGTGGCTTCATAATCCCCTCTGTTTCCTGTCAGACAGGAATAAGACTTCTCTGTACCTGCCATTTAGTAATAGTAGTCAGGTTGAGTGACAATTCTCCAGTCCCAAGACCTCCCTACTCTGACATGCATTTCATAATAGTCTTCCCTTGCTTCACACATCTGCTCAAAGGTGAGCTCCTGTTGACACATACCATTCTTCGTGGATGCCTCTCTAGCAGCTGTCAGGATAAACTTGTATTTCAGCTTGTTTTACACACTCTGTCCTAAAGCCCAGGAGAGTCTTTGCTTTCTGAATGTGATGTAGCCTGCATTTTTTTTTCTGCTTTTTTTCCTCAAACATTGCAGGTAATTCTGGTTATCAAAACACTTCTACATTTATACCAATTCAGGATCAACTTCATGTCATCCTGTTACTCCTTTAGTGGTTAAATGCTGCATAATAAATTCAGAGTCAACCACATGGATAATTCATATTATTCATGCTAATTGTCTCTGCATTTATGCTATCTAATTTTCCTTATTTTATTTGGCTACATAAGAAGAACATTTTTATGTAACAGTAGGAAACCACACATCCATTGAATAGGTTTTTCTACCAATGAACAACTGAAGAATCCAAAGTAATTTCTAGGATGGGTGAATGTGTATTTTATTTAAAATGAGAAATTTTCTCAAAAGATATGATGGTTAATAGAAACTAGAAGCTTCAGAATATTAATATAGAATTAACTCTGGCTCATACACACTGAGAATTTTAAATGACTGCTATAAATATTAGACTTAGAGGGCATTATTCAAAAATAAAGTTATTTGCATTGAAAAGATAAAGTCTTAGAAGAGGTGGTTGGAGACATACCATGCAATGAAAGACATATGAAAGGAAAGGAAAAAATGTCCCAGTCTAACTGAGATAATACTTCCTTTTAGATGGAGTAGACTGGGCTGGGTGCCTGGCTGACATGTCTATCAGTTCTGGTACACTAAACAAGTACCTCTGTAGACAAGTAAGTCATCCCTAAAAGTCTTGGTTTCTTAAATATGAGTGACATTTATTATTGGAGAAAATTTTAGTAGATAGAAAGGTAGAAAGAGAGACATTTATATTTAAGATAGATTGAACTCTAATTGATTAGGATATCAGGGAATTCCTAGATGCTTTAGGAAGATGGAAGGGGAACCACATGCCACAAAAATTTTCACGCAACTATGATCTTGCCACGATAAGTTCCATGTGAAGCATTGTGTGGGATAGGATTGCATCTGTGTCTTTGAATAACTCCATTAAGAGTCTGTCATGTAGGCAAGTAGATAAATAGAGAGCTGAACCTTAGCTTTTTATGAGGAAAAGATAGGCCTTTATCTGAAGCCACATATTACAGGCTTTGCTAATGTGAGGGACACAATTTTCCTCCTATCTTCAGAATTCCCTCTCTCCACCTCCAAAAAAGTGAATGACTAAATTGTAGATAGCCCTGCTATCACAAACTTCCATTGTGCTGTTATTGAAAAAGAAATAACACTAAAATTCACACTTTTAAAAAGTATTCTTTCTTTTTTGATTGGATACTTTATTTACATTTCAGATGTCATCACATTTACCTATCCTCTCCCCAGAAGCACCCTATCCCATCCCCCTCCTCCTTTTTGCTTTTATACCATTTTAATTATATGCAAGTATTAAGGTCGGTTCTAGGTTGAGGAACAAGCAAGACAATAAACACAAATAGTCAAAGAACACGCAAGACAATAAACAAAGACTCATGATCACTCTTTCTAAGGGCTTATCAGGATGACCAAAATATCTGAACCTACTTCCTGACCTAACCCAAAGTCACTTTCATGCCTGAAGCCTACCTTTTTGTTCTAGCCTAAGGTTTAGATTTCTGCCTGAAATTACATTTTTGTTCTAGCCTAATGTCAGATTCCTGCCTGAAGCCCATTTCCTTGCCATTGGACAATGTCAGATTCCTGCCAAGCAGTCCCCAAATCTCTCCACATTTACCCTTTTTAAAAATTTTACATACAAGACTAAGTCTGTCTTAGGTTATTCTGACAAGATGCCTTTCTTACTCATCATGGAATATGCATTATCAAAAGCAATGTACTTTGTCTTAGGTTGGTAAGTCTCTGTACAGAATCTTACCCATACTTGGCTTGCAAGTCTGTTAAATTAATAATTCTGTCTGGGGTTCCATTTTCAGTTTCAAGTCATGTACTTTGGCTGCTAACATGTTGACGTTGTTAAAGACAAGCTTTAACATGATGGGCAGGAATAAAAGTATTCTCAGGACAAAAAGGGCTAGCATGATCAAGCTATATATGCCATTCTTGAAGATTGACCAAAATGGAAATACTGACCTCAAGCAATGGATAATTTTATCAGCAGTATCTGCAACATCAAATCTCAGCAAAGCAACATTCCTTAAATTCATAATCTCACTATGCAAAGTTAAAACATCCAGAGAAGTGTTAGAATTATGACAAATACCCTTCAGATATCTTTAAACTTTTTCCTGATCATAATGACTATTATTGTAAATTTTGGAAGTAAACCAACTCCATTGATATTTGGCATGACACTTAAGATGGCTCCTTACCCTTAAACTCTGAACGTCCTTCCAATAATTTGAATAGGATAAGGAGCATGTTCCAAATGCCTATCTTAATCTTCCTGTATACTCAGCACATTAGTAACATTTCTTTGCTAAATGATTAAGAAAGGTAGCTGTCTTAACTTCTTGTGTCAAAGCAATTGTAGAAGCTTTGGTGCTAGCACTTAATGTAATTAAAGCTGTTCTACCAGCAATAATCAAGTCCATTACCCTCTTGCTTCTGCTTAAAGCCTGACTCATTTCTTCCAGTACTTACAAGCTTTTTTTCAGGAAACCAAGGTTCTGTAATACTCAAGGAAATAAAACAAAAGCTGTTTGATGGAGTTCCATAACAGACATGCCAGGTTTTAACACACTAACACAATTAGAAAGTGTACAATCAATGCAACTTACAATAAATACTGTAGAAGAGACAAAAGTATTTTTAACTTGACAATTAAAAGAGCCTTAACACATGCACTAACACTTGTTTGAAATTCAGATCCTCTCCCAAACTTATCTCCTGCTAACATAACATCATAGAGAACTGCAGCTACCTTTCAAATATGTCTCTGAAAATGTCCAGATCCAGTCTTCCAAATGAAGACTGTTATTCTCAATATTGGATTGATTTCTAGACCAATACATGATTGAGTCTGAACAACTGGTCACATTTAAGAAAAATACAAGAGTTCTTATAACTTCTCTTTTTGATTCTCTGTACCACAAGGTCTAAAAACTTGAGGCAAGGCAACTTGTCTCATCTGAGAAATAGGCAAGCAAAGGTGGGTCAGGAACATATGTCCAATACAGTTTCCCAGTCACCATTGTCAGGGCACTCAACTAGC
This sequence comes from Rhabdomys pumilio, assembly GCA_030674055.1. NCBI lineage: Eukaryota > Metazoa > Chordata > Mammalia > Rodentia > Muridae > Rhabdomys > Rhabdomys pumilio. The sequence goes on along the minus strand of JANHMN010000002.1, from coordinate 28,429,387 downwards.
TCAACATCCTTCTTTGTCCCAGCATCCGCATGTCTCACCAATTTCTCTGGCAGTCACCATGCTCCTTCAGCATCTTGCAGATGCATGCAACAAACATGCCCTCTTCCCCATATTAGAAACCTGATGGGGATCATGCTATATGACAGTAAGTAGATCCTTCCTTTTCACCTAGGCGTAGGTATGCCTAGTTGTAAGGTACCATAGGCACTCAGCAGAAAGTTTCTTAGCATCCATTTTTTTTAATTGGATATCTTTTTATTTACATTTCAGATGTTATCCCTTTTCCCCATTTCCCCTCACCAGAATAACTCCATCTCATTCCCCCTCTTGCTGCTTCTATGAGGGTGTGCCCCCACCCATTCACCCACTCCTCCTTCCTTGCCCTAAAAGTACCTGATTTCTACTACAAATTGAATAAACATCATCTGCACAGATTACAACTCTTGACATCCATTCACACACTGCATTAGGACTGCTATTTGCATGTTAATCTTGAAACAATAAGGTAAATATTTCTTTTGATATAAGTGACTTGGTAAACTGACAAGGATATGAAACCTGTCTAAAACTTGTGAGGAAAGAGAAGGACAAGTGAGCAAACAAATGATGGGTGTGTGTGTTTGTGTGTGTGTGTGTGTGTGTGTGTGTGTGTGTGTGTGTGTGTATTCTACTGGGACACAATAAGGAGGGATAATTTTCTCTCTACGTTGCTTCAAAATCTGATTGATTACTTTTGGGGCTTCCCCCAGTGCTTACTCAAGTGTGTCCCAGATATCTTAAAATGAGTATCACACAAGGAAGCAAGATGAGTATGTGAATATTCTAACACAATGCCCTGACTGCTGTGTTAGCCAGAGAGATGCACAATAGGTGCACTTATAACCTCCAGATTCCATGAGTCTTCAACCACCTATAGGAGGTAGTGAAGAATACATTATTTTAAACTGAATCTAAAATGGCTAAGGAGGGCAGAGAAAAGGATGGAAGAAAATGAACACAAGAGAAATTACTTACTCAACAAGTACTTATTCCCTACCAGTTCTATACTATTCCACCATGTCAACTTTTAAGGGCATTATATGTCATGATGAAATGCTAATTATCATAAATTAATATATTAAGCCATTCGCATTTCAATTATTCCAAGAATCGTGCTTAAAAGAATGGATTCTTGGCATTCTCACTACTCATTGTCGTCTCTTGCCCCCTTCTTACTCCCATTTAACACCTCATGAACAATCTGCTTATTTCTTACTTGGGAACTAGTTTTATTTTTAAAGCAGTAATGAACAAGGACTTTAGCATCTGCTGCCCCTGGGGATGTAGCTATGCACCTTTGTTTCCTCACTTTGAATCGTAAGGCAGCTTGGTGCAGTGGCGATCCAATTTCTGGGCTCTGGTTTTATCACCTGATATGTAAGTTGAGTATACAACTTACAAGAGCAAAGATATGCCATTATACAACTTTATGTCATTTGAGCATAATCAGATTAGGTATGTTTGAGAGTCCATAGAGTCTGTTAAAGCTGATAGATTAATCACATGTTCCCTTGTTGACTTGGCATATATAGGTACACCCAGCTTCAAAGGGTTACATATCCATGTCCAATCAGGAGCTCTTGTTTGGTTTCCCCTCTCCAAATTTCATGCTTTCTAGTTCTTAGCCACTGAAGAAAGTGTTCTTTTCCTGGATTTATCAGTGCATTTAGACTGAAGGGACTTCTATTCTTCTCCCACACCTGGAATTATAGACAAAATAATATGAAATAATGGAATAGGAAAGTACATTCACTGTTCCTTCAGCCCAGATAGTCTTTATATATTGGGATTTTTTTTGTAGGAATAAATAGATTTCTTTCAAAGCTAGATATATGTTAAATTTACTTTCTAGTATGCATTTATCTCATTTAATATTAACGACATTTTAGTGTAAAAAGAAATACATACTTTAGAAATTATTTTTATTTAATTAAATTATTAAAATTTGATTGAGACAAATCTACATTTTGTTAAATCTAGCAATATTATTTTTTTTAAGATTTATTTATTTACATTATATCTGACTTCAATGCCCTCCCTTTGCTTCTCTCATTCCCACCCTCACAAACTCCCATCCCTATTACCATCCCTTCTCCTCAGAAAAGGAGAAGCTCCCATGTAGGTGCCACCCTACTCTGGGACACTAAGTTGTAGTAAGAGTAGGTGCATCCTCTCCCACTAAGACCTAACAAAGCAGTCCAGCCAGGGGAAGGGAATCCAGTGGCAGGCAAAAGAGTCAGAGACAGTGTTATTATTATTAGGGGACACACACAAAGATCAAGATGCACACGTGCTACAAACGTGTAGGAGGCTAGTCCCTGCATTCTCTTTTGTTAGTTGTTCAGTCTCTGTGAGGGCCTATGGGCCCAGGTTAGTTGACTCTGTAGGTCTTCTTTTGATGTTTGTAACCACCCCCTCCCCCAGCCAGCTTTTTCAATCCTATCCCCTAGTCTTCTGTAAGACACACCAAGCTCTGCCTGATGTTTGGCTGTAGGTCTCTGCATCTGTTTCCAACTGCTGCTGAATGAAGCTTCTCAGAACACAGTTATGCTACGCTTCTGTATGCAAGCATAGCAGAATATTATTAATAGTGTCAGGAGTTGGTTCTCTCCCATGGTATAGGTCTCATGTTAGGCCAGTCATTGGTTGGTCATTCCCTCAATCTCTGCTCCATCTTTATCCCTGCACATCTTGTAGGAAGAACAAATTTTGGGTAAAACGTTTATGAGTCGGTTGATGTCCTCCTGCCTCCACTGTAAGTCTCAGTTGGCAATAGGATGTTGCCATTTCAGTCTCAATATCTCCAGCTCAATATCCTCAGCTAGAGTCACACTCATAGACTCCCAGGAGCCTCCCCAGTCTCAGTTCTCCAGCTAGTCAAAGAGATACCTCCCACCAACTTCTATTCTCTCTCCTAGCCCTCTCCCCTTCTCTACACCTGATTGGCTTCCTCATGAGATGTTATCTCATCTCCCACCCATATCCCTCCCTCCATCCACCTCCAGTGTCTATTGAGTGTCATTCAAGCATCCTCCCTTGACCCCTCCTTGTTACTTAGCCTCTTTGAGTCTGTGGAATATAACATAGTGCTTATCTTTTATGGCTAATATCCACTCATAAGTGAGTACATACCATGAATGTCCCTTTGGCTCTGGGTTACCACACTCAGGATGATATTTTCTAGTTCCATTCATTTGCCTTCAAATTTTATGTCTTTGATTTTAGTTGCTGAATAGTATTCCATTCTGTAAATCTACCACATTTTCTTTATTCATTCTTCAGTCGAGGGACATCTAGTTTGTTTCCAGTTTCTGGGAATTACAAATAAGGCTTTGAAGAACATAGTGGAACATGTGTCCTTTTTGTATGTTGGAGAATCTTTAGGTCTATTCCCAGGAGTGGTAGAGCTGGGTCTTTGTTTTGTTTTATAACAAGTAAGTTTAATAATGTTATCTTGTTAGGAGTTTAGGTAGAATGTTTTGTTCTGTAGCACACAACTTATCAGTGGATTCTTCATAATTAGTTACTTTTCTATTTTTCTGAGAAGATGGCATGATCAAGGCAGCTTATATAATGTTTATTGGAAGCTTAATCTTCCAAAGGGTTAAAATCTATAATTATCATAGTGGGAAACATGGTGACAACAATCAGGTATGGTGCTGGGACAGCAGCTGTGAATTTATCCCCATATTTGCAATGCAATGTAAAATGCAGAGAGAGAAAGGAGGGGGGGGGCACTGACACCTAATGAAGCCACACCTTCCTTCCTTCCTATCCTTTCCAGTTTCATCACCTGACAACCAAATATTCAAACATATAAGTGATAAAGTGTTCATTCTCATTGAAACCATCACTACTGACAAAATGCTAGGAACCAGTAATTTCCAGTAGCTCCATAAGGAAACCTGGGTCCTGTATCAACAGGCCCATCTTGTATAAGTCATGTCCCCATACCCTATGTGAGGGTGTGAGTGCATTGGCCACAGTATTCCTTCCCATATTGTCACTCTTCATTTTTCAGCCACCCTCTTTTAATGATGTTCTGTAAAATTAGAAGAGGGTAATATAGATGTCCCGTTAGGGTATAGCATTCAACAACTATCACTAATTCTCAGGAATTAAAACAAGTATAAGTCCCAGCACTAGCTGTCACCTTCTCCTAACAGAAGTTTCACACAGTCTTTCTTGATAAAAGCTAACAGACTTTATCTTTTTTTTTTTTTTTTTGAACATAACCACAGAGAAGTGGTCCAATTTTATTGCATGGTATTTTTTTTTCCCAGAAGAAGCTTCTCTCTGGATTCTGTATATCTATTTGCTGTGTCTCCCACCAGGATTTATTTCCACAGGTTCTGCTATGGTTGATGTTGATAATATAAAAGCCATCTATTCTTTGAGTTAACCAATTTTCTATAAGACACTAAAGCCCCCCTCCCAGATATGACTGCTGTGCATGTCTCTGACAGAGTCTTCTATATAGGCACCACAGTACCAAGAACATACTGGGAAGGAATTCGTGTTTCAAAAGAACTAAAAGTAATATATTTTTCTCGAAATAGCACAGAAGTATCCTCTTTGTTCCTCATGAGTTTCTAAACTCTAGCTAGGCATTCTTCCCGCTTGTTATGAATAACTCTTTCTTCCCTAAGGAGTATATGTTTGGCGATCTCAGCTCAACTTATTTAAATTTTGTCAAAAACAGAAACTCCTAAGGTAATTTATTTTCATAAATCAACTTCTCTCTTTCTCTCTCTCTCTCTCTCTCTCTCTCTCTCTCTCTCTCTCTCTCTTTCTCTCTCTAAATAATAGAGTCCTTACTGGCCCGTTTTTAGTTGATTTTTGGTATGAAATACATGTGAAGGCTATTTAGATTCCAGCAGTAAACATGGCTTATATTCTGCAAGAATTCTGTCATATCCCAGAAGCTAATAAGTAAGAGTCTAATGAAATATTCTATATCAAAATTACCTAGGGATTATTCTAGCTTTGCTTTTAATTACCACCCCCCTCACAAACACATAATACTAGTTTGTATGAAAAGCTTAAGTTTGTCACGAACAAGAAAATCTTGAGGCAAAACTATTCAAATTGATTTTCTGAACTAGGTATGGAGTACATACCTGTAAATTCCAGCACTCTGGACAATTATTTCAAGTCTTAAGTAAACCTTATCTGTGTGATAAGGTGTAGGTCATGAAAGGCTACAATAGCCAGATTCTGTCTCAAATGTTCAAACAAAAACCGAGCAATAGTACTTAATAGAATGATGAAAATTTTTCTGTGTCTCAGAACAGCACTGACTGTGAGAATATTAAATATTAATTCTGTTTAATTTCACTTATAAGTGATTGATACAACTTCATTCAGTTAGTGATATTCACATTAAGTAAGACAGATGAATAAGAGAGCAGAAAAAGTATTTTTTTATTCCATTAGATGAAGTTTGTAAGCATCTATGAGGGAGTATACAGGTGCATAGATGGATGGATGAATAAATAGATCGTAGATAGATCATAGATAGATAGATAGATAGATAGATAGATAGATAGATAGATTATATCTAGAAATGGTGTCTAAGAATTAGACAAACTTTAAATAAAATTAAAGCACTTGTACACCATAAAATTTCAGATCAAATCAGACAAGAAAGAGAATAGTGAAAGAACAATTGCTAAAGACTGTCAACAACCTATAGTTCAAACAGTACATTGTCAGTAAAATGATGGAAGTGGCTATTTGAATTTAATGTCACTATAGAGAGCATGAAACAAATAAGAGAAACTGTTTCATGAAGTGGGATAATCTGGTCTTCAAGTGTAATGGATAGAAGTAATTGTCTTGGCTGGCAGGCATCTGTCGAATTTCTTAATTTTAATGTCTTAAATACAAAGCATGCAAGCACTAAACACAATTTTAAGTAAACCCAGATTTTTTCTTCTTTTACTCTGAATGATTAGAATAGAAAAGAATACAGAAAGAGAGACAGATCACATGATGAGAGAGGAAGAATTCAGTTAGAAAACTGAGAAACTCACAAGGGAGTTCAATAGTTTGCTCCTGACCCAGTATTTTAAAATCATTTCCCAATAAATAACTTATTTGAATTATTTTAAATTCAAAGTTTCGGGACACACTATTTTGAAATTTTGAGACACTATGCTATCAGCAATTTGAAAATTGAAATCTGCAGCTGTGATGTTTGCCTGGTATACGGGCTTTGCTTCCAATAGCCATTGAAGAGCTATGCTAATTTTTCTTTTTATACATTCTACTATGCTTACCCTAATGATTTTGGGATGCTGGGAAGATTAGATGCTTTTCTGTGTGGAGTTCATTATATCCTTGCTAATTTGTATGTGGAAGTGAAGGGCAGGGTGTGACATAGGTGTTAATTAATCCACTCTAATCTCCCTGGCAGTAGAGACACAGATTCCTCACTAACTTTCAGTGCTCTGGATTGAGAATTCAAAATATCACTAATTGCAGATGATATGATAGTACATACTTAAGTGACCCCAAAAATTCCATGAGAGAACTCCTAAACCTGATAAAAAAAAAAAAAAAAACTTCAGCAAAGTAGCTGGATAAAAAAATTAACTCAAACAAATCAGTAGCCTTCCTCTACTCAAAGGCTGATAAACAGGCTGAGAAAGAAATTAGGAAAAGAATACCCTTCACAATACTCACATATAATATAAAATATCTTGGTGTGATTCTAACCAAGCAAGTGAAAAATATGTATGACAAGAACATTAAGTCTCTGAAGAAAGAAATCGATGAAGATCTCAGAAGATGGAAAGATCTCCCATGCTCATGGATTGGCAGGACTAATACAGTAAAAATGACCATCTTGCCAAAAACAATCTACAGATTCAATGCAATCCCCCTCAAAATTCCAATTCAGTTCATAAAGTCAGAAAGACCAATTTGCAAATTCATTTGGAATAACAAAAAAACCAGTGTTGAGAACCACTCTGCCCCACACTTGGGGGCCAAAATGTCACAGACCCGCTCTGTCAATGTTGGAGGCCTCACTGCCATAAACCTTGGGGGGTAAATTGTTAGAGCCCGCACTGCCCCAAGCTACTCCAGTCCACAGGTCAGAGTTCAGCAAGATAGAGTCAGGATGGATGCAAAGAATGGAGACCAGACAGAGTGTGATTCAATCACATTTATTCTTCAGTCTCTCTTCTTCTTTCCAAGTCCCTAGTTCCTAGTCCAAGTCTCAGGTCCTGGGCTTCAGCACCAAGTCTCAAGTTCTAATCCTATTTCTAAGTTGCTAATCTCTTTCCCAGTTCCAAGTTACCTGCCTCAAGTCTCAAGTCTCAAGTACTCTTCCAAGTACAAGTGTCTAATCATTTCTTCTGTCTGCCTCTCACCTTTTATATGTCTCACTTCTAAGTCACGCCTTTAAGACATGCCTATAAATCACACCTTTAAGTCTTGTCTCTAAATCACACCTTTAAGTCATGCCTTTAAGTCACACACCTTTAAGTCTCACACACCCAAGGGAAAATCCTGGGTATCTAAAACAAGATGTTATCAGAGTGTGCTCAGCTGTTGTAGGCTGTTGTGAACAAGGCACTTGTCAGGGTATATGGCTCAAGATGGCTGCAAGGATGATAGCCGCCTTCTGTGGGCTCCCCACAACCCAAGATAGCAAAAACTATTCTCAACAACAAAAGAACTTCTGGGAGAATAACCATCTCTGACCTTAAGCTGTATTACAGAGCAATAGGGATAAAAATTATATGGTATTGATACAGAGACAGGCAGGATGGATGATCAATGGAATAGAATTGAAGACCCACAAATAAACCCACACACCTATGGTCACTTGAACTTTGACAAAGGAGCTAAAACCATCCACTGGAAAAAAATCCAGCATTTTCAACAAATGGTGCTAGTTCAACTGGCAGTCGGCATGTAGAAGAATGCACACCAATCTATTCCTATCTCCTTGTACAAAACTCAAGTCCAAGTGGATCAAGGACATCTACAGAAAACTAGATACACTGAAACTAATAGAAGAGAAAATGGGGAACAACCTTGAACACATGGGCACAGGACAAATTTTCCTGAACTTAACACCAATGACTTATGCTTAAAGATCAAGAATCAACAAATGGGACCTCATAAAATTGCAAAACTTGTGTAAGGCACTGTCAATAGGACAAAAATCCATCCAACAGATTTGGAAAAGATTTTTACCAATCCGACATCTGATAGAGGGCTATTATCTTATATATACGAAGAACTTAAGAAGTTAGACTCCAGAGAATCAAATAACCCTATTAAGAATGGGATACAGAGCTAAACAAAAAATTCTCAACCGAGGAATATCAAATGGCTGAGAAGTATCTATAGAAATGTTCAACATTCTTAGTCATCAGGGAAATACAAATCAAAACAACCCTGAGATACCACTTCACACCAGTCAGAATGGCTAAGATAAAAAATTCAAGTGATGGTAGATGCTGGCGAAGATATGGAGAAAGAGGAATACTCCTCCATTGTTGGTGGGAATGCAAGCTGGTACAACCACTCTGGAAATCAGTCTGGAGGTTCCTCAGAAAATTGTACATAGCACTAGCTGGGGACCCAGCTATACCACTCCTGGGCATATTAACCAAAAGTTACTCTAACATATAACATGGGCACATGCTCCTATATGTTCATAGCAGCCTTATTTATAATAGCCAGAAGCTAGAAAGAACCCAGATGTCCTTCAACAGAGGAATGGATACAGAAAATGTGGTACATTTACACAATGGAGTCCTATTCAGCTATTAAAAACAATGAATCCATGAAATTCTTAGGCAAATGGATGAAACTAGAAAATATACTGAGTGAGGTGACTGAATCACAAAGGAAAGCACATGGTATGCACTCACTGATAAGTGGATATTAGCCCAAAACTCAGAATGCCCAAGATAAATTCACAAACCACATGAAGCTCAAGAAGGAAGACCAAAGTGTGGATGCTTCAATCCTACTTAGAAGAGGGAAAATACTCAAGGGAGGAAATATGGAGACAAAGTATGGAGCAGAGGCTGAAGAAAAGGCCATCTAGAATCTGCTCCACCTGGGGATTTATCCCATATACAATCACCAAAGGCAGACACTATTGTGGATGCCAAGAAGTGCATGGTGACAGGAGCCTGATATGGCTGTCTCCTGAGAGGCTTTGCCAAACCCTGACAAGTACAGAGGTAGGTGCTCTCAGCCAACCATTAGATTGTAACCCCTTTGGAAGAACAACAATATCAACCAACACCCCCCACCCCTAAGATTCCAGGGACTAAACCTCCAAACCAAAGAGTACACATGTAGGAACCCATGGCTCCAGTCACATGTGCTACAGAGGATGGTCTTGTTGGGCATTAGTGGAAGAAGAGGTCCTTAGTCCTGAGAAGGCTGGATACGCCAGTGTAGGAGAATGTGAGGGCAGGAAGGCAGGAGTGAGAGGGTGCGTGGGGAACACCCTCAAAGAAGAAGGGAGAGGGGGGATGGGATATGGAGTTTTGAGGAAGAGGTAGAAACTGGAAAAGGGGATAACATTTGAAATGTTGCAAGTACTGGAAGAAATGAGTCAGGCTTTGTACAAATGCAAGAGGGTAGTGGCTGTGATTACTGCTGGTATAACAGCTTTAATTACATTAGTTGCTAGCACCACTGCTTCTGCAATTGCCTTGACACAAGAAGTTAAGACAGCTACTTTTGTTAATCATTTAGCAAAAAAAATGTCACTAATGTGTTAAATATACAAGAGGATTTAGATAGGATTTAGATAGATTTGGAACATGGGATTGATGCTCTTTATCCTATTCAAATTATTGAAAGGCGATTCAGAATTTAAGGGTAAGGATCCATCTTAAGTGTCATGCCAAATACCATTGGATTTATGTTAGTTCTAATATTTACAATGGTAGTCATTATAATTAGGAAAAAGTTTAAAGGCACTTGCAGTGTATTTTGGCATAATTCTAACACCTCTCTGGATGTTTTAACTTTGCCTAGTGAGCTGATGAATCTAGAGAATGCTGCTCTGCTGAGTGTTGATGGGGAAGATACTGCAGATAAAATTACCCATGACCTGAGGTCAGTACTTCTATTTTGGTCAATCTTCAAGAATGGCATATATAGCTTGATCATACTAGCCCTTTTTGTCCTGGGACTACTTTTATTCCTGCCCATCATGTTAAAGCTTGCCTTTAACAACATCAACATGTTGGCAACCAAAGTACATGACTTGAAACTGAAAATTGACCCCAGACAGAGTTATTAAATTAACAGGCTTGCAAGCTAAGTATGAGTAAGATTCTGCACAGAGACTTACCAACCTAAGACACAAATGCATTACTTTGGATAATGCATATTCCATGACAGTTAAGGAAGGCATTCTTGTCAGAATTACATAAGACTGGATCAGTCTTACTAATGAACCAAAAGGTGGGGGGAGAGACAGAGAGCCTTTGGGGTTGCTGGCAAGAATCTGACATGGGCCAAGGACAAGGAAATGGGCTGCTTGGCCAGAATATGACATTGGCCAAAAACAAGGAAGTAGGCTTTAGGCAGGAATTGGACATTAGGCTAGAACAAAGACATTATTTCAGGTAGGAATCTTAGTCTTAGGTTAGAACAAAGAAGTCATTTCAGAGAGGATTCTAAATTTTAGACTGGAACAAGGAAGTAGACTTCAGACATGAAAATGACTTTGGGCTAGGGCAGAGAAGTGGGCTCAGATACTTTGGTCATCCTGATAAGCCCTTAGAAACAGTGATCATGGGAGTGTTCATGGAATTGTGTTTAATGCCTTGTTTGTTCTTTGACTATTTGTGTTTGTTTTCTTGCTTGTTCCTTGACTATTTGCATCTCTTATATTGCAAGACTCCCAACCTAGAACTGGCCTTACTACATGCAGGTAATTAAAATGGCATAAAGCAAAAAGGAAGAAGGGGGATGAGATGGGTGTTTTAGGAAGGGGAAATGGGGAAAGGGGATGACATTTAAGATGTAAATAAATAAAACATCCAATAAAAAATAGTATCAAGTAAAAAAAGAAAGACACACACACACAGAGCATTCTAGTTTCATATGCCTTAATCAGCTCAATGGCTGGGCCTCTCCCTAACTTCCACATTGCTAATTCCTCCTCTCTAATACTCCTGAATTATTACTTACTAAAATTTATACCCTGTCTTTGCTACACTAGGCCCAACTGTGAGGTCCCCTGGAGATGTTCTTCCTTGGCTCTACATGATTGGTACTCTGTCTTCTACAGCACTCAAGCTCTTCTTTCCCAGTCTTCTCCTGCATTCCTTGCCCAGGAATCTAAAAGTTCAGCCTCTGTCTCCCTGCCCAGCCACTGGCCACTAGTAACTTTATTTACCAATCAAAGTCAACAGGGGGCAAGGAAGCTCAGGGTTTTCCCTGCAGGTGGTGCAAGTTCCTATGTAATCTTGGGAATCAAATTAACACAAGTAGCATTAGAATCAATCCACAACATTGGGTACTTATAGATGTGTTGCATTGTAAAATGTTGAAGAAACAGGCAGATCAATCAAACCAGTGATTTGATTTGCCTGGTCATTGTTGTTGAGTTTATTGAGTTGTGATTGAATCACAAGCAAGAGCTAAGGAGTATAAAGTTAGGAGTCCATTTATAGTCTGTACCCAGTTCTTTAGGTGCTAGTTGAGATAGATGTCACTTAGTTTTTGATATTGAAATAAAGAAGAATCATAATATAGGAATGCTTAAATAATAATGATAGTCAATATTACATAATCTTTTCCTCCAAAATATTCACTCTTGGGAAGACACTTTTTAAGATTCTGGAATTTAAAAAAAAAGTAGGATCAAAGTAAATAACTCATAAGTCTCAGGAAATCCCTGAAACTTGTAAGATTCACATGACTCCTCTTCAAGGTTATTACATAAGTAATCACTGGAGAGTGGAGACTCTCCAACTTGTCACACTACCAGTTACTTGTGAAAATATTCTTCAGTAAAACTTTCATGAATCTTTTTCTATGCTGTGGTGAACTTTTTAGCTGTTTTTTACATTTGAACCAGCACCCCCCGCCCCTCACCAGGCTTCTGTAAATAAACCTTCACCTACTATCCAGTAGGAAATACTGATAAACTTAGTGGTTCACTTAACTAGTTTTGGCTGGACAGCTTTCTTTAACATGCTATTACTGCTCTATGGGTGATGGTAAAAAAGTTTGTTCACATCTCAAAAAAATTCACAAAACAGCCAGCCCTTCCTTTAGGAAATGGTGTGCTTAAGGATTCTTTCATCTCTAATGTAATTCTTAAATGAATGAAAATGTAAAACAATAGTCACACAATATATGAAATATTAGGTAGCATAGTATATTTGATATCTTTGTCTTGGTTTCAAAAAGATATGGCTTTTGCTATATGTTTATTAATTACTTCTTAAAAATCCTTGAGGAATGTCATTTAAACCCTTTGAGTCTCAGTCAGTTACTCTTTTATACATAAGACCAAACATCACTCCTAAAAGCTTATGCTAGGTGTTATGAAGGTAAGATACCCAACATGCACTGTCGACCTACTTTAGGCACAGTGTCAAGGCTAATTTCTTTATGCTTTCTGTCCTCTGACTACTAGCCATGAGTCTTAAGGAAACTGAATTTTCTCAGACAAATGTATAAGTTTTGTTTCCCAAAATAATGCTTCCATGCATACCCTAGTGAATCAGACTACAACAACTTGAAGTAAACTGAAGGTCTCATTTATCAACTTCTTTTTTAGTCAGGAAGCTGGGACTAGCCTAGGCAGTCAGACCATGTTAGGTTTCCTCTAGCTCCTGCTCAATGAAACCAAGATAGAAAAGCAAAGGCAAAGGCACTGTCAGCCCCCAAACACAGCTGGGTTCACAAGTCTCCTCAGAGCTCAGGCAGTCAATGAGTTTTTTCAAGCTTTTATAAATACCCATAGCATTCTGCACAATGACTCTCCTTTCTTTTCTAGGAGTAAGATCATTTCTGTCTCCTCCAAAACAATGTACACCTCACTGTGTGTCCAAAGTTCTATATAATAGCAACTCATCTCTCTAGAGTCTGAGTCCTCCTTTCTGATGTGTGCTGGTTCAGATATCTGTGAGTGCTTTCAAAGTCTTGGTAATGTTGCTCACTCTGATCTAGCAACATCTCTTGTGAGGAATTTTAGGGCTCCAAGATGGGTGATTTGTATATTTATGACACATCTCCGGTGTATGGATTATTAGTCTTACATCCATTTTATGAAGGAGCAACATTACATTGAAATGTTTGGTTCTCCTTTTTATACACATTTATATACATGGCAAAGCTACAGCTAAGGTCATGACCTAAAGTTGTTGCCCATATGCTTACGATAACTTCCAATTGAGTTTGAGTGTTTGCACATCAGACCTTCTAGTTGATAGTATTAGAGTTCATGGTGAAGAAAGACATTGCTGTTCATTCCTGGATCTCATTCTCATCTCTTCTCATCATGTGGTTGATAACCTCTGGCCTAATCTACAAAAAGATATTGAAACACCTAATATGACATTTTAAGTAAAGTTTCTGAATTGAAAAAATACAGCCTTATGCAATATTGACATCATGATTACAGTTAAATGGTATCATTGTGATGTTCCCTGGTAAGGCCCCATTACCATCATGCAAGGGTATACTGAATGGAACTGCACTGTTTTATCCCACTTTCTTTTGTAGAAAATTAATTTGGAGCATAAAGCTTAAAGGCATTAATAATACCATGATAGGCATGATGATCAATATCTAATATAAATTTGATAGGATCTATAAACACTTAGGAGATAAGTCTCTGAACATGCCTTGGAGAGATTGCATAAAATAGGTTAGGCTATGCACGGGCCAGTGAGGAATTATACCTAGATTAGTTTAATTGAGGTAAGAAGAGTCTTACCCTTCTTTGCTGTGTCCAGCATCACTCCCGTGGATTAAATAAAAGGAAGACTAGAAGACGCGCATCTGCATTACCACCCTCTGCTGATAAGCACGGAAACTTCACTCTTCTAACACCACTCATTCACCAACATGAAGGACCACAATCCTCAAACTGTGAAACTAAGAAAGTACTTCCTCGAGTTGTATTGGACAGGGATTTTGTTGCTGCTTCGTAGATACTAACTAATGAAGGAGGATTTATAGTTTGGCTAACTTTGAAATATCTGCCATTATACTTGTACTTGGGTTTGAAATTAGTGATCCCCATAACATGTGTCTCGTTCCCCTGGATTCTTTAATGAGACTAGTTCTGCTCTTTTTTTTTTTTTTTGATGAAATTCTTGTGTTGATTAATGAGATACCTTGGTGAAATATGCAACCTTGGGTTTTGTATAAAATAAGCATCTTTTTTGAGCCATTCTCACATGCCCTGGGAATGCTATTCATTTTTTATAAATGACGGATACAATTTATCATGTTTTGAAGTATATGTGTGTACATACTTATGTATGCATACATAAACTCTAGCTAATTAACATGTACAAATGCACCCCTGTTCTCTAAACCTATGACATACAGATCACATTGGAAAAATATCCCAGGCAAGGCAAGCTATACAAGATTACACAAGAATATTATTTTTTTAAATCACAGACCCAAGTCATATCCAGGAATCCTAATTCTTGAAATCAAAGGTAATTCTCAAGAATATGAATTTTAATAAAGCCTTCCAGGTATTATGGTTTTAATGTAAAATACTTCCCACACACATTTGTATTTTAACAATGCTCCCCAGATACTTGTATTGGTTTTGAAGTTGAGAACCTCATTAGTGGAGTTGGGGCACTGGGAGCAGTCCTTTGAAGGTAATAGATGAGTGCTGCCTCTAGCACCATGCCCTGCTCATTGCTCTGCCCCCATTTAAAGAAGCTGAATTTGCAAGCCCTTCCCCACTGTGATAGACTGAAATACCCTGAAACCATGAGTTAAAATAAACCTTTTCTTCTTTGAGTTGTTTCAAGTGGTTATGTTGTCATAGCGACTAATACAAAAGGCAATTGTTATAGGAAAATAGGCTTTTAATTCTTCATAGATCTCATACTGACTACATGACTGTAAATCACTGAAATGATACTTTGGACTAATTGTACAAATGCTAGGTTGTGAGTATCAGTGGGAGTCAGTAAAAGTCTTAATTTTAGTGTCTTGTGCCCTAATGTTCTAAAGGCTAATGTTAAGAAACTTCCTTTCACATCTCTGCTTCTATTAAAGACACTAAATCTATTCATCCTCAGTTTTACTTGCATGATGACTTCTCTGAAACAAGAGGTTGCTATGGAGATTACAACTTGTCTTTAAGGCGATTGACAGTCTCCAGTTAGTTATGAGTGAAAGCAATAGAGACTAGAGACAAACTGTTGTAAGGTTTCCTGTGTCTTGAAATGTAATGTGAACTTTCAATGACATTGTTACCAGGTGAAGTCAAAAAAGGTTTCCTTCAATTCCTCTTTCTTTAACTTACGTGCTCAGATCACCTCCCCCCCCCCCATTTTTTTGTAAACTAACAGGATTCAAACCGTTTGAATATTTACTATTGACTAATCTCCAGGAAAGATAGTGTTTTCCAAGGTGCCCCATATCCTTGAAAGTCTTAAAGACTGATACAGTATGAAAGTATGAACAGCTTAATATAACATTGTGCTCACTGTAGCCACCCAGCAGCCACAGATGAACTGAGTCATGTCACAAAGCAAGCTGAGCAGGCAGTCTATTCTTCTAAGTTCCTGTAGGAAGTTGTATGTAAAGCCAGGGCACGCAGTCAGAGAAGATGACTCCATTTGGGTCCTTAAGGTCCAGTGGTAAACAAGATCTATTTGGCCTTCTCAAGATTGAGAAGGACACAGCTCCCCAAACTCATTTTGTTACTGAGCAGAGTAAATTCTTTCTTTCCCAGATTCCAGAAAACTTGGTCAAAGCACAAGATTCCAAGCATTAGTTTATGAGGATCTCCATACAGTTGTCAAGAATTAATAGCAGAAAAAGTGGAGTTTCATTCACTCATAATCTCAAAACCAGAATTCAAAATTCAAGATATTAGCAAGGGCAGAATTTTTTTTTAAGTACTTTAGCCCCTGTATTCTCTCTTATACTACCAACTTCCTATTTTCTTCTGTATTTGATGGCACTACTCTGCTTTGAAGCTTTTCTCATATTGCATATCTCCTAGAACATGTATGCTTCTTGTCTTTGTGATATTGTCTTATTTCAGGGAACATAGTGATCTCTAGTTTATGTATTTCTTTCCTGAGAACTACATGATTTCATTCTTCTTTATGGCTGAATACAAGAACATCTGTAGACATGCACACTTGATTCATTCAGTCACCGATGTGCACCTATGCTGATTCAATAAAATGTCTTTCCTCAACAGTGCAGCAATAAATATGGCTATACAGGAATACCTACATCAAATTGAATTTGATGGTGTAGGGCATATGCCCCAAAGTGTTATAGGCAGGACATATGGTTGCTCTACTAGTAATTGTTCTACAAGCTCCAATACTCATTTACACATCTAAGATGACTTATATTCATATGATCAAAACATGAAGGATCTGATTTACCTGCTTTCTCAAAAAAAAAAAAAAAGGTTGTATTTTCCTTTTTTTTTTTTTTTTTCCTAGTGATAGATATTCTAGATATTCTGACTGGAATGAGAAAGACTTTTGATATGGTTTACAATTTTCCTGGTAGTTAAAAACTTGAAATTTTCTCCATATTTTATTGGTCATTAAAAATGGTCTCTACAGTTCATTTACCATTTTATTGGTTGTGTTCTTTGCTGTTTCATTTGAGGAAATAGTAGCCAAACAATGTATTCCATTCTGTAAAAAAAAAAAAAATCCCTTGGAGCTGTTGATTCTTCTAATGGACAAGAAATTATTAATTTAATGTGCTCTCATTTGTAGTACTTATTGGTATCCCATGAGTTATTGTTGTCCTAGTCAGAAAGTCATTGCTCATGTGTATATCTTGATGTGGTTTTTCAATAGTGGTTTCAAAATTGGGAGTCTGACATTAAAGTCTTAAAGTCTTTGATTTTCAATTGATCCTTATGCAGACTGACAGATCTAGTTCCAAACTTCCAATGAAGATGGCTGATTTTTCAAATCTCATTTGTTAAAGAATCTGTCTTTTTATCCATGATCTGATTGAGACACCTTTGCTAAGAATCATGGCTGCAGTCATCTAATCTGTAGGATCTAATGTGTGTTCCATTGGTCCGCATGTCTGCTTTTGGACCAGTACAATAGTGTTTTTGTTACTGTGTCCATTATATAATTTGAAAAGTTTGAAGGCTGGTGGTCTGATATTTTCAGTGTTACATTTTTGCTTAGGATTTCTTTGTCTATTATATGTTTCAGTATATAATTTTAAGGTTACATTTTTCATTTCTGTGAAGAATGTTATTAGAGTTTGGATAGAGATTTCATTGAGTCTGTAGATCACTTTTAGTAATAAATGTTTATTACCCAGCAGTGTTTATTCTCTCAATGTATAAATATGAGAAATCTTTCCATATTCTACTGGACCCAATTCCTACTTTTAGGGCTTTGGAATTTTCACTTTGGATGTTTGGCCAGTGCTTGATTTTAGAAGATTTTTCAATAATTCATCATTTTTTCATTTTCTTAACTGAATGAATATATTATTTTCACTTAAGTATGTTTACTCATTATACTTACTTTCATTTCTGTAATTTTTCCAGTCATATTCTTTTTCTATTCTTTCTTGAAATATTCTTCCTTAGTTATCCACAAGTACATTTTCTATAATGTGAGTCATATACTTTGTTGGTCTTAAGACTTATGAGTTATCTTTTAACAATTAGAAATATGCATTTAATTCAGATGTCTTATTATCACCTTTAGTACTGTTTTTGTTCTTATAAAACTGTATGACATTGTTTTTTTCAGGTATTTTGTTTTTCCTGTCAAATTTAGGCAATTCTGTTGTGACTTAAAATTTGAAATATGTTTTTATGGGTTTTGTTTTTAACATTCAGTTACATGAAACTTCTGATATCCACTTTTTTTTTTTTTGGTATATATAAGGGAATTTAAGGCCAAATGTACCAGCAAGACTTGTTGAGAAACCAAATTTTTCAAGTTCTAATATCTCCTCTAATCAGAAAGAGTTATAATATACACCTCAGTGTACTTCAGAGCTTCTTACTTTGTCTTTTTAATCTGTATTTTATGCCAATATCATTATTTGCTAATTAGGGTAGTTTTTAATATTTGTGATGCTGAATAGTTCATGTAGCGCTCACTCATGATAACCAGATATTCTAACATTAACCTACATTCAAAACCAAGTTCACTATTATGCTTGTTTAGTGAATTAGTATATATTTTACCATTTGATGGGAAACCTTCTAGTCTTGGTTACTCTTTGAGAATTAATTTTGGTGTCCTTGAAACATTTCTTTTTCACATAAATTTCAGTTTATTACATTTGATTTAATGTGTTTTCTAGATGTTAATGTAATTAGAATTAAATGTATGCATGGAGAGGTGGGATGTATATATTTAATAAGAATACATTCATTCTGTTACCTGAATTTATTGCATATAGCATTTGACTATTTTATTTTTAAGAAATAAAACACAATTTTATTCTTGGCCTAGGAATGTGTCCCTTTTGTTAAGATCATCTGTAGGTATATTTATAATATTATTGTGGGAGACGATTTTAATCTTAAGTAGCACTATTTTATTATTAATACTAAGAAACAAAATTAAATATTTTTGTTGATATTATAACCAGAAAGCATGCTGAGCTATATTGTTGAGTCTATTAATTTGCCTAAACTTTATATTGGTTTTGTTATGCTGAGAATAGTATTATTTTCACATAATGGCATTTTTGTCTTCTTCAGTCATTAGAATGTTTACTTTCTTTATGCTTTTATTTATGTATTAAGTTTAGTTTTCAACATTGAATATCAGGGAAGTATGACCATATATATCTTTTCCGTGGGTTTAGTTATAATTCTATTTTTTAAATAATTACAGATACCATTTGCTGTAGAATATTTGTTAAAATTGTTGCCAAGTGAGGTACATTGTGTTGTATCTGGGTAGTCATCTATTTGGCTTCTTTACACCATATTCGACGAAGAAGAACTTAGGTCATGCAATGAATATATAATCAATAGCAAAGATGAAGAGCACAAAAAAGCTAGTGTATAATTTTATGGCACACTATAAATGAGGCCTTAGGCTAGAATCAAAGGTTAAATAGAATAGAGACAAATATTCAAGGTCATACCACTTTCCTCACTGCCTGGTAGAGTCTTAAACTTGGCTCCAAGGCTGAATAAACAACTGATGAGCTACTCAGATAGAATTCTCAACCTCATCCTGTAAGCTGTAGCTTGAGCTCTGTGATCCAGGTATACATTAGTTGGTCTCTTTGACTTCCCTGCTCTTGTCTAGAATATGGTATGACTGCATTTGTATAACATGCCGCTGTGATTCCTACTCCCTATTTTATTTCTAGCTGATCATTGGCAGTCTAGTCCTACTGATACAGAACTGTACCCTAAGAGAAGTGCATTCATTGTTAGAGGAAGGTGGACCCCACAGCTGAAATCACAGGCTCTGGGAAATCTTTTCACTGTGGCAGATGTATAGAAAAAAAACACATCAGACAAAACCAACTTTCTTAACATTTAATGTAGGATTTTAATGTTTTGAAGTTCAAGAAGGTATTTCAGCCTCAGTTCTGTGTTCTGAGATTATTGTTAATAACCTCTGATCTGTATACAACTGGAACTTTTTACATTCTGTGAGGGGAGCTAAATTAATGGTGCCTTTTTCTAGTTTTGCTGAAACTCAGATAGATAGGTACTTTAAAAACAAGGGCAGAGTACCATATAGATCACATGATATCAAGATTTTTTTTTATTATTGTTATTAGATATGATTTTGAAGCACAGTACTTTACAGAGCTGAAAGCAAAGTTACTGTGGTGGAACTAAATACTGGAGATATTAAATTCACCAAGAGAGCCCTATGTCTATTCCGAAGACTCACTTGATTCCTAAAGCATTGTACAAGGTCATGGTAAAATCTTTCACTGAGCTATAGACTCATTCATCCATTACATCACTAGTTTAAATGAACTGTTCCTTAATGTTTCCCATTTACCAGTTTCCATGATAAATAATCCAATTATGAATTCATTAAGCCCTAACAATTTTATTATATATACAATTACTGACAATATATTTTCTTAAAAGCAAACTTCATTTAACCTCGAGTATTTAAAAATGCTTTATAAAAATGGTTATCCATGTCTTAGAATGCATTTTTCTCGATGCCTTCTCATTCCTATTGAAGATACATGCCAGATAGTTCTTCTAACTATATTCAAAGAACCAATTCTAGTAACTGAAAAATAAAACATTTTCAATTCTGGAATCATCTACTCTATTCTCTTTACATATACACTCAACCTATACAACAAAATAATTTTTTTCATTGTATGGTATTGACACAGAGGTTTATTGTTGTTGTGGTGGTGGTGGTGGTGATGGTGGCAGTGGTGGTTTTGAACAATATGAAACAACATGCATGCTCAATTTCGGTGACACTCTTTTGTTGGGTCTGGGAAGATTTACAATTATATATTAAGAGTTTCTTGAATTTTACGTAGCTATTTTACACTTGACTGTAATGTTGTTAATATTTTAACAGCTATGGTTGAATACTATTAAAAGCATATATTTTATATGGTTAACAGTTTCTTAACAGTCTAAAGAATATCACAAGATTAATCATGATGACAATACAGTTTAGCGGAGAGGAGCTTGAAGGAGAGTTACTCAGTGGTTTCTGGATTTGTGTTATTTTTCTACATGAAACAATAAAAGCTTTCCTGTGAGTCTGCATTTTATTTTATTTATTTTATTCTTTTATATTTTATTTACAATTCAGATGCCATCTCCTTTCCCCATTTCCCCTCCCTAGGGAAAATGCCTATCCCATGCCCCCTTTTCCTTTTTACTTTTATACAATTTTTTTAAAATGTTAGTCAAAGGCTTTATAAGTTTGGTAATGCTCAATCAGAAGTGTAGCCCAATGCTCAACCTAGATATATAAACTGTCTTTGACTGGTGGAGACACGTGAACATCTGCCTCCATGCCCCCTCTCTTTCTCTCTCTTTCGCTCTCTCATTACCTTGCTTCTCCTCTCCTTCATCTTCTCCTCTCCTTACTCCATCTCTTCCTATCAGTGCTCCTTCCCCCTTAGCTCCTCCTACATATCACTCTTCCTGTTAAAATAACACTTTTCTCTCAAAATACAATTAGAGCATAATTATTCCTATTTGTACCAGTGAGGTACAAGATAATCCTAATACCCAGTCCATCATTTTGTCGACTAGCCAGAACCTCTGTCGTCTCTCCTAACTAAAACACTTAATTTTGAACCTGGCTGTTTTTCTTGACTTTAGAATGAATGTCAGCTGAAAACCATCCACTCAGATTCTTTCTCTCAAAGTAAATAGCCAGGATTGGCTATGAGACTATAGGTCTTCAATCCCATCAGAAATCTAGAATGACTGAGTTAACTGAAACTATGGGACGCACAAAGCACGAGTCTGCATTTTATTAACTTTGCAGTTTCATTTTCACTTGAAGAGAATTAGAAAAGAAAAATTTTAAAATTTTTCTAGTCATTTTAAAAAATTATTTAATATTTTTGAGATCACATCATAATTATATAATTTCTTCCTTCCCTTTCCTTCCTTCAAACCTTTCCATATACTCTGCCTTGCTCTCTTTCAAATCCATGGTCTCTTTATCCATTGTTTATACCTACATGTATGCATGTGTATATGATATGTATGTATATGTACACATTTATTTCCTATATGCCATAAGTACAACTTGTTCAGTATGTATAAAATGTATATATATTGTATATTTTTCAGGGATGACTGACTGAAATTAGACAAGCAATCAGTATATTCATCCCAGAGGAAGACTATTTTGCCCCTCAATATTCCTTAGTCACTTGTAGTTGTTTATGTACGGTTGAGGTCTCCTGGGCTTTCCCCAATCCATGTTTTGATGCACTTTTGATATTTCTTTTGGTTTTAAACTCTGATTTTTGCCTTTTATATTTTCACTAATATCCGGAAAGCAGAAACAGTCCCTTGAAGCATTGTGAAATTCTCTTCTGCAATTGAGATACAGCTTTGTATTCAAAAACTGTCTATGTCATTATCATTCACCTTTGGATTATACAGAGTGGTGGCTCCCTCAATATAAAGGCGTAACACAGTACAGGCCAAGATACTGGGGAAATGGATCTCATCTGTTTGATCTCAAAGAAGAAGTGGAGCAACACACATAACTTTATTTTGGTGGCTCTCCATTCTGACAGAAGAACAAATAAGCAGAATGATTGAAAGCTAGCTAGCTAGGTAGCTCAGAAAGGAGCAATGAAAACTCATCAAAATGTTACTGGGTTTTTAACTATGTTTGGGATGTTTGCATTTTTGTTGTTGTGTTGGAATGGTACATCAGTGATTGGCCTAAATAGTTGCTCACTGTCTTCTCCCTGCATCCATTATCCATTTGTCAAATAACATGCCACTTTGTGGCTTCCATCTGAGATAGGTACTACTTTGGGTGACTGAATATGGGGAAGAGAAAGGACGTGCAAAGAGTCCTTTTCTTCTCTATTGGGATATTCCAACACCAAAACCCTCCTATTGTGAACATTCCCCAGGCTCACAATTTCCATGTAAATTATAATGTAATTTCCTACACTTTCATTAGGGAAATACAATGTCTTATAATACATTCCTTTGTGTAAATTAAAAATGATTAAATAGAGAGATAATTTTGGACAATAGCTTTTGTGAAAAAAAAATCTGACCCCTTGAAAAGTGGCAACTTAATAGTTGTGGTGACTTGCAGACTCAGTGACTATGGGTAATTCAAAGAATGAATTAGTCTTAAGACTTCCCAAGTAAATATAAAGAATACGTGAAAGGAAAAAATAACCCACATTCTTCACATGCATTATTATTTCTAAAAAGCGTGAATATATTAAATGTAATGTAAAACTCAAAATATTAGATCAAAGAAGAATATCCAAATAATATATAATGATTACACTTCAAGCCATGGTATTTAAAGTGTCATATGTTTAATTGGAACAGCAACCTCTGATCAGTTGATTTTGTTGTTACAAGAATGTGGTGCGGGGCTGGAGGGGGCAGAGCTGGAGCGAGTGGGGCCAGAGAGAAAGGGAGATGGGAAGGGGAAAAAAAAGAATGTGGTGGCATGAAAATCAGCAACTCTACATTCTTCCTTGCTAACACCATTCAAATTCTTTTTCTTCATTTTTACCCCATTGGAATACTATGATTTATTGGATGTTGATATGAGTTTTTAATATGAAAAGTATATGAAATCTACCTTATCTAGTGGATGTATAAAATAGGTGTCATCCCAAATCAAGTATATCAGTAATTATCCCAAACCAAATGAGTTCTGTTCTATACTGGGAAGATATTGTCACAATATGCCGCTGTGAGTATCATCACTCTGTTGTATACTGTCAATATGATTATTTTCTGGAAGATGAGTTTTGTCTCTGCCTTTCGAGATTCTGGAGCTGTTTGGTAAAGTACTGCAGCTCAGAGGAGTACTGAGCAAAGGTAAAAAGTCACGGCAACATATGATCTTTTAAATGTAATTGAAGAAGTTGTGAGACATGCGAGAGCTAGCTTGTTGCTGGCATAGGGGTTGCTTTCCAAACTGCAAAGCTAGTAATTAATAATACATTAATTAATGATACAAATAATTTAAAAATAATTACTACTGCTGTTTCTATTTTCTTTTCACTTTGTGGAAAACTAATGCCAAGTCTAGGATTTTTCCAACAATGATCGTATTCCAAATGAAAAGAGCTAGAAACTCCCCTGGAACGAGGGGTAACTCCTCTGCATTAGGAGTCGCATGTGTCCTTCTTCCTTGCAGTATTGCCTCAGACTCAGATCACTCACACTGCTGTAGAACACTTGCCGCATGCCAGGCACTGGGCTTGTAAATCAAAAACCATACCCTACCTCCAGAAAGTCACCATAAATATGTGTGCTGCCATGCCTGGATACAAAACTCCTTTCTTGTGCTTCATAATTTAATGGCTAAATACAGATAAAACATATTTAATCAATGAACTATTTGGGCCATGAGCCAATATCCACTCCTTTGTAAACAGAGATTTTAGTGTTATTTGTCATATTCCCTGAGGTTTAACAATTTTTAAAAGGAATCTCGGGAGCAATTTAGAATAAAGGTGTACTCGTATCTTAGATGTCAACTTTTTTTTTTAACTTAGTATGAACTACTCTATCGTTGACACATGCTACATTTCAAATACACTTCACTAATACAATATTTCTTTTTGGGTGAAGAAGATAATCTTTATATTTGTACTAATTTTGCTATTTCAAGTAAATATGCTAAATAGTAGCAGTGAAAGAAGAAAACATATTTAATTATACAAACAATCAATATATATAATACTAAGGAAGAGTTCTGAGTAGCTTTTTCCATTTCTAAGAGTTTAATTAAAATGAATGAACTGAAAATTTATTAATAACTTAATAATTATATTTAAAGCATTTGCTTCCTGAGAAGAGTGGTTATGCCCATATATGAAAAGGGAAGTACAATCAAACAGAAGAAATGTATTGAAATTGATCCATGAGGACTTAACTATAAAAAAGAAAACTGGCTGAATTAAAGATTGAGAAGTGTTTCATGTTAATTAATACTGTTTTACTTCCTATGGAGTTGCAATCTCCTTCAGCTCCTTTAATCCTTCCCCTAACTCTTCCACAGGGGTCCCCAGTTGGTTGTAAGTATCTGCATCTGTCTTAGTCAGCTGCTTGTAGAGTGTCTCAGAGGACAGCCATGCTAGACTCCTGTCTGCAGCACAACATGGCACCAGTAATAGTGTCAGGGTTTGGTGCCTGCACATGGGATGGATCCACAGTTGAGCCAGTCACTGGATGGCCTTTCCTTCAGTGAATTTTGTAGGTAAATGGATGGAACTAGAAAATATTATCCTGAGTGAGATAACCCAGACTCAAAAGGACTGATAAGTGTATATTAGCCAAAAGGTACAGAATACCCATGATACAACTTACAGAGCATAGGAAGCTTAAGAAGAAAGAAGGCCCAAGTGTGGATACTGCAATTCCACTTAGAAGAGGAAACAAAATAATCACAGGAGGCAGAGAGCAGGAGGTACCTAGGTGTGAGAGGAGAGGGAAAGGAGAAACCGGGCAGGATTGGATATGGAGAGAGAAAAGGAGAGAAGCCCAGAGTGCCAGGAGAATGAATGGAAATGTGTAGCAGGGGTTATTGGGGATGAGGTAACTTCTAGAAAGTCCCAGAGACCTGGGATGTAAAAAGTTACTGGGACTCAATGACAATGACATTAGCCAAAATGTTCAACAGCGGGCAGATGGAACCTAAAGATACCACCTCCAGCAGCTAGGCACGGGTACACTTAAGACATGAGGCCACACACCCATGTTCAAAATTTTTGACCCAGAATTGTTTCTGTCAAAGGAAATGCAGGGACAAAATGGAGAACAGACTGAAGGGTTGATACTTTTAAATCAAGTTTTCATTTGTGAAGCCTTCCCATGGATCATGGAGTCTTTTCTGTCCTATGAGTCCCATATCCTACTGACAACCTAAGATATACATTAAAATATAACCCTCTGGTGTTTCCTGAAAACAAACATATCTCTACCTAGTTTTTCTGTGACAAAAACACTAACTTCAAATATCCCAATTTCCTATTTCATGACACCCAAGAATATTCCTTAATTTAAGGTTGAAAACTGCCATAATTCCCTTCATTGAGAGTTTGTCTCCCCATCAGTGAGATCTATCTTATACAGCGATACTATTTTTTTAAAAAAATAATTGTGATTTTCATTTTCTTGCTTTTAAACTCTTTGAATAAAGGTAAATTCTTCTCACTGAACATTTCTTTGTCTTTTTCTATTCTTATTAATATATGTTAATTATACAAAATGAACCTCAGTAGGGCATTTCAATACATATCCATCAATACCAGCCATCATAGGTGTCCTAGATAGTGCTCTACGAGTAAGCTATCTTGCTTACCAACTACTATCTTCTGCATGAGCAGATACACTTGATCTGCTACCTTGAGGCAAACCACAAGAAACACCACACAGACTATCTCTGATTGTTGTACTAAAGGATCTTATGCCATCTGAATTCTTATCACTTTAATCCGTCAAACTAGAATATGCCACACATAAAAAATAGTGAGCATAAATTCTTTACAGCTCATTTTGCAACTTTTTCATTTCATCTTACTTATACATAATAAATATATTTTATGGCTTGTTCTGTTACCATTGCTTTTTGCATATAGGAACATCTATCTTGAAATCACGAGTCACATCCTTTTACTGATCCTCATTAAAAAGACAGCAAAAAAATGAAAGTTCCCCACTGTGTCTGTTACATGTGCAACCCTTGATTGTGGACTGCATGCTACTAATCTCGAAAAGAACACTGAGACATATAAATAATGTTTTCAGCAAATATTTTTATTCTGGTCTTAATTTTATAAGCTAACTTTTCATGTGATCCTTCCCAACTTTACTTTAATAAATAAAACCTTTATCAAAACCTTAATTTCACCTACAAGGATGTTTAGAGAGATACCTGCCATAAGAAGGACACTTGATGTGACATGGTCTTTTCCTCAGTGTCTTTTTCCCTATGACTACTTGTGGTTACAAAGCTTTAACCTAGACTATGTTATTCATACAGGTGATTCAGAATACTTGCTCATGTGGTTCTCTTGTAATTTCATACTTATAAGGTGTCTTGGAATCAAAGAGGTCTTTTTTAAAAAAAGTAAAGCAAGCATCTTCATTATTTATCAAACCCTTCTTTTTGTCTGTGAAAACGTATCCATGTTACCATGGCTATTATTCTATTCTCATTAAATATTTAAATGACACACCCATTCTGAAGTTTTCACAACAGCAATACTTCTAAAGTATACAACTAGGCCTCATTTTAAATTTTTGACAACTCCATACATATATACAAGTATTTTGATTCTACTGACCTCCCATTGTCCTTTCTTAACCCTCTCCTACTCCATCTGATACCAATCTTTCCTCCATTTAGTTTCCCATGTTTTGTTATATGTAATGCTTTCAGTTTAATTGTTTTATTTTTGTATGAGAATGAGTAAGAATCTAATTTACATACTGGAGCATGAACAACTTACCAGTGTATATTCTAAAAAACAAAAGAATTCCTACTTATCCAGCAACCATTAACTGTCTATGGTTCTTCAGGGAGAGAAGGGACTGCATGAGCCTGTACCCTATCTGTCTTAGTTAGGGTTTTACTGCTGGGAACAGACACCATGACCAAGACAACACTTATAAGCACAACATTTAATTGGGGCTAGCTTACACGTTCAGAGGTTCAGTACATAATCATTAAGGCAGGAACATGGAAGCATCCAGGCAGGCATGGTTGAGTAGGAAGTGAGAGTTCCACATCTTCATCTGAAGGCTCCTAGCAGAATATTGGCTTCCAGGCAGCTAGGATGATGGTCTTTAAAGCCGACACCCACAGTGACACATCTATTCCAACAAGGTCATACCTCCTAATAGTGTCATTCCCTGGGCCAAGCATATACATTCCACTCTCTGGCCCCCATAAGCTTGTTTAATATATGAGTTTGTGGGGATATACTTAAACATTGCATAATGCAAAATGCATTTAGTCGAACCACCAACATCCCCATAGTCTATAGCTGTCTCAACAATGTTAAATGTTCAAAGTTCAAAGTCTCTTTTGAGATTTAGCAATCACTTAACTGTAATCCCCAATGCAATACAGGATATCAGCCGTGAAAACTCCAAACTCTGCATCCCCATGTCTGATGTCAAAGCAGTCTTCAGATCTCTAACTCCTTTTTCATCTTTGTTGACTGTAACAAACTTCTTTCTCCTGGGCTGGTTCCACTCCTTGTTAGGAGCTTTCTTCAGCTATCTGCTCCATTGGGGTCTCCAAGGCCAATTCAATGGTACAGTTTGTTGTTTCTATGTCTGGGATCCACACATGATCTTTTGGACTCCTCCAAAGGGCTGGTTTCAACTCTCCAGCTCTGTCCTCTGTCCTCTGTAGTACTCTATGCTCAGGTTGACCCACCACACACCTCGTACCAACTTCTGTCTTAGTAAGGTTCACAGAACTTATGGAATGTCTCTCTATATTGAGGGAATTTATTGTTATGACTTATAGTCTGTAATTCAACTAACCCAACAATGGTCAGCTGTGAATAGGAAGTCCAAGAATCTAGTAGTTGCTCAGTCCCACAAGGCTTGGTGTTTCAGCTGGTCATCTGTAGAAGTAGGTTCCAACAGATGTACTAGCAAGTAAGTGCAAACAGGAAAAGACAAGTGAATCTTCCTTCTTCCAATGTCCTTATACAGGTCTCTAGAAAGTGTGGCCCAGATTAAAATTGTGTACTACCATGCTTGGATCTGGGACTTGCTTTGTCCCAAGCTGACCTTGAACTCACAGATCTTCCTGCCTCAATCTCCTGGGATTAAAGGCCTGTACTTCCTTGCCTGGGCCTAAGGTTTTCATGGCCACTCTGCCTCAAGATCTCCTTGCAAAAATCCAAGTCAGAAACTTTTGTTTTCCAGCCTCAAGATTTGGATCACAGGTGAGCCGTCCAATTCTGGGTTGTAGTTCATTCAAGATATAGTCAAGTTGACAACCAGGAATAGCCATTACAATCCACCCCTCGTCAACTTGGCACAAATAATACCTCATGTTTAAATGAAACAATAACCAGGCCATAAATATGCCTAACATGATTTAACCTTTCCTTGTACAGTTGCAAATGCATTTGTAAATGTACAGTAAATAGGTCGATGTCCCTTGGGAACATCCTTTTAGTATCTCAACTTAAATGCCAATTGATACTAAAGAAATTGGAAGAAAGCACAAATATCTATACAAATGTGTTCTTAACAAAATAAAACAGAAGCATTCATATTACTTTATAATACTCATTTCTGCACCTGGTCACATGGTCTTACCTTTCTCTACTACCTAGTCTTTGCCAATTAATGCCCTTATTTTAACTGCTGACACACTCTGAGGCTAAGACTTGAATTTTTGCTGTGTTTCAGCCAACCTTATGATGAGGATTTCAGTTTGATTTTTCTGCAACTTGAGCTTTATGAGTGCTGCAGAGAAGATTCTCTTCAAGGGCCCATTTAGAAACCTTTAGATTTGGATATGGAGCCATTCAATTTTATCACACAATTCATTCTTTTCCTTCATCAATTTGTCCAGAGATACTAAGAGCAACAGGCCAGCAAAGTTATTTTTTTTGTTTTGTTTTCCTTCAAATTGTAGAAAATTTTATATACCAGGTCACCTAATTCATTACCAGTTGCAATTGATAGATCAAGATAATCAAAGGCATTAAGTTCTTTTAGGTTCAAATAATTTCCACTGCAGGCCTTCAAACTTCTCTGAGCTCCCAGGACAAAGAGTATCTGGGGAGGTTTCAGTGGTTGAAGTTGACAGTGAATTAGAAGGTGCTGGCAAATTACTAAGGCAATTCCAGATTTTTAAATTTTTGATTCTTCCTCATACTTCTGCTCCTTTAGAACCACTTCCAGTACCAACTTCTGTCTTAGTCAGGGATTTTGTGCTGTGAACAGACAGCATGAGCAAGGCAACTCTTAAAAGGACAACATGTAATTGAGACTGCTTACAGGTTTAGAGCTTCAGTCCATTATTACCAAGGTGAAAGCATGGCAGCATCCAGGAAGATGGTGCAGGAGGAGCTGAAAGTTCTGCATCTTCATCTGAAGGCTGCTAGCAGAATACTGGCTTCCAGGCAGCTAGGCTAATGCTCTTAAAACCCATAGCCACAATGACAAACCTATTCCAACAAGGCCACACCTCCTAATAGTGCTACTCCCTGTGCCAAGCATATACAAACCATCACACTATCCAACATGAGATACTGAAGAGTCCAGGGTTGTACCATGCTTGCACAGGGAACTGCAGCTTCTGCATTTCCTGATTGCAACTAGCATGCCATATGTAGTAAACAGGTTTACAGAGCACCTTTCTCATATTCTAACTCTTACCTTCTTTCTACCCTCTTTTTCAAGAAGTCCCCTAGGCCTTAAAAAGTGTGATATAAATATTTTGTTTAGGTCCACCATTGTCATATTTCCTCAGCATGTTGATCAGCTGTGAGTTTACATTAGTCATTACCCACTCTATAATAGAAACTTCTCTCATGAAGACTAAAAACAACATCCATCTGTGGATATAAGCAAAAAATATTTAGAAGGCAGATTGACAACATGAACATTTAGCAAAACAAATACCCCCCCCCCCCAATAAAAAAAAAATCTTAGGTTTTTGACCACATTTGCAAAACCTGGAATTTTTTTCTTCCATGGAGTAGGGGGTCTTCTATCCAATCAGAAAGTAGTTAGTTACCTCACAAGTAGTCATAACATTATTTCAACAATTGGCATATCTTGCCTGGTTAGTTGATACTATATGGTGCAAATAACTCCCCATTTTAAATTAGAGATAGCCTGAATGACTTCAGAAAATATTAAAATCCCCTTAGCATATCTTGGCAAGCTAATCCTGACGTGATTCTCCTCCATTTTTCCTAGTATAAGTCTTCTGCATATCCCATATCCACACATTTACTTCTTATAAGATTACCGTTTAGTCTCAGAATATACATACATATTATTTGTGTTGATAAAACTTACTAGGCAAGTCTTTTTCCATGCTTGGAACACCATTTCCCACTTGACTTGAATGTGTAACTCATTCTAGTTAGAAGAACTGAAACAAAAAGTTAAGCCTTGTGTGTATCTCTTCTGCTCAGTGTTTTGAAAGAATTTAGGATTAGCTGTTCATTTATACTAATTATATTCACTTAATATTATTTGTATTTTACAAGTTATATAAAATTAAACTTCCCTGATGTCCTTTAAATAGGATATTAACTGATTAAGTACACATAGGTTGACAAAAATAAAAGCTTTCCGGTTTATATCGTCTATCAGAAGCCTTTTTCTGTCACAACTAGTTTTGTCAAACTAAATAGAATTAGCTTGCTAAACTTGTTCATTACATAGCACTGTAGAAACCACTGGAGAACGTTGTCTCTGCCTCTCTTCTATTTCCATTGAAAAAGGGAAGTTTGGTCTTTTCTTAGAAAAGAGAAAATACATTCTCCATCTCCTTATGAAAATTTTCCTAATAAACAGGAGTCTAATCTGGTAAGCCAGTGTTGAGAAATGAATGTACTTGTCTGTCATGGAGCTTTCTCTCTTCAGAGCTGCCCAGTTTCCTGGAGGCCACCATCCCATTGTGTGGCTAGCCCTGCTATGAACATAACTGGGAAGGTGTTTGCATTGTTAGAAACAATTTCACTGTATCCAGTTTAGTCAGAGGGAGAGAAAGAGGGAGGGGAGGGGGAGGGGGAGGGGGAGGGAGAGGGGGAGGGGGAGAGGGAGAGGGAGAGGGAGGGAAAGAGAGAGAGAGAGAGAGAGAGAGAGAGAGAGAGAGAGAGAGAGAGAGAGGTTTGTTTACCCTAAAAAGAAGCATTAGCTGTACTGCATTAGCTGTACTGTTTGGCTACAAATCAAAAGCTGTGTTTTTCAGCAAATATTGGACAGTAAAATGATAGTTTGCTTTAACCTTTTCTCTTCGTTATACTAGATTTCATTCATGTCTGAATCTGGACAGAGGGAAAAGACATTGTTAATTAATCCATTCCCGACTCCCAAAGCTCTAACTAAACTTATTACATAAGAAAATATAAAGCACATCTTACAGTAAGGAGCGTATTCATTCTAAATTAATTCAAGTTATTTTTGTTGAGTGTAATTATTTTTACTTTACAATTTTTAGCAAAATATACTCCAGACATAGTAAGAGTACACATTCAATAAAACATTGGTAGTATTTTGTAATGGCAATTAGCATTTTGGACTTGCTGAGCTCAATAATATGAACACCATTTAAGATAGTAGGGCAATGGTTAATTTTAATATGGATATCTACTTTCATGGAAGAGGTATACTCCATGCACACAGACCTTTTGGACAGGATGATAATAGGTTCATTTCTTTCTAAAAATCAATACTTCTTCACCAGGACCTACATTTAGAGTTCCATTTACATTTTACATCTTTAGCTTGTCCTTTGTTTGTTTTATTTTATTTTTTCCATTGCCCTAAACTTAAGACATATTTCTATTATCAATACCATGTGCATCAAGTGCCTCTGGCAGTTATCACTTTTAAGCAGCCTTTCCCATAATCACCATCAGGAGCAGTAAACTCATAAAAGGTGTCAAAATGATGGATGACTCTCCCCAGCGACCTTTGATGCCTCCAACATGCAGGCTGTGAGGAGATGGGAAATGAGGAATTGCACATAAAGCAATCTGTAGCAAGAATGCAAAGAGTCATACTCAACAAAATCATAGAAGCCTTTTTTTGTTATAAAAATAGCAAAATAAAAAGAAAGCATATGGGGAATACATAGGTCATTTTTAA
The DNA here is from genome assembly GCA_030674055.1 of Rhabdomys pumilio. Classification (NCBI taxonomy): domain Eukaryota; kingdom Metazoa; phylum Chordata; class Mammalia; order Rodentia; family Muridae; genus Rhabdomys; species Rhabdomys pumilio. Next base: position 28,396,629 of record JANHMN010000002.1, on the reverse strand, counting down.
ATAAGCATCAGTCTGATGCTCCTTTACAGACTCATTATTCTCTGAGGCCAGGGTACTACATGAGAAGGAACACAAAAGCCGAAATGAGCATCGCCATGGCTGTCTGCTCTGTGAAGGTCATCATGCAGTGTCTGCACTTAGCATAGTCCTCCAAGAAGAGAGAACTGTCCTACTGTGTGTGTGTGTGTGTGTGTGTGTGTGTGTGTGTGTGTGTGTGTGTCTGTGTCTGTGTCTGTGTCTCTGTGTGCGTGCATGCGTGCGTGCTTGCGTGTGTGTTTGTGTGTTTACTATCTTCTGGTAATTAAGCAATTATCCCAAGGTCACCAGTAGGGAAATGTCAAATACAGGATTCAATACTAAATCGATCTTTCTCAGACTAGTATGAGGATGAATTTGCAATATCTACAAAAACTCAAGAGAGCATCCGGTCTATTGTCCCTAAATGTGAAATTATAGCTGATGTTGTTATTACCTATGCCTATTTCTGTAGCATGTACGTAAAGATGCCCCAAATACCAGGACATGTAGTCATACCATCAGAAAATAGATCAGAAGTACCTGTTGTATGTCAGATATCAGTGGTCAAACAGCGAGACATACATGATTCCTGTATGAATCTATATAAATGATATCCAGACACTATATATGTATGAGAAAGTCAATCAGTCTTTGTATCATGTATTCATGTTTTAAGCAAATAAACTTAAGAACATTAAAACCTGCCCACACAGAAATCCATGACCCTGTGAAAAACTTTCTGTTTCAAATATCTCTGGAATTACAGTGGGTGTTACCTCACACTTTGGAGCAATCTGAATTAGCTTGATGCTGACATCTTATTACATTGTTATCCCTTTCTTCCCAACATTGACCAAACACTCAACTCAACAGCTGATACTACTGTTTTTAGCTCACATTATAAAATGTAGTCTCCCAGGAATCTCACAATGTTATTTGAGAAATCAAAGTCTCTTCTTAGGATTCTTATTCTCATTAATAAAGAATTTAAGAACAGACTCATGAGGTAGGAGGACAAATTTATTAGAATAAAAAAACATGTAGGAAAGGGAATGCTTAAAGCTAGGCTGCCTGGAGGAGCAAAATGAGGGAGAAGAATAAAGAAATCTGTGACTCTTTTGAGATAAGCGTAGGGGTTTGGCAAGCAGCTACTTGGCAAAAAGGCAGAGAAAAAAAGCAAGCAAACAAACAGATAAACAAACAAAAAAAACTTATAAGAATGAGAAAAAAATACTTAGGCTAGGCAGCATCCAAAAGAAAGAGAACAAAGAGAATAAAATGTGGTGTTACACAAAGAGCAAGAATTCTGGGAAGTAAGAATACATTATTCCATTAAGGAGGTAATTATGCACCTCCTCATCTTTTTATCATGGTATTAGATGAATTTGCTTTTCTCAGGGTTGGTTTCTTAGTCAGGTGACTGAGTGGCCTAACTGGCTTAGCTATTAGCCAGTAGTTTCCTTTCTCTTGACCAAGAGAGAATAGCTTTCACTCATAGAACCCCAATGCTGACCGTATTGGGACTGAAAGAATATTGCATTACCATGTCCTAATGGAGCCAGAGGCAAATGTTTCTCCCCTTCAACTCTACTGCTCATTTTTCATAGAGAAACAAGCCATGACCTTGGGGGTGGCCTGAGGAGCAGAACCATGTCTCTCTTATTTTTATTTACCTGTCACTTTAGAACTTTCTGCCCTTGAGTGTCCAGTGCCAACATAATGCATTTTCCTGAGCCAGATAAGATTTTATAATAAGTATTCAATGAATAAAAGTTTTGTGTTTAAAGACAAAACTAGAAAATAAAAAAATGGAGGAAGGTTTAGAGCAGTTACAACTGTGGATGTGGATTGTGTCTTCAAGTTTTTATGCATTTCAGTTGCTGAGTGATGTGAAGAAAAGGATTGATCACCTACAACATCATAATAAAAAGATTGGCTTGAGCTGTGACATTGGGAATCTGAAACTTTGTTATGGGTTTAGAACCCCCAAAAGCTGTAGGGATATCTGAGAGGTTGTGACCTGGGCTTGTAATTGTGTAATCACCATCTTAAGACTCAGAAGCCAGTCATTGTAAATATTTCATGCATTTGAATGACTTGAGGATGACTTTTAGAGACTTTCTTCAAAGGGAGGAGAACGCTAATTTTAACATGAATTTTAAAGTATCAAAGAAATATCTAATATTGTGATAACTGTGTAATAGCTTCAAATATACTATGTTCATCTGGTTGCTCCTAATGTCTTCAGCTTTAAACCACTAAAGCATACTGATGTCCCTGCCTGAGATTTGAGCCATTGGAGGCTAAATCAACTGATAACTTCCAAATTTCTTTCCTGCCCTTCAACGTTTGAAGTGTAAAATATAAAACTCCAATATTCTCCTATTAATTTATCAGCACTCCTCCATTTGGCAGTTGATATTTTGTATTTTATATTGTATCATCTCTCCCATTTAACTGTAGGCTATGGAGTAGAGGAAAAGGAAGAATAAAAGGACTTTGCTGTTCAGCCCTTGCCTCTATGTCTACCCAATGGACCAACTTCCATAAATTAGTTATCCGACTTGCTCATTTATCAACATGGACATATGGTACTTTAGGAGAGGATGCAAATACATTAGATCACATGTGTGATGACAAATCACCATATCTGATTCACAATGGCATTTTAAAGCCTATATTCCCTCTTCCTTTGATCATTAAAAGAAGGTATGGTTTGTTTGGCTTGTTTTTAAGTATTATTGTTAACATTGTGGCTGGGATATACCTGGGTTTGTAATAACTACATGAAATAAAGAAAAAAAAACACTGCTATCTGGAGTCCAAGATTAGTCCAAGTTTAGTACACATATAACTTGCAATTTATGTAAGTTAGGATCAGTTTAGTGCATATATAAACTTTATATAATATTTGTATACTCCAAGAACCTAACGTATAATTCCATCAAGATATTTGTTTCATGCTTCCTACAGAATATTTAAGTATTATCTAATGATCCATTTCCATTGGTTTAATGGAAAGAAAATGAATTAGAAAAAGCTGAAAGCACCCCTTTTCTCACAGCTTTCTAAATAAATTTAACATATGAATAATTTACTTCACTCAACGATTCAAATCTTCGGCTCAGAAGAGCATAGTTTCTGGAAATACAGTATCTTGCTACACCTGGGATGCCAGTTAATTATATAAGCAGAAGGATCACACAAGTCAACTGGCAACACACACAGTTCAAATGTTACATTATCCAGGGACTAAGATATGAATTATTGAGTTGAAGCTATATGCATATTTTAGCATTTCCTTGTAAGTATGTTTATTAGAATTTTAAATAAATTTGATAGTTACAATTTCACTGCTAAAATATATATCACTTAAAGTTAAAATATGAGTTTCTGTGCTCTCTAGCTATCTTGATCACTGGAAAAATATTATATGCTAAAGTCTTGAATTTATTTTAACACTGAAGAAACAGGATCCATGTTGTTGTTGGAGATGATATTCTCTTGGTTTTACTTTTGTGAAATATATACTATGAAGAAGTAGAGATAACTTCAATATTCAGGGTAATCTCTGAAAAAATTACTATTCTGTTACTTTATTAGAAGAGGCAACTTCACATAAGAATATTTGAAGACATAATGTAATCACAAACTTTGGATTCTGATTCAACACTACATTATGGCTAATATGCTAAATTCTATAATTATGAAGGTGAATATGGTAAGGACTCTGCCTTCAAGTGTCTCAGCACTGACAGTATATGAAATGCACACTACTAATGAGCATTGTAATGTAATTTAGAATAGATTACTTTAAAATAATCCTTATATACTAAAATGTTAGAAGAGATGATCATGCTTACACTAAACAACATTCGTGTCCAGTCAGTCAAACCCGACTATTGTAGCTGAGGGGGAAAAACTGGAGAATTTGAATGCTGTTCTTTCAGAGTGCATTTTTAGAGGGAAACTCAGAATCTAGTTCCCAGTTCTGTCTTTTAAGGATGATAACAACTGTCTAGGAGGTAGCTTGATCTACTTGTAGTGTCTTTTTTAAAAAGGTGAGCATTTGGCAGACATGTTATTGTTTAACATGATATTCCTGTGCTGACTTTGGAACATATAAAGAACACTTAAAATGCTTGGCTCACATGGTCATTGTTTTTATAACATCCCATCTTGGTCTATGAAAGTTGAGGGTAGTAAAATTGTCACAAGGCATATTATTCTGTCTTCTCTTACTTCTCTAAGTTCATTGCATTTAGTGTATCACCACCACAACCATCAGTAGTAGTGGCAGTGGCAGTGGCAGTGGCAGTGGCAGTGGCAGTGGCAGTGGCAGTGGCAGTAGCAGTAGTAGTAGCAGTAGCAGTAACAGTAGTAGCAGTAGCAGCAGCAGCAGTAGCAGTAGCATATACTTATTGATTATTAGAAGTTTTGCTGACCACAATGAGTTCCGGACACATGAAAAGTATCATGTTTCCTCCCTTATAATCTAGGGAATAGGGTCTGGCGACTGTGAATGAGAACATTATAAACTCACAATATAAGCTCACAATATAAACTGAGGATGCCAGGATAACATCTTCTTCATTTCAGTGGGTGAAAGAGTACAGAAAAGCAGAAAAGGCCATTGTCCCGTGGTTTCTATTGTGATAGAATGATGTAACCAAAAGAAACTTGCGGAGAAAAGGTATTATATCACTTACACTTTTATGTAACCGTTGATTTTCAAAAGCAATCAAAGTAGGAACTTGAGCAGGGCAGGAGCTGACAGGAGTTAATGTAGAGGCCATGAAGGAATGCTGCTTACTGGCTTGCTCTTCACAGCTTGCTCACTATTCTTTCTTTTGACACCCAAGACCAACAGCCCAGTGTGGTACTACCCACAGTGAACTGGGCTCTCATCCAGTAATTGCTAATTAATAAAATGCACTAAAAGCTTCCCTACACTCTGATTTTTTAAAAAAGGTATTATTACTTTTTTATTACTTATTCACTTTGCACTCACTGTTCCCTCCTAGCCACTCCCTCCCACATTCATCCTTCTGAACTCCTTTTCTTTCTAGTTTGAGTAAGTGGAGACCTCCTGGGTATCCCCTCAGCCCTGGTACACAAGTCTCTGCAAGGGTTGGAGCATCATCTCCCACTGAGGACAGACAAAGCAGCTCAGGTAGAAGAAGATATTCCATGAACAGGCAACAGTTTTTGGGATAGCCCCCAGCTACAGTTGTGTGGGACCCCTTCAACATTTTAAAGGGAAAGTATGAAAAGTAGGGTTGAGCACTGGTAAATTAAAAATTGTGATTCTGCCTAGGGGTGGCAGGGTTGGTGCATAGCTTTAATTCAATTGTTCACTAGGCAGAGGCAGGTGGGTTTTTGTGAGTTCAAGGCCAGCCTGGTCTACAGAGAGAGTTCCAAGTTCCAGGACAGGCAGAGCTACATGAAGAAACACTGTTTAGAAAAACCAAACCAAACCAAAAGAAAAAAAATACAGAATGAAAGAACAAAAGACAGACAGACAGGAAGGAAAGAAGGAAGGAAGGAAGGAAGGAAGGAAGGAAGGAAGGAAGGAAGGAAGAAAGGAAGAGAAAGAGAGGGAGAGAGAGAGAGAGAGAGAGAGAGAGAGAGAGAGAGAGAGAGATTGTGATTCTGACCCAATACAGACGTAGTCAGCTTTGTGATGTATACAACATATACAAAATTTTTTATTCAATATTTTATTTATTTACATTTCAGATGCCATCTCCCTTCCCCATTCCCCCCACTCATTATTCCCCTAGCCCATCCCTCCTCCTCCTTTTTTGCCTTTATACTGTTTAAATTACACGCAAGTATTAAGGTCAGAAATGGTGTATCTTTATCTTCTCCATCACCAGATCCTAGCTTCTTTAGGAAGGGTGTGACTTTAAGCAGTGTTTATCTCCTCAGCCGAGCCAAACACTAAAGTTTTGACGAAGGACATTGTTTGCTGACTGTATACCTCATAGCATGGACAATAAATTATTCCTGTAAAGAATCTCAGAGATGCAACTCAGGGACATATCTGCTTATTTCTACCTCTTCTCTCCTATCCACACCTACATAGTGTGCCTATGTCAACATGCTGTGATACATTTCAGTTTATAAAAGCACAAAATATTTGGCATTGCTGTTTCTTTCTTGTATTTGATAAACTGTGTCTTTTGGAAAACTGCTTTAATCAGGTCCATGCAATTGGCTTAAAATTACAAATTGGAAGTGGGCAGCTCCCACTCATTTGTAGGGATTTTCTCCTCTTACTGTAAATAGATTCCTTATCCAATATTTCCTGATTATTTTTTTCCCTCCCTCTACTCCTCCCAGTATCTCCCCAGCTCTCCTTCCCTCCGGATCTATTCCCTTTCTATCTCTCATTAGAAAATTACAGTCTTCTAAAATATAACAACCAAATACGATAAAATATTAAAAAATGAAGCAAAAAGCATCATATTGAAGTTGGACAAAGCACTACAAGGAGGGGGCAGTTCCAAGAGCAGGCACAAGAGTCAGAGAGCCTCTCATTCTCACGGTCAGGAGTTCAGTAAAATACTAGGCTGTTAGCTATAATTTATATGCAGAGGACCTGGGGCAGACATGTGTAGGGCCTCTGCTGCTTCAGTCTATATGAGATCATATGTGCTTGGCTTGGATGATTCAGAGGCCCTTGTTCTCCTGGTGTTTTCCCTCATCTCTGACTCTTACACTTCTTTCTGCTTTCTCTTCCATGAGATTCCATGTGTTCTGAGAGGAGAGATTTGATGATGGAGACCTCCAATTTAGATTCTCTCTCTGAATAATGTCTGTCTGTGAGTCTCTGCAACTGTTTCCAATTACTGCCAGACATGACCTCTTCAATGATAACTGGATAAGGCATTGACCTAAGAGTATAAAAGAACATTATTAGGACTAATTCTATTGACAGTTTTTTTTCAATAGTGTTTGGTTTTACTGAAGATCTCTGTGCTATTTAGTCTCTGGTTCTTGGTTACCCAAGCAGAGTCGAGTGTATGTTTCCTTTTATAGAGTGGGACTTAAGTAAACTCAGACATTGTTGGTTGTTTCCACAAGTTCTGCACCACCATTCTCTTAGCATATTGTGCAGTCAGGACAGATTGTAGGTCAGACGTTTTATAGATGTGTTAGTGTCCACATTTCTCTTTCGGTAGTCTGCAGAATATCCACTCCATATAGACTAGAACCTGGGGGGTAATGGATCCATGCAGACACCAGCTTGACTTCTCAATGTTAAATGAGTTGTGTGGATGTTGTCCTTGACAATGGGGCCCTACTCTCAGTTTGCAGAGAGCAACCCTTTGTTTTAGCAACAGCCTAGGTTGTTTAAAGATTTCCTTGGCCAACAACTCAATTGATTGCAATCCATTCCCACCAGTGCAATTCTTGCCAGGCTACAAAAAATGGCCAGTTAAGACTCTGTATCTCCCATTAGCATGAGTTTATTTCACCAGGGATTTATTTAGGTCTATTTAAATAGTTTATATGATCTTGATGTAACTTTGAAAGTGGTATTTATGTAAAAACTATATACTTCTTTTACATTTTCTGATTTTATGGAGTATAAGTTTTTAAAGTATGATTTAAAAAGATTCTTTGGCTTTTCTTCATGTTTGTTGTTATATTTCCCTTTTTGTTTCTGGTTTTGCTAATTTGGATTTTCTCTCAATGCCTTTCAGTTAGTTAGGATATGGGTTTGTCCTTTGTATCTTGTTGATTTCTCAAAGAGTCAACCCTGTGTTTCTTTGTATTATTCTCTTTGTTGCTATTCTATTGATTTCAGCACACACTTTGATTATATCTTGCAGTCTACTTTTCTTTGGTGTGTGTACTTCTTCTTCTATAGCTTTCAAGTGTACTGTTAAATTAATCCTATGAGATCTCTCCAATTTATTTATATAGACACTTAGAGCTATGAAATCCTCTGTATTGTGTCCTATAAGTTTAGGTATGCTATGTACTCATTTTCATTGAAATATATATATATATATATATATATATATATATATATATATATTCATCTTTCAATTATATCCTAACCCATTTTTCATTCAGAAGACAGTTTTCAGCATCCATTAAGTCTTTAGCTTTCTGTTACTTTTGTTTGTTGTTAATATCCATCTTTAAACCCTGGTGGTCTGATTGGATACAGGAAGTTATTTAAATTTTGTTGTATTTGTTGAGACTTGCTTTGTCACTGAGTATATGGTCAAGTTTGGACAAAGTTTCATGAGGTTCAGAGAAGAAGGTATATGCTTTTTTATTTCAGTGAAATATTCAGTAGATATTTTAGCTCAATTTGGTTTGTAATGTCTGTTAAGTCCAATATTTTTTTGTTTAGTCTTTTTTTTTTTTCTGGATGACCTGCCCATTGGTGAGAGTGAGATATTGAAGTTTCACACTATCAGTGTATGAAAGTCAATATGTGATTTAAGCTGTAGTGCTATTTCTTTTACAAACTTGGGTGCTCTTGTGCTTGGGGAATGGATGTTAATAATTGAAATGTCATCTTGGTAGAGTTTTTCTTTCGTGCATGTACAGTCTCCTTTCCTATCTTTTTTGATTAATTTCAGTTTGAAGTCTATTTTGTTTGATACTAAAATGTCCTTACCAGTTTGTTTCCTAGGTCCATTTGCTTGAATATATTTTTGAAGACTTTACCCTAGGGTAATGTCTATCTTTGATGTTGATGTGTGTTTCTGGAATGATACAGAAGGGGGAATCCTAACTTCACATCTATACTGTTAGTCTGTGCCTTTTTACTTAAGAATTGAGACCATTAATATTGTGAGATATAGATGACCAATAACTGTTGAATCCTGTTATTTTGGTGTTTTTGTTGCTGCTGCTGCTGCTGCTGCTGCTGCTGCTGCTGCTGCTGGTGGTGGTGGTGGTGGTGTGTGCTTCCCTTCTTTTGGCTTTGCTGGTGTCAAATTATTTATTTCCTGTGTTTTCAAGCGTGCAGTTAACTTTCTTAGGTTGGAGGGTTCTTTTGTTGTTTGTTTGTTTGTTTGTTTGCTGTGTTTTTTCCAGTACCTTTAGTAAGGCTTAATTTCTATTTATCATGGAATAGCCTGCTCGTGTAAACCTTGACTATTGGCTCACTCTACCTGAGATCCAGTAAGAAGTCTCCTTCAGGACATAAACACAGGAATATGCCTGTGGTTCAGATTAGAGGGAGCAAGTATCTGTCCTCACCCATAGCATTTAACTTTTATTTATCTGCTTCTGTCTTCAATCATTAGAACCTTGTACTTGATGCTATTCCATTCACATTGCAATTATCATGATCAACTTCTAATTCATGTCCCATTTTTCTTATTGAAGCATATAAAACTGCTCCCTCGTGAATAAAAGGTACTTATCAAACGGTGAACAACTAAGTACATTGGCTTATTTTATGTTACGTTTACTAATAATTTAAAATTATGTTTAGTACAAGACACAGTTTATACCGATTTGTATAAATATCTACAGATATACACAAATACTTATTTAATGATATAAATGGAGAAATTGTTTTATAATGACAAGGTTAAAATTAAAAGTGTTTTTTTAGATATGGTTGAAAGAGGTAGCAAATTTATTTAGATTTTCAGGAAGAGTCAGTACTGAGTTAGCTACTTTTGGTAATTATCTTTGAGTTAAAAGGAAGACCAAGAGAATGTAAATACATATATATTAAAAGAAAATAATATTTGATTAAAAAGTTAATACATAATAATGAATGACACAAAACATTAAAAATGTATAACAAAATTTGGTTGAAAAAAATGCGATGGCCTTAACTGAAATGCCCAACAGCAGGGAGATGGAACCTGAAGGGACCACCTCTAGTAGATACACATGGCTCCAGTTGAGGGATGGGGTCACACACGTCTTAAAATTTTTTACCCAGAATTATTCCTATCTAAAGGAAATGCAGTGACAAAACTGGAGGAGAGACTGAAGGAAAGGCTATCCAGAGACTGCCTCAACTTAGAATCTATCCCATTCACAGACACCAAACCTGACTCTATTGCTGATGCCATGTTGTACTTGCAGACAGGAGCAGCCTGGCAAGGCTGTCCTCTGAGAGGCTCTACCAGCATCTGACTGAGACAGATGCAGATATGTACCATCAGTTATTGAGCTAGAGGTTCCCTATAAAAGGGTTGGAAGAGTTGGGGGAAGGACTGAAGGTGTTGAAGGAGACTGCAATCCCATAGGAGGAACAACAGTATCAAGTAATCGGATCTCTCATAATTCCCAGTAACTAAGCCAACCAAGGAGCATACATAGGTTGGTCCATGACCCTTACTAAATATGTTGCAGAGGAATGCTTTGTCTGGCCTCAGTGGGAGGGAATATGCTTGGCCCTGTGCATTTCAGTTAATGCCCCAGAGAAGGGGGATGCTAGTGGGGTGAGGTGGGAGTGGGTAGGTTGGGAGGGGAGTACCCTCTTAGAGGTGAAGGGAAGGGAGGATAGAGTAAGGGACTCATGGAGGGGGGGAAGGGAGAAAACATTTGAAATGTAAATAAATAAAATAATTCATAAAATGTATTTCATGAACTGAAGTACTGCACTGTGTTAGATATAAGGTTTGGGCTTTTAGGTTTATTCTATTTTAGAAAATACAGGGCAATACTTATGAAACAAATATCTGATTTACAATTGGCATCTAAAGAGTATTTGTCATCATAGATTAATTGAACAGACTAATGGGCAAAATCAAATTGTTTCTCTTCTGTCTTTGAACCTGTGTTAGTCACACACACATACACACACACACACACACACACACACGTGTACATGAACATGTGCTCACATATTTATATGTACGTTAAATGTAATATATTTTCATGGAAGGAATGATTTTTGCTGTTATTTTAATCATCAGTATTCACAACTAGCTAGAATAGTGACTACTACATAGTATTTAGAGGTGTTTATTAAATACATGTGTGCAGTTCTATAGTATAAATTAAATGTTTACATAAATATTGAGTACGTGAATATCTAATCCCATGAAAATTAGAGAATCAACAAGCCTCATTTAAAATGTGATCTTTGTGGTTTAAACATACTCACAGCCAAAGGAAACAAACCAGAACACATTAACCTGACTGTATTAAAAGGTGCCATCTCTCATCTAGTGGTATCCAAATACATAGTCAGAGAAATGAGCTAAATATTCTCCCCCTGTGGAGTTGGCTTATACATTCACATTGAATTATAGGAAAATATTTTCACGAATTGAGTTAGACAAAATGTTTTTAAATGTAACATCAGAAATGTCAATCAAAAAATATAAAGTGGATTGGGCCAGATTCCAAGTTTTAGAACACATACCTGTAAAAAGACCAGCATGAAGAATACAATTGTAAATACCCCAAATTCAACAAGAAGGAAAAAAAAAGCCTTTAAGAAATGGGCAGAAACAGTATAAAAGAAAATATAAAAACAAAAAACCAGCGTCTTAGTCATTAGGGAAAGAACAAAAAACAAAAGGCGTTATAATGGATTATAGTGTAAATCCTGCAACTGTAGTATAAAGCAAATCTAATAACACATTGCTGACAGAACATGGATGTCCTCAAAATCATAACTGTTGTTAAGAATGCATAATAAAGACATCATGAAAATCAATTTTAGCAATTTTCTTTAAAAATTAATTTAAAAAAACCCCATGTCATAATGTAGTAATCTAATTCCTAGGTATTAATTTAGCAAATCCAAACTCATGAGTACTTTTACTGAGTAGTTTTACTTAGCTCCTGTGTGTATATATTCAAGTATGTGTGCACATATAGATGTCTGTGTGTATTTATGTATGCATGCATGCATACATGTGAGGCAGTGGGCTGTGAGAAGCAGCTGAGTGCTTGGTTGAGCACGAGCTTGGAACCCTGGAACCTTATTGGATGGCAGGAGTTGGGCTATGCTCCCAGGCCCTGGTTCTTTTCGTTTAGCTTCGCCCTCCAACAACCCCTTCCACAGAGAGTTCTATGGCCAACAGTCTCTAGGAACAGGCCTCAGGTCCTAGAGAGATTTACATATTAATGAGTTACCTGAAGGCCAGGGGGTGAAGCCAATTAATCATTCTTCTCCATCCCTTCCCCCTCTCTCCCTCCCTATTTAACTCAGGTCTGCTCTGGGTTTGGGGGGGTGGGGGGAGGGTCCATCCAGAGCCATCCACCATCTGCCATGACATTAAAGCTTGTAAAAACCCATGGACTTTCTCATGTCATTGGGGCCGCACCATGAGGAACCGTGGAGCCACAGCAGCCATGCCTATCTTCACCCTGGAGGAGCCCTCAGCAATTCCCAGCCACTTTACCCATAGCCGGCTGTGAGGAACCCCGAGTGTTCCCAGCCACCCCCCCCTCTCTCTCTCTCTCTCTCTCTCTCTCTCTCTCTCTCTCTCTGTGTGTGTGTGTGTGTGTGTGTGTGTGTGTACACGCTGATAGCCTGTAGCTTTGTTCATGCCTAGTAGTTGTCTATAAATAAAGTAGAGCCTGTAGCTTTGTTCATGCCTAGTAGTTGTCTATAAATAGATTGCTAGCTGTATCAGCTCCATTATCAGACTCCCTCTCATAAATGAATGCAGGCACAAAACTTAGCATAACCATGCAAAGGAATATTGACCAGACACACAATGACTTCAATGAATCTGCATACCATTACATAAAGCAGAAGATTTAAATCTCCAAAGGTCAGTGTTTGAGCCTGCTTGTATGACATACTAAAGAACACAACATGGAATGGATTATTAGTTGGCTGGGCAGGGTTGAGGCAACAGTGACTATAAACTGGTAGCATAGCAGTGTGTGGGGTTGTAACATTTCTCTGAATTTTGGTAATGGTGAACACAAAACGTCGTATATTAAGATTTGAAAACACATACATGTAAAGCAAAATGTCAAGCTTACCAGCCTGAGACTTTAAAATGCAACATACAAAGTTAAAAAGAAGTGCAGGTATTTTCTACTACAAAACTGTTTTAATATAACATTGTATGGTTAAGCAAACCCCACACTTACATCTATCTGATAGGGTTGCTAGGGTTTGCTGTAGTTTATCTCCTGAAATACATATTATGGTATATTTGGCTATCTCAGTGCCTACCAACCCAAGCATTACATGCAGTAAAATTTAATGAGTCTTAGTACTTCTAAGCTCCCTTTGCTTCCTATTAGAATTTTAATCCTCATAAACATGTCTTTCTCCCTCAAGTATTTGCAGACATTCTGCTTGCCATTCAGAAATCTTGTTTAGTGCTTTCTCAAAGTCGAAACAAGCCAAGTCAGTTCTCTGTTCCATGCTACACTCTGCTGTGAGCTGCATTCAATAGACAAGTGGCATCCTAATTAATATCCCACTTCCTAACTGTCTACCTTAACACAGATTCCATTGAGTCCCGGAAACAACAAGATCTGAGCTGGCTCTTTGACTTTTCTGATAACTGTGAAAGGACAGCATGGTTTCTAGTCGAGCACCAGCTAGAAAACACCACAATCCTAGGTGATCCTAAAGGATGGTATGCATTTCACCATGCTCCCAGACTCCAGGCTCCTGACACGAGGCCACAGACCTCCATCGATTGGTGCCTTTCCAGCAAATAGAAAGACCACTAGCCCCTCCACAGGCAGAGGGCATGTCTACAGACCACAGAGCCTCAAAACAGATCTCCATATTAATGAGATACCTAAAGGCCAGAGGGACATACCCAATTAAACATTCCTCCCAGACCCTACTCCTAGCAAAAGGTATTTAACTTCAGGCCCATCCTGAAAATACCACGGTATAGTTTTATCCATGTTTTTCCATAACAATAAATATCTTAAAAACATAGACTACTTCTCTTCTTTGAAATCTGCCCATAGAGAACATTGGAGCAGATCTTCATCCACAGAACTGCTATCTAATCTCCTATAGTAGATCTCTCTGCCGTTCCAGCCATGAAGACCACCAAACCAAGCAGGCAAGCTGAGCCAGCCATGAGCCAGCCATGAGCCAGCCATGAGCCAGCCATGAGCCAGCCATGAGCCAGCCATGAGCCAGCCATGAGCCAGCCATGAGCCAGCCATGAACCAGCCATGAGCCAGCCATGAGCCAGTCATGAGCCAGCCATGAGCCAGCCATGACCCAGCCAAGCAAGTTGCTGTGACCAAGAACTCTCATCCCCGCAGGATGCAGCCCAGAGCTCATTCCTTCGCCTCTCCTCTTCAGGCGGACAACCAGCCCATATGCCCCCATTTGGGTCTCAGTCATTCCGCAGCTCCTGAGAGATCAAGAACCTGAGAACCAACCGGTTTCCGGGTGCCTTTTGGCCCAGGGACTCCCACACCAAGAGCTCTTGCTTCATGTGGGACCTCAGACTATGCTCTCCACCCTCTAGCTGAGTCCAGCGGCTTTGCATAGCCAGATGTCTGCCAGGTGCCAGCGTGGAGTGAACACAGTCAAATTCCCACGCCTCTATTCCCATGAGGGACCCTAGCCACGTGGTGTAACAGAGGTGGAATCCACACATCAACCCAACAGGATCCAATGCACACATTACAACCCAACAACGACTCAAGGGCCTAGCTATCTCCTACCATCTGCTTTCAGTCTCATTCTTTGACCCTTAAGATTATTCTGCTGTATAATTTCACTTAGGTCTGAACCTCAATCTCAATCAAAGATCTGCTTTTCCAAGATTTCTCAGTCTCTGTGTAAATCAATGACTATAGATCACTGCATAAAATGGGTGTTATCAGCTAGTTCTAGGACAAATGCAAAAGCAATCTTTGAATAATTGTTTTCAATAACATCTCTTGATGAACATTAAAAGTGTCGTTGTTATTAAAATGCAATTCAGAATGATTGGCTGAAAGAGATCCTTCTCTTTGGGTCTGGCCAATAGTCATCATTCAGAATTCTGAGAAGAAATACATTTCATGTTCTGCAGGTGGGTCCTTAAACCGAATTACACTGAAAGCTGGATTGCAGAAGTGGGAAAATTGGAAATCAGATGTTTTGATAAGGATCTAGCGTGGCCATTGATTCTAGGGCAAATTATAGAAGCAGCTGTTGGCTGAGATAAAGAATCCAAAATAAAGCTACACTATCTCCTTCACTATGGAAATGAATGAAGAGAAATGTAAGGCCAGACTAACGATTCTTTTCATAACTGATATGATATAATGTGCCTCTCACCAGCTGTATCACATGCAGAAAAATGTTTAACTTTAGCTTTCAGGAGAGTGTCTTGTTTAAGAAGCCAAGTCAAAGATTCTGTGAAACCTGAATCCAATTTAGTCTTAGACAGTTGTTCCTAAATTAGCAATTTAAGAGAGTATTTGTGCTTATCCATCTTCTTGTCAAAATGGCAATAGCAGTAGCTTTGGTCTCATTGGTTAAAATTTATTCAAAACCTTGTGTTTACATAAAACATTTAAATAGCGCCCTAGGTAAGACAAATGAGCAGTAAAGAGCAGTAACATTTTACAAACATACACACTTAGACGCTTGTGGTCAAATTAGCTTTGGGAAAACTAGAGAACATTAGGTGGTTTATAAAATATTTTACAGAGTCTTGAAATGTTAGAATGCACTATGAATCTTAAAAAAATGTAGTAAGTCAGTAGAAAGAAGTTGGTAGTGTGTGGTAATTCTCAAAATGAATACAGCACATGACATATATTTTTTCCGAGCATTTCACAAGAGCTATTGATTCCTATAGCATCTTTAGCATACCTCTGACCTTCAACCACTGCAAACTCACTTTCTTTATTTCTTTCTATAATATTTTGGGAGGTTTTATCAGTTTTTGTTAATTTTGTAAATTTAAAGAATATAGTGCATGTTTTTGATTGGGTCATATGATTTCAGTTCATTATCTTAAAATAATAATAAAATATACATGTGGCATTTTACTGAAGCAAAAAAATCTAAATTGATACTTAACTGTGCTTGACTATAAGGTTGACAGTAAGTGTAAGCAATATCTTTTAGAGCCTCACACAATTTCCCTGTGCTTCAATTTCTAATATAATCAAATAAAATTACTGCAATTAGCTTACAAAGGCAGACAATTCCATTGTCTGGATTTTCAAATGGAAGGCGCAACAAATTCCATTCTGTCTTAAAATTATTACTGGAAAGTAAACAACTATGACCATCATAATGTTTACAGAGTAATTAAAGATGAGAGACAAACCACTTGGGATATCAGGGAATTAGTAGAAAATGAGCAAACACCACACTAAATTTGATTGAAGGGCTTTTCTGAGTTAAGCTGGTGTTGTCTGTGTCTTTCATAGGTACTTGGTTTAACAAGAATGGGGCCAAACCTCTGCATCTTCCCACACCACACATTTAAGCACCAAGTCACACACACACAGGCTCAGCATGGCATGGGGGTCTGGCACTGGTGATAGTATGTAGTGTCTCTCTCACTACCCTAAACCCCTTTCTTTCTTCTCTGTGTGATGATTGCTTTTCAGATCCCTTTGCCACCTCATTCTCAATACTTTGATTTTCCATAGACCCAGTTGTCTTCTTGTTTTGGTTATTCTTAGACCTTAGACTAAAATACATGGTTCTTCACAAAGAAGAGCTGGGAGAAGTTCAAGACTTCAATGTTCTTTGGTCCACACTAGGATAGACAAGACCACATGTTAGCCTATATAGTAAAGAATATGGGATGAATCAGTGTGTGTCCCTGTGTGTGTGTCTGTGCGTGCGTGTGCGTGCATATGCTCTGTGCCATTTAATAAAGTGACAAAATTCTCTATTTTATGTAGGCAGTCACAGAATCTATTTGACAATTTTCCTTGGAACCCATGCTCATTTATCCATATGTTCTGGGGTCCTTGTCATATCAGGTCCATCTCACAAAAACACTGCTTTTCTATGGGTTTTGCTGTCTGCCAACACTACTGGGTGGTTACAGGACAGGGGACACATCTGTTGTCAGTTGGAGTATCTTCCTTGTTTCTCCTGAGACGTCCCCTGGTGAAGAACAAGAATGGATCTTCAGGTCTGCTGATAAACTTTGCCTTCTGATCTATTTCACTCATGGAGTGATGATCGCGGGTTGCTGAAGTGCTCTGATTTCCTCCTTCCCTGCAAGTTTGGAATAATAATATGAAGATTAAATACTTAGAGCCTGCTGGGTTTTAGCACGTCTGATCTTTGGTGAATACCTTGGAAATAGCAGGTGCCATTGAACTGAAATCTAAATGTCTCCCCTTAGTTTTGGTCCCAGTATCACAAATGTCTGTTTGATAAGTGTACTTGAGTATTTCACTGAGATTGGAAAGTCCTGTACAAATGTGTGCCATTCTCTTCTCTTGGCTTCCAACCTTACAATAGGTTCTGCCTCCATTGTTTAGTTCTGCTAGATGCAGAGCCATTTGTGCTATATCTCACTCGACCACCACGATTTCTTATCTTACCTATACCCTGGTACCCAGGAAATGTACATGGCAACTACTCAAATGCATTCCATTCTTTCTGATAGCTTTGCCATCCATTATACTACCATCTTTACTTTATCATCTCTAAATTAGATTTTCCAAAATCACTATTTCCTACCCTTTCAGCAGAACTCCTCTACATAACGCATTCTATAGTTGTCCATTGCTTTTAAAGTAGACCCTAGTCCTCATTTTAGAATCAGGTCTCCACGTCTTTCCGGTACTACTTCTATAAGGAGATTCTTCTGCCTTTCGATTCATTTCTAGGCTCTAGGCTTTCTCCTAGACCACTGAATTATCTATATGCCTCCTGCTTCAGAAGGTGTTGCATAGCAGTTTCCTTTGATATAAAGCAGGCAAGCTTGGAAGGAAGTTCCTTAAGACACAAAATGTTTAAAAAGAGGGAGATGAAACAACAGGGTATTCTAAGAAGAAGTGAAATTTTCTATTCAGCAGGGAAACTCATTGAACTCAGGTACTAAACAACTCAATACTTTTAGGAAACCCTTGAAACTAACCAGAATCATTAGGTTTCTGCTCTCCATGTGTGTATAACCAGTAACGGTTGCTGAGAGAATCTCTCAGAGGCACTGAGCTGCCCAGAGGCCCAGACTAGCTGAGCCCCATGAAGGAGACACTCACCAACCTGCTCAGTTGCCTTCAGGTTATGTTGTAAACTCCAGGATTTTTAGCTTTTATGAACTGTCACCTATGCTGGGGCAGACTTTGGTGATACAGTCGTCCTGAATTCTTTCCACATCTGTAAGGAACTACAGTAAAATTCTTCAGTTTACCAGGCAGGACTCTAGTGCTATTCTTGCTTTCTGTCTGGGGTGGATAGCTTTTTTTTTTTTCTGGACCTACAGAAAGTGTTATATGACATATATATATATGTTATATTATATGAATATATATATGTCATATAACATATATATATATATATGTCATATAATATATATATATATATATATATATATATATATATTCCTTGACATAGTAGAAGGACCTCATTCTTCTGAGTTCAGTAGGAACAGCACATTTCTTCTTCAATTATCATTGCATTGACTCCTAAGAAAAATCAAACATTCCAATTAAGCACCATCCCTCCCCTTAACAATATGTACTACTTAAGTGAATGCATTTTTGTTGTTCAGTGGTGGTGGATTCTTTATTTATTCATTTATTAATTTATTTATTTGCCTTTAAAATATCTATAAGACAAAAAAGGAATATTATGTTTTCAGTCCTGGTAAAAGTAACTGAATCATATCACATTGAAATGATTCTGTCAAATGTTCTGACATGGGCTGTGAAAATGTGTATGGATAATATTACTTGTTGTGCAAGCATAAAGACCTGAGTTCAAATCGCCAGGACTCACATAATAAGCTGGGTCTGTGCATGTAACCTCAGCACAGTGCAGTGGAGACTGAGACAGGAGAATTAGTGAAGCTAACTCTGTCTCCCTAGACAAAACATGCAAGCTGTGGATTCAATGAAAGACCCTGTCTCAAAGGAAAAAAGTAGAGAGCAATAGAAGACACATGCGTTCATCTGTGAATATACCAAACATACATTTAAGATACACAGAAAACACGTTTTTTTTGCAAAGTATACACTTGGTGAGTTTTCTAGAAAATGTTAAGTCTATGTTACTCAATTATTTCTGGAGAAGAGCTATACAAACAGTAGAATCCACCTGTACCAATGGATGATTTCTGTTTAGAATGTTTGGTTAGTCACCATTTACGAACTGTGTTAGATGCAGTGAGAAGTTAACTATCATGGCTCTTTATAACTTAAAACAATGCACCTATCCTTTGCTTGAAAAAGACCAGTGATTTTTTTTCTGTTAGTATCACATTGGCCTTGGATCTTGATCTGCCAAGTGTGATTTCATCTTCTTAACATAACCAGTGTTTTAAAGGGGCAGAAAGGAAAAGATAGAAGTTTTAGAAACCTATCTTATACCACTGTGATACTTGATCTGACAACCAACAGTTATTCTAGTTATCATATTTTCATGGTATTTGTGGTTTTCATTTCCCGGGAGTTCAGTTTGAGCTTCTATCATTCAGCCACTGATTTTTGTCTGCAGTCAAAAGCAGGATGAAATACAGCAGTGCCTAACACATACTAAAAATAACCTCCTGACACACCTCCTGACAGATTTTTCCCTATGGTATTAAAAGTAGTCAATATATATCTGTTTGTTCAGATTCTACCTCTTCCTCAGCAGTGTTTCTGCCTAAGAAACTTTGATAAGCAATCTTCTTAAAAGAGTGTCCACATACAACTTAAAGGGCATATCTAGAAAATTAATTAGTATTTTTAAAGTGGTAGTTTCAAAAGAACATCCACCATGAATCTATGTTTAAGGTTTTAGTTTTTTTTTTTTTTTTTTTTTTTTTTTTTTTTTTGGTTTTTTTTTCTTTTGACAAGGACTCATTAATTTTTTGTTTTAAAGGCTTGTCACCTTTGGGTGACAAAAGTCTTCATTAGATAATATTTTAAATTTGATTGTCAAAATCAGTTTTTGTTTTTATTAGTAGTAATAAATAAAAATGGAGCTTTGATGCATGAGTATCTATGGGATGTTAGTTTCTGGTTGACTGAAACCTGAGCTATGTATCAGTAGTTACACCACTAAAGCAAACAACCCTGTCTCTCCTGGGAAAATGAGTAAAATTCATTATACACAGATATGAAACTGCTAAGGAATAAAAATAAGGAAAGAATAATAATAGAAAAAGAACTTTTGGAACCAATGTGATTCTAAATAATTTGTCTTTACTGACATACAGACGCTTCTCATTTTCCACAATTGACCAGAAACTAAGAATTATACTTTTGTATTTCATACAGTCCCTTCTTATGGAATAGTACAACCAGAAATACCAGAGATAGCAGTCATCCCACAACTTACCGTGTCTCATTTCTGTAGAAAATTGTTTATATAATATTTTAGGTAATATTCCAGGAAAACAAACTAAAACAAAACTCACACAACATAACTGTTAGAAAAATGAAAATAAGTTCACACACTTGCTTCAAAATGGGAATGATATATTTTGTCTCCTGCCATATTTGATTTAAATATTCTAGAGGGCACATGCTAGCACATATTTGTAGTAGCATCACTCTCAAAATGGAGGCAGAGACAGATTTCAAGTTCAAATCCAGCCTGGGTTGTAAGGAGAAAATATGTCACAAACTAATAAGAAAAAATAAGTATTGCATAGTGTATAGTATATATACATGCATGAAAACAGCACATGGTGTACTCTAAATTATATGCATGTGTTTCGTTGCATATAACAGCTTAAAAGTGAACATCAGCCTTGTAAAAGGAATAGATGGGATCGCTGTCTTAAACAAACTAGGAAATGATAAGACGCCTGCAGTATCCTCTTGTCCAGTAGACAGTGTTGTGTTTTGGTTCTGTAGACACTGTGTCTTGGTATTTGGAAGCAACCATGAAGGACACACGTAGATTTATAATCAGAGACCCCATTGGCATTTTCAGTGTACTTGAACTAAAAATTTATCCATTTTTCAGACACTTCACCATGATCTACAGATTCATTTTTCTTAAGACCTGTAAGAAATTTGGACTTTCCTCTTATTCCAAAGTGATTTCCCTAGCTGTCTCCTTTACAAGGGAGAATTTTACCTGCCATTGCAAATTAAATTCAAGGAGGACAGTGAAATACATGACCAATCATTTATCAGGATGATAAAGTGACACAATTGCTAACTCAGTTCTCAGAACACTCCACAGTTTTCATTAATACCAATGCTTGGGGGATAAAACAGCAAAATGATTGATTAAATCCTTTATTTTCTCTGCATATGTAGACTTCCTCAACTTCTTAGTGTTTCAGGATATATTTTGTTTGCTTTCCTTCTCAATCTGTAACCAAATACACTCCTTTGTGGATATTCTGCTGTTGAAAGAGATATTATTTTATTTATCTTTCCTTTATATAAAAGAAATTATATATACCCATATAAATAATGCTTCTGGGAAATATTAGAAGTTAGGTCTATGGTTAGGGATTCCATTTTTTAGGTGAGCCAAGGTTATCATTTTCTGATAGGGAGCATCCCCAGAAATAAATAACAGTTTATTTCAGTATATAGATTTCTAAGCAAGTTATCCTAATTCCTGATTAGTGATACATCTCCTGAGTAATAGACAATAATACCATTATACTATTGAGAAAACAATTTCAATCTGCGTACAGAATCACTATTTCTCTTAATAAAATTATAGTCAAATACGTTAAATTGGTCAAATTTTATAATAAATGTGATATATATCAAGAAAACTTACACTATTCTCCCAAATTTTACACTACTTTGTACCAATTTTATATGCCAGGCTCTCCTCTAACATGAAAAAATAAATGTCAGAGGTTATTTAAGAAGAAAACCAAAAAGACACATTCTCAGGTAGAAGGTGAATTATGGATTTTCTCTGTAGGCATTTGGTAATATAAAGTTATTGTTACTTTCTACACTTAAAACACAATGCCTATTAGCAAGGTAACTTATGAAACTTCTGTCTTTATGGAGACAAAGAAGACATACATTGTGAATGTTGAGACTATCAGGACTGTCATGCAGTCACAGTGGGTCAGAAGGTGTCAAAACCCAATGAGAATACAAATGACTCTATGTACAAAGAACTGTACTGGACTTTGAGAACTTAACTCAGAAGATACAAGTAAATCTGCAACAGAATTCACCCAAACATATTGTGGAGTTCACTTTGATAGACTTACAAAAATTTCTGGAGTCAGAATTCTATTAGGGTACTCAGATATGGATTTTTTGATCTGGAAGCATTCGTTGCTTTTTTTTTTTTTTTTGGACCCGTGTCTCTTTTGTCCTGTCATAGTGTACAACTGGAAAGAAGAGCTACATATGTTTACAGCTAGAGGCACTTCAGAGTGGGAATTAAAACTTCCTACCTTCATTTTCCCCTGTGCTCAATTTACAGACATGGTCCCACTGTCACAGAATTTTCTTCTTCTTCTTCTTCTTCTTCTTCTTCTTCTTCTTCTTCTTCTTCTTCTCCTCCTCCACCTCCTGCCTCTCTCTCTCTCTCTCTCTCTCTCTCTCTCTCTCTCTCTCTCTCTCTCACAACAGGTGCAAACTTGCCACAGTACACATGGATATCAGAGGACAAACTTAGCTGTTTGTCATTTTCTTTCATCTTGTTTGGAACAGGAATTTTACTATTGGCTTGCCAAATGCCAGGCTAGTTTGCGGCAACTTGTGGCCAGTGATTCTTATGTTTCTACTTCTCATCTCACTGTAGAAGGGCTAGGATCACACAAGTGCACTAGCATGTCCAGAAAGTGGGTTCTGAGGATTCAACCTGAGAGTCTCATATTTACAAACTTCCTCCATTCAATCATCTTCCTATTCCATGTTGTACTTTTGACATAAAATTGGTACTGAAATCCATTGTAGGGCTGCATGAACCTAAATGGCAGGATCTTTACAGTTATTTATCTATGAACTCCTAGCTGTTAGCACAGCTCCATATCTATCTCCAGCACTCAGTCACTAGCAAATGAATATGCTCAGTCAATAAATGAATCCTGCTTATCCTGGTAGCCTTTGTTTCTTTAGCCAATTCTTAATAATGTGGTCAGCAGCAACAGCAGTAGCAATGCCTCCAAAGTTTTACAAATGCCAAACCCTAGTGACCAGTACAGGGTTAATGAAATATAAATTAAAGGCTTTTAGTGCTCCTCCAAAGATGCTGAGAAGAAGTAACAAGTTGTAAGCCAATGCTGACAGATAGCATCCTTATATAGTCAATAGAACAACCTGACTAACTTTCAATAACATGGTATCTATCACCTTAGACTCATTTCAGAACAATAAATTTAATATATTTATAGGTTTTTGATAGTTTAAAAACTTTAATATCATTTGATGTATATAGTCAGGCTGCAAGAGCTAGCAAACAAACCCATTTTTTTCTGAAATGTTTTCTCCTTCTCTTGTGATCCACCTCTAATAACGATAATTAATAACTTCCCTTCTCTAGTTAAAAACTCACAAATGTATATTCCTAAAAGATTTAGGTATTTGTTTCTCCTTTTAGTCTGATGGCTAACCTTATCCACACCAATTTCCTGTTATCTGATATGAGACGACTGTAGTTAACCTTATTTTTAAATTTCTCCACACACAGCCTATCTCAACTGGTTCACTATGTGTCTGAAATTTCTCATTAAAAAATACTGCATGGTCCAAGTACTTCATTAAGTGCAAGGATTTATATAAATGCAAGACTCTATTATTATTAAATATCATGTGAGTTTCAGAAGATTATGTGATATTTACATGTGCCTAGCAGCATTTCTAAATCCCTACACAATTATTTTATTTTATTCCATATTTCATTGATTAAAATTACCATAAACCTAAGTTTAAATAAGAATTACAAAAGGTTGACTATTCACAACTAAATTGATTTAGAACAGCCATGGGATCACATATAAACCATATTTAATATGAAAGAAACATAATATTTTTGTCAACAACTCAATTTCTTTATTTCCTATCCCTGTAAATGAAAATTCGAGTTCAAACATTGTTCCTTCCCGGTCCTCAACTCCCCAGTTAGATAGATAAGTGACCACAGGGACCATATCATGCCTTAGTGATATTACATATCCCCAAAAAGTTGCCTCCAACCTTGGTGTTCTGACTGCGTGTGTCAGTAAATCAGCACTCCTCTATAGTGAACAACTGGGTTTCTTTAAAAACACAGAAATGTCATAGGAATATGTTTTTGTTTTAATCCAAGGCGTGAGATAAGGGGCTGCGATAGATTGTCCACAGCTGTGACTATGATTTCCACTATTCACATCTGGCATCAATTTTTCTGAGATGTGATGGCAAGTTATCAACAGAGGTCAGAAAAATAAAATATAACTCTGAAAAATAATGTTTAAAAATCTTTGAAAATACAATACTTGGCATTGCTTAACATTTCAAAGAATGATGATGATGTTGAAGAAGAAGGGAAGAGGAGGAGGAGGAGGAGGAGGAGGAAGAGGAGGAAGAGGAAGAGGAGGAGGAGGAAGTGGAGGAGGAGGAAGAGGAGGAGGAGGAAGAGGAGGAGAAGGAGAAGAAGAAGAAGAAGAAGAAGAAGAAGAAGAAGAAGAAGAAGAAGCAGCTGAGGAGGAGGAAGTTGACAAAGCGAAGGCAGCAATCATGGGGCTGTTTCATTCTATACTCTAGTCTAAATATTTCTGTCCAATACGTTTTTTTTTTATCAGTAGTTCTTCCCCTGCCCTGAAAATACAAACAACCCACTAACTTATACAAATTAGAAATGCTTGGAGTTATATTCTATCTTTGTTGTTGTTTTGCTATGTTTCTCTGGAGGTTATTTCTCTGAGATACTTCTATAGGTTTCTGTGGAATTTAAATAAGGCTGGGCAAATATTGCCTTTAGAAATGCCTAGTATATGATGGACATCCAAATTACATTATTTTCCTTTCTTCATTTCTGTGAAAATGTGGATATATGTCTTTAAGGAGAATATGCGTTTTACTTAAAGATAATCCAGGTATTTTGCAAAAGGAAAGCTTAGAACATAATAACATTATCAACCTTCTTTCTGTAACATTTCTATCACAATGCTTCATGCACCGGTGTGTGCTTAAGAGCACCTGTTTTCTGTTCTCTCTCTCTCTCTCTCTCTCTCTCTCTCTCTCTCTCTTTCTCTCTCTCTCTTTCAGATTGCTACTTCTCACCTGTCTGAGGAGTATAGAGAGGGTTGTGAATTGAAGTGAAACTGAACTCCACCTTGTTCATTTAATATTTCAGTGTTCAGGGCATAGCCATTATCACCTGTGATTTCCTAGTAACTGTAGAAAGCTTTAATCCCCTCATCCCTTTCTAGAATATTGTATTTGAATAAGTGCAGCAATTCACAGTCAAGTAATTCCCCATTTATATTTTATCAACCACCCCTTTGACCTTCTCAACAGCATTAGTGCTCTGGAAGAAATAATTTCCCTTTGCTTTGATGTGTAGTACAAGTTGTCTCAAACAATTTGTCATGAAGGTCTTTTGGCAGCAACAAAGCCAATACCAAAAAAAAAAAAAAAAAAAAAGCCATATTCCATTATCAAGGTGGAATGACTGTCACACCAGACAAGAAAGTGATTTATATAAATGAAAGAATGCAAGGACCTGCCTTGACCAGATAGGGGAAAAAACAACACAAAACAAACAAGAAAAACCAGTAGCTTTCTTGAACAATCATAAGGAGTTACATTTATTACAGTAGTTACATGAAGATGGTTACATTTGTGAGCTGTTCCAGAAGGAACAAAAACCAAACTTGTCTCTAATTTTCGGCATTATTTTTAATATAAACTACAAGGATTCATTGTCTTT
This sequence comes from Rhabdomys pumilio, assembly GCA_030674055.1. Taxonomy (NCBI): domain Eukaryota; kingdom Metazoa; phylum Chordata; class Mammalia; order Rodentia; family Muridae; genus Rhabdomys; species Rhabdomys pumilio. Next base: position 28,370,696 of record JANHMN010000002.1, on the reverse strand, counting down.
TGAAATAAGTAAAAGCATTTCCATTGCGTCCTAAATATCTTCATTTGATCACTATTAGCTTGACTTGGGAACACAGCACAGAAGAAAGAAATTTAGAATGAGGAGGATACTAAGCTTGTTGATTGGTTCTACTCTGTGAGCAGGTAGCTGACAGCCTCATCTGTAAGGGAAGGTGATAGGACTGACTGTGTGATTTCAAATGGACCTTCTAAACTTTAACTGAAATGCAGTAAGGTTTAAAGCAACTATCTCATTTCTTTGATTCAACATCAGGATCTGAAAGTTTGTCAACCACTGATAATCAGTCTGATACTTCAGAACATGTGAAACCTCACCCTCAGGAGTTTTAATTTATATATCTGTAGTTTTGTGCTAGTTAGGGTTACTACTGCTATGATGTAAAGCAACTTGGGGAGTAATGGGTTTATTTTAACTTACACTTCCAAGGTAACAATTCATCACAGAGGAAAGTCTGAACAGGAACTCAAATAGAACAGGAAGTATTCAACAAAGCAGAAGTTGATGCAGAGGCATAAAGAAATGTTGCTTACTAGCATGCTCCTATGGCTTGCTCAGCACAGAAACCAGGGCCTCCAGCCCATATTTGGACCCTACTCAATCAATTGTCAATTAAAAGAATATCCTGCAGGCTGATATTGTAGAAACATTTTCTTCTTTCTTTCTTTCTTTCTTTCTTTCTTTCTTTCTTTCTTTCTTTCTCTTTCTTTCTTTCCTTCCTTCTTTCTTTTTTCCTTCCTTCTTTCTTCCTTCCTGTCTGTCTGTCTTTCTTTCTTTCTTTCTTTCTTTCTTTCTTTCTTTCTTTCTTTTTCTTTCTATAATTTGTTTTCTTTTATGTTCATTGGTATTTTTTCCTGCATGTGTGTCTGTGTGGTGATGTCAGAAGCCCTAGAACTAGAGTTAGAGATAATTGTGAATTACTATGTAGATTCTGGAAATTGAACCTGGGTCTTCAGAAAGAGCAGCCAGTTCTCTTAACTGGTAAGCCATCTTTCTTAATGGATCTGTCCTCCTTTTAGATGATTTCAGCTTGTGTCAAGATGACTTAAAGCTAGCCAGCACAAGTTTTGTTTATGAAAAATCGCAAAGATAACAAAGCTAATTAGTTGAAGATAAATGTGTGATTGATAAACTTCTGAGTGAATATAACTCACAACACTGAATCGGAAATGAAAGTGACAGTCCAATGGTCTTGAACATACCAGGAACGGATTACATAGACTTCCCACATAAAATGATAAGAAATCAATATCCTCTTACCACGCTCCTCCTAGAAGAACAAAATGGCTATGGTGTATGTTTATTAGATTCTGAAAAATGAAGAGCAGTTGTCTAACTGTCAAGGTTGACACAAGAAAACTTAGTAGGTCTAGTGAAGCATCATATGCAGAGGGATGAAGACTCAAATCTATTAAGTATGGATATCATAGGAAAGTTTCTTTGAGATAGTAGAAGCCTTTGATTCCTTATTGGCAGGCTGGGTTTGTTTGTTTGTTTGTTTGTTTTTGTTTTTGTATTTTTACTTTCAAATTGCTTAAGGGGAGGAAGAAAGAAAAGTCCATTTGTCTTGGGCAAAATTAAAATAAAGAAAATAAGGAAATAATGGCTGTGTATGAGAGTCCATAAATATTGTATGAAAAATTTGCCAAGATAAAGGAACTTATCATTCTACAGACTTGCAGACATTTAAATTGTACAGGAGGAAATGAAGAAGAATGGTAGAACTCTCAAAGAACTCCAATGAAGTTCTTAATGGATATGTAAGGAAAGAACTTGGAGATTCCTCTGTGTGTGTGTGTGTGTGTGTGTGTGTGTGTGTGTGTGTGTGTGTGCATGTGTGTGTGTGTAAGAGAGAAAAAGAGAGAGGGGGGTAGGGAGAGAAGGAGAGGGAGAAAGAGGGATATAGAGAGAAGGGTATAGAAAGAGAAGGAAATAACATTGTTCAGTAATTACAAAACTATTTATGTACATTGGGGCTAATAGGACTAAACAAAGGACAAATGCATTTATGGAAAACTGAAGAATATTATCGAAATTTTAACTATAGTATTTGAAATTTAATTAGCAGTCATCACACCTTCTGTGAGTGGGTTCCTTTCATTATCAGAAACTTGATTCTCTTGAAATAAGGTGAACATTCATAGAAACACTGGTAAATCGGGAGACAGCATCTGAGACATGTTCTGCATTGTTAATGTTATCCAGCCCTCCACAAGTCTACTGGCTTTCATTTAGTTCTAATGTAAAGTGTGACCTAGAAGGTTCAAAACTTGCTAATCATTCCTATACCTATAACACAGAAACAAATGTGGGTGTTCACAACCACTCAGTGTTTGGTGATGTCTAATTAGCAATTCTTCTTGCCTTATCCTTTTAATGATGAATGCATCTAGGAGAAAAAAAAAGGTTATTTTTTCTTAGGAAAAATAGCAAAGTGGGAGAAATAGTTTTTAGTCTTCATCCCAGTGGTAGTTACACAATTCTGTTTAAAAATCATTAAATTGTACATAAAAATATATTTCTATACATTATACATCAATAAGCATGGGCTTTCTGAAGTCTAGGAGTTTAAAAATTAGTATACTGGATACTAAATATACGTACCACCAAGCGAAATGACCTGAATTCTACACTAGATTCCACATTTTGGAAGATATACTAAATATGTTTAAATCGATTTTCATGAATTATTTGTAATTATGAGACCAAATGTGAGAATTACCCAAAAGTACACACCAAAATGTGTCTTTATTTGTGTCTCTAACAACCTCTAAGAACATGAGTTCTTCAGAGAAAACTCTAGCTCATTAGCATTTTCTTAGAGAAAGGTTTCCTCATGCTTCATTGATGCCAGATAAGGCCATTCTCTGCCACCTATGTATCTGGACCCATGGATGCCTCCCTGTACACTCCTCTGGTTGGTGGTCTAGTCCCTGGGAGCACTGGGTGTTCTGGTGAGGGGAGGTCCTTGGTCCTATGGAGGTTTGATGATTTAGTGTAGGGGGATGCTCCAGTAGTGAGGTGAAGTGGGAAAAGGTGGGTGGGTTGGTGGGTTAGAACCCTCATAAAGGCAAAGGGGAGGGAGGAGAAGTAAACTGTGGGATGTGGTGGAGGGGCTTGTAGGGGAGTAATGGGGAAGTGGTATATCATTTGAGATGTAAACAAATGGAATGATTAAACAAATAAGTAAATAAATAAATGAATAGAGAGAAAAAGGAAATCATGCTTCATATTTCTTGAATAAAAATAAGTATTGTAGTTTTATGTTTTAGTAAACATGTAGAATTCAAAGAACCAATTAAATAATATTTGTATTCTTATTCTTATTCTTTGGACATTTATTCTGCAATGCCTTTTCATGGTTAGTATTTTTCAAATTATGTTTAGGTTGCAACTGCATGTACAAGATCTGAAGATGATCAATCAACTAAAATAAGAGCTTGGGTAGGGGAGGTACTCATAAAGTCCTATACCCAGCTGAGGAGCTATTGGCAATTGATGGTTACTAATGAAGGGAAAGTTAGTTCATTTCAGAGATACGGGCCCTAAAAGACTACCCATACAGATGGCCCCACACCTATAAAATCAACACTAAGGGGAGTTAACAGATTAAACAGTATAGCACATGAAATGGGAGATAAGTGGTCGGTGGAAAGGATGAAGGAAAAACTAGACAAAAAGGGAAAAATGGGTAAATTTGATCAAAATACAATAAGTACAATTATGGGATTCCAAAACAATAAAAATACTTGTTTTAAAATATTTACTTTGTTAGTTTTATGTGCATGTGTTTCTTTGTGCCTGAGTATGCATATATATGAGACTGTGTGACTTATGGGATTCTAAAACAAAAAAAAATCATCTTTTCAAAATATATTTTCTCTATTATTTTTTCATGTGTGTGAGTGTGTGTGTGTGTGTGTGTGTATGTGTGTGTGTAGGGGGGGAGGGGTGTGGGGTTACATGTTTGTGTGTTTGTGTTCAGGAGCCTACAGCGGTTAAAAAGAAAACAACAAAAAAGAATAAAGTCCCTGGAACAAGAGTTACAGGCAGTTAGTATATGTTTGTTTGAGCAACTCAGATCATCTATAATAACATTAAGCAGTTTTGACCACTGAGCAATCTCTCTAACCTTCCCCAATGCTACTAATTATTTTTAAAGAAAAAAATAGCATATTTTAATCACACTGTCATCTTGGGCACTTCATAGAATTTCATTTCATTCAGTAAAATGTGTTTCAACATAATAGTGTTAAGACAGGAGTTAAGAAGATGTAATGTGATTAATATAAAGTATAATTATAGAGACATTGAGATTTTGGGGGTCTTTCAAGCTTATAATAGGCCCCAATACTCATTCATGTGCTTGGCAAGGAAATTGAAAGCTGACTAGCTGATGCCTCCTATAGGTGCCCTATAAAGTTGGAGCATGTAATGAGAGAATCACAGAATTCCTCCCCCCACATACACACAGAGACATATGGAAATAGTTTTACAATGTAGCAACCTTGCATAACCTACGTCGATATTTCTTAGAAAGAGAAAGGTGGGGAGGGAGGCTTATACTAGGTTAAGCTATTTTCGGGAGTTTTGTGTTAAGGGAATGAATGTCAAACTCTGGAGAATTTTCCAGAGCTCTGGCTGTAGTTATTGTAGTTATTGTAGTTATTGTAGTTACACAGGCAAACAACCACTTACAAATATGACATGGCTCATAAATGATTTATCTTAAAAGCACTTCAATAAGCACTGGATAAAGCTGAACTCTGCTGTTACAAGGAAAACACTGCTAATTTTATCTTGTAGGGTAAGTCACAAATCAAAACGTCATAAGGCTAGAGTCTAGCAACTTCATCTGCAGTCATTCTCTTCTTTCTCCTAGTTTCTGTGATCTTAATTCAGGGAACAGAAAAGCAGTGGCAACTTACTGTGTATTTTATTAGCCCAGACTTTATTATTTTGCAACAGCACTGGTCATTTGAATCTAAATTCTTGATGCACCTGGAATAAACATATTTTACGATAATTGACTAAGAATGTGATACAGATTATTAATTTTAACTCTAGAATTCATAGAAAATGGCCTAAATTTTCTGTAGCATTTTGATGTTCATGTAATTGAGTCAAACTTTTATTTTTCTCTTTCCAAACAATGCACCCGAGGTTCAGTATACAAAAATCTTCACGCTGAAAAATATCTTTCATTCCTGTTGTCGGTTTTCTCCTATATATAGTTTTGGTGTTTGATTGATTGATTGATTGATTGATTTGTCCAAGACAGGATCTCACTATGTAGGACCAGTTAACCTAGAAATAAAGAAGTAAATAAAACTGGTCTTGAACTGTGGCAATCCTTTTGCCTGTGACTACAGGTTATTGGCCATCCCTTAGCAGGGATGGCCTACTTTGAGGGCAGGTCTTTCTTTATCAGTTTAACCTGTCTACAAACCCTCACACAGCCATATAACCTACATTATTCTAAAGATAGTCAAGTAATTAATGAACTAGAACGATTAAAGAGGGATGGAAAATGACATTATACATGAAAATACTGGTCTCAAATACAAAGTATCACTCAAGGGCAATTCAAGAAGATTATGTACTTCATGATATTGTACTGTATTCTACTCTACTCCACTGTATTGTACTCTGCTTTACTGTATTGTAACCAATTAAAAATACAAGGGAATATGGAACTATCTTTGATAGAACACAAAGTACATGTTGATTCTATGGATCGCTTCTCAGATATAGAAAACAGAGATAACACAAAGGAGAGTAAACTGAACTTAAAAAAGGGATAATTGAAATCTAAGTCACACGTATTTCCGCTCTCCATTGTCTAGCAATGACCAAACAAATATGACTTTGGCATGTATTTTATAAACTATAAGTGACTCCCTAAGAATTATGGACAGCTATATTCTAGTCTCAGTAGTGGATTGCTAAAGTGGAACTGAACTGGTTGGTGAATATTTTGTCCATGTCCTTTAAATGATGAAGAATAAATATCCGACAAAGAAATACAGATTGCATATATATTGTGTTAAAATAAGTCTGACAAAAAAACATGATCCAATCTGCATCTATTTTACTTCTTGAAATTTTATTTGTATATTTACAGCATCACATTCCCTGAGTGGGATAGGAACTAAGCATCCAATCATGCAATAAGGCACTGTCAATAGAAAATCAGATGTCACTCAAGGATAGCTTGGTGAGCCAATGAGTCTTTTAGGGCTCTCTGCAGTAGCATAGGTGAGCGGTAACTTACAGGAGCTTAGGTGACTCTTGGGCAGCTGCATCCCTGTAAAGGTAGCCACAGCATAGGCAGTGATACAAAAATGACGCCACTAATTCCTGTACAGTGAGGAGGCAGCTCCATTGAAGAATATCTTCATTCATGAGCTTCCTCAATGAGTTGAGCATCCAGAGTCTTCAGAGTCCCCTCTTCTCTCCAGAAGATGTTTTCAATTGAAAAAAATGGCTATTCAATGTTTTTATTATACCAATTAAAATATATAGGAGGAATATGGAACTATTTTTAATAGAACATAAAGCATATGTTGAATCTATTAATATTTTTCAGTGTGTGTGTGTGTGTGTGTGTGTGATATGCAGGGTGTTTAGTTATGTCTCATTTTTTCCTGCCCCACATCCCTTCTTCCTTCCTTCCCTTCCCTTTTCTCTCTCTATGTGTGTGTATGGGGGTATATGCAATATCTCTTTCTATCTCACTTATATCTCACATCTTACTCCTTCCTTCCCTTCACTTTCCTTCCATTCTCTCTCTCTCCCTCTCTCTTTTTCTCTCTCTGTATGTGTGTGTGCCCAGAAGATAAATGAATATCAGAGTACAATCTTCAGTGTCAATTCTATAATTCCTATAAACATTTTTGTCTTTCTTCAAAAGTAATATTGAAATTATTATATATGGATTAAAGCTGTAGTTCAACAACAGCAGCAACACCAGAAGCAACACATGAATATTTAACATCTACGTAATGGTTTCTGGGTAAGAAAAGAAATAATGAAAGAAATTAAAGGCTTTCTGGAATTTAGTGAAAATGATGGTATAACATACCAACATTTGTGGGACACAATTAAAGCAGTGCTAATAGGAAAGTTTATAGACAAGGTACCTCCATAAAGAATTTCAAGTTTCACACCTAAACATAATAAAAACAATATACAACAAACCAACAGCCAACATCAAATTAAATATAGAAATACTTGAAGCAATCCCACCAAAATCAAGGACAAGACAAGGATGTCCACTCTCCCTGTATTTATTCAATGTAGTATTCAAAGTTCCTGCTAGAGCAATAAGACAACAAAAGGAGATCAGGGGGATACAAATTGGCAAAGAAGAAGTCAAGGTATCTTTATTTGCAGGTGGTATGATAGTATACATAAGTGACTCCAAAAATTCTACCAGAGAACATTTACAGCTAAAAAGCAATGTTAGAGAAGTGGCTAAATATAAAATTAAGTCAAACAAATCAGTATCCTTCCTTTACTCAAATTATAAATGGACTGAGAAAGAAATTAAGGAAACAACACATTTCACAATAGTCACAAATAATATAAAATATATTGGGGTAACTCTAACCGATCAAGTGAAAGCTCTGTATGACAAGAACTGCAAGTTTCTCAAAAAAGAAATCAAAGAAGAAAATGAAGAGATCTCTCATGCTCATGGGTTGGTAGAATTAACAAAGCAAAAATGGCTACTTCAGCACATACTGATAGCATATACTTGTGAGGACGTGGGACAAGGGGAACAGTCCACCATTGATGGTGGAAGTGCAAACATGTACAATCACTTTGGAAATAAAATTGGTCGTTTCTCAGAAAACTGTGAATAGTTCTACCTCAAGACCCAGCTATACCACTCCTGGGCATATACCCAAAAGATGCCCCACTATCCTACAAAGACATTTGTTCAACTATGTTCATAGCAGCTTTATTCATAATAGCCAGAAACTGGAAACAACATATTTGACCCTCAACTGAAGAATGGATAAACGAAATGTGGTACATCTACACAATGGAATACTATTCAGCTATGAAAAACAAAGGAATCATGAATTTTGTAGGCAAATTAATGGATGCTGAGAATATCACCTGAGTAAGGTAACCTAGTCCCAAATGTACATGTATGCTATGTGCTTACTTATAAATGGATATTAGCAGTAAAATACAGGATACCTATGCTACACTCCACAAATCCAAAGAAGCTAAACAAGAAGGAAGGCATAAGTGAGGATGCATAAATTTCACTTAGAAGGGGGAGTAAAATAGCCATAAGAGAACGGAGGGAGGGAAGGAACTGGATGGGAGAGGGGAGAGAGAATTTAGGAGCAAGTATGGGAACGGACAGGAGGGATGGCCAGATGGCCATGAGAATCAACTGACAGAGATGTGGAGGTGGGGTCCATCTCAACATGACAGAGTCCTGGGATAAGGGAGGCATTCAAGAATCAATGGGGTGACCTTACTGTGACTCACTACATTGGGGATATTAGACCAGAAGAGGCCACCTCCTATAGCTAGGCAGGAACCCCAGTGGACCAATAGAAGCATCAACCTACCCACAAAACTTTCAAGTCATAATTTATCCTGTCTACAAGAAATGTGGGCAAGGGTGAGAGAGCAGAAACTGAGGGAATGGACAAACAATAACTGACCCAACTCGAGATTCATCCTACAGGCAAGCACCAATCCCTAACACTAGTAATAACACTCTCCTATGCTTGTAGACAGAGGCATGTTTTCCTGTGAGAGGCTCCACCCACCAACTGACTCAGACGGATTTAGACACCCACAGCCAAACAGTAGATGGAGCTTGGAGACACTTGTGGAAGAATAGGAAGAAGAACTGCAGCCCTGAAGGAGATAGGAACTCTACCGGAAAACCAACAAAATCTACTAATCCTTGGGGCTCCAAGAGTCTGAACCACCAACCAAAGAACATACACAGGCTGGACCTAGGCCTCCCTGCAGATGTATAGCAGATGTTCAGCTTGGTCTTCAGGTTGGTCCCAAATAACTAAAGCAAGGTCTATCCCAAAATATGCTGTCTGTACATGGGGTATGTTTTTCTAGTTGGGGTGCCTTGTCTGGCCTCAATGAGAGATACTTGATGTTCCAGGTTTGGGCAGGGGTGGGGGATAATAATGGGTTCCCCACCTGCTCAGAAGAGAAGAAGAAGGGGATGAGAGAGGAATGTGGAATAGGGTAACCTGGAGAGGGTCAGTGAGTGGAATGTAAAGTGAATAAGTAATAAAAAGGAAAAGGAAAAAAATCAATAATAATAATAACACTAATAAAATAAATAATCAGTAACATTGTGATTATTTTCTTATCTGTATCACAAAGCTTTGTAAAGGATCCATGAAAGAATCAGCATCCTGCTTGTGATGTTAAGCCACTTTTGAGTACAATGTGAGAAGATAAAGGGTTTGGAAGCACATGCCACCTCCATCTGCAACAAGAGACTTTTACTTCCTCATGTTTCTTGGCCACAGTCCAAAGAAACAGCTCTGGTAGCAGCTAAACAAATGAACTCATTCCTCTTGAGGCCGGGGAGGAAGGGAGCTAAGCACCAGTTTGAAGTATTTTTTTCTTGGGTAACTTAAACTCAGCATATAAAATTTAGTCAAAAATGTCAGAAACAATCGATTGTTTATTCTTACCTCCTGTGTGCCATTTGAGGAGTGGAATCAGGCACTTTATGCATTATCAAAGTGGCACGGTGTACTTGCTCACATTACTGATTTGAGAAACAAGAATTTCTGAAAGAAAATCAATTTCAGACATGGAACAATGCTACATCTTGCTCTAAAATACCAAATCCTCATCTAGACACTCTAAACATTGCCTTCTCCACTATGAATGCACATCACACTGTGTTCAGCAGCCAGATACCTTCACCTACCACCGACTCCCACCACACCTGCTCATTTCAAAGTCTAAACTAACAATTCATTGATAGGCTTGTATGAGTTTAATACTCATCCATAGAACCATGGTAGGATGCTGTAAACTAGCATGTGCTAAACAGAATCTGTGAAAAATATTTATTTTCATTGATTCATATTAGTTGTGCATATTAATGAGGATTCGAGGTGGCACCTTACTTGTGACATGATTAGATCAATTCAAATCCAACTTTATTGACCCCATGCCTACATTTCCCAATTCCTAGTAAACAGTGCTCTATATGCAAGACATTATTTTCTCACATTACTTCAGTGAGAAAGTGTGTGTGTGTGTGGTACTTGTATTTCTGTGTCGTCTTTTTTTTACTTAAGTTAATACTTTTTGATTCTATTCATTGTGTTGTCAGTGACAGGGTTTTGTTTTTATTTGCAGCTTGACAACACTCCTTTCAATGTGAATATTGTGTTAGGTAATAGACTGTATAGAATGAGCTCTTAGCTTGTGTCCCTATCTTAGCTACTGAGAACAGTGATACAGTAAACATGGAAGTTCTTTTCGGAATGATGATAAAATTTCCATAATGCAAATTGTTAGATGACTTATTACCACAAAAATAGTTTTACCACCACTGTGTGATTCTGTCTCTATTTTTTTTCTGCATACATTGTCACCTCCAATATCTGGTGACATTCCCATTCAACACTGCATTGTAACCATAGCCTCCCAGCATCACTTCAAGAGTTTTTTGTGTGAATATCTCTGTTAGAGTTTGAATGTGAACTGGTCCAAATATTACCATACACAGGCAATCCAATGCCTCCTGATGGGGTTTTTGAAAGTGACTGGATTTTGAAAGCTCTATCTAATCAATAGACTAATTCATTGGTGGATTCCTGGTGTGACGGCATTATTGTAAGGCCAAGAAAAGTGGGAGGTGGAGCCTCACTTGAGGAAATGGGTCATTATGAGTGTTATTTGAGATGGTCATCTTGCCCTTTTCCCAACTGTATCTTCTTTCTCTTCATCCAGTATCCTGGCAGGCACGATTTCAGTTCTTTTCTGCCATGCCTCCATTGTTACAAAGGACTGACACCTCTGAAATAGGAACAAATCTTTCCTTTCCTTATACTGATCACATCATGTATTTTGCCTCAACCAAGGGAGGAGTAATTAATAAAAATCTCCCACAATTTTCCTAATTTCCCAAGTCCAGTATAGAGTTCAGTCTCCATCATGTTGTGTAAGTTACCTTGTGCGTACCTAAGAAGGGACTCCACAACCGAGCTTTTTGCTTGGTGCAATATATAAGATTTAAAGGGTACCTCAAATCTCTCCATCTTAAGCTTTAACTTATGGTGTGCTTAAGTGTGAGAATGGCTGTGAAAGGAAGCTTCTCTGAAACTAGAAATCCAGCTGTTTCTCTTCTAATCTTCAATAGTCTGCTCTTGCAACAGGGAGGAAGTTCAATCTACTTCCAGTATAAACAGAGAAAATCCCTGTTAATAAAGATCCAATAAAATATACAAAAGCTTCTCCATGGCTCTGCAATGAGAATGGAGAGCTGTACTGGTTGATTAGAGGTTTTTCTGCTCTACCGTTACATGGCTGCTTTATACCATCAGGAGTTCACTATGTACTCAATTATTCTGAAGCTAAATACACAGTTGTATTCTCTTAAAAATTTTTTCCATTTAAAGTGTAGAAGGTTTACTCTGGAAATAATCTTTATCGTTCAGAAAGTTGCTGTCAGGAAATGGGTCATTGAGAAGTAAATACGAAAACTCTAATAAACTTATAAAGCATGAATAATTTTATTGTTGGCATGTCTTCATTTCTTAGTACACACAAGATCCTTCTAATGAAGATAAGATGCAAAAAGGAAAGGTGAGGATGAAGTAAGCTCTTCAAAACTCTGTAATAAACCTTCATTGAGTAATATAGCTAGAGTTAGAAGCCCTGTAATTAGTGAATACTTGGGTAAGGTTAAGGCAAACAGCTCCAGAGCAAATGGGCTCTCTAACTTATCTGTATGACCAATCTCGGATAGTAAAGAATAGGACCAATTTCCTTATTGTCTCAATTTTAACATTTTTGAGAGATGTTTTACAGGGAGGCCTGATGAATGGAGCTTGGAATCTTGTTAACCCTGGAAGAAAATAATACCACACATTATCAGGAAAGTGCTTAAAATTAGTTCTCCTAACTAATGAAGCAAGTCAGTTACAAGCATTCACTGTTTAAGTATGTATGTGTACACACACACACACACACACACACACACACATTATTGAAATAAAAACAGTATATAATCATTGAATAGCAACTTTCTCTGAATTGAAACATTTCATCCTAAAGGAAGGGTTGTGACTCTGGAGACTCTAAAACAATGTTCCTTAAGATTAAAAAAGTAGGCCTTACAGAGTCATAGTGACCTGACCCCTGAACCTTTACCCAGCTGATACCCTGTTCAGAAAGATATCTGTACTCCCCCTGAACACCTATGCTCCTGTGTCATCCCCTTCCCCACATCCTGCATTTTTCTGTTTATAATCCCTGTGTTAAAAAGTAAAAATTATAATTTAATAATAAAAAAAAGTAGGCCTTAGGAAGATGAAGATCATCCAGGACTGTTCTTACATAGAACTCTGATTTGGTTCTTAACACTTAAGTCAGACAGCTCTCAATCATCTGCCACTCTAGCTCCAGAAGATCAGATGCCTTCTTCTGGCCTCTGCAGGTACTTTCATTTATGTGCACACACCCACCTATCCTCACACAAGTAAGCATCATTAAATATACTAAAATGTGTCTTTTAAAAGAAAGGACAAAAGCAGTAAACAACTCACTAGTCTCAGGAAGTCCCTGAAAGTTGTAAACAGCAAAGACTGCTGAGGAGAGGAGACTCTCCAAGCCCCCTACAAATCATTCAGCAAGCTGTAGAATTTCTTTGCTGGGCTTTTGGTGATATGACTGCTACCGAATTAACCATGTTCCTGTAAGTAACATTTCACCAAAATCTTAAAAGTAGCCCCAATAAATTCATTGATTCACTAAACTGTACTTTAATGGCTTTCTTTTGCTTTGTTTCATTTTGGTCTGTCAGTGGTTCCCATCTAAGGTAAGGTGAGTAAATATCCTTCACATCTTACCAGAAATAATATCACATAACACCAATGCAGACTCATACAGTTTGAAAATCAGACATTTTTTTTTCTTGTGATCTTTTCTCTGTGGGTATGAGGGTTAGAGGCATGATCATACAAATTGAGGACATACATCTACTATCACCTCTGAGAAACAAATAAAAACAGAGATCTTGTTTCACATCTAAGAGTAAGTTATCCTCCAAGGAAAGATTACTTTTAATCATCACTTTTTATCATAACCACAACCAAATTTTCTGCTATATAATATGACCTTGAGGTTTAAAATTATCTCATTCACACTCTGTGATAAATAATTTCCTCATATAAATATTTTAAATCAAGATAAAAGATAATGCTGCTTTTTTTCATGGCTAGAATCCAGAGAAGTAGAACTTACACTATGTGCTGAAGATGCTTAAAGCCATGAGATAGAGATAGTGATAACTGGGAACTAGAAAACTGCTGTTAAGTTTCTAAAACCTAAAATACAAAAAAGGATTTCACCCTGAACACATCAAAATGGTTACTCACACAGAAGGACTTGTTTTCTCCCCCGCCATTCAAATGACAATGATGAAAAGTGTAGCTGAACAGAGAAAAATGGCAAGATAATCAAAGCTCATAAGAACTCTAAGCTTTTGAGCTAGATGTGCTGTTATAAATGAAAAACCCAGAACCTTACCATCAAATGTTATTAAGGCTTCTTTTCCCTCACAAAGATTCTTGATGTACATTCTTTACAGGCTTCCAGTTTTCCTATAGGAAGAGCTCAGAGACACAGATGCCTTCCATCCCATGGCTACTTGTATCAGACATTTTGCCCTGCAATAATGAAACACCAAAGACTGTTTGAAAATATAGACATATCGTCATAGAGGTAAGAGTTTGAGGCTGGGGTACTGTTCTCACATAGTAGAGAAAGGAGTTTTTGGATGTCACTAAGGAGTACTGATTTTATTCACTTTAGGTCATCACCAATGGCCTTACTTAACTCCACTTTCCTCTTACATGCCCTCTTCTCTAAAACAGAGGATTGAGGATAATATCATTCATGTATTTCTCTTTGAGAAAAGGTCAAGCAAATTCAATCACTTTTGTTCTTCAAACTTATTATGAAATGAAGAAAATAAAACTACAGCATGAATGCCATTATGGGTCATTCTTGGTCATGCCACCATTGCCACCACCACATTTCATTATCGGAACTCAGTTGCATGGCAAAAATACAGAATTTACAGTCTTTCAGAGAAACAAATCAAGTTTGCTGAGAGATATCTAGTTTATCTTTATAAAAAGTATATATATATGAAAAAGAATGACATTATCAATAGCTGAGTAGAAGACCCAAGAAACAAATGATAAAATTCAGTGGAAAAGGAGAAAAAAATAATCCAGACAAATCCAGATAAAGTGAGTTGGATAAAGTTCTGAATGTCCCCGAAGCTGGTGACATGAAGAGTGGAAACAACAAATATAAGCCTGAATGGAACAAGAGCAGCAAGACAAGGTTGCATGTATAGGAATTAGCTTCTTCCTGTTTATCTTCCTCTCTCATAGTCAACTGTTTTTAATTATGGGTAAAAGGTCATCATTTTTCCTCATAGAGTTTTCTGTATAACAGAGATCAGAAAAGTAAGCCTATACAAACAAAAAGGAGACATATGAATGTCAGTGACATTATGCTAAAACTGGCCACACCCCTTCCTGTTTCTTCAATGTGTGAAACACTAAGCATGCAACGTTTGCCTCCAGTGAGGCTATCCGAAAGTTGTCCTCTGGACATCAGGTTAAATGCCTCTAGGTGTTGAACTATGGGAACTTAGTTCAGAAAATCTTTTTGTCTAGTTACCATCTGAATGGGATGAGAGCCTTTCTTATCACTGTGTCTTCCCATGAAATTTTCAGTCAGCTTGCAGCATAATTACATATAAAGTTTATCTGATGACCAGCAAATGTTAGAAGACAGTCACTAAGCTTATAGCTATGCTACAAAACTAATAGGAGAGATAAGCACCTTGGATCCATAAAAGACACACAAAAAAAAAAAGACTTAAAAAATAAAACATTTAAAAATCAGTTTTAGGCAAACATGCAGGCACACCCAGACCACTGGAAACAGAGGTGGTGGAATTGCTATGGTTTGAAAGAAGCCTACATGGCATGTTCCAGGCTGATCAAAGCTTCATGGTAAGATCCTGTAACCCTTGAAAATAAAGTAACAAATACATAAATAAATGCATTTAAATATTCTAATGGAGAAATAAATTAATGATCATCCCCCAAATCGAAAGATATATAATTAAAGCTCTTACAAAGTTAAAATTTTAGCAAAAGTAATAGTAAGGAAAACTGGTAGTGTAAAACAAATTGCCTAGACTGAATGCATAAGTGTTATTTCTCCAACTTGCATTTAATACCAGGTCTATAAATATGGCTAGCAATCCTCTATAGAGAGTCCTGGCCATTATTATCAAGTTACAAAGGCAGATCATGTGGCAAACTGAAACGTTTTATATCAAGACTTCCATTTTCCATTTCTGGTCATGGTAAATACGTTTCTGTCATTTTTGCTGTATCTCAACCGTGTTAGGACTCTTAATCGTGGTGTGACATAATCCAAAGTTCATAAACTTAATAGTTGAACAGATGTTTAGCACATCCCCCCCCCGCGTAACTCATTATTACTTATTAAATAAGCAATTGTGTGCAATAACAAAATAGTCAATGACTCACTCTAGTTTTGAGGAACAGGACTAAAAATACTTATATCACTTATATTAATTAGGTAATTAAATGAAATAAGGTGTTTATCTGATTTAATGTAATTCATGGTGTCAAACAACTGAAAACTATCTCACCTTTCTCTCTGATAAGGAAGTGTTTGGAAATTTCTGCCACAGGTCATTGACTAGGAGACCAAGTGTCTTTTAGATTATAACACACTGACCTGATGAATGTTGACATTTCTTTCCCTAAGCTAGCTTTTGTCACCACAGAAAGATAAGTAATTTATGTGACTGCCTTATTTTTTAACCAGTTAAATTGTTTAGTTGGTTGAAATTGTCCAATTTTAATCTAAATTAATTAGTAAAGTTAAATGAGTTGAATGCCTTTATTTGAGTAATTATGGTCAAAATAGCTAACAGTGAGATTTAATTTAAAAAAAAACTTGAATTGATTGAGATACGGGAATTTGGTTTTCAAGGGCAAATCAAGAATTACTTTAGTATAACTTAACTTTCTATGTGGCATGTCTTCTTCATGCATGCTGTGAGGACAAACTGAATTGCACTCTTTTATTTGAGAATAATATTGAATTAGTAAGCATTAACTGCATGAATTCCCTGTCTTAAAAATAAAGCTTACCAAAGTATTCAAAAGAACAGAAGTATAGTCCGTGAACAGAGCCCTGTTTCTGCTTTCAACTTGAATGAATGGAGTCCTATTATCCATGGAATTTCACCCTATACATTTTGTGGCATAGAACAAATTACTAGAATTTTGGAGAAAGTCAAAATGCAATTTTCTTTTCACTTCTAATGCTTGTCTGAGAAACTCATTTAAAAAAAGAAAAAGAAGAAGAAGAAGAAGAAGAAGAAGAAGAAGAAGAAGAAGAAGAAGAAGAAGAAGAAGAAGGAGGAGGAGGAGGAGGAGGAGGAGGAGGAGGAGGAGGAGGAG
>JANHMN010000002.1:28315232-28353509 GCA_030674055.1 Rhabdomys pumilio | reverse complement strand
GAGGAGGAGGAGAAGGAGGAGGAGGAGGAGGAGGAGGAGGAGGAGGAGGAGGAGGAGGAGGAGGAGGAGGAGGAGGAGGAGGAGGAGGAGAAGAAGAAGAATAATAATGTGAGTTTGCCAGTCTAAGCCCACATATCAGAAGATCAAGGTCTGGTAACTAGAGAAGCAGCCATTCCCTCTCTATTGAAAAATCACCTAGCACTCAAAATCAGAGGAAGGAGCTCCCTTTCTGTAGCAGCTGAATGTATAGTCGGGGTGACACATGCATAGTAGAAGCTCTGGGGTTTGGCCTGAACACACAGACCAGAAACAATGAAGAAGTTGTTTTGATTAAATCTTCTTCCAACTGGCCAGGTGCTGTTCTGTGAGTGACCGGGTATAGGGAGGAATCTTGGGATCAGTCTTCAATAGGATCACAATCCCTAATTGTAAATAATGCATGCAGCTGGCAAATGAAAGCATCTCATTTTAATTAGCTGCTTCTCAGCTATCTGTCTTTAATCTACTTCAATAAATTGACCACAGTCTGTGGTTTGGTTGTTTTTCCATCCATTGATGCCTGGGCTAAAGCTATATAACATATTTGGTTGAGAGAAAACCAGGCTGAAATAGAGATGGAACATCAATGCAAAAAAATTTCTTTGTTAATTCAGCCATAGAACTAGCAAATTTGATATCTACATTCCAAGCCTCAGATTATTCTGTCTATAAAGCTGTTATAAAAACACTGCATTGACATTTCAATAGAGTGTTCTGGACACTAGTTTTTCCCCTTTGTATGCAAAACTGTTTCAAATTATTATGAATGAAATAAACTCAAATTTATGAAATTGTAGTTATTCTCTTTTAGGGGACAAAATGATTTATTTAGTTTACAATTCTGCATTAGGTTCTTCATTCTAGGGAAGCCAAGGCGGGGACTCAGGCTCGTAGTCTCTCACCTGCACAGAACAGAGAGAAATTATTTTACCCATGCTGCTTGATTGCTCACAGATTAAATGCAGCTAGCTCTCTTCACACTCACACAGTTCAGAAGGGTCCAACCTAAGTAAAGGTGCCGTTCACCATGAGTTGGGTCTCCCTACATCAATTAACAACCAAGTCATTCCCATACAGACCGTATCACAGGGAAATCTTATCTGTGTTGGGGACTGCTCTGCCAAATGTTGGAACCCGAACTGCCAAAATTAGGAGCCAAAATTGTTAGAAACCACACTTCTCCAAGCATTGGGGGCTAAATTGTCAGGCTCCTACTGCTGCTCTGGTCCTCGGGTCAGGGTTCAGCAAGAGAGAGAGAGAGTGAGGGCAGACGGAAGAATGGAGACCAGACAGAGTGTGATTCAGTCCCGTTTATTCTCAAGCCTCTCTTCTCTCTTTCCAAGTTTCTTGTTCCTAGTCCAAGTCCCAAATCTCAAGTTCCTAGTCCCTAATGCCTCCAAGTTCCAAGTTTCCAGTCCCTGCTTCTGTCTGCCTCTCGACTTTTATAAGTATGACTTCTCAAGTCATGCCTTTAAGTCACACTCACCCAAGGGAAAATCTGCTCAGCTGTTGTAGATTGTTGAAAACAAGTCTCTTGTAAGGGTATATGGCTCAAGAAGGCTGCAAGGATGATAGCCGCCTTCTGTCGGCTTCCCACAGGTCCACCCTTTTAAATTTTTTTTCAAAAGGGAAGGCTGAGGAAACTTACAGAAACTGTGCCTGCCTTAGATCGGAACAAAGGACCCCAGCCTCCCTTTCCCATCTTTGGATACTCAACATACCAACTGTATTACAGGGAAACCTGATCTGGACAATTCCTCTAGTTGGGCAGTCTTCTCCCATGTTTCTAGTTTATGCCAACTTGACAATAAAAAACTAATCAATACACACTGTATGTCAGTGACAAATGTGCAATTACATATTGCACGGATGTTACTGTGACTTGAGGTAACTCCAACTTTTACATTGCGGATTGATAATCTTTAGCCCCATATACAACAGTGACCACCAGAAACACCTTTGATGCCCATGTGATCAAAATAATTATCTGAGTTCTCCCTTGTGTTGGCAACGTGGACACATTTTCATTAAAATACCCATTAAATAGAATTCGGAGTACATGTGATTTCCTTTGCTAGTGCATGTCCAAGATACATTTTTTATTCACTAATAAAGGTAATGCTATAACCTCCCCATGGCACAGTCTTCTTGGGCATGTGGCTCAAGGAACTACTTCTCTACTCGTTTCTGTATCTCAGTCTGTCTTTATCATCATCTGAGTGCTAAATAATCAATGTTAAAACATTTTTTTTACATTTAAGAGTGAATAAAATTCTTATCAGTGATGTACTGATAGTGAGTACAAACCAATACACTAGCAATTTCAGCTCCAGCTAGGGATCTAGCTCTGTGGACAGACCAATATGAACTCTCATCTTTTTCCTACTCCCTATGAACTCAGGAAAACCAGCGACTTGCCAGTTTTCAGGTCTTTCAACAACTTTCAAGTGAATCCATCTTATTTGACTCCCTCTGTTTGAATTTATAATCATTCTTTACAAATGTAATCATCTTGGGGCTGGGAAGATTGCTCAATGGATTAAGTACTTGCTGAGCAAGCATAAGGAGCTACATTCAAATCCCCCTTACCTTATAAAACTGCACGTGGTAATGCATGTCTATAACCCCAGTGCTGGAAAGGAATGAATATGGAGACTGGAAGACTCTTGGAGCTCATTGGCCAGACAGTCTAAAGGAAGAGTGAAACTTTAGTTTTCATAAGAGATTTTCAGAGAACAAGATGAAGAATAATAGAGGGAGACATAGTCAATTAAATTCTGGCATGTGTACAGATCATTAAGTAAACACACACACATACACATACGCATATGCATACACATACGCACGTAACCCCCCACATTTCATATATATACTTGTATACAATAAATGAATAAATCAACTAAATTTTAAGTTAGGAAAATCTACATTATCTTCTGTCATATATTTGTCTCTAATGTATTATATTCTCTGTTATTGAGCATCTGGGTTAAATTTTTATAAATATAAACAAAGTTATTATGGATTACTCACTAATTATTATTCTACAAGAATGAATAGACAGACAATATAGTGTTGACATTTCAAAGTGGTGAATTCATAACAACTCTTGAGGAGAAGAGAATGAATTGACTGGGTTGATGTAAATAAAAGTGTTTTAGAAACAGAAGGATAACAGATGGCAACTGTGTTCTAGGTGGATTTCAGATCAGCTGGTTTAAACAAATTTATTAGGCACTCACCATACTGCTGAAGCTGCCACCAAAAAAAGCATAATTTAACACCAATAATGAGGATAACACAACTAAACATGTTTCTAAGCTACCATCAATGTGTCAGATTTCAGGTTGACAATGACTGAATTTGCCTGTCTTTCTACAGAAGGTCAGAATACCAAAGTGTGATGTCTAGGGCATCACCATAGAATAGCTAAATAAAATAAAAGCAAGAAGGTCATTAAATCAGGAACAACAAAGATAATGGATAAAGTTACTTTATAGTTGATGATGCCCATTACTTTTAATTGTTAAATCCAACTAAACTATGTTCAAACTGAAGGAGCATCTCTGTCTTCCACATGCATTTCCTTAGTGCATTAACTCAGAATAGATGTGGAAGTATCAAAGTGCCAACTTATTATACAGTCAGTTTTTTAGGAGTCAGCATTTGAAAATCATAATAACACATAAAATGTTTAAATGGGCTATAAAATTTCATCGTATAATTACTTATACACAAAGTACCACATAACACGGATGCCACCGTGTCTTTGTTGATAATTATTACGAAATCTTTTATCTTGCTAAACTTCTTTCATGTCACAAGCTAAAAAGGAGAAGGATTGATTGGCCAAGGGGGATCAGCGAGTTTTGATGTTGTACAGGGCCAGATTGCTTTGTTTCATATTTACCAAAGATGAGCAGCAAGTGTAAGACATGGAAAATATCATACAGTACATGCCCAGCTTTGAAACTTTGTAAGACTTCAATATCTTGCATTTCCCAAATGCCCACCAGGCAGTGTCAGACATTGATTAGCTACGCTGCTGTGAAACATTCACAACTTCCAAACTTTATCCTCCATTTGCTTTACAGGATAGGAAACGAATGGGAAAAAAGTGTGTCCTCATTTTGTCTTGTGGTGCTATGTATATATTAGCAATATAAAGGTTGGACTGATAGATATCCAACATGCATATTCATAATGTATAGGAATGAGATTTCTGCCTCTCTTGTCCTACTGTGTTGGGCCCTAGATGGGACTCAAGTCATGCAGAACTATATTGCAAAGACCTTAGGCCAGTGAGTCATGTCACTGACACTACTTTTCTTCTGAAACTATAAAAGTTGCCCAATTAAAACTCTTGTGCTTTGGGTAAAAATGAATTTATTATTACCAATACTAATAGAACCACTGGCTTGACATGCCCCATGCTTATATATTCTACACAAATAGACAGCATGCATTTGTATAGAGTAGTTGCAACATATACCATTGGACAATTTAACCCACAGCATTAATGTAGCTATAAAGGGACCATGGTGCATTTTTATAGCCCATAATAGTACTTAAAGGAATAAAAAATGTAAACAGTGAGAAGATATGCTGATTTTTAAAGCATTCTCTGACCCTCCACATATTGGTTTGTAAAACTGGCTAAAATTTGAACTCAGATGACCTGCAATGTAGCATGAAAATGATATAAGTGATTAAAATCTGCTCCATTTATCTTATTATATATTTTAATTTTTATTATAATTTTATTAAATATACTCCCTGATGATTTCAAACATGTCTATAATATATACTGATGCTTTCAATCCCCCCATATTCTGCTATTGCTTCAAATCCCTGCCATCATCCCCTCCTCCCTAAAAGATCCCTTCTTACATTCATAGATTTTTGGGTTGGTTATGTGAGTTTAAAACCTTCATACTTCAGTCTTCATCATGGCTTCAGAACTTTAAACTTTCAAGGTAAACTGTACAGCATATCCGAGTACCATTTTTTAGTTGTATCATTAGAAAACTAGGGCCTGTAGCCTTTATGATTATACACCCCAGTCATTTTAGGCTCAATGGTTTTATTATCATTATTGCCATTTATTCCAGTGGTTTATCTTCAACTACCAAAACACAAATGGGATGCAAAGAGCAGAACATTTCTCTATTATGCTGCCTTCTACTGTTAAGCAATCTACTCTTTTAAAGCAATGAGAAATGTAACAAGAGAGCTACTGTATGGCATCTGTTTACAGACTTGTCTATTTCACCTAATGGCCACAAATGTACTTTTATTTTATGTGCTTAAGGCCTGCAATTTTATAATAACTTGAAACAATTTTCTACAGCAATATGTCCTTTAGCGCTAAAGATCAATTTAATTCAATGATTTTTCTTTCTGTGATTCATTTGTCATGCATTTTCTTCAAGTCGGGGCTATCAGAGTAAAATGGAACCCTGCCCACCAATCTTCAAGGAAGTTAGTGTAAACTCTACAATGAAGATGGTACTGTGATAGGAACACTGTGTGTATAGCTCTAAGGGAGCATCAGCAACAGGATACAGGAGATAGGAAAAGTGTGTTTGGAATTTGATATTCATCACAAGCCTCAAGGAATAAACAAGGGCGAGGGAGGTAATTCCATGGTGGTTATTCTACGCAGAGTGTGAGTAAGCACAAGCATAGCGCTCTGTGAATGTTCACATCACATGTGTGGCATATTTAGGTGGTTCTAACTGACTGGAAGGACAAAACAACCTAGAAGAGCAGTAAAGGATGACCTAAATATTTATTCATGAGGATTCTTTTATAGTTGAGCACTGGGGGTCACCTTGTGCATAGACTACAAACATGTAAGTAGAATGTAGATAAAACATTCCTCAAGATATCTGGAGTTTAGTCCTAGAGTGTGCTGAATCATATTTTTCTTAATCCAACCCAGTTTAATAATGTGGTGTATATATGTGGACAAAAAAATATGAATACTTAAAGGTGGGCATTTTACTTCTTGATAGCTTGCCACTTGTTTCCCTGAAAACATTACTAACTTTTGATTTTATGTCTTATAATTTTCTAAGACAAAGTGGTGTGTGTGTAGTTCATAAATAATGAATTTCTATTTTTCTGTAAACCATATCAAGATAGGATGTTATTTGTCATTGATGTATATAAATTAAGATAACATAAATTGGCCTTTTTGCTATTTTATTTTTAAACTAGTTTACTGTTGATTTTGCATGTGTGTGTTTACTAACACAACAATGATCAGCTAGCAAGATATTTCCAAAGATATTTTTACCTTGTCTGTAACCAAAAGCTATCTAATTGAATTGTAGCCCCCATTCAACAGGGAATTCTTACTTAGTACTGTATACCTAGCCTACTACCCATCGCTGATGAAGTGATAGACCCTAGAGAGCAGCCTATCACTACCACTTTCCTAAACAAATACAACTTACAATGCATTTAGAATACTGATCAAATCCATAGATAAGTGTAACTTTCACCCCTCATCAAAGGAAATTTTTTTTCAGAAGATAGAGGCCATAGCAGAAATACACAACTGGTCAAAATGCAGAAAGAAATGAACTTTTAGAAGCTGAACCTCAGTTGAAACATTCATGATGCAATCCCTGTGGCTAAGGTTAGGTGACATCATATGAGAGGGAATTCAAACAGTAAGAGCCAGAAGCCCGTGCCATCTACTGTGAGAATGGCTTCTATATTTGAAAGAGCATTGAATCTTAACAATATGGATGCTTAACATGACTTGAATGATGACAAGAGCCGTTGGCAAACTAGTGCTCATGGAGGAGAGCTCACAGGGTTTGACTACTGGATGAAGAACTGCAGGGAGTTAACAGCTGCTTAGTGTTTAAGAATCATTTCTCTCAGTACACATGGAGGGACCCATGGCTCCAGCTGCATATGTACCAGAGGATGGCCTTATCTGGAATCAGTGGGAGGAGAGGCCATTGGTCCTCTGAAGGCTTGATGACCCATTGTAGGGGAATGCCAGGGCAGTGAGATGGGAGTAGGTGGATGGGTGTGTTGGGAGCACCCTCATAGAAGCAAAGAGAGAGGGAGGATAGGATAGGGGATTTCCAGGGGGGAAATGGGGAAAGGGGATAACATCTGAAATGTAAATAAATAAAATACTAAATTAAAAAAAGAAGAAGAAAAAGGAGTCATTCTTCTTCAGGGACAAGAAAATTGATAGCTTCCAAATGTGCAGTCCTAAACACATGTATTTAGTAGCAACACTAAATAAATTTAGCAGAATGCGTATGCCTGTGTCTATTCTTTAGAGAAGAGTTTAGTAACGTGAGAGATCACAGAGGGATGAGAGGGAGGGGCATAAATGATGTAAGTATTTAAAACTGCCTAACTGAACTTTTCAAAAATTAAGTCGGAAAACGAAAAGGAGACATTTTGTAACCACACTAAAGCATCCATGTCAGGTCTCGGAGCCTCCCCTTGAGCTAGATCACAATTTGTGCTACTCACTGAATCTCCTGTCCCTCAGTCTCGTCTCCATTTTTGTCCCTGAAGTTCTTTTAGATCAGTTCTATTTAGACAGTAATAATTCTGGGCCAGAGTTTTTGACTGTGGGATGACACCTCAATCCTTCTCCTTGATGTTGTGTCT
This sequence comes from Rhabdomys pumilio, assembly GCA_030674055.1. NCBI lineage: Eukaryota > Metazoa > Chordata > Mammalia > Rodentia > Muridae > Rhabdomys > Rhabdomys pumilio. The sequence continues at coordinate 28,345,823 of JANHMN010000002.1, read as the reverse complement.
TTCTACTGGAGGTGGACTCTGAGTTTTCTCTCCCCACTGTTGGGCATTTCATCTAAGGTTCCTCCCTTTGAGTCCTGAAAGTCTCTCACCTCCTAGGTCTCTCCTACATTCTAAAGGGTTCCTCCTCCTCCTCCCTCCCAATGTTGCCTTCTTTTTGTTTGTCCTCAGGGTTTCAGTCCTGCTCCTTCAATACCTGATCATGTCCCACATTTACCCCCCCCTTCTCTCCCACACAAGTCTCTCTCTTCCTCTGCCCCCCCATCCCGACTGCTTTTTTTTTCTCGTTCCCAAGTGAGACCAAGGCATCCTCACTTGGACCCTTCAGTTTGTTAACCTTTTTGAGATCTGTGGATTGTATCCTGGGTATTCTGTACCTTTTTTTTTGGCTAATATCCACTTATTAGAAAGTACATACTATGTTTTTGGGTCTGAATTACTTCACTCAGGATGACATTTTCTCATTCCATCCATTTACCTGCAAAACTCATGATGTCCTCATTCTTAAAAGCTGAGTAGTATTTTATTATGTAAATGAACTTCATTTTCTATATTCATTCCTCTGTCATGAGACATCTGGGTTGTTTCCAGCTTCTGGCAATCACAAATAAGGCTGCTGTAATTCCTTACTAGGGGATTTGATGCTCTCTTCTGACCTCAGCAGGAACCTGAAGTACTTGTGTGCGCATATACACACAGTCACAGACTAGACCGATAATTAAAAGTAAAATATATCTTTAAATATATATAAATATATTTCATATATATATATGAAATGTTTAAATAACATAGGACTAGAAGCAGCACTACATCTGGAGAACACACATAGTATTTGACTTAGGATAGAACAAGAAATAAAAATAAATTCATGTAGAATTTGTAAAAATTTGTAATAGCTACTAGATTTTATGGAGATGACTGAAAAAATATTTCTAGCTATTTAAAAATTGAATTTAGGCATTGAACTAAAGGTGGAATCTCTGATGACAATAGTTAATGACCATGACATTTAAGGTTTTTGTTTTATTGACAAATCAATTTTTAGACAATTTCAGATATTTATATAGCACATTCTGAGTCTTGTCTCTTCCACACAGTTTCTTATTGCATTCACATACCTGCCAATGTTCCCTCTCCCTATCAATCCCTTTCCAAGATTCATTGCTTTTGGTTTGATTTTGTGTGATTACGTAGCTTACACAGAGCCATTTGTGTGATCACTAGATTGGAATTACCTAATAGAGTCTGGTAGAGTTCTCAGTAAGTATACAAAGAAGGGCACTAACAGCACAAATCACCAACCTACGGATGTATTTTTAGAGTTTAAAAAACACAAATGAAACGCAAAAGCTGTAGACTGGAAAAAAAATCACTACTAAGGCAGACACTAGTGAAAACAAAAAGTAAAATGAAAAACTAGTCAGAGAATCAAAAAGATTGTCTCTTTGAAATGATAAACAAGATTAACAAACCCTATGCTGAATTAACTGAAAGAGAAACAAGCCAAACTAATAAAACTTAGAGCTGAACAGGGGCACATCACAATAGAACAATAGGTACAGAAGAATTTCATAAAACAATAAGAGAATATTTGAAAACAATATTTTGTGGGTTGGAGACATGATGGGTCAGAGTTTAAGAACACTAGCTTCTCTTCTAGAGGGCCCAGGTTTGATTCTCAGCAGAATCATCTTTAACTCCAGTTCCAGGAAATCTGCTGCCCTTTTCTGACTTCAACATGCAGATGAAACACCCTTCTACATGAAATAAAGTTAAGGAAAAGAACCAAAATTCAACTAAATTGGAAAACCTAAAAAAAAAAATTGGCGGAATTTCTAGATGCATCTGACTCACTTTAGTCTAATCAGGAAAAAAATAATTTAAACAGAACTATAACAAGCAAAGAGATTAAGGTGGTGAAAAGAATCTGTAAATTAAAATTTAAAAAAACAAAGGACAGATCCAGATATATTCACAGCAGAATTCTACCAGATTTTATAAGAAACTACAACCAATGCTGCTCAACTTAGTTCACAAAATAGAAATAAAAGGAAAGTTTCTAAAAATCCATCCACAAAGCCAGTGTTGTTTTAATACCAAACCAGAAAAAGATAAAACAAGAGAGACAATCATAGACCAATATCCCTTCTGAACAAAAATTTGAAAATTGCTAACAAATTACATCACAAAAACTATTCCCCATGATCATACTGGCTTGATCTAAGGGAATATCATGTAATAGATAACCTAAAGATTGTAAGAGTTTGGGGAAATGGGAGCATGACATGTGCTGTAAGAATGACATCTATCTTTGAAAGAGCTTAGAATCTCAACAATATGGATGCCTAGCAAGACCTAAATAATGACACCATCAGTTGACAAGCTAGTGCTCACAGGGTTCTACTGCTGAAGGAAGAGCTGCAGAGAGTTCATGGTTGCCATGCACTCCCAAACATGTACATACACCCCAGACACATGTATAACATATATGAACATGCAATGCATACACACACACACACACACACACACACACACATACCCCAAATTATTAAAAAATATTTTAAATATCCCAAGCACCTCAAAGAAAATCTAAGTGATCAAAAGCTGTAACAAGATGACAATCACAGAGATGCATCAGCATCCACAGAGAAACAATGAGTCAGACTTAATGGGCACACCTGCATCGGAATAGATGAGTTATTTTAAACTCATCTATATCTCAGAATGTGAGATTTACATCCCAAGACTGTATTTGAGGACATGAGAGTGACACATCACACACGCACTGCTGCTCAGTTCTACCAACCTTATCCAATTTATCATTCTTGTTCCAAAATAGAAAGCAGGAAATGCTTTGTAGGTATTAGGAACCATGCCAAACAGGAAGAAAATGTTAATCCCTTTGAGGAATTTCTCAGTTGAAACTGAAGTAAAAGAAACCTGATTGACATATTTCTGTTAAGAAAATATAGCTTTCTTCTCACTAATTTGTGAGTTGCCTATTTTTCCTCATTTTTCTGAAATGACTTGAAAGATGGTAAAATAAACATAATTGATTATTTACTGCAAAGAACGCTTACTGTCAGGCTTGGCATCAAATCTCTGCTTCTGGCTTTATCACGAACTAACCTGTTCCCTTTAACTCTTTTATCTCATCCTCACCATTAACACAAGATGCCAAGGATCTCTAAATCCGTACTCCAGATCTACCTTCCAATCATCCTATAGTTTAACGAAAATTGCATAACTTTGTAGGACTTTATCTGTAAAGAGATCCAATCGGAATGTATTGCAGTAGTTTCATAAGGAGTGACTAACCTATCATACCAAAAAGCTTATTTGATTGCTCAATCCATAACATAAACCCCATTGTTATTTTCATATGTCTTCACATTCACATTTCTCTCTTTATTTAGTGTCTGTGGAATTCTAAAATGTTCATTTATATTAAAACTATGTATGGTAATAACTCATTGTATTGTATATGTTAAATTATACCGTGGGCCCATCAGAGTGTTTATTTTTCTAAATCAGAAAGCCCTAGGCTTGATAGATGACTATAGATTTCAGGAAACTAACTTAGTCCTAGTTTCTCAAAGATGGGAAGATATGAGGTAATAAGGAAACATACAGAAAGATTTATGCACCCATTGGAGTGTTGAAACCTTATAGCAACTCATACTTGTGAGATGAAACCTCAGTTCTATTGCCTTCTCCAGCCTAGCAGAGGAGCCATAGTGTGTGTGTGTGTGTGTGTGTGTGTGTGTGTGTGTGTGTGTGTGTGAAGTTGAACAAAATTATCCCTCCTCCCCAGTGTAAATTGAGCAATAAAAGTACATTTTATTCTGTGTTTGTACCTTGATCTTAGCATCATATTTATTTATATCAAAAGTTCCTCTTGTTTAAAAATGTGTGCTCACACACTTATAGCAACGTTTCTAAGATATGATTAAAGGCCCAGAGACATAGGGATTTAGAAAGGACAGAATTATAGTACTATTAACATATTCTTTGCCTTCCTTTGAAATGAGGAGTAACCCTCTGTCCCTATTATTATTGGGGTAGGCTGAGATTAAACAATATAAACTTGATGTGGGAGCTTAGACACCCACCACTCCTAACACAAAAAGCAGAGGAGAGTGGGAAGGGAAGATAGAATAAAAATGTATTATTAATTTTCTCCACAACCTTTAAACTACCAGAAGTTATCCCAGAGGCCAGTAATCCCAGAGGCCAGTCACACCTACCCTGACCACATGTCACCTTCACATGAGCAAAAATGAAGAAAATACAGACAAACCAACAAAGTTCTGCTTCAATTTCATGATACCCACAAGAAAACCCCAAAAGTTTTGTTGACTTTCCTGTGCCCTCCCTGATGGGTTCTTAGCTTTACTATTTTGTTACTGACAGAGAAATCTGAGTTATGACCAAGTGGATCTCTCTGATGATGACCATAACAACCCAGACCCAAAGAGTTTTTTTTTTTTTTTTGTATCAATGATGCCCACCAAAATGGTTTTCTTGTGTCTCCCTCCTTCTGGCATCCCTGCTTATGTCCAATTCTGTTTCAGTGCTCCCATTTCAGAAGTCCCCCTCGGAGAAGAAGAACTTTTGGTTCTAATGAGCATGCTGAAATTGTTTTTTTCCAAGAATGATTAAGGCATTCAGACTTTATATGGTAGCAGTAATTGCTCCCCACACTGCCTTAGCAAGGAACAGAGCTGCTGGGAACAGCAAATGCTACACTGTTACGTAAGGACTCATTACTCTGATACTCCACCTGCTGGTTCCCAAGGCTGTAATGGGCTACCATATGCACATATAAAAGAGTCCCAGTGCCATTTAAGGTTATACCATGAGACAAGAGCCCAAATTAGAAACAAAACACTGCATAGAAGAACATACAGAGGTAAAAGTAAACCTATAGATACCCTAAGTATAGGTTTGGTGTCTGTCCACAGTCATTGCCCTGTGTGTAAAAAATATATCCTATCAAGTCAATGCAACTGGCCAATTTGTTTATATTCTAGCAGTATTAACTTGAGTTACAAATTTCACTTCACTATTGTTTCACCTTGAGTTCTGTTTAACAGTTCCCTATCTTTAAAGATCCATAAGACTAAGAGTGAAAAAGAGAGACGTCTTGTTTTAGAGACTACAAGGTTTGTATGAAAACTTACTAACATTTTCTGTACTCAGATGCTATCCCCAAAACACAAAGTTCTATGATATGGTGTCAGAGATTCAGCCACAACAGTGAGAAGAGACCTAGACACTGGCATACTCCAACCTCGAAACAAGGCAGGCAAAAACAAGCCAAGGATAGTGCAAGCTTTTTGGAAAAAAAATAACTAAAATTTAATCTTGAGCTTGACTGAAAAATCTGCCCACTGGAGTACTAGAAGGATTAAAAGATAGCTGATAAGATTCTCCAAACCCTCCTTGATTATTTGAAACTTCGGTGATATTTTGGATTCAGATGAAACAATGATAAAATGAGGACCTATCAATGTTTAGGGCACTTTTGATTGACAGCCCAATTTGTCCAATCCTTTGAAATGTTTAGGAATCCTTCAGGTAAAGAAATGAATAACTTATGGTATCAAGAGTCATTTACCCAATATCAAAGCAGCTAGAGCAAAAGATGTTTTGGAACTCTATGCTGCCTCCAAAACACCTGTGGTTGTCTCCATAAGAATCTGCTTCCGCCTCCACCCATCAAGGCCATGAAAAAAGTAAAGTATACTTATATGCAAATCTTTGGTCCACAGCACTGGCTGTCTGCATCACCTGTATGCCATGTAAAACTCACAGTTTACATCTACCTGAGGTTTGTAACTCTTTTTTGTTTCCCGTGGGTTGTTGGCTCAAGAATAGCTGAGTTCATCATCTAATGCTGCTATAAAAAATAAAAAGTCACTTTATAATTCCTGTAATTTACATCTTAAATGTCCCTATAACATATGTAATAAAGAGACTTTTAAGATGATAGAAATTGCAAGATAGTTTGAGGTGAGATATTCTATCAAGGCATATAATAAGATTCCATCCTATGCTTTTCTCTTTTACAGTCATGAGCTAGGCAGAACAGCCCTGCTACTCACTCCACTTGTGATATGCCATGGCAGACTCAAGGCAATGAGATCAACTAGTCATTAAGGAAAATATCTAAAGATGAGCTCAAATAACCTTTATTTTAGATATTGATTTTCTCTGATAAATTACAGTGACAGAAAACTAAATTAAATGGTCAATACTTCTATATGGTTCATTTTGCCATACTTGTTTTAGATAAACATCAGTGAGCTTCTGTACACTATTAACACAGTACTCGGCACAGATTTCACTCTTTATAAGTTTACCTGACATATGCCTTTATATTTTATCTTCAATAATACCACATACAAAATAGGATGTTGTACCTCAAAACTGCTAAAACAGACAAACAAAACAAATACACAAACAGCAATGGTCCTTCTTAGAAGGGGGAAAAAATACTCACAGGAGGAAATACAGACACAAAGTGTGGAGCAGAGACTGAAGGAAATGCCATCCAGAGACTGTACCACCTGGGGATCCATCCTATATACAGTCACCAAACCCAGACAATTGTGGAGGCCAAGAAGTGCTTGCTGACAGGAGCCTGATCTAGCTGTCTCCTGAGAGGTTCTGCCAGAGCCTGACAAATACAGATGTGGATGCTCTCAGCTAACCATTGGACTGAGCACAGGGACCTCAATGGAGGAGTTAGAGAAAGAACTAAAGGAGCTAAAGGGGGTTGCAACCCCACAGGAAGAACAACAACATTAACCAACCAGACCCTCCAGAGCTCCCAAAGAAAGAAAATCATCAACCAAAGAGCACACATGGAGGGACCCATGACTTCAGCTGCATATGCAGCAGAGGATGGCCTTATCTGATATCAATGGGAGGAGAGGTCCCTTGATCCTGGGAAGGTATGATGCCCCAATATATGGGAATGCCAGGGCGGGGAGGCTGGAGTGGGTAGATGGGTGAGGGAACACCCTCATGGAAGTAGGTGGAGGGCAGATGGGATATGGGTTTTTTGTGGGGGGATGGAAACTGGGAAAGGGGATAACATTTGAAATGTAAATAAAGAGAATATCCAATAAAAATTTAAAAACCAATACATTTTAAAACAAGAAAATTTTGCATTCTTACATGTGACTATGGAAAGTCACATGACTTTTCTGAATCTTAGCTTTCAGATCTAAATTGATGATGGCACTTACCAGTGCTGCCTTGTTTAGTTAGTTATGAAGCCTGGGTGAGTAAACGCACAGGAGGGAAACAGGCTAACTGGAAAAATGGAAAACCCTTTAGTGGAAAGCTCAGTGATTCTGTTCTTTCCATTGACCTCTTCAAGAGACTCTACACTTTACAGGGACTTGTGTTTGATAAGCTGTGTTCTCACAGTGTCTCGCAATACATCCACTCTCACACCTAACATATAAGGCCACAGTTTTAGCTGTTGTTTGCTTTTTGTCTATCTGCCTCATAAAACTCATAGTGCCCCAGGAGAAGAACTGTAGCTTATTGATTTTGCCTTACCCGTGTTCAGTACAATGATGAAATACAGTGAGTAAAAGGACTAAAGGAGTAAAAAGAGGCCAGAGTTCTATCAGCTACATAGGGAGAATGAACAAAGAAAAAAAATTAAAAATTAAAGTAAGGCATTAGAAAAGATGGTAAATGAAGACAGAAGAGAGAAAGGGACAAGGGGAAAGAAAGGCAAAGAAGGGGAAGAAGAATAAAAGAAGTGAAGAAAAGATCAGGGAAAGAAGGAAAAAGGGAATAAGAAGGGAAAGGGGAGGGACAGAAGGGTCAAAGTACACATGGAAGATAGAGACAAGAATGACACCATTCACAAAACTCTATTAGCCCATATTGCTAATAATTCTTTCAGGTGCGAAACCATAAATTTTGTCATAAAATCCCATGCAAAAGATTAAATGCTAAATAAATAATTTTAAAATAGTTTTGGTTACAAACAGGGAGCAAGACTTGCAGCATTTGCTCAGCGCAGCACTGATCATTCTTTAAAGCAACTGTACAGTTGTTATAAAGAAAGCACGCGCATTTACATCCAGTGCTTACTCACCTTCTTACTCTTGTACCCACAAGCAATAGAGCAGGGCGATCTTTGTCTTGTCTCTTCTTACAGTATTACTCAAATGTGTGGATACTTACTATTGAAACGAATGAAAAGAGCATCAGTGGATTAAATGTAAATAAAATCCCTCCCATCTCTGCAACACACACATTTTCTCACACAGCACAGGTAGTTAAGATACTAGACAGAGCCAGTATGTATGACGAGGTAATTTTTAATAGGAAAGATTATGTAAAAGATAATGTATTTCATTTCACAGAGTTATAAATTACTTACTGTATATCTTCCCTCCAACACATGAATACATACATGAAGCTTTTTATCTTCCTATTTTTTATGAAACAAACTAATACTATGTTAAGACACAACGTTAATTAAAATATATTATCAGTAGATACAGATGGTTCTGAAGCTAACTAAAATTTAAGGCATATAAAGGAAGATGAGTTAGATGTAATATGAAATTTTATAAGAAACATATGTCTGGGGTGAGATGACTAGAATTTTGTAATAAAAAGATGGAACGAAAAGAGAATGACCATTGTGAAGAACAATAGATGCATAGCATATACAGCAAGGCTGAGAGCATGTTACATTTTAGAATTACTAGAATGTAAACCTTAAGGAGGAAGCTGTTGGGGAAGCAGAGTCAGCTTCATCTTCTAGAGCATGGGTACAGCCTGGATTTGAAGGAACCGGGCTGCATGCAGTGTGACTTAACTTCAGACAACAATTATTACTGTGTGCCAGCTAAAATAAATATTATTGCCAAGTATGTGAGATAAGTTTTATATCACAACATCATGTTTCTCAATAAAACAAATAGTTTATTTTAAAGTACAGATACATTGAACAACACAGAGAATCAGAAAACATCTGGAGGCGGGGCTTGTTCCTCAGTTTCTGTTTGTCTCTCACGCAGAGCTGGCCATCCTCGAGCACCAGGATTGTAAATTCACAAGGATCATTTCCTCTTCAGGAAATGGGTTTGATGTGTTAAAGACTACAGTAGTTTGAAAATGAGAGGCTCCTATAGGCTCATATATTTGAATAATTACTCAGCAGGAAATAGCAATAATTGAAAAAGGATTTGAAAGATGACGTATGGGTTTCTTGGAGTAGGTGTGCTCTTGCTGGAGAAAGTATATATTAGGGGTTGAGGGTTTTTTTTTTTCCACATTAGCTGAATTTATTGAATTGCTTATTTCCATACATTTTAGGCTGTACCAACAAATATTAAAAAAAAAAAAAAAACAGAAAATCTCACTATATTAGAGGCGAACGTTATATACATGATAGAACCGACCACTGGGACACAAAACTAGGGTTTTATTTAAAGCACAAGTACACGAACAGTAATGATGCCAAAACAGTGAGCTGAGAAAAGTGAAACATCTTAGTATAAAAGGTCAGTGAGCCGCAAAACAGAGGTGATACCATATACACTCTCAGTCACAAAAGTTCTGTATTGTCACAAACACTGACAGGCAGAGGATCACCTGACTGAAAATCATCATACAACTGACATGTTAACACAAGTTTCGTCCACTGAGTTTTAAGTCTTCAAAAGCCTCTCCCTCTCTCCTTCCCCCTCTATCATCCCCCCTCCCACTGCCCTTCCACCTCCCCTCTCTCTCCTGCAGATCAAGACATAGGCGTCATCTATTTAGCGATTTCTCCAGCACCACGCTCCCATGTATCCCCCCATGCTCCTGACCATTATGATACATGAAAATGGACTCTGAAACTGCAAGCAAGCCCCCAATTACATGTTTTCCTGTATAAGGATTGCTGTGGTCACGAGGGCTCTTCATAGTATAGAACAAGGATGAAGACAGAACCCAAATGATACTTTGTTAGAATCAAATCTGCTGTCTTAACTATGAGTAATAATGAGGAAATAGAAGCTGACTTGTTAACGCTTTCTCAGAAGGTCAGATCCTGCAAGTTAGAATTGCATTTAACACGTGGAAAGATTCGACCTAACATTCTTATAATGATTATCATCAGGAAAAACTATGAAAATATCATCGTAACAAGAGATGGCATGGGGAGATAGGCGATGGCTGCACTGCATTTCACACAGCCCAAATGTAGCAGCAAGTGAATGAATGAGTAGCTGAGTGTTGCATTGTGGGCCTGTAAACTCAGATCTACTGAACGCAGAGGGAGGAGGAAAGGAAGTTTAAGGTCATCCTTGCTTTTGCTATATTGTGAGTTTAAAGTCAGTCTGGGCTATAAGGTACACTGTCTCTAAAATAAAAATGAAAATAGCGAGCTGGAGAGAACCTCGGCTGATATGATCTTCCAGAGTCCAAGCTTAGTTAGCAGCACCCACATGAATGGCTCAGCAATGCCTGAAGCATCATGGGTAATCCAAATCTCTAAGAGAGTGCACACACACACACACACACACACACACACACACACACACACACAGAGAGAGAGAGAGAGAGAGAGAGAGAGAGAGAGAGAGAGACAGAGACAGAGACAGAGACAGAGACAGAGACAGAGACAGAGACAGAGAGAGGGATGTTGGGCCCTGGATGAGGTAACTTCATTTAACCTGAGCCCTTTGGTCACATAGCACACAGGTAGAGGGCATGATTAGCAGGTCTCCACCTCCAGAGATTAAAATATTAATGAGTTACCTAAAGGCCAGGGGGCGTAGCTAATTAAGTTATCCACTCTCCTTTTCCCCCTCCCTATAAAAAGTCAGGGGAGCCTGGCTTTTGCAGGGAAAGCGCATACCATCTACACCTATTCACCACACCATGAACAATAAAAGCTTTGGAAAACTCCACGTGTTGCCTGGGCCTTCCTGTGCCTGCCACCAGACTGCCAGCTTTTGGAACTTTGGAACCTTGAACTGCAGCTGCCAGCCCGCAGTGGCTGCATGCATGTGGGACCTTCTGCCGGTGGTGTGGGAAGTGCGGCAGGACAGGGACACCGAAGGCCCTCCTGGGACCTCGCACCCCGCCCCCCCCCCAGTTTCTTTCCCCACAGAGGGACTCACACATTCACTCTCTGTCTCTCTTTGTCTCTCTGTGTGTCTCTGTCACTCTCTCTGTCTCTCTCTGTGTTTCTCTGTCTCTGACTCTCTCAAAATATAGAAACTAAATACTTTAAAAAAATTAAGCTGAAACTAAAGAGTTGGCTAAGTGCTTAATAGCAATAGTTGCTCTTGTTAGGACTGGGGTTTGTTTACCCCAGTAAATACATGGTATTTCATAACTATTTAGTACCAGGGAATCTGACATCCTATTCTGACCACCACAGGCAGAAGGCATGCATGAGATACACATACATCCATGCAGTCGAGACATTCATAAACATACAAAAAATCCCAAAACCCCAAAACTAATCAATTAATTAATTGTACTAATTCATTAATTAATTGAAATAATTAACTAAATTAATTTAATTAATTCATTAATTAATTGAAATTGAGTTCACAGAAACTATGAGCCCCCAATCTGAGAATGGCATGCAGAATTTGAACCTCACCAAATATTTCTCACGTCTCTGACTTCTGCTCTCCTTCTAGCCTATGGAGTTTCTTCAGTGGACTATGAGATTTCTTATCTTACAAGGGGCAGCAACTGACTCAACTCTGCTCATAGACTATTGCCTTGCACTTGTGACATTCCACATAAAGCCTGTTACTCCTTCCCTGAAAATATCAACGCTGAATCCAATTTATTAAATGTCTACACAGAGCTTCCCACTATTCAAAGGCATTCAAGTTAACAATATTGTTAATTTGTTGTTACTACAACAAACATCCAAGTTAATGAGGATTTAGAGAGCAATCTTTAGCTTTAGTTTAGCTCACAGTTCTGAGACCCTAGTTCATTTCTTTACCTTGCTACTTTAGGGTCATGGCAACGTATCATAGTGTTCCAGGAGCACGTGGTAAGTGATACTGTTCCCTGAAGGACAGGGAGCAAAGAGAGGAACAGGGGACCACAATCCTCTTCAATATCACACCCTGATACCGTAAGGACATTCTTCCAGGGTCTGCATCTGAAATGTTCTTCAATTTCTCAATACTGCCACTACAAACTGCCACTGTGATAGCCATGAGAACCAAGCTTTTAACTCATGGACACTTGGAAGAGACACAGAGATTAAAACATTAGGTGGAGTAATAAGAACATTATTGATACTATTCCAGACTATTTGCTTCTGAATTTTCCTGTCTGGTGTTCATACTTAGGCATTATATCCTAAGAGTAAAAACAAATAAAACTTACATATCTATTAGAAGTTCTGAATTAAAAGTACATTCATTTTTTCCAGCTCTTAAATATTGTAAGATGCTACAGATTTCTTGTGTGCATGTGTGGGGTGGTGGGCTGTGGGAAGCAGCTGGGGGCCTGGTCGAGCACAGGCCTCGAACCCCAGACCCTAATCGGACAGCAGGCATTAGGCTCTGCTCCTGGCTCTTGGTAACTTTCACTCAGCTTCAGCCCTCCACAGCCCCTCCCACAAAGAGGTCTATGGCCCCCAGTCACGAGGAACACTGCCTCAGGCTCTCCCACATGTAGATAAGGTATCTCCAAGCTCTCAGACCAAGCCAATAGGCGTTATCTGCTGCCAAACCCTGACCCACCCCAAAACTGTATAAAAGAGCTCTATTCGGGAGAAGTAAAGGTGTGTGAGAATCATCCCAGTGTCTGAGAGTTTCTGTCACAAGAGCTGTAACACTTGGGAAGAGATCTGCTCTTCCTAAGCACCTTCAGGACACTCCCCTTCTTGCTATCTAGCTGGCTTCTTACTGGCCCAGCCCTGGATGCTCAGCACAGAGAGACAGGTGCAGCACCTGGGAGGCAGCAGCAGCAGAGGCGACTCCCCATCCCGGTTTGCACTCTGTCCCCTTGGCTCCAACGCAGGCCGAGCTGGAGATTGTAGTGGGACACCCTCTGGAACAGGGACCAACATGCATGCAGCATTGCCTAAAAGAATGTATAAACGTTAGGATGATGAAAACAATGTAAATAAATCTAAATAAAACATCACAATGTGGAAACAGTAGTTAAAATTGATGTGTCACAGTAGAGGCGACCATCGACAAGTTGTTGAGAGGCAACCATTGCAAGAAGCACCAAATGGAGAGCTAAAATATTGTCTGAGGCACTAAAGACAGTTCAAAGGCAAGACTTTACTGGGTGATAAGCATATTAATTTCCCTTAAGTCATTCACTAATGAAAAATGTTTAACAATAGCTGTATGAAATATATGAATAGGAAAATATGTATCAGCACCAGATAAACCATATCACTGCCCCTTGTCTCTCTTTAGCCCTTCTATTATACATAGTTATTTTAAAACATTTTAAGATGACCACCCATAAAAACAAGCCCAGAATAAAAATGCACTTGATATCACAACAGAAAGTATCCTTATATGTATTTTATGTATGTTCATTTGTCCCAAGTGTGAGTATAGTTAGATCATTATCTATTGCCACATAAAAGTCATCTCAGCAACATGAGCTGAAAACACCAGTGAACATTTATGTTTCGGTTTTTGTAGATTAAGTACATGGGAACTGCGTTGATGGATGCTTCTTGATTTTTATCTTCTCTAAAGTCTCAGAAAATAGTGAGGCAGAGCTTCGATTGTGCAAAGGCAAATGTGAAATGATCCGCTTCTGAAGTGACCCCAGCAGGTTTGTGGTAGGCTTTAGTGGATAGGTACACTGAACACACATTAACATTTATACCCAGATCTTTGTTCAGCCTCACACTATGGCACATGTCTCTGCATAGCGGTGATAATCCATAGTAAAAGCAGGTCCTAAAAAGCCCTTTATGGTCTAGTCTCAAAAATCACTCACTGCTACTTCTTCAGTGTCTTGTTGATAAAACAAATCAGTAGCAACTTGGGCATGGTAGTAAACTGCAAGGATATACACATACAAGAAGCAAAGGAAAACCACTACAGAACATTCTGGAATCTTTATCTAATCTATTTATCCACTCATTCACCTACCAATAGCCACTCCTATGCATACATACATATTATATACACATAATGATAAAGCAAAATTTTCTCAAAACAATATATTTTATATGTGTATTATATTAAACATTCTTTATTTCTATCTTTCTTTAAAGTACTAAATTATTTTCACTATCTGCAAACTGATTGCCATCCTTATCTGAAACATAATTATATGAGTTCTATAGAGGACTATGTAGTTATCATCCTTGGTACCACTCGTAGGGTTACTTATTATTTTTATAAATGTAATATTATGAAAATAATACAAATGGAAAAGCCTTATAGTATATATTTAATAAAAGCATGACTTCTAAGAATACAGTCAGTGAAGAAAGTTCTCAACTATTTTATTGTGTCTTATTCTACTTCAGGCCTCTATGGGCTCCTGAGATTGTCAAAATTGAAAAGGTGCTAGAACGGTTGAGCATGTAGGAAAATGGCCAAGGACATAAGTAACCTCAAGTTCTCAGACAGACACTCAACGGCTTCATAGCATAGTTGAGTTTAAGGTACATCTTGTAGTTGGAAAACTGTGCACATTAATGTCAAACCACAATAATAACATCCTGTAAGGAAAGCTACAACTAATTGTACTGGGATACAAGAACCATCTCAGGGAAACTTGGATCTCAGCTATATCCCATAACCATTTTCACTGAGGAGTTCTGAGAGACAGAAAATGAGGACACTAAACACTGTCTGCAAATACTAATTACTGAGTTTTTTTTTCAGGAAGAAAATTCCTTGGTGTCCATGTGTACGAAGTAAATTTTAAAAAGTGAATAAAAACACTTTTCAAAATGTCCCTTATGCAGTGAGAATTATGTTGTTCACGTTATTTCTACTTGGATATCACCTTCCTTTCAAAAACAAAGGGTCACTAACCTATCGTAGGCAGCAACTCCTAGAATCAAGTGTAACTTAGTCCTGTTCGAGTCTTCAAAAAAAAATGTCAGCCACTCCTCTTAGAAAGATTTAGAAAACCATATGAAATCCCCAAAAGATATTTTACAGGGTCAACAGCTTCATAGTTTCATAATAAAACTAAAGTTTTAATTACAACTAGGTCACTGTAAGTTGTTTTCTCTTCAAGCAAATGTATACATAGCCTATGTGCCTTTACAAATTCAAATTTAGCCAAAATCATACTGTAAGACTGAAGCTTCATGGCTGAAACAAATCTACCCGATAAGATGGTATATACATAATTTGCTTTAATGCGGCACATTGTAATTTCTGAACTGTGAGCAAAGTCAGTTTATACAATTCCTTGAATGGAAGTCTAAATGAAGCTTTGGGTGCTTTTCTAATTACAGAATAATTACAGAAATAAAATTAACATATACCAGTTCACATTATAAAGGGCAGCAAAACTCAGAACTAAGTATAACATTATTTTTTGAGAATAATATTTGTGACATTCCACTAAGCTATGTTCCTCTCATCTAATTTTAAATGCATCCATCTCGATTGCAGAAAGACAGAAGGCTATAAAAAGGGTGAAATGACTTCAAGAGTCGGTGATGATAATGTCACCAATGCCCTGGTTTCCTGGCTGGGATGCCTAGGTTCCATTTGCTTCTCTAGTGTCTCAGTAAAATACACTCCAGTCCGTTTCTATCCACAAAATATAGCTGTTGGTCATCTTTGATCAGTTGGAATTTAATACTTTCTACTCCAAGTGCTTGTGTTTAAACAGCAATAGAAGGAGAGCAAGTGAGACCCAGCTACAGTGAAAGTGTGGGGATAATCTCCTTCTTATGCTATCTGGTTACAGTCTCTCTGGGATATGTAAATTCAGTAAGGGGCACTCTTGCAACCAGCATATGCCAAGCCTAGAACTAGCCTCTCAGCATAAAATGAAATAAAAATTTTATCTTATATTGCATACATATAAAAATGCCCAAAGGACATATGTTCCTTTCTTTACCTTCTTTCTGGGTGTAAACTAATAAAGGATGGAAACAAATGGGTGGACATGATGTTTTCTTATCCACCAGCCACATCTGATATTGTCATGGATGGAGGTGTTGGTAAGAAATGCTGTCTTTTGTACATTCTGAATTCTGCAATGTAGATGTTTCCTACTAAATGCTAAGTCTCTACCTCCTTCCCAGCACTTATGATTCATTTATATTACTCTAAAGAATCCTTATGTCCTTTGTAAATGCAAGTAGCCTTTCTACAGCGTGGAGGATGTTGATATCTTGGTCCAATAATTCTGAGAGAAAAGAAACAAACAAAGAAAACACACCATAAGTTATAGCTTAAAATTTGAAATTACTTGAAATCTCTAGGTTTATTCTAGGAAATGTTGTCTAAATGAGACAGTAAAAGGAAACGCATGTACATCTTGAAATACATAGACTCTTGTTTCCGTACTACTAAAAAGGTTAGGTGAATACCATGCAGTGATCATAAAATTTTTATCAAGAAGCTGCAGTATATTTAATAATTCATCCTTTTACCTTCTTGCAAGATATCTATAGGCTTTTAAAATGTTTTCATTATACTGCAAGAACTGGCTTTGGAAAGGAATCTGTCTCTAATAATATGGTGTCACATCTATTATCAAGGAATCTTGGTTAGTAGACACTAATTTTACTCCTCTTTTTAAAATATCTTTCAATCGATTGTATTAACAAATGCTTTCTCTTTCTTTCCTGCATCAGCTTAATGGAAACATACCATTACATATTCAACTCACCCATGGGACTTAAATTATAATACATCCTTTGAGAATGAAGCACTAGCTCCTATGAATCTCATTTCAAAATAATTAAAAATGAATTCCATACACCAATAAATTGAATTCTTTGTATTGACAAATATATAATTACTGAATATAAAATTCATCAAGAATTAAAAAAAAATATCTCAGAAAACATGAAATTTAAATCAGAGGAAAAAGTCATGGGTTCATATTGGTCAAGAAGAGTCAGTGACCTCCCTTTCGACACATAGATGAATAATAAAACATAGACAAAGTTCCTAATCATTCCAGGCTGTGGGGAAGCAATGAGTCCTTTGTCAGATATAATTTAATTGCATGTCACATCCTCCTAGCTGTCATGCTGGCTTGAATGGATCTTGTCAGATTATACTTTAAGGCATTATCTGGTGACTGAATTAGTTGGTGCTACAACATGAAAATACAGCTTACAGTAAGGAAAAAGTAAAAAACAAAACAAAACAAAAATCCAGCAATTTATTTAAGTAAAACTTGCTAACGGAAAGCTTGACTTTATAATAAAGTGTGCCAGCCTCATCTTAACGTTGTGAAATTAAACAAATGTGTTTTTAAAATGTGCTGGGGGATTCTAGTCCATGTGCCATGGTTTGATAACTTCCAAATTCTGGATTATAAAACTTAATTAACCCAAGGAATAACAAAACAGCAAAACAACACAATAAAAACGGGCTCCGTGCTTCTGAGTCTGGTGATTCCCACAGTGGCAAACACATGTTTAAGAAATATAATTCTTCCTTTTGAATTGCTGTATGTGCTAAACTCATCAGGTTCATAGAGTAACAGTCAAGAAAGTGTTCAACTACAAATGCTACATCTACATCATAAAGCTTCAGAGACCATTGCCAAAGATAGGGCCGAATGGATTGAGAGAGTTAGGAGTCAAGGAGAACCAGAATCAACCATTGGCCTCTTGGTGGCAAAGGAACATTATACCCACGAACTCACAGCAGACATGCTTACCTACAAAAGACATGTACAAGAGCAATCCAAATATTTAAATATTATTATCAAATACTGGATGTGTTAGTAAATTTTGAGTGCTGTTTTTATTACATTTCTTTATCTTTTTTAACATAACATGTTTATTGATTCTCTGAGTCCTCCACATTATGCACGCTGATAACACTCACTTCTAAGTTCTTTCATGCTTCCCCACATCCTTGTGACCACCCAAAAAATGTAAAAAAAAAAAAAATAATAATTAAAAATAAGAAAAAGTCCATTTCACTCATTAGAGTATAGTCAAACTCTCGGTGACCCAGTTCATAAGTAGAACCAAGTCCTTCCCTTTCAAACCCATCAGAAGCTATCAATGGTAGAAATCTATATGTCTGAATCCTGTCATATATAGTCTAGGCTATTACATTTTGTATGAGGGAGAGTATAGAGGTTGTCACATAAGCCTTCTATGTCCCTTCCTTGCAACTGTACATCTGCAGTCATCAATATCACAGCAAATGTAGCCTCTTTACCTTACACAGTCAAAGAAGCACAATTCTTGGGTTTCCACAGGGTTTCTGGCTACAGCACAGAACACAAACACAACTTCTGGCTTCATTAAGACCAGAGACCCAGCCTCAGAAGCAGCCCAAACCTTAGACATCAACATGGCCTCAGGTGGCAGCACAGGGCACACAGATCAGCATACCCCCCAGTGCCAACATGATCCATGTGCATGAATATGTCTTCAGATGGCAGCCTAGGTCATGTATATATGTCTGTATGGCCTTTGGTGATAACATGGGTCACCACAGACATCCACACGGACAACTGTTGCAGTAGGACCAGGGACTCAGACTAGTCCTTGGTGGCAGTATGAACCCAGACATCACTATGGTCTCAGATGTCAGTGCAGGCCACTCACATCAACATGGTCCCCTTTAGGAGCATGGCCTAGGGACATTAATGTGGTTTCAGGGTGCAGAACAGACTTCAGACATTCACATGGCCCTCTGTGGTAACATGAGGTATAGACATCAGTACAACCTCAGCCAAACATAGTCAGGCGATATTCATTGCTCTTTGTGTTGGGTGTATGACATGTGCTATGCGTCTTGTGAAGGTCAGAGGCTAAGAATTGTCTCTTTTCTTGCACCATATAGGTCCTTGGTATGGAACTCATGTTATTAGGCTTGGCAACAAGCATCTTTCTCTGCTGAACCAGGTCAGCCTGAGCAATCTAATTTATAATTGGAATGTTTTTGTGTGTGAAAAATTCATGTTATTTACTTTTGTACACATTTTTAAAGTTGTTGATAGAGAATTTACTTACAAAGCATAGATGCAAATCTTTATTCTTCCATCTTTACTCTGCAGCATGCTGTTAACAATTTGATGGTTTAATGAACTAAAAATCACAAAAGATATCCAGTGAAGCTGAGCACATTTACTCAGAGAGCCTGAGGAAAGGAAAGAAGTCACTAGACATGTATCCAAACAAAGCTTGTTTGTTTAAAAATAAATATGATTAGTAAGAAAGAGAAAAACAGAGATATTTGTACCATGAATTTATATACCATTGTTGTCTACCCATTGACACTACTGTGGAGCTAAGGTAATAATAAGAAGAGGAAATTAGCTTTCTATGGGCATGATAAGGGAATTAATTAAGGGTAAATAGATTATATATAGTTATAGAGAGATGGAGGCTATTACCACAAGAAGATGAAACAGGGAAGGGATGGGAGAAGGGGTAAAGAAAGAGACAACTAAGTAGAAGGTCCATTTATGGAGTCATATGCAAACCCAGTACTATAGAAACTTCGTAAAATATATACATAGATGAAATAAATCTAAATAGAGTCACTGAAAAACAGCAGACAATGCCCCAACTAGATATCTTTTGCCACTAAGGGAAATATCAAAGTGTCAGAAATGGGTTACATTTAGTGGAGTCATTGATCTAAGGAGTCCAATAGAAGCCCCTAAACATCTCAGGCTATTGTTAAGGCTATTGGTTGCTGTCCCCAAACTGATAGTAAGGTACTATTAATGATAACAACAGAGGAGTTGAGGTGGTCTCTAATTAGAGCCTTTACCTCCACTGATTACTGTTCATGGTCCTCAAACATACTCTGACTGTTACCAGAAGGGAAAGGTAACCACATACTAGCTATAGATCTTGCAATCTACAACAATAAGCTTCCTGAATGATATTCTGCTGCAATAGTGGTACAAACCTTGTAGAAATAATCAACCACTCTCTGATAGAATTTCAGGTAAGTCCATGTCCAACTTCAATTTCAGGGACTCATGTCCAACACTTGAGTGTACAAGAACATGAGACTAGATAGACCGTAGTCCTACAAACGAAACAGATACTATTGTTCTGCTGAAGAAACATAGCAATAAAATGTCTCCTAATGATATTGATATACCCATAAATCAGTGCCTATCTCACCTGTCATCATATAAATCTCCTCTTGTAGTAGATAGAAACTAACACAGAGACTCCCAACTGGATATATGAGCAAAGAGTGGGAGATTTTACAACACACAGTCCTAAATCCGTTGTCTTCTTTAAATCTCCTCCTCATGGATCTGGGAGCTTTGCGTAAAAGGAGACAGAAAAACTAAGGGCCAGCATGGATAGCTGTTGCCAGTGAAACAGTGTCTTCCAGATAACAATACAGATAGATACACATTTGAACTCACAAATGTTGTGGCTGCATGCACAGACCTACACTGGCTCAAGCCAGTTGAGACTATAGCGTTGAAAGGGGGTAGTGGACATTAGTTTCCATCCCTATAACCAAGATGCTATCTCCAACTGATATCAGGTTACAAAAGACAATTCTCTCCAGTGAACTCTCACAGTGTATATTAAATCAAACTTAAGGGTAGGTCCATGATGAGGAGCAGATGGTATTTTTTGTTGACTCTGTCTCATTGCTTTGTTTTTCTTTCTTGTTTTAAACTCTTATTGGCCCTTTGGGTATATATTATAGTTTCTGATTTTGTATTTTTATGAATTTTGTGTGTGCGCATTTCTCTGTGTTTCTTGTGTATTATTGTTGTTTCTTTGGGGCTTTGTTTACCTATTTGTTTTCCAAGGGGAGAATAAGAAATGGCATGAATTTGGGTGGATGGAGTGGTAGGAAGTATCTGGGAGAAGGGCAGAAAGGAGAGACCATGATTAGAAAACTTAGACTGTATGAGGAATGATTTTTATAACACAAAAAGACAGAAAGAGGAACAGTGAGTCCTTTCCAAGTCAGGTCCATGGAGGAAGGCAACATTGAACATTCTTCCTTCAGGTGTTCATCCTTACCCAAAGCTTGGTTCTAAATGTGGAAACAAGATGACATGAGTCAAAATCAAAATGCATGCTGGGAGTGGTGTGTGTGTGTGTGTGTGTGTGTGTGTGTGTGAAAACTGTGACAGATATTAAAATTTCATAAAAGTATTTTTGTTTTTCATGTATTTTCATATATACATATATGTCTTACACATAATTGAAATACATAAACATATTGTATATATGTATATACATATACATATGCATATATATGTACACACTGAAGAGGAGAGAGATTAAATCAGCTAAGTGTTAAATAATCTGTACCTTATCTAGATTCAAAACCAATCTTTGTCATTGAGGTATTTTGTAGAACTGTAATATGAGGTAACATGACTAATTTATTAGCCTATTGAGAATCTAAAAGTTGTGAACAAAAAAGGAAAGTTACTAATAATATTTCTCATGTACTAAGCACTAAACAAATGTCTACTAGGAAGCCTTCTCATTAGCTGATAGCAGTGCTTTTAATTTAGAAGTTTACAGACTCATTCATGTGTCCTGCTTTCAACAATCAGTATCTGTATAAGATAGGCAGTGCCCTGTGCATATGCTAAGAACATAGCTATGAATAAGATATGGTTTTTTAAATGTTCTTCAGTCCTAGAATTTAATAACAAGTTAGAGCTAATAGATAACTAGGACTGGCAGATTATAAGTGTTTAATATATAATTAATCACTCAGAAAAAAGTGATATGATAACTTAGAAAAGAGCCTGGAGGCTTGAGTTGATCTCTAATGAAACTATAATCTTCATTTGAAGTAAATATTTAGCAAAAATATGAAGATCTGCCATGGCCTCACATAGAGAGAAGATGGTTCGAGGCAGCGTGGCGTTTTATAAATGCTGCACAGTAGGAGAGAGCATTTGACATGACACTGGGGGAAAACAGGTCTTATTGCTCAACATTACCAATAGCACCTGGCTAGAGACAAGGCCAAACTGAACTTAGACACTCGTAGACTGAGCTTAAGAGCTCTGGGAATTTATAAAGGTTTTAAAGTATCCAGGCTTGGGTGCTTGATAGATTTTTCTTGTTGCAATTTAGAAAATAGATTGTCTTGGCTATAAGTTAAGCCAGGTAACCAAAGAGGACCCTATGTTGCCCTTCTGGACTGAGAAAGTAGTGTGAAGTTAGAAGGGAATAAGAACAGGCATGTGAAGTTAGCAGAAACTGAACAAGGTAGATGGTTCAAGAGGGGATTAGAACCTGCCCATCCTACTAAGTGACAGGGAATACATATGTGCATGGTTGCAGATGGTCATTTTAGTCAGATCAAAATTGTAAGACTCATTTATTTTATGAGTATTAGTGTTTTGCCTGCATGTATTCATGTACCCTTTGTCCATGATCTCTTAATGTCCAAGAAGGTCAGAAGACAGAAGCTGATGCCCTGGAATTAGGTTTATGGGTAGTTTTACACTACCATATCAATGCTGGAAACTGTACTCAGCTTTTCTGCAAGAGCATTAAGTGCTCTGAATCATTGAGCCATCACTCAAGACCAACAGAGCAAGTTTTAGGCCAGACAATGAGGAACAGCTAGAATTCTCTAAAAGCTCCTGGCTCAAGAGACTAAGAGATTGATGAGAACTGAGAAGAAATTCCTATGAGCATTTCATTGTTTAAACTTCAAGACACAGGACAAGACCCCTGGTACTCTGGAAGATCTGGAGAGCACCATAAGGCAGGAACACAGAAGTTAGCCTTGAAATAAAAACAAAACTGAAGGGCGGTAGAGTGATTAAAGTGAGTCCTCTTCATGTCCGGTAAAAATGGAATAGATAATAGCAGTTACAAGACATAGATACAGCCAAACTCTGTTCTGATCATGACCTCTATTCTCTCTGTCTCTCTCCTTTGTCTCTGTCTCTCTCTCCCTCCTTCCCCCTCCCTCTCTCCCTTTCCTTTCCCCCCTCTCTCCTTCCTTCCCTCTCCCTCCCCACCTCTCGATTATTTAGATAACCTCTTGTCTCAGATCCTTCCTCCATAAAACCATCATGATAATGTGGAGTCTCTTATATTTGCTGAAAGGATCAAGTGAGTATCACATGTGAAAAAAATAAAACAAAACAAAACACAAGTGAGTGTTAGTCCTTATTCATGTTTTCACCCTATTGGCTGATGAATCTGAAATTGTTCTCTCTGACTGAAAATAAATTCATGGGCTCATAAAGTTGATCCTGTTGATGTATAATCCAGACCACAGCTGAGTAGGAAAGCATCAAGCCATCAAGAAGAAATATCTAGCAAAGAAAAACCCAGAGTCAACACAGTGAGCAACCTTAAGGAGCCAAAGAAAGAAATGTCAAACACATCTCTTTCTGTGCCCAACATTGTCTCTTTGGAGGAGAAGAATGGGAGATAATGATTGACATAGACGACAAATTAGTGCTTCTAAGACAACAGGAAAAGGGGGCTTGAGTAAGGAGAGGAAGTAGTGGCGCTGGCTTTGCATTCTTTCACAGAAAAAAAGTTAATCTCTTACAAAAATTGATTTCATCTTCCAAGTTGCAAAGAGATTCCAATTACCTTGTATTTCTGCAGACTATAAAATGCAAAAGCTCAAGCTCATTTATAAAAATGAAATTTTAATCCATTCTAAGATTTTTTGCAAAGGTCCTGCATGTCAGGGGGGCAAATTAACAAGAGAAGAATGATGTCTGGCTAAAACCAGCAATTTTCATTCAAAAGGCAGACAGAAAATAAAAGAAATCCTACTTTACTTCTGATCTCTCCAGTCTGCAAACTGAAAAAAACCCATTACCTCTCCATTCTCAAAAGAGCATGTTTTTTTTCCCCTGTTTTAAAACACTCAGAAATTTAGCATTGTGTGTATGTGGCTAGTTTTACAGCACTGAATGGTGGTTATTATTGAGCACATTAATTAACATGATGGAATTTTCTATAAATCTCAGCAAGAGATTTTTATATCTACCTTGAAGCTGTGGTTTGTCTTTCTGCTTAGGATGCAGAGATAATATCTGGGTAGCATTAGCTGGATCCGTGACCACTCTTGTCACAATAGATGACTGTAGGTGTTGGTAATGGGCCTCTGAGCCATCCACTTCTGGGTCATGAGTTCAGATATGGTCAGGCTAAAAGTGAATGAAGCTCATTATTTTCTCAACGCTATGAAAAATATGTTTTTAGGATGAGCCGGCAAAGCCTAGCCAATATCTGGAACAAAGAAGAGTTAATTACAGTGCTGTATTGTATAGTAATTAGCTCAGTTTCAAAAAGGAATATCAAATTGCTGGAAGGCAAACGAAAGGATCCACATGCATCTTTCTATGTATTGGAACAATGTGTGTGTTGATGTTTAGTTTTCAGGTAGGCAGGAGGAAAGAACTTTGAAAGAAAAGCAGCATTGTTCCTGATTCTCAGTCAACTGGTTCATCTTCTATTTACCACAGCTACATAGAAAAGGACACATTGAAACAAGTCTGAGTGCCATTATGCAAGAATCACAATCCCCCAGTTGACTTCCCAAACTGTGAAATTCAGATCATGAAGAGAAGGAAATAAACTCTACCCTATATAATTATAGCCATGTGCTATAGAATCAGCATTGTAGATCAACATTTAATCTCTTGAGATTATCTTTAAAAAAAAAAATCCCTCTCCCTTCAGGCCATCATAGATCTCATGCTATCACCATAGCTCTATGCATTATTCATGTTTGTGTTGGAGCTGCTGTATTTAAACAGGACCAATTAGACTGCCAGTCACGAATACAAAACATATACAATTATATGCAGTGCTTATCGCCTTGATAGTATTAATAACTGATCACCCACAGTGTGTGCATTTATTACTCTATACTCTTTAATGCTTATGTTAAAGTGAACTCAATCTACTTTTGTAAAATTGTACTCTAAAATAGTATCCCATACATTGTTGTCAGTAGTCTCTTACACTTCATATTTACCATGTGTGTTGATGGATAATGAAACTATATTGAGCGACTGACACAGACTATTTGGGTTTCTGTAAGTGTTCTGTGATGTTTCCATAGTGACGAGCTTACCTAACACATTTCTCACATTATAACTATTAAGTCATGAATGCCTATACTGCAAGTTTTCATTATTTACATTCCTCTGCTCATATATAAAATTAAAATATTGGTAATGGCATCAGTTCCTAGACTTGTTATGAATGCTGAAAGAAATAATGCCTGTAAAAACTTGGCATAATGCAAAGCTGAACAAATTATCACTGATAATGACAACTGAGTATATCTGGCTTTTTATATTACTTACTTATCTCATCACTGTGACCAAATACCCCCACAAGAAACATATTTTAGGAGGAAGAATGTGTTTGTCTCATAGATTAGGATCAGTTACAGTCTACCATGGCGGGGAGAGCCTGACAGCAGGTGCAGAAAGCAGTTGAAGTCACAGTGAATCTACAGTCAAGAAACAGAAAGTGAACAGGGATAGGCTGTAGGAAGGAGGCATCAAAACTTTATGGGCTGTTCCAGTAACATCTATCTCCACCCACTAAAATAAAACCATAACTGAGATTGTCATCTCCCAAGTGCCGAAACACCTTTTATATCCCAAGCACAATCTGTCAAGTCAGTTTAAACAAGTATGGTAGAAATTTTTGCAGGGCTATGTTGGAAGTGCCCACCAGCATGTGAAAAGTCTGCTCACAGTTTGACCTTTATAATCTCTCTGGAACCAGAGAACAGTCCTCTCCTGATTTCCACAATATATACATAATTGGTTCTACGTAGGGCACATTCATGAAGCTCTGAGGGTGGCCACCTTATAATAGAACACTAAAATTTTAGTAACAGAGTTGTTCATGAATTCCAACTCTTCTAGCTAATGGAAACATGATAATACTCGAAATAAAACAAAGAGAATCACCTCAGAGTCCTGAAAATGAGAATACTAATAAAAAGGGTGTTTTTAGTTTTCCTGTCATCTCTATTTATTTGTGAGATTGTAAGATAGTTATATCAAAGGTTTCATCTCTCTCCTACCCCAACCCCTTCCTTGTACCTCTTCTTGCTCTCTTTCAAATCCTGTCCTCATAGATTATATTTAAGAGTTAAATATAATAACTGGGGCTCTTTCAATTAACTTCGCTGTGGCTTTATGGTTCAAGTACAAAACATTTATAGAAGTACACACAGAAGAAAATGATAGGAGTAGGGGAAAAAAAAAGGAAAGAATCACATCACAGTTCAAGGCTAAAGCAGAGAAGTATTAAACTCACCTTGTTTCTTCCAGGATCTCCAGAGCATCTTTGTTTAATAGATCTCTATGCAATGATGAAAGCATGCTTTATTGTACTTGTGCTGCTGAGTGCATGACCCACTGGAAACTTGTGTCTAATGAGCACACGAAATGTGTCAAATGCAACCAGGGAAGTAACTTTTTAGTTTTATTCCATTTAAATGTATTTAAATGTGAAGAGTCACAAGCGGGAGTATAAACACTAGCATGCCTAGCAAACTTTGGAATGTATTATTCTACCTCAAGCAAAGAAACTGATGTTTTCAAATCTATACCTATCTCCTTTTTGCCTTCCTATCCTACCTTTTAAAGACCCCCCAAATGTCAATCACCCTAGTGCTATCTTCACAAATATCACATATGTGTGTGTAGACCTAATATTGTGTATATAATTATTCTAGAAATAATCATTTATTAGTTAAATAGCTTTATTTTAGTAATATGATTCAGGTACATTTTTGTTTATATTGATACTTCAAATGCACATACAGTTTCAATTGCCTTTGCACAAGGAAAGCCAAAAACTTAAGTGTGATATTGTTCACTTGTGTGCTAACTAAAGTCATGTTACGTATTCCTAATGTATGCTAGACTGTGGATCCATTTGTACAGACAATTTGAGAAATACCTCAAAAGACAAGCTCAATCTAACTTCTAATTACAACTGAATAGAAAAAGCCTGGTGTGTATAGCATTTGTTCCTGGTTTACAAGGAAGATAAACACTCTATACAGTGGCAAAAAGCCCAGCATAGGCTCTGGGCCCACCTCCTGGCTGCCTTTAAAATCAGTAGTCCTCTCTGAGCACAGCAAGCACTGTGGGTGATGGAGTGTCAATCTAGGCATGCAATTAGCAAAGGCAACTAGTTCAACACCTTTAAGACTAGCCCCTTCATTTCCCATCTTCAAAGCTACATAAAGATGTCTGTATAATTACCTAAAGCAATGCTAACATTACAGTTAGAGCGCTTGCCTAAAGCAGGGTTTATATTTCTCCTCCACCACTGTTGCTGTCAACACTCCTTGTGCCTGAAAGATGCTATGGCATAGGGAAGCTTCATCCCCATTCTGTCTCTATCCCCTTCCCACAGATGATTTATCCCAAACCTCCATCTCTCTAAAGATGTGTCCCTGTTTCAGTTCAAACTCTATTTTTAAGATTCCAAAAGACCCATGTCATATTCTCCTAGTGTTGCCGTTTAATGGAGAATCCCACAAGTGTATTTGTTACTAAATTTTCTTCTACCATGGCTCACTGTGGACTCCTAGGGAAATGTTTCCCTAAATCAATATACATAAGTTCATATTTTGTAACAATAAATGGGACAAATGTGCTAATTCTATTCTCTTATCTCCACTGATGGGAAGGAGGTTCATAAAAAATAAATATATATGCACAAATAGAGACAGAACCAACATGCTGCTTATGTGTAATAAGCACCTTTGAATAATTAACCAGCTCCTGCTAGCTTCTGCATAATTCACTTAAGCACCAAAGAAGCAAAGGAATACATATTTTCCTGGGTTGAAGGAGAAAGAAAGATCCTCTCGACATCAGACTTCCTTTACCGTTAAGATGGGTCTCTGTAATCAAGAAGTGGGCAAAAACTGTCATTTACACACGAAACCCTATCTGCATTCATAACATGCTTGCACTTGATCCTGGGATAACCCTGATAAACATTTGCTCAACCTATGACTCCTGACATAAACCCAATCATCCCTGGAAAACAGCTGAGTTTACAGCTTTCAGATAATCAGTTGGGGTACACCATGCATCCTTCTGTGTGTCTTTCAGTCCCATTCTTTTCTTAAAATATCTTGGATTACAGATTTACCAGTCCTGGGCACTGATAATCAAATATCAATGTAATTTGATGTTCCATATCGACTACATATTTTCTGGCTAGTTTTCCCACCCTTGTTTTAACTAAGTACAATACTTTTGTATCTCATATTATGAGAAGAAATAGAACTTACATTTACTATACTATGATGCTATCGAGGGGTTAAAATAGCTTAATTTCACAAATGCTCTCTGGAAGGACTGGAGGTTTTATCTAGACATGAGAAGGCATACAATCATGACTTGAAAAACTGCCACACCTGTTCTACATAACCAGATCAAAAAAGGAGACAGTATTTAAAGTGAATTTAAAAAAATCACAAATGTGGAAAAGAGCCCAATGCACTGATGGATTATCTGCTTGGATCCTTCGGCCACTGAAAGTGGAAACTGATTGGTGACACGGGCAATAATGAATCATTCATTGGCTAACAATAAATATTAGTAGATTGAAAACAAAATAAGTAGACTTCAAGGGTAGCATTATTGTACATCACTTTACAAGCAGACAAGAGGTCCTGGGTTCGACTCCTAGCACAATAAAAGAAAATAAAAGAGGGATTAAAAGAATAAAGGGAAGGAAGAAGTCAGAAAGAGTAAGCCAAAGAGGAGTACCCAAAATCGGAAACTGTAATGACGTAAATAAATAACAGATATGTTTAAGCTAGGAAATATACACAACTTGGGGAAAATAAAGAAACAAGCCAATAGAAAAAATAATCTAAGCTCTTCGATCTCAGTCTTTGTCGGAGTTAAGAGCTCATGCAGAGGACACAGTACAAGCCACAAACTCTCTCATCTGACCTGAATGACCTGGAGCAGTTCTCACAAATTTTTCCCAAAAGAAGATGAAACTAATATTGATTTTTTTACCTATTATATGTATTATAAGGATCAGATACTATGGAAGCAATACATTTTTTACTTTCTATAATCAGCTAATTTTTATTTGATTTCTGATTTATTCTCATCATTCCTTCCAAAAATATCTGGATCGTGAAGACTCAGTGAGTCACTGCATCTCGTATCGTAAAACAGTATATATGAAGTGTTTTGAATGAGAAAAGTATCTAGGGAGTTATATATTTAAATGTACTGTAACCAGTTGGTAGAACTGTTTGGCAAGCATTAGGAGATGTGGTTTTGTTGGCGGACTTCACTGAGGCCGTGCTTTCAATGTCCATGCCATTCCTGTTTAGCCTTCTTTCTACCGTGTGCTTAATGTCTCAAGATTCAAACTCTGAGCTACTGCTCTAGAACCCTGCCAGCCTGGGTGCTGCCATGCTCCCCACTATGATAGTCATGAAGTCTAACCCTCTGAAATTGTAAAACCCCAGGAAACCATGATGTCTTCCCACAGCAACAGAAAAGTAACCAAGCTACCCTTTCTCCCTCTCCCCGTGAACACGGGAGGGAAATCATAGAAGCCACAAAACAAGGCTGAACTTGAGAAAAGGTACAGCCATTATTGAGCTCATGATAGCAGGCAGAGTCCATTTCCTTCTTTCTTATTTTAAAATTTCACTGGAAATACCTAAATGCATGAGGAAAATAACAGATTTCCATGGAGTAAGAGATCCTTGAACAAAAAGCTTTTAGAAGCATTAGATAGAGATCAGAAACATTAGATTAAGGGGGAAAGGCAGAGTTAAGAACAAGGCATGAGAAAAATGCAGAAAGACAGAAGAAAGACATTATATAAACAAACAGGAAACAGACTCTAATCCAAAGGCCGATGCAGATCCCTAAGAATGTGGTTGATTTTCTCGATCAAATATGTGTCCTATGTTTAATGGGTTGGTTCCTCAAAGCAGATAATTGTGTTTTTAAAACATCCAGAAAAATAACTTCAAAATGAAGAGCCTTTGGTCCTGTTGTAAACACTATTTTAAGGATTATGTCATTGTGGCAGCAGGATATGTCTTTCATCCTAACTGCAAACCTGATGGGACTAATGGAGTCAATATGGGGAAAATATGTTTGTTAGACAGGGCTTTCTCAAAAACGCCTCACTGCATGGATTTCTTCCGCTTGAACTAGATGGTACTAGATTCAAATCTCAGTTTTGTTATTGAACACTGGGCTCATCTCATGGTTTCTCCAACTTTATTAGCCTCAATCTTCTGCCATGTAAAATCACAGTGCTCATTCCTACCTATTA
This sequence comes from Rhabdomys pumilio, assembly GCA_030674055.1. Classification (NCBI taxonomy): domain Eukaryota; kingdom Metazoa; phylum Chordata; class Mammalia; order Rodentia; family Muridae; genus Rhabdomys; species Rhabdomys pumilio. Next base: position 28,315,366 of record JANHMN010000002.1, on the reverse strand, counting down.
ACCATGTGATACATGTTGAACAAGAGCTGATATTTTTCTGTTGGAATGTATTTTGGGGAGGACACAAAATTTTTAAGTAACCTTCACACACACACACACACACACACACACACACACACACACACACACACACA
>JANHMN010000002.1:28300405-28314565 GCA_030674055.1 Rhabdomys pumilio | reverse complement strand
AGAGAGAGAGAGAGAGAGAGAGAGAGAGAGAGAGAGAGAGAGAGAGACTTAGGTGAGACTAACTTTCTCTTATGTTTAGTTCTTTTCCTTTGAGTCATTCATGTGTTATAGAAGATTAGATGTGTTATGGGACAAAGTGGTCATGGAGGAAAAGATTTATGAAAAGGGCTAATGCCGGAAACACTCCTAAGAATCAAAAGAATGGAACATTCAAATTTTCCTTATACACACAAACCTCCACTTAGCGTTCAGAATGATGCTTTTCAAAGATGATAGGAACAACCGGAAAGCTTTCCCACAGTGATAGTACAAAATGTACCCGTAATGCGAGAGAGCAGCACACATTACCAGAGAGCAGCACACATTACCAGAGAGCAGCACATATTACTACAGGACAATTTAACTGTCAGTTTGTTCATAAGACTTCCGAATCCCCTAGTTCTTCAATGTGAGTGACAAGCAAATAGGTTGCACAGTTTATTTGACTCAACGCTCTGGACTCCCGGAGGTTATGGTTAGATTAGGGAATTAAAACCACAGAGAATAACAGGACCCTAGTGTTCTGTATGAAAGAAACCCCTATTCCTCTGAGGCAAATATGCCTGGACCCAGAAATTATCCTGCTGGTAAAATTCTTTGGCTATATGGAATGAATGAAAAAAAAAAAAAACTACTCATAAATCTAACTTATATAAGTACCCTACTAGTGTGACTCAACTGTCTTAACAGAGCAATAGGTAATATGGTGCAAGTGATTTCACCAATAGAAATGTACTTTCTCATACTTCTATACTGAATGGTCCTAGGAGAATATCAGAAAAGTTGGTTATGTCTGTAGATTCATTCCCCTTTGATTTCTAGATTGCTATATCCTGCTGGTATATAATGCCTAGTGCCTCTGTCCTCACTATCTTATCATGGTCCTGTGTTAGATTCCAAACCTGATGACATGATCTTATATCTTGAGAGAACTTACACCAAAATTAAGGCACATTCTGACCTATTAAATGTGAAGTCTTCAAGATGTGAGTCCTAGAGACACAGCATAGCCTATAATAGGTAAATACTTTAATGTTCGATACATTTCTGCTGTGGTGTGAAGATGTTTCTCCTGGAGTTTATGTGTTTGAACTTTAATTTCTTAATCTGGTAGTTTGGGGAGGCAAGTTCAATGGGGAGAAAAGTGGCCTGGGAAAGATAAGGAGGGACAACATGAATGAAATAATCAATGCTTCTCACATAGAAATGGAATTCCAATTTTAGTAGGGCTAGCAGGGGTGCAAATAAACATATCAACATCTTGTGTTCAGTCTCTTTATCAGGCAACCCCATCCTTCCATTTCCCAACATAATCTGATGCAGCAGAAGGGCACCACCAGAAGCAGAGCGGATGCTAACACAATGCATTCGAAACTCCCAGCTTACAGCATTATTATCTCAATAAACCTCTATTTGCCATAACTTATCCAGTCTCAAGGATTCAGAAACAAACAGCAGACAACTGAAGAACATTTCTTTTGTTAATGTTTCCATAACTGAATCCTCAAAAATGTGTATGCCTATGAAGAAGCAAAACGTAAACCCTAATATACTCAGCTATTTTCCTGTAAAGTTATATGCCAATTATTTCAACACAATTCAAGCATTCTGTGAAACCAGTTTTGATGACTACATAATGTCCGTTCATGTATTCACACCATTTCTCTAATTACTACTTAAATTATAAGTGTTTCCACATTATGAGTGATTCTATAATAAAAAATATTATGAACCAATATCTAACTACAGCTGTTAATAAGAAACTCCCTAAAATAAACTCTTTTTAAAGTCAAAGATATGCTTTCATTAAAGCTTTTGTTTTTATTGGTAAATGATTTTCTAAAAAAGGCATGCATGTCATTTCACATCCTTAATAGCAATTCATATAGATAGGTAATAGATAGATAGATAGATAGATAGATAGATAGATAGATAGATAGACAGATACATAGATAGACACATAGTAAAACAGTCCTAGATTTTATTTAGAAATACATCAAAACACAGCTATAAGAAAAATAGCAGTTATATTGATTTCAATAGAAAAACAAGCAAGTAACTTTATCACCAGGTAAAAGTGTACAGTTGACTACCACCCTAATAATATTTTACCCTAATAAATTTACAGAGAAGCGAACATGAGAGCTTAATGTAGCAAACTCATTCAATAAATATAATGTAAGCAAATTATTCCCAGAACAGATTAGAAGCCAGAAATCCATCTTACTGTGTGATAGTTTGTTGATGTACTTATGTCCTGGTCTTAGTAACCTCACCTAGTTTGCATGCTTATTTAGTTTTCACACTTGCTTTTTTAATTAGGCTTCAATAAGAATTTATGATCCGGATATTATAATTTAGAACTTAAACCTACACCTACCCTGCTACCTTTCTTTTACCCAGTGGTCCATGAGGACATCTTTATGGCAACCTTCATATATGTTGAATGCATTGTAAATACAAAAAAAAAATATTCTCAAAATATATGGTAAAAAGCCTTTACTATTGTTGGGTGTCTAACAACTCAATAAGTATGATCTAAAAAAAGCAAAATGGCATGTTTTCAAGACTGAAAAAAAACCAAATATTATTTAATGCATTTAAACATTGAAAGCATTGCACATGCAGTATTTAACTCGATCCCAGGATATGTTAGTGACAAATTAAAATACCTCCTATATTTATAAACTTAGCTTAAATAAAATTCATGATATAAAGACATAAGGCTAGTACAAAATGATTTTTGTTTACTCATTAATTCATCCAACAGGATTTAGCTAAATATCAAAATCTAGCTCCACTTTTGGTATTGTTGGTATAAATATGGCAAAGTCATTCTCAGTGCCTCCAAATGAAGTATAGTCATTACTATCTCTCTTTCAGAAAAAAAAAAAATTGTAGCAAATTAAAGTGTCAAGAGCAGTGATAGAAATGACAAGTTCATGGGATAGTTCCATATTTTATGAGACTTGATTTTAGTGGGATGGCCTGATGCTGCTTGTATTCTAATGCTCATATTGGTTCTTCAAGACCTGGTTTCCCCAGAGATGAGAGAGTCTGGACCATAGACCCAAGTGAGGCTATATATTAACTTCACAGTGACATGGTATCACTGTTCCACATTTAAAGTTTTCTGTTTTAAAAGTTTGTTGCCTGACTGAGCTTTTTCTGAAATACAGTTAGTTTATTAAGGCATTCCTGTTTTAATATCATTCTTACCATTTTCTAATAAGGGAAACAGCTGAAAAGAAGGAAATTACGGGTTTGTGTGGCGACTGCCCTTTGGAAGGCTCCTTATATAACATTTTCAGATTGATCTCCAGAAAACTCTAATATTTCCAGTCGACGATTCCATAATCATGGTAGATACCTGTTATACTGTGTGGTTATAAAAACAAAAGGATATGAAATTATGAGGATGAAGCTAGGAGGAAGATGTTGATGGAGAAGCAGACGGAGCTGCAAGGAAGAAGCCTGGGTTGATGTAATCAATGATAAGTATGCACTGTATATGTGTATGAATTTCTTAAAATTAAGTTTTTAAAAATTTAAGACAAAAAAATTCTGCATGCAAGTTTTTAAATCTAACCTCATTTTATAAAATGAGAATAGCAATATTTAAATAGCATCTAAAGTCACAGAACCTAATGGTGAATGAGTGTACTCCAATTAGTCCAAATTTAGGGTCTCCTCACATATTTTTGCCAGGATTAAACTGTCATTCTTTTGTAGACTCATTGGTTTTTACCTTCACATTTTCCCACTCACTTGAAATTATATTTCATCTACTTACTTGTATTAGTCACATTAAGCCAGGTCATGTTCATATATGTTCAGTAACATAGCCAGGGAAGCTCAGTACTGAAGCTAACTATGGTTTCCTTCTGTTTCCTGTTTATATAAAATGTAGTTAAATGAGATCAAGGATAGAAAGCTGCTACCTATAATCAATGAAGGGCACATATTGATGGAAGTTTGCAACCTTGGGCACAACAATGGTCACCAAGCAGAGGATGAGAGTCTTAACTGGATTCTATATCCTTTGCCACCCAACCCTTCCTTATTATGGCAGAAATACTAAAAACATGACTGGAATCTTTTCAACCATAATTCTTTCTCCTGATATCCAAAATATCTCTGTTCCTACACTTAGAACAAACTCTCATCATAAGGGCTCAATATATAAAAAGAACTCAAGAAGTTAAACTCTAGAGAACCAAATAACACCATTAAAACATGGGAGACAGAGCTAAACAGAGAATTCTCAAATGAGGAAACGCAATTGGCCAAGAAGCACCTAAAGAAATGTTCAACATCATTAGTCATTAGGGAAATGCAAATCAAAACAACCCTGAGATTCCACCTCACACCAGTTAGAATAGAGACAATCAAAAACTCAGGTGACAGCAGATGCTGGCAAGGATGTGGAGAAAGAGTAACATTCCTCCACTGTTGGTGGGACTGAAAACGAGTACAACCACTCTGGAAATTAGTCTAGCACTTGCTCAGAAAATTGGACATAGTATTACCCGAGGACCCAGCTATAGCACTCCTGGGCATATACCCAGAAGATGCTCCAACATGTAATAAAGACACATGCTCCACTATGTTAATAGCAGCCATATTTATAATAGCCAGAATCTAGAAACAAACCAGATATCCTTCAAAAAGGGAATGAATACAGAAAATGTTGTACTTTTACACAGTGGAGTATTACTCAGCTATTAAAAACAATGACTTCATGAAATTCTCAGGTAAATGGATGAATCTAGAAAATATCATCCTGGGTGAGGTAACCCAGTCACAAAAGAACACAGATGGTATGTACACACTGATTAATGAATTTTAGGCAAAGAGAGTGGAATATCCATGATACAACTCATGGACCACATGAAACTTAAGAGGAAGAGCAAAGAGTAGATGCTTTAGTCTGACTTAAAAAGGGGAACAAAATAATCAAGAGAAGTAGAGGGTGGGAGGGACTTCAGAAGAAGAGAAGTGGGGGAAAGAGTGGAAGAATCAGGTATGCGAGGAGATGAAGAAGATGTACAGAGAGTCAAGAAATTGAACAGAGTATATAGCAATGGTGGATGAGAAATTGAGGGTAGCAACCAAAAAGTCCCAGATGCCAGGAAAGCAAGAATTTCCCAGGATTCTATGGGGATGACATTAGCTGAAATACCCCAGGGTATTTGGAAGGAGGGAGAACCTGTCGAGACCATACGAAGAGGTTAAGCATAGCTCCTGGTTGAGGGATGGGTTCACGCACCCATCTCCAAAATTTTAACCCAAAATTTCTCCTGTCTAAAGACAAACAGGGACAAAGAATAGAGCAGAGACTGAAGGAAAGGTCATCTAGAGACTGTCCCACCTGGGCATCCATCTCACCTTCAGACACCAAACTCAGACACTATTGCTGATGCCAAGAAGTGCTTGCTGACAGGAGCCTGATACAGCTGTCTCTGAGAGGCTCTGACAGATCCTGAACAATGCAGATGCAGATGCTCGCAGCCAACCTTTGGAGTGAGCTTAGGAACCCCAATGACGGAGTTAAGGGAAGGACTGAAGGAGAGGAAGGGACCTTATCTGGGAACAATGAAAGGGGAGGCCCTTGGTCCTGTGATGGCTTGATACCCCAGTGTAGAGGAATGCTAGGGTGGTGAGGCGGAAGTCAGTGGATGGGTGGGGAGCACCTTCATAGAAGAAGCAGGGTAAAGGGATATGGGATAGGGAGTTTGCAGAGGGAAAACCAGAAAATGGGGTAACATTTGAAATGTAAATAAATAAAATATCCAATTTAAAACGGGGAGAGACTCAAATGCTTCCCTTATCAATATTTCACCTTAACAGTTAAGATCTCTGATACAGTCTAATAGCCTCTGTATCAAAAAATGGATCATTATACTCCTTGATCTAGGAATCTAATTAGCTAGTAAATCTTCAATTCAATATAATGTCCAAAATAAGCTCAACAAATAGTAAAATTTAGAGTCACAGAGGAGTTAGGTTTCATTCAACAGTGAGTGTCACTTGGCAGACAGTGTAAAGAGCAGGTGTAGAGTGGCTTGACTCCCAGTCTACTTTCTTGGAGGAGTACTCCCAGCCACTGCCCCCATGACCCTGTCCATTGCTCCTGAGATCCATTATTTTCCACACACTCCCTTGACCCTCTTGCCGTTCGGAAGAGCAATTTCTAGAGTTATAACTTTCATCCTGGAGGAGGTGGTTTTCATGATGGCTGGTCCAAGTCCCTAATACTTTTGTTGCTATCTCAAAATCTAGTAAAGTTAATGTCTATGTGCTTCCAGTCATTACTGTAGATAAAAATTGCTATATTCATCTTTCCCATAACATGAGTTTTCTTTAAAGAATTTGTCCTCACATTCATCTTTCATTTCTTTGCTATCTTGGCACCAAATCTTGTGTCTCATCGATGGTGGGACCATTGAATTTTCCAAAGATATAAAATAGAATCTTCTTAATATAGCCTTTGCCCTGAGGCATTTATTAATGGAAATGATTTCCTGAGAAACACGTTTTTAACCTTATCTTTATCATGTCCTATATTAATCTATGAAAGTATTGTAGCATGTGAAGTCCATATGTTCACTCTAATATTTTTTGTTCTTATTGGTGTCATTCAGAATAATATTTTTCAGCCTTGTCTGATCATACAGTTCTGGATTAGTTATTCTGTTTCCTTACATTGTAACATGCAGCTAAGCTATTGTTTCATAGATTATCTCTCTGGAGTCTCAATTCAAATGTAGACAATAACCACAAATACACACCACCATCATGCCCTCTCTTCTACTCCCCCAGGACTGAAACCCAAACGTTTCCTTCCTGGTTACAATAGGGAGTAGTTTTATCAAATGATTCATAGTTGTAAAGATAAGACAGTTATAGTTCTACAGAACTTGCTTTCTACCATTTTCTTCATTAGTTTTCTTCTTCATGACATCACACCACTGATACTAATTTTATTACTCAAGTCCAGCAAGATGCAAGGACCTACCAATTGTATTCTAAATGTCCCTACTTGAACACAGAGATGTTTATTCCTCCAACCACTGCAGGCACAGTTTGGCAGGAAGTGGTTTCCACAGGATTCCTGGAAGATCTGAGTAAAGATGGGCTGTGCACAATGGAATTACTCACTGCTCTAGGGACAAAGGAGCCTGAGTGTTCACAGTCTTCCATGCTTCGATCTAGAATTGAAGCTTGTCATGTCATCTCAGAGCAACATGTGTACCTACATGTTCCAAACAGCTTACCCATGAGCAAACACAAAGGTCGTGTAAAATATTGGTAAGCATGTGTTTATAAAACTCAAAAATCAAGATAACTTTTGGAATTTTGGTTATTTTGGTTAGCTCAAGAAAATTTCCACCTAGATTCTTTCCCATCACTACCTCATATGAAACCAGAATATATTTTCGAAAGGCTGTGTTTAGAATAGACTTACTTCCTCTTGCATTGAGTAATGGCTCAATAAAAATGAATGGTTTTGTCTATACTGTAAATGTAGCTTAGGATCATTTGCCTAAGACCTGAGTACATCCCTCAACATTGTGAGGAATTTCCTCCTTATAAAACTGCCATATTTACTGACATTTCCCCACCCTCCTCACACAATTTCTAGGGAATTTGGGTCTCTTGTTTATGAGAGTTGCAGAAATGAACGTTTGCCACCTGATTAATTTTAATAGTTTAGCCAGAAACCTGTGGATAATGTATATTGGCTGCCAAGCTTGAGATAAATTTTCTTGGCGCTGTTGCAAAGATTTTGGCAGAATTAAAGTCTGCCCTTTGAAAAGGAAGCACAGAGGAGCTGAAGGGATGGAATTTCAAAAGAAGAAAAAAAACATGTTTTGTCTTTCTTTGCGGCTTCCCACTGCTGCGGGAATCTGATAAACACATTCAGCCATTCATTTTTAGGCCACGTATGTTTTATGTTCCTGTTACTGTTACGGAATGGATGGAAGCCTTTTGTGGAAAGGTGGATCCAATTCAAAGTCAGAATGGCTTCAGAGGTACCTTGGTAAAGTTAGCTAGAGGTAGTGATTTTTTTTTTCTCTTAGAGATCTGGACAACTAAACAACTACTTAAGACACCAGGAGTTTAGTACAGGAGATACTTACAAGAAGACTTCACACGGTGGGTCATTTTCTCCTATCCAATAGCCTTCTTCAATGATAGACTTTTGTTTTTGTTTTTCTCATGAGCAGTTATGAAACTTGCAGAGCCCAATTTAAAAAAAAAAAGCTAAGCCTTTTGATGAAAAAGGAGGGGAAAGTTCAGCTAAAAGTATTAAAAATTAAAAAAAAAATACCAACCTTTTTTCTTCTTTTGAGGCTGTTTCTTTATGTTTGATCACGGTATTTTGTACTGTAAATTTAAAAATAGAATGCAAATTACGATATAGATCTTAACAGTCATGTTTGTTATGTTTACAGCATGCTGTAACATATGAGTACAGGAGTGCTTTACTTGTGTACTGGATTCACCCTTCAAGTATGGCTATAGAACTGGGTTGAGTCAAAGTCTCCCAGTTTTTCAGTACTCTGTAAAGTGTCAAGTGATACTGTGTTCTCACTTGATCTATCTATCAGCTGATTGAGTTACTAACAGAGTAACATTCAAGAATTCTGGCCTACTTGTTTTCCATCACCACAGGCCCACTTTCCTAGCCTGTTTTGTCCCCAGGTAGGACGACATGGATGTGAATATTCTCTGAGCCCAGACTGGGGGTATTTGGGAGCATCTTGACCGACTCAGACTTTCAACCCAAGACAAGGAAAGCATGACCCTGTCTCAGTTTTCTAAAGATCCAGGGGTATCTGAACATAATTCTGTCATCTACTCTCAGATCCCTTCATAGAGAAGAAAGTTGCATGTTGCCAGGAATGGAAAACATCAAGGTAAATCAGTCAAGGGAATGAGGATTCATCCTGGACAGCAAAAAGCGGCAATACTGTGAGGACTGACTGAGGCAAAAATTTGCCTTCCTTATTACATTATCTCACAAGAATTTGCTTCCAAAAATCTAAAGTTAAAATGATTAAAAATATTAGGTCAACAATAGTAAGACATTATGTTTCAAGCACAAATATGTGGTAGGGGCTGGTAGGTCCATTTCCAGTCATGCGGTCTAGAAGTGGGGCCTCTTCACTGTGGTGAAGACAAAAATAAGGGGAAGGATGGGGGTCAGTGTGGGAAGCTTCACCCCAAGCTGGCTCTGTTTGTAAGCCAAAACTACCCAGATTAGTAAAGTATCACCATAGCACTTGAGAAGTCTTACAATACAGCGTAGAACAGAAACAACCTTTGCCCATCATTTGCCAAGCATTAAATGTTGTAGAACTGACTAGAATCAATGTTGAATACCCACCTTAATCTCTTTCTCCCGTACCTGGTCTATATCTCTTTTTCTCATTATTTATATGTATAACTACTATAAAATATTATAACTATTTTGAACCAGATGGTTTTTTCCAGAATGATATAAGAATAACAGTCTATTGTTAAAATAGAGAAGGCCTGTGTAACTTTAAATCATACAATGCTACAGAGACATGATTGGTGTTATGTACCATCATTTGGGAGGTAGAGACAGGGGAATCAGAAGATCATGGCCATTCTTGGCTATACTGTGAGATTGAGGCCTTCCTGGGCTATAAAAATTCATGACACTCTGTCTCAAAAATAAATAAATAAATAAATAAATAAATAATAAATAAATAAACAAACAAATAAATAAGATTGTTTATCAGATTTATGAGAGAAATATTTACTTGTGTCTAAGTTTCAAAGTATATCTAAAAACTATTCATTTAATCAGTGAGGTAAGTCTTGTATTGACACTCGCAGAGACATTGCAGAAAAAAAATGGATATCCCTGTCCTAAGAAACAAGTGCACAAGTGTATTTGGCAAACATTGTTCTCCTTTCACCCATACGTTGGAAAATTCTGGGTTTCTGCCTTGCTTTAATGTAGTGGTGGAAGACAATGAACTTTGAAACTGATCATGAGTTTACACCATCTTCAGCAAAAACTCATTTCTATCACCCAATCTATTCCAGGCATCCCTCAGCAGCTCTCTCTGCTTCCCTGCACTATGCCTTAAGCATAAGTTCACTTCTGTGATCCATCTGGGAAATGATTTGGAGAAAAATAATCTTAGCAACTAGAAAAATTTCCAGCACAGGTTTTCATCTCCAAAAAATATGTTATAACCATGTTTGAAGAATGAACAAGTGAATGAAATTGGCACTAATGTATTTCAAAAATAAGAACAGTGATGCTTGCCACCCCCCCCCCCAAACATATCAGTGGACCCAGGATGATCCATGGGCTTAGTATTAAAAGGAAACAAGGGCACATAGAACATATGTACCGTTTATAGAAGAATCATAGATGATCAACCAGTAAACAACTCATACTTCAATCCCATAAGTGTACAAACTATTGGCAGCTGAGAAAAGCTGTGAATAGAAGAGGTGGCCCTCCTCCAGGGAAGGGCATGCCAAGTGGTTGTCCACTGACAAATGGTCAGTCCTGAAAATACACGTAACATTGCATGGACTGGACAGGTTATATTTAAGAACATAATGCATGCAATAAAAACTAATGAAAAAAAGAAAGCATGAATTAGGAGAGTTGAGAGGAGGACGAGTATATGGAAGGGTTCAGAGGGAAGAAAGGGAATGGAGAAATATGATTATAATATCAAAAATAAAAATTAAAAACTGATAGAAAAAGATTAATGTAAACACTACTCAAAGGAAAATCTTGTAGTGTGTGTGTGTGTGTGTGTGTGTGTGTGTGTGTGTACATTAACATTAGACAAAGAAAACCGGCAAAGATATTTAATGAGGGATAAAGAGAAATTTTTCATAAAAACAAAGACAATTCATTAAGATAATATGAAGATTGTAAATTTGCAAACACATTAATGAGGTAAACTATAAATATTAAATGACAGTGTTTTTAAAAATCAAAGAAATGTAGAAAAATGATTTCTTTCTCAATAATTAAGAATCCTTAAAGCACTAAATAAGACATTCTTATAGAATTTGAGAAAAGAATTAAAAGATATTGAATTACTTAACAACACTGTTAGTCAATTTTAAGGAAGTTAGAGTACCTCACCTGATAATAGTCAAATACTCTGTTTTAAATTATGCACAGAAGGTTCTTCGTTAGGATCATAAATAGTATAAATAAGTTGATAGATTTTTGAAGTCAAGTAAAATATTGTCTGTATAAACACAGAATATCAATACAAAATATCTATAAATTAAACAAACACTATTACTTGTTTACTGACATACTTTTGGTGCTAGAGAGAGGACCTGTGGTCTTGTGCTTGCTAGGAAAATGCTCCACCACTCATAAATTCTCAACCACAAACAAACACTTTTAAGTAAGCCAGGAATAAAATTAAAAACAAAACAAAAGAGGAAGCAGAAAATATTTCAACTTCAAGGAAAGTAAATTAAGTCAAAATCATGGAACAGCAGAGTGAAATACATATATTAGAAAATGAGTTAATTAGAAAATGACCAAAGTCTTCATTGATATGCCATCCTAAGAAATTATGGAGGCAATCAAGTTGGCAATGAAAGAATCAGGTAAGACAAAATTATCAAGTCATGAAATGAAGAGTCAAACTTAGTGAATTAATGAATTACAATAAACACAGTGTGGGTCGTTCGTTTGTGCAAGTGTTTGCATTCATGTGTGTGCATGCAAAAGCACATGCTGAAGCTACTGGTTATCTTTATATTCCTCAGTTATTTTCTGCCTAACATTTTGAGACAAATTTCAGCCTAGAATTTGACTAGGCTCGCTGTTCTGCCTGCCCCAGCACTGAGATTATGGGTGAGCACAATTCTTGCTGTTCTTGTTGTGGCGGTGATGGTGATGGTGGTGGTGGTGGCGGTGTTGTTGATGATGGTGGTGATGGTGATGGTGATGGTGGTGGTGATGGTGGTGGCTGTGGTGGCTTGTTTTAGGGATCAAAAGCAGTCCTTATACTTGCACAGGATGTAATTTACTGATGAAGTCATTTTCTGAGTCTTATTTTAAAGCTCTTATTTATCTGTTGTTTGTTTGTTTGTTTGTTTAAAAAAATAAAATGTATTATGGCTACCAGAAGCTGGGATAAAAAATATGGAGAAAGGTGATCAATGAGTAAGGCCTCATTTTAGAGAAGCAAGAATTGTGGGTGTTTTATTGCATAGTTATATAGTTGTAGATAACAAATTTTATTGTGTATTTAAAAGCCTATTATGATAAAGAATATTTCATTGATTCACACTAAAGAAATGATAAATGATAGATACAATCAACTTATTTAAGTGCTACATATATCAAGACATCACATGGATTCCAGTCAATATGCAAAGTTTTCATGTTTTTATGTATAAGTTAAAAACAAATTTATGAAAATAACATTATTTGGAGGGAATTTACATAAATTAACACAGCGAAACTTGAAAGAACCTCAATAAAATCGATTCTCTTCTAGCTAGACTTACAAAGAAAATATGACACACAAATGAACAATATTAGGAATAAAAAAGTAATTACTATAAATCCCATAGAAATTAAAAGAGACCAATAGAATAACAAGTAAAACTATGACCATAAATTTGAGAATATATGTAAACTGAATACATTCCTTTAAATATATAAACCCAAAGGAAATCTAACATGTTCTTATCCATGCGGATTTGTGTGTCAAATCCTGAAATCTGTATGTTTAATTTACAGTACCTACAGAATCCAGAAAACTAAAAATGACACCATTGTTTGGGACAAGAAAGTAAGATCTTAACAGGTAAGGGAGACAGGAGAATGCAGATAATACGTAAAATAATGAGGGATTCAAGTGAGAGAGAGATGAGAAGATAGGAGGAAAGAGAAAATCAAAGGAGGAATAATTAATTCCAATGATGCTTTAAAAGGCCAAACACACACACACACACACACACACACACACACACACACACACACACACACACACACTTCATATATTCATCTAAAAGAGCTTAAAGAGCTTAAATGGACTTACTTTATGCAGAAGATTATTCTCTCCCTGAAGTCTTAAGTTGCCAAATTCTAGGTATGAGTTATTTCACTTAAGTTGTTGTTCAGAAATGTCCAGAAACTCAAAAAGCAATGCAGGCTACTGTCATTGTTCTTGGTTGCCCACAGAATGTTACAGTAAGAGTTTCTTATTCCCAGTCTTCCCTCTGCAGATCCCTATCTCATCCTTCCTTCTCTTTATCTCTAAGAGGGTACTTTCTTACTAAAGACAATACTTATATTGGTCTCAGGGTAAAGAGAAGTCAAGTGGTTACTGACAAAGACGCTCCCTCCCTCTTCAGTAGCTTTCATAATACCAGAAGGCTCTGTGTAGGCTGTTGGGGGATGGGGTCATCAACAGTTTTAACCAGCTGTGAACCCTGTGAACTGCAATGACCAGCATGGATGACATGCCATGTATGCAATAATGGAACATCTGCTATGAATGTAACCATTGGCTTTCTGATTAGGTTTAAGGATGATTGCACTGGAGTGAACTATACCTGGTACTAAAAATCAAGCCAAGAACCTGAAGTTGAGGAATTTCTAGGCCCAAGAGGTGAACCTTTATGTGGTAAGGTTGGTCTTTTATTTCTTATTTTTATGATTTTTGAAAGTATAAACCAAAACATTTTGATAATATCCTTTCTTCTTCCCCAGTCCTCCCAGATCCTCCTCAGCTCACTACCAACCCAAATTTCATGTTCTTTCTCTCACATAATGGAAGAATAGAGCCCAGTATCTATTGTCCAAGTACTCATGGACATGATGGCCAGTCCTGAAGTGTAATTGATATATCCATAAGTCACAATTGCAAATACCTTCTAGGGTAGGGGTAGGACTTCGTGCCTACTTTTGATCCTCTGTGCTAGCATTTTGTCTGGTTTTAGCTTGTACTTGTCTGGTATGATTGAAGTACATATTATATTTTGCATGTCTGCATAAACACCACACACACACACACACACACACACACACAGAGAGAGAGAGAGAGAGAGAGAGAGAGAGAGAGAGAGAGAGAGAGA
>JANHMN010000002.1:28213928-28287236 GCA_030674055.1 Rhabdomys pumilio | reverse complement strand
CTCTCTCTCTCTCTCTCTCTCTCTCTCTCTCTCTCTCTCTCTCTCTCCATCCTATACACTGCTCCTGCACACCTCACAGAATCCTCTACATTTCTTTTAGACAAGACCAACTTTGAGTCAAAAGTTTTGTGGGTGGGGCAGTGTTCTTCTACAGGTTGGCTGCCTGTCTACAGGAGGTGGCTTCTTCAGGTTCATGTCTCCACTGTTAGGCATCTAGGCTAAGAACTCCCGGGAACCTCCTTCATTCCTGGTCTCTGGGAATTCCTAGAGATTATCCCCAACCAACCAACCCCCAACAACTGCAGATTTCCATTCATCATCCTATCCCCCTGGTCCTCTATCCTGTCTCTCCCCACACCTAATCCTGAGTCCCCATTCCCTCTCTCCCTCTGCTTCTTATGACTATTTTATTCCCCCTTCTAAGAGAGATTCAAGCATCCTTTATTGGGCCGGCCTTCTTATTTGACTTCCTTGGGTCTATGGGATGGATCATAGGGTTTTAAAGGACATCTGTTGGTGTGTACTCTGCATTTTCCTCCAGAATCCAGAATCAGAACATTGAAAAGCTGTAGAAATAGCAGTTAAGCTCCCATGCTTTTCTCTTAACATGGACTTATCCAAGTAGGAGTAGAGGAAGAACTTCCAGCCTAGATGCACCAGATATGACAGTGTTGCTAAACACTGAATGGGAGCAAACCTTGACGATACAGTCTAGCTATTAACTCAGGGAGGGCAGCAGAACCCAGTCGTACTCTTTGAGATAATGAATGGTCTCCTAGCTCATCTTTCTCTCCGATAAAATATTGGATGAAGATTCAATTACAAATTGGATTTCATATAACAAATGGATAAATGATAGCACGACTTCAGAAAGAGCAAAGAGTAAGCAATTTCTGCTGAAGCATGAGTTGGAAAGGAGCCAGAAGGCTGATTTTGACAAGGAAGAAAGATGTTCCAGGGCTTCTGAGGGTGTCATTTGAAGTTCTCTAAGTTTACCAAGATCAGCAGCATTAATTAAACTTAATTAAAATTAGCACATTAAAAATTAAATGCTTGCAGTTTGAAGGGCAATTTTGTTTTTTATAAAATTAAATCTCCTAGTACATAATGACCTGCTACTATAACTTACTCTGAGGAACTCATTTTCTGCAGTGACTGTCACAGTAAATGCTGCTATGAAATAATGTCCATTGAGGAGATCTGCATTTACACACACGGCCTTTAAGACATAGTAGAAAATTCATGATGAATTCAAAAGAAAGGTGAAATAAATGATAAACCTGAGACTTAAGATGAGAGCTGAAATCATCGTAGCTTTGTGATTCATTCAAGGTGCAATTAAGGAGAGTTAATTTAATTATCGTGAACCTAAGCTCCTCTGTGTCCCACACTAGAATAAAAATCTCTTCCTTTACACTGATACTTTCCAGCACTTAATAAGATACAGCATGTAACTTACATGACAATGCCTGGAAAGTTGTAGACGTTCAACAGACATAACATGAACGTGAACCTAAGAATGGCAGCCTGCAAAGACTTCACTGAAAGATTCTACCATTTAAGAAGTTGACAATAAAATAAAAAAAAAAACAAAAAAACTTTCCTTTTGTTCCATGCATCAGATGTTTGCACACCCAATAGTTCCCTTTATTACATGTATTTTTCTTTTTATTTTCAGTGTAATTTTCTTATATGTGGGTTAAACTTAACCTTAAAAGTCCTTTGCCAAAATGTCCCCCATTTAAAGCCCCCAGCTACTAAAAAGACACTTGCCATTATTAAGGAATGCATCCTTTATGCAAACAGGCTGTTTGAAGCATGGTTTGTTTAGGGATATGAGTACAGGAAGCATGTAAGTGAAAAAACAGCTAACATTTATAGTTCTGTGCATGAATTTCTCAGCATGAAAATACCTTACCACATTGCTGCTATGTCTGCTAGGGAACAGGACAAGCTATTGCAATAGATAAGGTTTCTCTTTTGAAATAAAGTAGGGCCGTATTATGCAATTTAATAATGCTGACTCATTATCTAGAATGAAATTGATAGCTAAAGCTAAGGGGCAACATATTAAATGTATCATCATTCTCAACTGATTAGATATCTGCCCAACTCTTAAATGAGAGCAAATATTCCATTTCTAATTATATGGGATATCTAAGTAGAAGAGGTCTGTAGAGATGAAATAGTGGGAATTTATTAAATATCTGTAATACAAATCAAAACCCAAATATCAAATCTATTCCCCAGGATACTCTGTGTATTAGTCTTCCTGTTTTTAATAATGTTATTTTGCTAACTTTAACCCCAAACCCATCAGTGTACCTTATCTGAAACTAGAAACAGATTCATAGAGTGTGACTCACAGATTGTATCTGGTTCTTTGTGGATTAAAATATTAACTCTACTATCTTAAAAGTTGTAGTAATTTTGAGTATCAATTATATTAAAAATGCAACTTATTGACTACTTTCATCCACAGGAACATTGGAAGCAGGCTTACAGACACACCGTTGTGTAATTTGGTAAGCAGAAAGAAGGAAGGACTAACCACACAGCCTTACTCTACACAGGTTCTCTGGAGGAACAAGACTGATAGAGTAAAAAGGTATTATAAAGAAGATTTATGATGGCTATGGTTGCGTCATTTTTCAACTTAACAAAATCTAGAATTACCTGGGTCAAGGATGTCTGGGAATGACTGTAGGAGCTATCTTGTTTATTAGTTGTTGTGTGAAGATCATTCTTAATTGTGGGCAGGACCACACCCTATCCAAGGGATCCTGGAGTGTACAAAATGAAGAAAGAGTGGTGCTAGCAAGCACTGCTTTCTATTTTGGGCTGCAGATACAATATAACCGACTGCTTCAAGATCCTGGTGTCTTAACTTCCCTGCCCTGGCACATCTGAACTGTGAACTCAAATAAATCCTCTGTCTTTTAAGGTTCTTTTTTATTTTATTTTTGAAACTTTCCTACATGAGTTATATATAAATATATACATATATATATATATGTGTGTGTGTATATATATATATATACACATATATATATACATATATTTCATCTCTATCCCCCTCAGAATCCTTCCATGTTTCCATTCCCTCTCAAATTCATGACCTCTTCTTCAATTATTATTATGTACATGTGTATATAAATACAACCTGCTGATTTTATTAGTGTTGTTCAAATGTATGTTTTTAGGGTTGACCAACTTGTTTTTGCAGTAGGAGACCACTGCATGAAGTCATAATTGATCAAAATTCAGAGAACAGTTGATTGTGTAGTGTTCAACCTGAAGATCTTCAACACAACCCCTACACCTAAGGTTCAGGGAACATCTTATAAGATGGGTCAGAAAGAATGTAATAACCAGAGGACCAGGCTTTCTAATCTGAGATAGTGTCATCTATATATGGCAGGAAAGCTACATGCATGAAATCTCAACAACCTGGTTACCTAAACAGGACCAGTGCCATTAGTACATATCATCAGCTGACATGGCAACATGAAAAGAAATAAATTAAGGCCCTAAATGATGTACTACAGGCAATTAATGACTACTGGGAGAAGAATTGTTAATTCTCTGATTGGCTACTTTAAATTGCCTTTGTAGGGCTAGATTATTCCAGCAACAACAACAAACAAAAGATACTGAGGCAATTGGCTTACACAATATGTCATGGATAGTCCAACAGAAGGTGTCTGCAAAACAGAGAGGCTAAAACCTCTGTAGCTGCATAGCTGATCATTTCATAAGATGGGCTGACTAAGACATCCAAACCAGGCTCTAGTAGTCTGGACAATTTCCTGCAGAGTCTCTTGTCTACTTGGCAGGCAGACAAGCTAGGATCCTGTGGCAGTGAAGGATGGTAGCTATAACTGCAGCATTAGTGGCAATAAGGTAAATGTACTCACAGGCAAGGGGCAAAAGGAGACAAAAAATAAAAAACAAAAAAAACAACAACAAAAAACATTTTTCCCTTGATCCTCCTCATATATGGGCACCATTGGCAGGTATCCCCACTCTAGCAGAAGATTTTCCTCCTTCTTGTAATCCTTCTAACAAGTACCCTTTCAGATGTACCTAAAGACGTTCTTAGTTGATCCCAGATCAAATCAAGTTGACCACCAAGATTAATCATCACAGCCTCTTTGTTCCTCCTAAGAATGTATTCATGTCCTCTTGGTAAGATTGGGAACCTCAGTGAGAAATGGGAAATTTAGATACAGCTTTTGTCCTATGTCCTTGCATGCTGCTGAGAAGGGTGAGGGGTTATTTATTTTCCTTTTAGCATGCCAAAGAGGAAGACTCTTTATACAATATTTCTGTATAAACCACTACAAGCTGAGAACTTGTAACAACACAAATTCATCTTCTCTCAATTGTGTAATCCAGACATCTGCAACCAAGCTGCCCATAGAATTATTCTTCATACTATACAAGAGAATCTTTTCTTACTAATTCCTGCGTTGGGGAACAGCAGATCTTGACCCCTGCTTTCAAGATCCCTGCTGTCTCTACTTCTAACCTTCTAATTGGTTTCTCTCATTCTGTCTCATCCTCTTTAATCATTTAAAAGATTACATTTCAGTGGGTGTAAGGACCATCTCCTTCTTCCAAAATGATGTCAATCTTTAACATAATAGACGTGTAACACCCTTTCCAAGGTTATGTTTATAATACTGGAGATTTGAATGTGGATATATCTCTATTGAGCTACTATCCCCAACAGCTGTTATGTTTGTTTCATTTTCTAAACTTGGATTACAGAAAGAGACAAATACAGTCACTGACAAGAGGAACATGATGGGCCTAGGTACAGGGGCATTATAACTAGTATGGTTCAAATCTAACCACTCACACTTTTATAAACCCAAAGACAAAAATTCCATCAGTCCCTTGGCATGCATCTACAAGGTCAAGGAGCTTTGTAAGAAGCCTTTGCTAGCTATTTGTTCCTTTTATCCTTTGTTTCATCATCCAACAAAAAACATGTGTTCAAATCAATACAACCTCACTGGTTTCCTTGATTTTAAAATTGCCTCAGTCATCACTGTTATATCAGTGACTGGCTATGATTGGAGCCAAACTCGGATGAATTAATTCCTCCCCAAATCAACATATAAGTGGCAGCCTATTTTGAAACAAAACATCATGTATAATATACTGTCTACAATGGCTGGCTGATTAACGGATCACCTGAGTTGAAATCAGAAACAATGTATAAAACCATTGGTATCTGCATGCAATGAAGACACAGTAAAGTACATTACAAAGACTATAAACCTGAAGCCAGGAAGTTCTGTGGCCAAATACAATATTTGTGACTGTTAATGACATGGACCTAGGTGTAGTTCTCTAATCAATTCCTGATTAGTCCATCTGCTCTTCCCCCATTTATGAATTGGAGCCATTAATATCTGCCACGCTGAGCTGGGGTAAACAATACAAACACAGTACCTGACATATAATGTATAGATATGGACCTATCAGAGAGGATTATTTCAAGGAGGCTCCATCATGCCTGCTCCCTGAAACTCTGAATTTTAAGCTACTCTAAGCTGTCAACAGAAAGCCCATTGATCCTTACATCTTGCCTCCTGTGTCTGTTGATTCAACTAAACATGGTAAAATTCACATAAAACTGCATTTGTAGTGCTCATTTAATGACTATTGCATCCTTCCCCTTTTAACTGTGTGTGTTTCACTTGCACACGACCTGTAAGTGTGAGAGTATGTGTGCCGCAGAGGAGAACTCAAGAAAGTCCTGGTCTGTACTACTCCATCAGTGAGATATGATCTCTCACTGAACCTGGTCCAAGGCTGTCAGGTAGCAAACCCTAGCCTAGCCATCCTCTTGTCTCTCCCCTGTCCTCAGCATTATAGTGGTCATAAGCTTCTTTGTTTTAACATAGGATTCAGAGATTTGGACTCAAATGCTCATGCTAACAGTGTAAATGCTTTTTTACCCTGAGCCATCATCTCAATCCTCAATAGTTTTGTTTTCTTGTCATCATTTCCCTAAGAAATAAAGTAAAATAGCTACTTATGTATATGATGCATTACATTGGATATTATAAGGAATACAAAAATATTTAAGATACGTGTGATGACACACAACTAATGGGCAATTTTACGAGGGGTCTTGGCATCTTTGGAGTTTAGTTTTCACAGAACATCTTGGAGCTAATCTGCTTGGAGTGTTGAGGGATGATCACACTTGGGAAACTCACTTTCTTCCTTGATATTGCAGTCATATCAAATTTTAAATACGCTTAACATAAGTAATATCCACTTGCAGTTTGTACTTGGTAGCTTCAGATTCTTAGACTACCACCAAGGTTTTTCTATCAAGAGGTGTCTATGTAATGCTCATCCCAACTCTCAGATTCAAGGTTTTCTTGGTCGAAAGACAAGTGCTTCAGTCTTGTCAACATCTTGCATGTGTTGACAGTGAAACAATATGGCCAATAAAGACGTTTTTGTTTGTGAGCTAGTCAAGGGCAAGTTTTACATTGCTCTTGTTTTTTCTGTATATGTTTTTCTAATACAATTTTGAAGTTCCTGAGGATTGTCAATATTAATGCTTTATGGAGAACAAATGAAAAACACTTCAAAACACTCAGGTATTCAATATTGCTGACAATATTGGCTATCTTGAAAATCTTAAATGAACAATTTATTTCTATATAATTATAGGTTTCTGGACTTCTGGAGTCATCACTAAAAGTTAGTTATGATCTTTCTTTAAGAGAAAGCAGGATTAGAAACAGAATCAATCCCACAGAAGGCAATCAGACCTTCATCTGAGCAAGGACTAGTCAAATACAACTGAACCAAAATGAACCGCAAATGTGTGCCAAAGCAACCAAACAGCCTAACTCAGAACATGACTTGCCAATGTAGGCCCACTTTGGTAAGGATATTAAGGCTATGAATTAGACGGGTCTGTGGAGGAAGAGTCCATTAGAAAGTAAAGAAGAAATGAGTAAAATCTGCTACTTTTAGGAGGAAGGTATCCAGTATCTAAAAGAAAATATACTACAAGAGAGTGTAGTAATGGAAATAAGGGGCATCTTAGCAACTGGATGGCATGAAATATGGTGATAGCATATTGCTATCATAGATGCAGATTCATACTAGAGTTCTTCACAGAGGTAAGAAGAGGGAAAATGAGTGGTTCATAACTAGTGTAGGTAAAAATATAGCTTTCCAGAATTATCTAAGTATTCGGGTTAACTAATCTCAGTAATACTGTTCTTTTATTTTTGAGGTAACCATACAGATGTCTTAACTTTCTGTATTCGGTATAAATACACTGTTCTGCTTTCCTTCTATGGGATCTAGATCTTTACTGTCTCACCCCAGTACTGAGAACTGAGTGCCCAATATTAGTTGAAAAGCATCTGAAGAAAGACAGGAAATCTAATCAATATAATGAGTGGATGGTCAAACATACTTCGGACACCTTTGTTTTGCATAAGATTAGGTGGGAGTAGGAGTAAAATAGCCTCTGAAGTCATTGATGAAATTTGTAGAGAGGGAAAAAAAGTTCCCTTACGATTGTATATTCTTTCTATTTGTTTCCTTACAACTTTAATCCAAAGGTGAAAGGAGGGAGAGGCAAAGAGAAGAGGTAGGAGCTGATATGCAGCACAGGCAGCGGGCAGCATCCACCTAGAGAATCTGACAGCCACAGAAGTCAATCTGTAAATAGTTTGGAAGAGCCGTAGATACTTGGCACTACAAAACTAATTTCCATACAGCAGGGAATTGACTGAACTTTGTAAGATTTAGTTTCCTTACCTATAGAAAAGACAACTGACCTGTATTGTTTGAGGACAGCTTGAATACTGACATCTGTCACTTAACTGCGGTCCTCAACTCCCTTTATTACATAGCTCTAATCCAAAGTATTCTCCTGCTGCAGGGAGTCTACCTTCAGAAGGATGATTATTCTATGTGTAGCAGCGTGAGGCTGGTTTCTACAGTGAGCATCTGTTACCATTCAGGTAAGAGGCTGTTATGAATCTCTGACTCTCAGATGCAGGTGAGTCTGCATACTGTGTGTGCCAGGCAAGGGAGAAGAAAGAAAACCAACAGGAAAAGGACTGAAGTGCCTGAAAAATCATTAAATATACCCCAGAAACCACAATAATAAAATGGAGAAAAGGAACACACACCCAAGCTGTTACCAACAAGCACAATGTGGAAACAGAAAACTCTAAGCCTCTCAGTTCTTTGTCTCTCCCAGAATCAGCTCCTCAGCTCCCGAAGAGAGTCAGGGGAGCAGTTTGCAGTTTTCAGCAGATTCTGGCTGAGCCACAGAAAGGAAATTAGATTCTGCAGTGGGGAAGCCTGAGTGAATCTCAAGAGCCAGTATCAACATTTAGATTACAGATACAGCATTGTGGAATTTAGAAGGAAACATGCTTGAGAAAATCAAGAGTTAAGGTTCAAGTAAACATGGTTTTGGAGTCTCAGGCTGGAATAATCACTTAACTTCTACAAAATGAAGAGAAGTACAATCCAATGGCAGAGCAGCTTCATAAGCAGAGAAAGCCTTATCACTCTCTGGACAATAGCCAGCATTCATGCCACCTTTACAAGTGCTATACCCAGAATGTGTTGAGTGGTTTCTTGTGCCTGCCATTTCAGGAGAGTTGGGAGGCAGAGGGGGGGGGGACAGGTAAGTAAAGGGGCTGGGTCTTTGTTAAGCTTATGGTCCAGTAAGAAAGACAGTGTTGACAAGGAGCTTAATTTTCCTATCAAATTTTGATCTATATTAAGATTTGAAAATAGAGTATGTGTGAGCTGTAATTATGTAATTATTTGACCCAGGAAGTAAGGGTGCAGAATGTTTTATTTTAAATATAATAACAATGAGGTGAAACCACAAAAACAAAAAATAATTAGTTAGAGTAGAAAATGAGCCAGGACATCTTTGGGCAGCCTGACACTATAGGCCTGAGAGGGAGGAATGCAGGTGATACTGCAGATACAGATACTGATGAATAAGGCAACTGAAAGTCATGCAAATCGAGGGCAGATAGATGGTAGGGAAGAGGTAGAAAGAAAAACCTGTGATTTTACCCAATAGCAAGGCAAAGGGAAATTGCACCTTGCTCGTGGTTCACATTAATTTTTTTATCTTTTGTTCTAAGACCTATAAAAGCATCTTTAGCTGAAAGTAAAAATAAAGATGATTTTGCATTATTTTGTATGATCATATATTAATGAATATTTTATAACTGATAAAAACAAAATAGAAATATAGTATTTGCAAACATGTATACAGTGTGGAAAAGAAAAATGATAGATGAGAATTATCATAAGCATGGCTATTAGGAGTAAAATAATGGCAGAAGCCAGAAGAAATGCTAGATGTTCATGATGATGTCTGAAAAAAGACAAGACAGAGAAAAAGAGAGAGAGAAACAAAATCTAAGGGTAGTTGGTGGAGTTTTGTGTGTGTGTGCGTGTGTGTGTGTGTGTGTGTGTGTGTGTGTGTGTACAGAATAATCTTTGACAACTATACTATGCATCCAGTCTTGTATATGTGAGACTCTTCAAGTCTCTAGCAAGACAAATAAGAGAATAAGACAACAGATAAGAGGAAAACTGGGAAATATCAAATCAAGCACTCAAAACACACAGCAGGAGCTGACTGGGAAGCTGTGTTTAGATATCAGCTGGAGTTCCCTATAGAGAGAGTCCCAGGCAGAGCACAGTGATGCTTCCAATGGGAGAAAAAAAAACCAGCAGAAAGGTATCAGCATCAAACTGAGGTCTTAACAAAAACCTAGCAAAAAGTAAGAAGTTACCTTAAAGGCAGTGAGCCAAAGCTCCCATAGTCTTCAGTGGACCAGAGTCCACTTGGGGGATATTGGAGGCTTCTAAGTAAAATCACAAGCAGCAACAGGTAGATTGTCATCAAACTGGACACTTGAAACATCCGAGACATACTGATTGGGGACTGTGGCAGTCAGCTGGAGTTCTCAGTTGAGCTATATCTCCAGGGCTGAACTTCTAGTTTCTTATTCTTACTGCAGGCCCTTTTATACCATATGATAAACAAAGAAACCCCTGTTGGAAGTAGTTTGCCTTATAAATGTTAACAAGAACATAATGTTCTTACTCTGGCTGTTTTGCTGTTCTCTTTCTGTGGCAGAGTTAGGGGACCCAGTTTGTGACCAGGTCCTTAGTGACCCTAGAGGACACTAAGATAATAAAGCCAGAGATTGAAATGGGGGAAGGGGAGACCCAGCTCAAACAATGAGTGACGATTTACCAATATGGGTTCTTTATAATAAAGACTACCCTTTGCAAAGGGAACACTGGGAAAAAGGAAAGGAGAAACCAGAAGTAAAGACAAAAAAATGCATTGACTGCTGCATAGAGGAAGATATGTCTGTAAAAGAGGTTAGCAGACAGAATAGCAGAATGAAAACAAGAGCAGTGTAGCATCATGGGAATAAATAAAAACATACTGTTGAAAAACACTTTAGAGGCTTCTGGAGACAGCTGGCCAATAACCCCTTATAGGATGTGTAGTTTCCAGTAATTTCTCCTGCTTTGTAGCCTGTTTCTATCATGGAAAAGCTCTGTCTGCTGTTACTGTATTATATATATTTGTCCAAAAAGAATCATTTGCCAATTCCAACATTTTCTCCTTGTTTTCTGCTAGTAGTCACACGATAGTGGTAAGAAACCACAGTCTTGTTTCATTAGTTACCCAATCCCCCTCACAACCCTTCCCACACACTATTTCATTTTATTAAAGAAATTGTCCTCTCTCCACTGCATGTTTTCTGTTAGGTTTCAGACCCTAACAAGGGTGCAAATTTAACAGACCAAAGTAGACCTGGCCTCAGGTTCTCCCAGCATCCATAAGTCCCAACCTGGCACACCTTGGCCTCTTCCCTGATCTTCCAGCCCAGGGGCTGGGCTTCCCTCCCCCCAGCAGCCCTTCCCTTTTTAATCCTGTCATTTTGGCCTCAGTTCCCATTCTCTCCTTCTCTCTGCATTCTCTCTCCCTGCATTCTCTTTTTCTCTATCTTCTCCCTCTCTTTTGTCTCCTCCCTTGTTCTTGGGACCAGAGAACAATCCTGAGAGCAGCTTCCCAATAAACTTGCCTTTATATATTTTAATTTGCTTTGAATTGGTTCATTCTGCAGGCATAGCATAACCTATCATTCTCAGCACCTTTGTGAAACTCAATTGGCTGCAAATGTCAAAGGTTATATCTATACAATATTTTCTGTCTTCTTGGATATTTTTGATTGTAAAACGTTAGGTGTATTTTTAAATTATTATAAAGAAACCAAGTCATCCTCAAGGACTAAACATATTTAAGAATATTCGAATTCACTTACTCACATTAGGCAGATCAATGCAAGATTCTTGTTATACTAACACGGCATAAAAGTAAAAATCTGAAGCAAAAAAGCAGGGATTTGGAGAATGGTTGGGATATGCCACTTCAGAATCAACTAGAACACCTTAGCAAGAAAGAGAGAGTAGGGGAGAATTAGTACATGTTTAAGGCATGTTATCCTGAACTAACTGTGTTTGCCTTAATGCCTATGTCTGCCAGTTCCCACCTGTGAAAGTCAGGCCAAGCTGCACGAGCTTCCCATGTGAGAAAGACTTCAGGAGTATAACTATGCTACAATTTTATTGCAAACACACACACACACACACACACACACACACACACACACACACACACACAGTCCAGTAATGCAACAGTATGCTCTGTACATAAGAAAGGAATTACCACACCACTCATACTATCTTGGAATTTTCAGAAGCACAAGCCTATGTGGATATTATAAGAAACTGAGTAGCTAATGAGGTTTGTTTTTGTCAGTGTTCTTTCTAACTGCATTTTTCTTGCTCAGCTGTGGGAAATGGAGGCATCTATGCATACCATCCCCATTCTATACATGAATGCCTCACTAAAGAATTTTAAGGAGTTCTTCAGGGAGCCCACCAAGCACACTGCAATGATCTATCTAATTTATTCCATACTTTTTTACAGACTATTTTTCTATTACAGGTGCCTGTACTGGGGCCCGATAAGATAAAAATAAATGGGTATATTATTGTCATTGTGTTGACTTGTAGCTAAACAAAGAGGATATGCATATATAAAAAACTATGTCATCATAGTTAATTAAAAATAATTATGTTAACAGTAACAGGGATGATTATTGTAAGGATGCTTTTGGAATGCCAAAATGAGATGAGATGGTGGTTTCAGACCAATGGTTTGGAGTTTTTTAGCTTGTATCACTGGACTCTAATTCTGGGATGAATTGGACGATAACTAATCAGCATGCCTTGAAGTCCAGACAGTTCTGCAAGCGGTATCAAATGGTGAAGCTGGGATCAAGCCAAAGAAACTAGAGCCAGGCTCTCTACTCTTCTCATGCATTAGAGCTTTTAAGAGTTTTAAAAAATATATGATCCTCCCATCAGAATAACTGAATCAGAATTTCTGGGATATGAGGTCTGATATAAGTATTTTTTAATACTGTTTGGATTTATGTGCTACCTGAATACAAAGCCATCGTTGTAATGAGTTCAGTAAAAGGCAGATATATAAGAATAAAGCAAAGGTTCTAAGTACTGGAGGACATGAAGAAAGCAGAAATGTGAGCTTCATCTCACTAGAATGTATATGACAACAAATGCCCTGGGATGGCTTTGTACATTAACATTTTAGAAGTTTCTCTACAGAATTTTTGAGTATTACAGTCACCCCCAATTGGCCTTCTTGCTTTTACCCTTCTTTCTAGAGGTTTTATATTGATGTTATCTATAAGGTCAAGTTCTAGGCATATACATTTGAGTTTGTCTGAAATGGCACAAAAATGGATGTTTTAGTCGGGAGTTGGGGGAAGGAAAACCATTTAATGACTAGGAAAGTTAGAAAAAACTGTTACAATGCCACCAGAAGGCAGAAACGTGCTGGGTGGAGGTCAAAGCTAGACAGACTGTTCTGTGAATGCCTACTGTGTTCTACGGGGCTGGAACATTTTAACAGCCTATGGCCAGATTCGGATCATTTCTGCTATCACAGCAGCAATCTTAGTATTTGTAGGAAAAATTCTACCCTCCTGTTCTGCCTTCTAGAACTAGTCCTTCCCTGGAAGATGGAAAAGTGTAACTTATGCGACAACAATGAGAAAATATAACTGTAAAGCTTCTGCCTATTTAAGATCCTGTAAGCTCCAACAAAAGGCATAGCTCTTAAGGCAAATCAGCTACCCAGGGACAAAGATCTAGGCATCTGAGGACCCAATGTTAAAATGAAAGATCTCTCTAAGAATCAGGTTACGTCAACTGTAAAAGAGCTTGAAAATAACTAACTGTGAGATTGGTGCTTAATTCTGATGAAATTCCTTTAACTGTAAGAACAAAGCAAATCTATAATTTATTGAGTAGTAAATCTGAAGCCAAAATAGGAGATACCTTATTCCTTCTAAACCATAAATTTCAAATATTCAATCTTATGTCAAAATTATGAATCCCACTATTGTGTCCAATTAATATATGCTAACAAAATGAAGTTTAAATAGGGTAAGGAATTCAAAAAAAGACCTATTTGCAAGGGCAATGTATGTAATCAGCTACTTACAGAGGTGTACTTAAGACTCAGGGCATTCTCCTTTCATTATTTTGCTAATAAAACACTGACCAAGAGAAACTTGGGGATGAAACAGTTTATATGGCTGATATAACCATGTTTTAATCTACCATTTAGAGAAACTGGGACAAGTTCTCAAAGCAGAAAGCCAAAGGCAGGAATCGTGAAGGAACTGCTTGCCATCTAATTCTCTGGCTGGCTCACAGGTTCATACTTATATAGGTTTCTTACCAGATCCACCTGTTTAGGAAATGGCACCAACCACAGCGAGCTAGGCTCTTAAATCAATTAAGACAGTCAAGAGATTCTCTCCCTCATAGATGTATCCACAAACTTACCATATAAGATACTCTACCGAAACTTTTTGTTCTGTCCGGTGCTTCTAGACTATGTCAAGTTGACACTTAATACTACCTAGAATATAAGGTTTTCATGTTACTTACCTAGAGGCATTCTATGCAATTCTCACCTATGTCTTCTGCATAATGCCAATATCTAGTCTATATACTTATGATTCACTGATCATATTGTTTTTATAGCAGAAAAATCAGAAACTCACTGCAGACCTAAAGCTGCCCCAAATCTCTGTGGAAACCTTTTATTAAATTCATTCTCTTGATAAATCCACACCAGAAACAAAACATTTGGTGCCAAATCCCAAACATGCTTTGCTCCATTAAGCTGACTCGTCTGTGCTCTGATTAATCACATTTTTCAAAATGTTGAGAATTTTCTTTCTTTCACTTTCCTTTCTTACTCAAGAATTCGAGTTTCTGAGGAGCACAATTCAGTATTTTGCCAGGGGGAAATGTTCTTGAGCATTCTTCTTCAGCCCTTTACACAGAAGAGAAGTTGCGTCTTCAAAACATAACCTAAATTCCATTCAGAGAAATTGTAGTCTGTTGCTTATTGACAGAGCTCCAGTGTTTTCTCAAATCAAATCGAGTCCAAAACAAATCAGAGTAGAGCTGTGTGATTACAGGGAGTCTGTGTCGGTCCTGCATTAGACAGCAAGAGATTATTCATCCACAGTCATGATTTAGAGTACTAACAATTTTAGTCACTGACTATAAATACACGGAGAATTCTGTTTCTCTTGTTGTGGTGGTTGTTTATTGGACTTTTTCTGATTTAAATTGAGCACTGATTAGCATAGAATAATCAGCTCCTAGAAATGAATTCCAAACATTTAAACAACAATTATGGAAATGCAATTAAAACTTAATGTTGAGAGATCTTTGTACCCTACAGGAGAACATCTGCCCAACAGCCAGGTGGGCACACATGAGCGGCAGAAAAGGAAGACTACCTACTGACCTGATCTTCATGAGTCAAATCTCTGCTGCATGAGGCATGTTTGGCTCAGGGAAGAAAATGGATGGAGTCAAGGTCCAAAGAATGTGCACATATTTTAATTCCAGACTCATAAAAAGAATTAAAAGCCATCTCTGACTATAAAAAGGACTTATTAACATAATTATTCCATTTCTATCCAATTAAATACCATCTGTTCTGTGTTTGTAGCTGAATTCTTTCCCTTCTTTTGGCCAGATCTTCACAACAAATGTCGGACATTCAGTATCCACCCTTGGCCTGAAGTTATCATAGTTTCTATGTGCCTAATTTTTGTCCTTAATGTGAGCTCACATTCTACACCTTCACGAACTTCCTAACACCATATTTTAAATAAGTAAACAAACAAACAAACAAACAAACAAAAAACACTTCACCCCTTGCTTTAAATAAATGAACAAACAAAGCAAAACAAAACAAAAACTAAGAAACAAAACTCATTACTTATCTGACGCATCTCTTTGCTCCCCAACTCCAAGACTCTGCAATACATTTGTGCAAGCTAAATGACGTGGCAGGCTGAAAGCCTCCAATTCAATTCTATGGACAATATTTCCCTAGAGGAGACAAGGTCCATCAAGAATTCCACCCTGTGCTTTGAGCATTCGAGGACAAAATTTTCATCTTGCTCATAGATATTTACCCACCAACGAGCAGGCCATTTGGTTCAATGCAGATCGATAGAATTTCTTTAATTAAATCAAGTAATTACGGGCGACATGCCAGAATGGTCAAATCTCACTGTATAATGCATGTTTAAAGAAGCTGTCTTCAGGACAGTTTCTGTGACATGCTGGGCTCAAGGTTGAGAGTCCAGGCACCCTACAGTTCTGTAATTAGTATTAACCAAATCAAAGTTGCTAAACTATTATCAAGATACTAATACGTTAATAATGTTTCTGAACAATATTGAGTCTTAAGAAACACATCACCATATCTGACTACAGTAGAATAATTAAATGAACATCCAGGGCAAATCCAGTTTTAAGTTTCATGACTTATTAATGTTAGTACAGTCAAGTCTTTGATACCATTTTATTTCTCACATATAAATTGGGAGGAATAATAATATCAGCACTGCACAACTGTGGTGTATTGCATGCAGAGGTTAGTGGAATCCTTGCATGGTGTGTGTGTGTGTGTGTGTGTGTGTGTGTGTGTGTGTGTGTGTGTACAAGTGTGTGTGCTTATAGATTCATGTCACTAGTTGTATTAACATGAATTTGTCTGACAAGACTTTCCCTGTCCACATTCTGCCAACATGAATTTTCTTCTCAACTGCCCTATAATTGCCTCTCAATCTGTTGGCTGAGATCATTATCTCACAAACAAATTATAATTTCTCTCAAGCTCAAGTTTATCTACTAATGCCTTACAATCTTCCTAGTTACTCTCCTATTGCTCAGATCCAATATACTCCTTGGAACATTATGAGCTAACATAGGGTAGATGCTATCTCCTTTTTTTTTTTTTTCATTAGTCCACTTCTGTGTCTGACTTCTATCACTGTCATCCCATAAAATCCAGGTGGGTTCATGTCATCAGTTGAAACTTCAGCATCCCCAGGGCACCTGGTAATACCTGGTCATCATTTTATTCTTTTCATTACCAATATTCTCTTGGTTGTGTTTGACATTGCTAGTTAGTTATAGCAATTAACTTTTATTTTAATCAGTTCAGTTACTTTGCTTGGCAAATCCACTTTTCCCCCCTCCTCATGTTTCTTCTTCCCCACTGGGTACTTCTCAGTTCTTGTGTCAGGACTTGATCTTGCCCAAATGTAAGTTTGTAAAACTATAATTTGTAGTATTGGAAGGTGCTATGTAAGTTGTCAAGGGAAGGAAGCAATCTGTAATCCTACATAGCTGTGAAGCCTATAAACCATAGCAATGATTAGACCAGCAAGATATACCTCATGGTGCAACAGCAGCACTTTTATTTTAGGGGTTACCAATACTTAGCTAATTGAACTTAAATGTTACAATATGGCAAAGGATTTATGCTGGTCACGATAAACCTAATCAAATACCTGTAGCAGGAGGTCATAGACCTGAGAGTAGAAACTGGCTGCCATTTTATTGAACCAAAATAATGTCTATCTATCTTCTAAATACTTATTCTTATATTCACAGTGAAGTGCAAGTCTCATCCTTCACCAAATAAACTTCTTTTTGCAAAAGATGGAAACTAGTACAGAAATTCAGAACTGGCAAAAGGGTATAGAAAAAGTGACCGTGGGGTTCCTAACCTTAAATAATACATCTTCAATGCAACTCCCACATCTAAATCTCAGTAGCCCTAAATATACTGTTCATCTGTAGTTGTTTTCCATGCAATTAGATTCCGTTGAGAGAGATAAAGAGCTCAAGATTCTCAGTTGCTGCCAAGGTTAGAAAAATCTGTTTGCTAGAAGTAATCTATTTCATAGGTTCATATATCTGGTGCTTCAAGTTCTGAAGTCTCCACTTAATGTAACCACCAATGTCTCTGCTTAGGTTCCAAGTTGTCATATCACTTCTCACATCTTGATTTCGATCTTGACTCTGAAGTGTTACCAACAGTTTGGTGGTGGTGGTGGTGGTTTGATTTGGTTTTTTGTTTGTTTTGTTTGTCTGTTTGTTTTAAGATGGTTTTTTTTTGGCAAATATTATCACTATTCACATCTTCTCTAAGAAAAATATCTACTCCTTAAACTCAAATGGAAACCTTTTTTTTCTTCCTTTTAGATAACTGTTATTCATAAACTCAGCACCACCCACACCGACCATCTCATTTTATCTTTAACTACAAAACACTGTTCATCTCACACCCTTTATCCTTGACAATACTTTAACGTTCATGCTCTTTCTGTCTCCCTGAAATGATACTTTCCTGTATCACAATGTATTTGCTCCTTTATATCTTTCTAAATTGTCACTTTGTCATAAGGTTCTTCCCTGATTACCTTGTTTAATAGAGTCTCCTCCTTCATTCTCATCTCTTAACCTTTCCCCTAACATGCAGTATGATTTAATATCTTTGTAATTGTGTGATGTGTTTATGTATTCACTTAATTGGTGGGTAGATGCATCACACAAGCACATAAGAATTTCACCTCCATTGAAATAAGACCTCTTTCTGTTTTCCATTATACTCCCCCTATCTTGATCAAATAAACTTTTCAAACATACCTTGAAAGCTGTGATCAAAGAACATTGCCTTTGATGATTATTTATAGAATAATTGTATTATATTTAAAAGCCTGAAAATTTCATTTGTATCTTCAAGACTCTTGGACATAAAAAAATTTCACTTTTAAGAAGAACCACAGAAAGTAATATCTTTGCCACAGTACCTAGAGTCTAAGTCCTCAACAAAAGTCACTTAAGCTAGCAACTCAACTAGCCATGTCATAAAATGAGAATGACATCTGCCATCACAGTCCTAGAGAGCAGTCAAACAAGTAAACACAAAATATTCCCTTTCTGAACCTTCTACATCTCAAGCACTGGCTTGTCATGTAGTGCTTTCCACACCTCCCTCATCTGAGCACTGGCTTCCCTAATTCGTATCTTTGCCTTCTCATTCAAGTTATTAGAGAAAGATATATAATAATTATTTTTAAAATGTATAAAACTATCTTACATTACCTAACGATGGAAAATACTTTCTGTAGATATCCATTGACTGTATAGGAATTTCTCAGCCCTTAGGATTTACATCAACAAACCTGTCAATATTATCACTTTTTTTTTCACCTGCCTGATTTTCTCCATCTTAACTACTATTATTTGACATTCTCCATATATCAACTATTCAATGTTCCTAAATAAGAGAAGCTGTTTGTTTGTATTTTGCTTTTCTATTACATGCCCTATGCTTAGATTTCCCCTTATCCCTTCTCTGCTTTTTCTACTTTAATCTATTCTGTATAAATTCCACAGACAGACAACTATATAAATTATTGGTTAAATATCCTCAGCATCCAAAAGTGTCAATAACCCAAATTTCAATACATTTTGTAAACCACCATAAGAGTACATTGGGGTAAATTTGCTGTTGGCAGCATCTACTTTAAGTTCCTTGAGAACTGTAATCCATTCTTCACCACCCTTATATCTACAAGTGGTCAGCATAGAATAAATTCTCTAGAAACATTTGTTGACATATTTCATTATATCACATACTCATTTAATTTCCACTCAAATCAATTAATTCTGTTAAAGGACACCAAACTCTGTAATGCTCCCCCAATCAGATGTGTGGCAGACTAGAAACTTGTTTGCTTGGTAACGATTTCCTATAAAACCTTGTCCAACTTGAGGGCTCGGGGCTGCCTCACCAACATGTCCTGCTGTGTCTGGGTCAGCAATGAGTAGACCCAAGCTCAAGCTTGTAATAAAGAGACCCTAGTGTGATTGCATCAGAGTTGGCTCTTGGGTGGTCTTTTGGGATAAACGGGCCCAACATTATCACAACAAATCAAGCTAACCCAGAAGTCACAAAACTTGAAAATGCTTTGTATAATGAAAGAAAGAATGGAAATGGTGAGTCAAGATTGATCCTAAGTTTTAACCCTAAATGATGAGAGAAGTTATTATCAATTGCATTGGTGGGTGAAACAGAGAAAAATTCATCATGTCATTAAAATGTATTGATTTTTGAGAACCAGAATTATTAAGATACCTACTAAATCTCTGAAAATCTTGGGCTGGATATCAGAAATTATCAGTCTGAGACTCAAGTTTGAAAACCAAAAATACCATGTGCATATTTAAGTTTGACCAAAAGAACTAAATAGGCAGAATAACATGGGCAATGAAGGTCTGAAAGTCAAAGGAAATGATAAAGAGATGTTGAATCCAATCACTAATGGTTAGCATGACTACCAAGCATCTAAAGTACCTAGTTGTGAAAAAGCTATGAGGAGCTCAGACTTCATTGTTCATGACTTCATATAACTACCTCCATGAAGGAACTAGGAAAACAAATAGGAAATTGTTGCTATTTTATTACATGCATTAAATTCTCCTGGTATCCAGAGTCTGATATCATCTGCCCAATTAGTCAAACTATTAGAAATCCTACAGCATAACATATAGCATTAGGCTTACTGCTGTAGGTGAAAAGTTCATCTTTTGTTCAAGTACTTAAAATTCATCTAAGTCAATGAAAACCTGAGCATAAAATCAAGCCAGGATGCATCAAAATCATGCGAAGTCATGGCTTATGAAAATAAGGAATTTTAAAGGAGCAAACAATTGTGTTGTCGAAGAAATGATTCATAAGGTCTCAAGCACAAACAGCATATCAGGTTTTTGTCTCATCCCTAAGGATGTACATGTCTCACTTGAGGAAAGCTCTGAGGGCTGGAGAAATAAAGGTATGCAATTAAAGTTCCCAAATAAATCTATGACTCTCGGAGAGTTCTGCTCCATACTTTTCTACATCCTAAATATTATTATACAATTCTGTTTGAGGAAGTATGTTTGTCTTTTTCGGAGCACAGTTTGATGAGGCTTAGAACCAAAGCAGTAAAAAAATTAATAAATAGTTGAATCCCTAGAGCACTTTGATCATGATGTCCACTGACAACAAAATAGAAGAACAATCGAGAGATTTACTATGTATAAGTAAAGAAATATTTAGGTCAAAGATAAATCTATTTGAACTGTCAAATGGATATACAGCTCACAACCAATGCCAAAGCTGAGACAGTTTACTATTAGCAACATCATCTTGGACAGAAGATTATATTCTACTGACAGAGTTAATACTGTAATTCTTTAAAACTGTGTCTAGTGACCACCAAACAGTGTGAGTTGGATAGAAGCAGACACATCTCAACATTGCATTTGGTCTGATACTAAATGGTTGAGACTTAAATATTATTGTGATCAGCTATTCAGAGTATACCTTATCAAAGCCAGGTGATTATGGTGTTTGGTTCAGATTTATCTCAATGGAAACAGTAGGTTTCATCCAAGCCTGTAATTCTCTCCTCTGTTCCATAATGGAAAGATTAGCAGGTCTACTCAGAAACTAGAACTCCCCACACTAGTTTCCAGACATCTAAAGCAGGAGGTGTATTCTCATAGAACGTGACATAGAATCTGCTTGCTAGATTTGTCAGAACTTAGCAAAATAATAATTTTATGAAATATGAGATCACTAATTGATTACAAATTATTACTTGTACCATAAAGGTACATAATAAAGTAGCAGTAACTTTGAACATATGTCAACTCTACTTCATTTGGCTGACTCATGAAATAGAAGGTGAATCTTTAAAACCTTCTAAAATATTGTTATGCATTCAGCTTTATAGTAACTATAATTATAGATGATCAAGTAATTTGCTATATCTCCTGGTACCTGCTGCCCTGCCATTTTTTCCTGTTTACCTAATAGAATACTCACCAAAATTAATTTTCTGTCATCTGACAATGTCACTAAACTAGCTCAAAATACTATCTATATTTAATGGATTACATGGTCATTATATGTCTACAGAATCCATCACTGTGTCTTCTTTCCTTACTCTGGTTAACCACAGTGATATTACCACAGTTTTGCTTCTGACCATGGAGTTCATGTTTGGCAAATAAACTACCACAATGGCTTCACACTCATATAATTTTTTGTTTTGTGATAGTTAATCTTGGTTGCTAACTTGGTGGGATTTAGAATCACCATGGAAACCATTATCTGGGCATGCTTGTGAAGAAGTTTCTAAACAAATTCATTGAGATGAGCAGACCTACTCTATATGGGGCTTCAATATTCATTACCCGGGCTCTCCATTTGTATAGAAGGGAGAAAGCCAAATGAGCACCAGCATTCATCTCTCAGCTTCCTGATGGCTGAAGCAATGTGACCAGATGCCTCAAGCTACAGCACTGGGGACTTCTTTATAGTGATGGATAACAGCCTAGAATTATAACACAAAATAAACCTCTTATTTCTTAAACTGCTTTTGCAAAGCATTTTATTATATCTATGAGATAAGTAACTAACATAGAGCAACTATGTCCCCTGGTAGCACAGCCTTATCAACCGGAAATGGTAAAAGTCATGAAGCCCTCACAGCTGTTTGGCACAGCTCCAGCAAAGTGGGGCTGAATGCTCCAACCACTGCTGTTCTATCTCTCACTTTTAGGTTTCAGCCTTGGCAACTTACATTCATGGGGACTTTCCACATGATGACAAATTTTATGTCTTTTCCCAAGGAAATTATGTCTGAGTCTTTTTTAGGAGAAGTCTTAAACTTCCTTAAACTTCTGCTTTTAGGGAAATGATGTTATCTGGACCCATTTGGAAGTCTTCTTTATGCCGCAGAGACTGGAGATCCTCAAGCATGAATAAGAACATAACTAGAAATTTATAAGGCAATTACTCTAGGAATCTTCTTGGACTATCAGCAAACTCAAACAATATAATAACAAACTCTGAATGACCAGGAAAAATAGTAACAGATTCTAAGCTTTTTTTTTTTTTTAAATATGCTTAGAGCTCTCTGAAAGTAGGTGGTAGAAGGTCATACAGGGTACGCCCCTGGAAGAATATAATTTAGTAAAAAAGATGGGTTGACTAAAATAATCTTTCCTACTTTATAGTGTAGATGATTAAACAATTTAGTAAAAGGAATGAGGTCTTAGTATTTGTTATTCAAAAAGGACAGATCCAGATATTTTCTGTTTGTCTGGAGTGCTTTAATATGGCAGATACTGCCAGGCTAAAAGTGGGCTGTCATGTAATAAATGTGTCGGTTTGGAAGGAGACATTCTTTAGATTCCTTAAATTTAAGTTAAGGTGCTTATAGTAAAAATTAAATCTGTTTTTATTTGTACTTTCGAATTGTGACTGAACATGTAACTCTGCACATGTAATAAAAAGTCAAACACATAATCTGTAGTCCTTGAATATAATCATTAGTCTGTCTCTGTTCTGTGAAACCTGTATAAATAAAGAAGCTATTTGAAGTCAGTCGGATTCCCCGTCTCACTCCTCCCTCTTGCAGGCCACACTGTCAACAGTTGTTGGAAAGGCCCTGCGTACCCCTGGGCCAGCTGAATTATAAAAGAGACTATTGTAGATTTACATTGCTACTTAAAGGGCAACATTGGCAGTAATAGGGTGATCTCATCCCAGATGTAATAAATATACTTCTCTCCACAACTAATATTTCCTGCTGTTTTCCATGGCCAGTATTCATTCATTAGGATCCAGTGGTAGTAAGTGATAAGGGCTACATTCTCTGCTCCTCCTACTGCTCACTCAGTAAGACTTCTCTGTTGCATTACAACTTTGGGCTCTGTCATTTTTTATATTCCTAAAGGAATCAAGGGACAGTCACAGTGGAGGCAGTATTTATAGAATTATATTAAAAGTTATAATTGCCATCTAACTGTTTTGATCTATCTCCTTGAGACAGTGAAAAATAAAAGGTGCATTATTACTGAAGTTCTAACAGTCAAAAATTAAACTTAGGGAGAATGATTAGAAAGCCAGGGTTTCCCCCATTCTATGCTGTATTTCCTCCATTCAATGTGGTCAAGCTGAATAGGAAACGATAACAATCGCATATAGAAATAAAGGTTTGGGTCATCATTATGAGCAATTAATGTTAATAACCAAGTGCTTGTGAATGATAACATATATAAAAATATTGCAAGAAATAAGATAAACCTACAATCAACTATACATTTGCAAATAAATGAACTAAAGCAGCCATGAGTATAGTCCCTTGTTTAAAAGTGAACATATTTATTTAAGTAGCAAATAATTATGTTTTAATTTACCATTTTCTCTCCATTTCCTATTCCAAAAGTAACTTTACAACTATGTATTTAAGGTGTGGAATGGTAACCAGATTTGTGATTTTTCTAAAAGAGGGGAAAACAGCAACCTGAAAATGGAACAAGTGAGAATATGTAAAATTTTTGCTAAGAAAGTTGATATATTTGTAGTCTTTTTTTGGGGAGTGGGGTGTCAAGACAGGGTTTCTCTGTGTAGCCTTAGCTGTCCTGGAACTCACTCTGTAGACCAGGCTGGCCTCGAACTCAGAAATCCACCTGCCTTTGCCTCCCAAGTACTGGGATTAAAGATGTATGCCACCACTGCCTGGCTATATTTGCAGTCTTACAATGGGAGAGTTATATCATGTCACAAGCTTTATTTTTCTTATTGCTTTTACTTGTACTTAATGTATGTGTTTGTGTGTGTGTGTGTGTGTGTGTGTGTGTGTACACGCGTGTGCATATGTGTGTGCATGTGCATGTGCGTGTGTGTCTAATAACTTGGCAAAGAATGGGTAGACTGTAAGAGACTGTTATACTGTCCATTTGATTATATTGAGAAATAGATTACCCAAAGTTTCC
Source organism: Rhabdomys pumilio (assembly GCA_030674055.1). Taxonomy (NCBI): domain Eukaryota; kingdom Metazoa; phylum Chordata; class Mammalia; order Rodentia; family Muridae; genus Rhabdomys; species Rhabdomys pumilio. The sequence continues at coordinate 28,262,867 of JANHMN010000002.1, read as the reverse complement.
TTATCTGTAAAATTTAGGGTCAGAGTACATTCAAAAGTAAATTTTGAGAGATTTCAGAGGGAGAAAAAGCTACCATCATTCTCCAAGTTCAGAAATATTGAGAAATAGATACAGTATCTCAGCAGATCTTGTCTGGTCCAAGGTCTTTCCTCCTCTGTATCTAGTTTTTCTTTTAAACTACCAGTTCTATAGGCCAAAAATATCTAAGCCACACTATCAACTACATTGCTGCAAACTCCCAGAAATGACAGCCATGGTGACAACTGAAACAACTTCATTTTTAGACCCACACCCTTAGGGTCTTTCATAATTTCCTGAAGGCTCCTACTTTCACCAACACTAGTCTCTCTCTCTCTCTCTCTCTCTCTCTCTCTCTCCCTCTCTCTCTCTCTCTCCTCTCTCACTCGCAGACACACACACACACACCCTTCAACTACCATTTTTAGAGTTTTAATTCTTCAGTTTCTTCCTCAGATATGTAAAGTCTAATTTGTGCAGTAAATTCTCTATATTACTGTTCTGGGTCATCTTCCATTGAACTCTGACTATTGCATCAGCTTACCAGGAGTATCTTTTCCATCCTCTGCAAAGCAGCAATTTTCTTTCAGGAAGCAGTGTCAGTTCTAACACCAGAGCAGATTCTAAAGACAGGGAGAGACTCACTTTCAATAGGTTTGTTAATCTGGGTTGTATAGAAAATTCTTTGAAATTCTCTAACAGTGTTTCCATGTCTTCCTGTGAATTGTCATCAGTAGACTGATGGGAGCCTTTTCTTAACACATCAGTTGTCTGGCCAATTCCACTCCTCAAATCAATAGCATTGATCCTGTCCAAGAAGCCATAATGGGAGAATATTAAAGTCCATTCCAGCTCATCTGAGTAAGCACCTCCAGATATGTAACTTTTTGCTTAGGAAGTTGAACAAAGTAATTTCAGAAAACAGAGGCAAGAGTTATAAAATTCATACCTGAGAAGGTCTAATGCCCTGAGAGTAAACTTACTACTGTTTAGCTAAACTGATATGGTAGCAAACTGCCTTCTAAATTTTTATACTTATGCATGCAGGCAAATGCTACTTTCAGCCTTTATCAGAGAAACTTTGCTTTGTAGTGAACTAGGATGAACGCCTCTCTGGATGCACGTCTGCCCAAGGTGCTGAGAATCAACTATGGTACTGTGCTCTGCTATAAACAGTATTTTTTATCATTTCCTTTAAAGCATGGAGATCACTGCGAATGAAGAAACAGAAAGAATGTAATAGCTGAATAACAAAAGTGTTGTGAAATGCTCTCTACTTGACAGAGCACATCCAATGTCCTTACTCCACAACAACAGCCATGGATCAAGGAGGGATCCAGAGGACCCTATGTTTCCTTCCTACACTACTGGTTACTGGTGGATTCTAGGGTAAGGAAAGTCATTGCTTTTGTTTATATACCTATTGGCAAGCACACAAAGCTCCTACAGACAACAGTTTCAAACTCATGGTGATAACACGTGGTTTTAGTTAAAATCAATCAGGCTCAAAACTAAACAAAGAGACAACAAATGTGCAAAAGAGACTCTTGAGGATGATCAGACAAATTAGGGTGGTGAGACTCTGAAAAAGTAGGGGGGGCACAAAAATCAAGATTTAGTACATACATATATGAAATTATCAATAAATAATTCAGCAAAAGTTCTTTTTAAAATGACAAACTACAAGTTAGCGGTGATTGGGCCAAAAACCTTCTTTGTACTAGGAATAATTATTTCTGTATTGTACAAATAAATAAATTGAGAGTTTGAAAAGCCTAGACAGTTTTTGTATCTAAGACTAATTATAATACTTGAAGAGAATAAAGAAAAGCAAGTCACCTAACAGCAACAACAAAAATAGATGACCTTAGTGCAGATGTCTGGGGTAACTGCCACTGCCTTGCACATGATTATGAGGCTCCAGAGAAAACTCAATTAGCATGAAGAGGTGTGACATGAAGAGGTGTGACATGAAATCATAAAGCCACTTTACTTTGTGTTTCACCGTTTCAACCATTAGCTACTTGAAGCCATGTCTTCTCCTGTATTTGTAGAAACCTCAAGCATGTCCCAAGATATTTGTGATAATCCCTATGTTGTAAAATATTGCTTCTCCAAAATAACTGATATCTGCAGTTCTACATAACTTCAAATTTCAAAAATATTTAAAAATGAGGAGTATTCTGTCTTTCCACCTACCACCCCATTCAATCCTCAGCTCCGCTCAGAACTCTGGTTAAAAGAAGCATCGGTCCTCCACAACAACTTTATCACATCTAACTCGCGCCTTAGCCATTCAAACTGTCTTAGTGGAGATGAGGAATCTCACCAGTTTTTAGGAACAGAAAAAAAGAGAAGAAAGAAAAGAAAGAAAAGACTCTCACTTAAAATTGCCATGCCCATTCTACCATTGTCTATCCATTGGTTTATGTTCTGAAAGAAATCAACTATATAATACTATATTCTAAAATGATTCATTTCTTGAATCCCCAATATTTACTAACCTTGTACCTCAGTTCAGAATCTATTCTTTCAGTTTTCCCAGATACCAATTCTATTACTTGAGATATGGCTATTACCTCTGTATAACCATGTTCAGGTAGTTAACAGCATGTTAACTTTGGTACTAATGTCTTAGGTTTACTCACATCCAATGATTCATTAAAACACTTTATTTTTCTTTTCTTTTCTTTTCTTTTTATTGGATATTTTATTTACATTTCAGATGCCATCCCCTTTTCCCATTTCCCCTCCCTAGAAAACCCTTATCCCATGCCCCCTTTTCCATTTTGCTTTTGTACAATTTTTTTAAATGTTAATCAAAGGCTTTATAAGTATGGTAATGATCAATCAGAAGTGTAACCAGATATCCAACCTAGATATATAAACTATATATAGTTGGTGGAGACACGTGAACTTCTGCCAACACTTTATTTTTCAATTCAGCAATATGACTTGCAAGGCACTATGCTAAATTTCAGAACATCAAAGGTTATTAAACTATCCCACAAGTAAGAAATAATTAACAACCTATGTAGAAAATATGCAGTGACAGTCACCAGTGCAAAATAAAGTCCTCTGAGAACAATAGAGTTGAGAGGCAGAGAACTACTTCAGAAAGAAATGGAGAAAGGTGTCAAAGCAGGGAGTCCTGAGCAAGGATAGGATATTGATTAGCCACAGGTGGCTCACTTTGCACTGACAAATTGATTATGAGGCAGGCAATGAGGATGAATGGCCTGGGCCAGTACACAGAAACCCCATCCTAAGGAAATTTGCACACCTGTCAGTTTAAGAATTATCTTAAATTTAATTTTTAGCACAAAACGTTGAGTAGGAGTGTGTCGTGTCATATTTAAAATCTAGAAAGATTATTCTGGCGATAAGACAATTAGCCATTAAAGGGGATGTTTGAAAGTACATTATAACAAAACACTAAAATTCTATTAAGATGACAATAACAATATCAACTCAAAATGTAAGTAAAATGGCAAGTCTTTCAACCCGAGGATGGAAACTAATGATAATATATGCTTTAAAACAAAACAAAACAAAACAAAACAAAACAAAACAAAACAAAACAAAACAAAACAAAACAAACTCATAAAATCAGAAGATCGTAAATTAAAAATGGCAGGCTACCTTTTAATCCAAAGGATAAAAAGCCTGTAATGTCATATTTGCTGAGGATTGAGAAAAATAATCTCAGGTACTGCTGTGAGATGTGAATTGGAATGGAGTTTGGCAGCATCTGGTAGAATTTAAAATGTGCACATCCTAGGTATCTTCCATTAGAAACACTCCTACAGCCCTCTCCCCTGGGACTCTATTCAAAGGCAGGATCTCAGCTGAGTGGGCACAGCCCCATCACTCCTTTCCTTACAAAAAACTACTAGAATGAGATTCTGGAGGATAGCTTTTTCTAATTCCCATGACCTGAAGAATAACTAAAAGTAATTCGGATGTATCTACCTAGACTGAAATTTTGCGTTTCGTTAGAATTCTATTTGGACATTAGTGGGAGCATGCTGTGTATTTAGAGAGAGCTGTCATAAAGTAATAAGCAAAAGAAGTGGGGATACTGACATTAATTACCCTCACCTTACAGCTCCCAGAGGTAGAGATGACAAATCCCATGGTGGCCACTAGACCCAAAATCTGGGGAAAGAAGTTAGTATTTGAAACAGGCTATCCCACTGGCCTTCTCCCAGGAATCTAGAACCTGCCACCACCAGGTGTGCCGGGTATGTGCTTCTCATTAAAGGGAACCCAGACACCCCAGATCTTTCTCTGTATTTCATACAGAGGTAGGTGTGTGTGTGTGTGTGTGTGTGTGTGTGTGTGTGTGTCCCACTCTCTGTCTCCCTGTCTGTCTGTCTGTCTGTCTGCCTCTATCTCTCTTTCATGTCCCCTGCTCCAAGAAGACTTTTCACTCTCCTCTCCCCTAGTATCCTTTTAAACTAGATCTGTTGCTGCTACGTGGTGAAATTTCGCAGAGCAAGGGCACACTTTGACACAGGCATCAAAGGTACCTACCCTTTGCTCACATTTTTATCCTATCAGGTAAGAGATTGGATTCTGCTACCTTGTTGGAGACTGCACCATAGAGACTCACAGTTTCTGCTTCAGATAATATCAACAGCTATTCTTCTGTGGAAACTGGCTAGCTGTTGCCCCACAATGAAATCAGTGAATTGGGAATGTACTCACAACCCTCCCAGGACAGAACCTCTAATTCTGTCATTACAAAAGCAGTATATTTATTTCTCCTTTTCCCTTGGGCTAAAATGAAGAAGAAAAAGGAGTGAAGAAGCAAAACAAAAATTGAGGAACAAAAATCAGTCTATGATACCCCCATTTCAACCCTGCACAGCCACATTGTAGGAACCAGGAAAGAAAGGACACATTGCTTTTATAGAATATGCGAGTGCAGTGATGAAATTTATATTCTTGAGTGCTAAAGAACCGACATGAGACTGGTTTAATAAAGAAAGTGACTTTACTGATTCAAATGAGCTGTATTAAGGGAAACAACTACACAGCAGGAGGGAAGGGATAGGAAGGCATTTGAGAAGAACATATGGAGTTATTGAGAAAAATAAACTTCTTGTATACTCTGAAACCTGAGACTCCTTTAAATAACTGTAAAACTAAATGTCCTTCAATAAAAAAATGACAAATGAAATCTATAAAGTATGTGTAAGCATCAATTAAAAAATTAAAGACATGTTACATTATCATTGATTATAAATATTTCCTGATTAGATCGTAATTTTTGCATGTTTAAGTGGTTTTTGCTGGCATAGAGGTCTGTGCACCATGTGAGTGGCTGGTGCCAGCAGAGACAAGAAAAGGTCATCAAATAACCTGGAACTGGAGTTCCAGAAGATTGTGATCCTTGTTGTGGGCACTGAGAATCAAACCCAGGTACTCTGGAAGATCAGCAAATGTTCTTAAACATTGATTCATCTCTCTAGCCGTGACTATAAACATTTAAAGAAGATGTTGGATGATAAAGGAATTGAAGACCAATGTAGACATGAGGTCATATCACATGCATCCCATGTATATACAGTTGTGCATTTGTGTATAGTATAGGCTAATTTTCTAATTGGGGAAGAAAAATACAAATGGAGAAGTCACATTTGTAAGATTCTGGTTTAATTTGTAGTGTGCCTTTAAATAAAAAAATGTGAAATATACTGCTTCGATATCTCTTTTAGTGTTAAGAAATAGAATAGACACATACTGTAACTAGAATTACAGACTTTGGTCCAACTATTCCAACAATGGCTCTTTCCTGACAGAAAGTCCAAGAATCCAGTATCCTTTTGGTCTACAAGGTTGGTTGTTTCTAAATGTCTTCTCAGAATCACAAAGAGGTAGGTTCGAATCCCAGTGAAGAAAAGAGTGAGGGCAAGCAAACCTCAGCAAGCACTTTCTTTTCTCAGGCTGCCACAAGCAAGTGCAGCCCCAATTTAAGGTGGCTCTTCTCCTAATCCAGTCAAGAAAAATCCTTCACAAGTGTACCCAGAAGAAACACTTGAAAGACCTAGAAGAAATTTATGAAAATTAAACACGTTAGTTTTAATGATTTGAATTTAGTTAGGTTTATCTTAAATTTAGTATTTTTATTAGCACATACTCACTAAATGCTACGATGTTTTCAGATGCATATTGTGCAATTTGTTCACACTCTCCTACATACTTTCTCTTGCCCTCAACTAGATTGTTATTTGCATTTTTCTACACTTTAAACAACTTTGTTCTCCAAAAACAGTGGAATAGAGAAAAATGAGTGTGAAAATCTACTTAGAAGGAAAGAAATGTATAATCAATATAAAAAAGTATAATCAACTCTTCCACTAGAGTTATATAAACTATCACAAAAGAATAAAGAAATAGTATTTCCTGACACATTGATTTTATTTAATTATAACAATCAAGGTACTCATAGGTAGCAGTTAGAGTGGGTAGTAACATGCTTCTCTGGACAGCATGTTGACAAGTATTGTAAGAAGCCATTTGACAAGCACATGACAATGTATGCACCAAACATTTGCAAGGATTATGCACTAAAGTGTGTAACTATACCAACTTCTGAATTTTGGATTATGAATGATGTGTGTTTATCCATACACTAATATATTTTGATAATACCCTTGCATTATTTATATCCTAAATATACACATGTGTATTAAGTATATACACATATATTTGAATTTTGTTCTTTTCCACTTTAGTAATTCTACATGCAGGATTCTGTTGTAAGGAAATAATAAGAGATTTGTTGATAATTTAGTACAAAGATATCCATGGCAACGTTATTCATAACAACTAAAAATTGGAAACAACCTTCATGCTTAACAATAAGAGAATGTTTAAATACATTATTAAACAACCACACTATGGAATAGAAAATAGCACTTTATCAAAATGGTGCTTTTAAAACACAGTGAATTGCATAAGGGATATTCTTCTGATAAAATGTGGTAAAGAATAAAAAAGAAGATAAATAGTCATGAATTAGCAGAGAGTCCAGGGGCCTAACCAAGCTTGAAATCCACACATTTATAGAGACATCAATCAGTCAGACTCCATGATTTTTCTCTGCTACTAATCAGTATTCTAGGCATAGAAGCACAGAAAACACACATCTTCAAGGATACAAATCCATCACTAAATATATATAAAAAACAAAACCAAAAAAGTTATTTTCCAGGGCTTTATACTCATTTCACCAAATTCACCCTGTTCTCAAAACACTAGGCATCAGAAAGTCCAGAAATCCTACTACTGCCTGGGGAGACCTTCCACTCAGAAAATGGTCAGTCTTGTCACATGGTGAAATAGAAGTCTCTTGGCACCTGCAGCAAGTTAACAGTTTTATTTGAAGGTACCTACAAAATCTTTGAGGTTTTCAATTATACGGCTGAGAATCTGCCTAGCAGGTCACACATGGAATCACCGTATGCTTTGTAAAGTAAAATCTAAAACTGAACTATTGCCTTGTTCTACTTGCTAGACTATTGAAGTTCTTTTGTCTTCACCATCCTTGTTTTTGTTGCTGACATTTTGGTACCTCTGCAACATATTAGAAGTCTATGAATCCAAGGATCATTAGACCTACAACCTTCTACTCAACCTTTTGCTCCTGTTAACTTGGTAGTGGCAAGTTAGAATTCAATCCTAGTTCATGGGTTATTATCTCCAGGTAAATTTCTTTAAGGATTTTGAATCAAATTTCTGTGATGTAAATCGTTGTATAATTGTGTCAATAAGGTATAATCTAGTTCTAGTTCTTTTTGACCAGTTTCTCACTCAAAGATCCATAGCTATTCCCAAATGAAAAGGGGTTCCATTCAGAACTCTTGTACCAACACTTTAGAGCCGAAAGTAGGTTTCAAATGAGGTTCTAATTCTTGCTGAACCACTATGGAGTTTGGGGCTACAAGTCCTTTTAAAGAGAGTATCATCAGAATCCATCAGGTGCTATTAACTCTTTAAAGAGACACTTCACATTCAAGAAGATACTCTTCTGTTCCCATGCGGAATAACTTTATTTTTTGTCCCTTCCCAGTTCTCATGTGATGAAGATCAGATTTTGTAACACCCATACTTCTTCGAGGCTGGGTCCTCATCCTCAATGTAGAGTTTTGGCATTAACAGCACTAAACCACTATGGAGGGCACATACCTGCTGAAAAAAAATCAAAATATATTCTAGTATACGCCACTAATTTACAGAATTCATTCCTTGACTATCTGTGCTTTGTTGTTGGTTCTTTTGAGTTTGACACCACTAGAACTGTCTCATGTACTTGAGTGATACCAACCCACATAGTACAGTGGCATTGTTAATTTCATTATTGTAGACATTTTAGCATAATGAGTAACATGAGTATGTGCATAGGTTGAAGTAAGAAAGCTAGAAGAGAAGGTGAGGGATGGAGAATCAGAAAGTGAGATGGAGAGATGGCTCAGTGGTAAAGCACAGGACCACTCTTCCTCCAGAATACTGAGTTTGGTTCCAAGCAACTCCTTTCTGTGGACCATAATTGCCTGAAACTCTAGTCCCAAGAGAATCCACTGCCATTGGCCTATGATGGCACTTCTCTTCCCACACACACATCAGTTTTCAAAATAAATAAAAATCTAAAAGAAAAACAATTAGAAAGTAGAGAAAATATTGATGAAGTGAGGCTCTTTCTTGTGCAATGGAATTAGACTTGGAGTCAAAGTGTTAATGTTTAGAGTAAACTATACTGGGGGAAAGGCTATATGACTCAGGGATTCTTGGTCTTAGGTTCTTGGCTGTTCACACCGACCCCTCTGTTCCTTCAAGTAATATAAATGAACAAAGAAAATAGACAAAGTGATTTTCATGCCTACACCATCATTATTTTATATTATTTTTCTGATTATCTGCTCTATCTCCAATACTTCCTTCACCTTTACCAAAAAAAAAAAAAAAAAAAAAAAAAAAAAAAAAAAAAAGCTTTGTTCACGGTTATTGAAAATAAAAACAGAAGTAACTCTGTTTTTATTTGTTCTCCTTTAATATTTTTACTTAACTTCTAGCAGGTCTTAAATTTTGAAGACTACCAGACTGAGCAGCCTCTGTTCCTGTTTTCATAAACCCATATCTGAATTTTAAATTTCTCTTAGTCACAAAGTTCTGGTAAGAAATATTTACCCATGACCAAAGAGCCTACAGCCAAGGAAAAGAGGTGAGTTCAAAGGGACCAAGATTGCACCATGCTGAGTCAAGATGAAATAGGCTTCCTACCAAAAGACTTTGTAATCAATGAGACACTTTCCAAATATTCAGGGTTGTTGGGTTGTAGTGTGCCTATGTCCTGTTGATGTGTGGGTCCTGCCTCTGTCTCGCCACATGACTAGGGCCTCTCATGGAGACAGAGGCATGGGAACTTGACTGTGTTCACTCCACGCTGGCACCAAGCAGACATTGAGCTATGGGAAGCCGCAGGACTCTACTTAGGGTGGGAGAGCACAGTCAGAGGTCCTGTGGGGAGCCACAGTTTTGGGTTGGGAATCCCCGGACCAAAAGCTGGTTCTCATCCCCCTGGGCTTTCAGGTGACGCTGGGGAGCTACAGAAAGTCAGAGAATGAAGTGTGGGTGTTCGGGTTGAATTTGTCCACAGCCAAAGAGGAGAGGAGGGGGGATGAGCTCCTGCTTTGTCTCACGTGGATGAGAGTTCTTGGTCCAAGTGACTTGCTTGGCTGAGCCATGGATTGGTTTGCTTGCTTGCTTGCTTGCTTGCTTGCTTGCTTGCTTGCTTGCTTGCTTGCTTGCTTGCTTGCTTGGGTTTCTGGGCCTCCATAGCTGAGAATACAGAGAAGTCGTCAGTGGGAGATTAGATGGCAGCTCAGTAGTTGAGAACCTTCTCCATGATTTCCCCATGATGGGTCCCAAAGAAAGAAACTATACCCTGGTATTTTCAGGAGGGTCCTGAAGTTAAATACCTTTTGCAAGGAGAAGGGTCTGGAAAGGAATGCTTAATTGACTACGCACCTCTGGCCTTTAGGTATCTTATTAATATGGAGATATATCTTGCAGCTCTGTGGCCTGTAGTAACGCCCTCTACCTGTGGAAGAACTAGTAGGGGCATTGTCTTATGTGACTGGAGGGCCCCACTCTATGGAGGTCTGTGGCCTCGTGTCAGGAGCCTGGAGTGTGGGAGCATGGCGAAATGCATTCCATCCCTTAGGACCGCCTAGGGTCTCCTGCGATTTCTAGCCAGTGCTCCACTGGAAACAATGCTGTCCTTTCATGTTCCTCCACAGGGTTCTTTAGGCTGACATGGAAAGCCAGAAGTAACATAAGAAGAGGGAGAGAGAGGGAGAGAGACAGAGACAGAGACAGAGAGATACAGAGAGACAGAAAGACAGGCAGACAGACAGGCAGACAGAGACAGACAGAGTCAGAATCTTTGTCCAGAGATTTGTATTAAAGGAAGGAAGAGACCAAAAGGAGACACAGGCCCAACAGTAAGTTTTTTTCTGAAAGCAACTGGGTGAAAGGGACATAGGTTTATCCTGATGAGACTCTCTGGCTTTTAAATATAGTTCAACCAGGTTTGTGAAATTAACTATTTAATGCTACATTCTTATTCCAAAGGAACTGTGTAAAATTCTGCTGGTTATCCAAGAAGCAGTTGCGAACCTTTTCCTCCAAGACATTAAGAGAAGAGGTGCATTGGTGTGAGATAGGGAGTGAAAGTTGAGGCCTGTTGCAGGTTCATAGAGTTTGGAACCTGATCTTACTACAAAGGCCAGTGTTTAAGAAAAGTATCTGTTTGAAACGTATTCATCTTTTCTTTTGTCGTTTAAACATTATTTTTTTCTTATTTTACTAGTTCTCTGAAAATTTCATACAATGCATTTTAATTATATACACCCTACACCTCCAAGATCTACAACTCCTCCATTTCCTTACCTTGCCCTTCCTATTTTCTTTATTTTCCCACTAAGTATAGATTGCTCTCTGTACATACTCTTGGATGTATGGTCTTCCACTGGAGTGTTATTGCATCACCAGAGTACACACTTTAAACACATGACTCTCTCTCTCCCTATAGCTAACAATTATCAACAGTTCTGTAAATATAGGTAAGACTTTGTACCTGCTTTCTTTCTCCCTGCTGGGATTTTTGTCCTGCTTTAGGTTGTGTAGGTGTTGTGAATGATATCACAACTGAGAGTGGTATCAAATATACTCTTTAAGTTACAAACATGAAAAACAAAGTCATCTTCCACAGAGACTGTGCTCCAAGTCTAGCCATACATATAAGGTGGTGTCAGCATCTAGCACCTTCCCAACAAACATTCTAGCCTTGAACAATAGTCCCATACCCAAAAAGCTTCTTTTTAAAGTCTAAGGACCAAGATAATGTTGGAACTGAGGTCAAGACCTCTCACCAGGCAGTCTGTGCAATCACGTCTGCAAGTTCTTTTGTTTCCTTAATCCAGTGTGTCTTACCAAGCCCAGGAAAAGATGTGGATTCTGAAGTCAACATCCCACATCTGCATATACCAAATGAAGCAAAATTCTCACATCCATTCTTTTGTCAGCTAGGGATTACTATGTGCCCTTCATTAATACAGGGTTTAGAGAAATACCGGGCATTGTGTATTACAAGACAGTATTCAGAGATCCTTTGGAAACCATATCTTACACCTTAATGGACATATTCCTCCTTTTACAATCAATTCACTTTCAACCTTTATATATTTTAAAAATAAAGAGCTCTTGGGGCTAGAGAAATGGCTCCATCTGTTAGGAGCATTGGATATTCCTCTAGAGGACCCAAGTGCAATTCCTATCACCCACATGGCAGCTTACAACTGTTTGTAAATCCATTTCCAGGGGTTCCATGGCATAAGGCATGCATGTGTTACATATGTATATGAATTCAGACAAAGTACCCATGCAAATAAAATAAATAAATATTTAAAATAATAGAGAGAGTTCTAGAAGCAGCTCATTGAGCATTTGGCTGGCACATTCATTTCCTAGTACTTAAAAAAAATAGTGTACATATAAGTCTAGCTCTATCATAATATTTCACCCGGATACTGATTGTTTTCTAATATCTAACTGTAAAGTTGTCATTTTCTACTTATAAAAGAGGCTTTGTTCTAGTAAAATTCAGTGCTAGATCACTTCTGAATCTTGAATACAGACCAAAGGAGTTGGCTTGTGATTGGGACTCGAGTAGCTGCTTGTAAAATATTAATTAGTTGGTTTTTAAAGCATGAATCCTGCCCAGTAGATGGACATTCACAACTGAGAACAAAGAATAAAAGTGAATTGTCTCAGGACAGCTTAAAGGTAAAACAGGGATTTGATTTTCATGAATCTGTTAGAGCCATTTCAGCTCAACAAAGCTGCCTTCTTTTTTCAATATGAAGCTGGTATCAAGTACCAAGAGTGGATTTGCTAAAGGTTTGAAGAAATGAAAGTTAAAATCCTACGTGAAATACATAAAGAAGGTTTGTGTCCATACCTTAAATTATCTCCTGTGTTTTGAACCCTTAGACTTAGAGAATATTTAATAAGTATTCTGAATCTTGAGAATGCTTGTAATTTTTGCTTTGATGTGTCACTCATTATAATTTGACAAAGACACTCTTAAAATTCAGATAATGCCAAAACGTCAATACATTTTCCTATCAAGACAGCTCCTTAATGTGCTGTTCACTCACTTCCTCCATTACCGTAAGAAAAGCCATTCAATCTACCAAAAGGATGACAACCAGAGAAAGCTCCCATGTTCTTATGAGAAAATCATTAGTTTTTCCCACTAAGCCATTATTTCCAATATGTCCTGTTGAGTAGCAAATTTTTCTTCACAAGGCTATTATTAGTGTTCCTCAGAGGTCATAGGCATGGAGATTGAGGGGTAAGGATGGCATATGTCAATGTAACCTTTAAAAGTCCCCTTTAAAGACTGTATAAAAGGTAACTCTCCAAAGACCTGAACTTTCACAACTCGGTAAACATTTAGCAACCATCCCCATTGATATTGCCCCATGAGAACAATTTAATGAAGAAGAGTATTTGTCAAGATCATCTACTTGATCTTTTGATCTCCTTATAAACAGGTGCCTGGTGGACTTCTCTCCTAAAGACAGAAGTTTGGATAATGATTACCAATTATATAACATGAAGCACTCATAAGATCTCCAATTTACTCCATGTATTTATCGGAAAATGAAGCATTTTCTCATGTATTATTAGCAACAATTCTAAGAAAGCATCCTGTGTAATTACTGCCATGACTGTAACAGGACCCTCTAACAGAGAGCCTGCAAATGAAAATAGGCCACTTAGTGATTGTGCATCATATTTTGTTCACAGTGGTTGCTGGCCTGATGGGCTTGCTGCAGACCTGGTGGGCTTGCTGCAGACCTGACGGGCTTGCTGCAGACCTGACGGGCTTGCTGCAGACCTGACGGGTTTGCTGCAGACCTGACGGGCTTGCTGCAGACCTGACAGGCTTGCTGCAGACCTGAAACACTTATTTCAGTGTGATGTGATAATCGCAGCATTTTAAAAATCATCTTTTTATAAATAATTTTGAAATTATGCATCTTATAATACAATTTTGTTTTGCTATCTAATTCCTTTCTATTGAATATGATCTCTAAATTAAATAACTTCTGGCATATTTTTATTTTTTTTATTTCAAAAGCTTCTTCACATTATTTTAATTTTTTTTATTGGATATTTTATTTACATTTCAGATGCCATCTCCTTTCCCCATTTCCCCTCCCTAGAAAACCCCTATCCCTTGCCCCCTTTTCCTTTTGGCTTTTATACATTTTTTAAAATGTTAATCAAAGGCTTTATAAGTATGGTATTGCTCAATCAGAAGTGTAACTCAATACCCAACCTAGATATTTAAACTATCTCTGACTGGCAGAGACACGTGAATATCTGCCTCCATGCCCACCCTCTTTCTCTCTCTTTCTCTCTTTCATCACCTAGCTTCTCCTCTCCTTCATCTTCTCCTCTCCTTACTCCATCTCTTCTTCTCCATACTCCTTCCCCCTTACCTCCTCCTACATATCACCCTTCCTCTTATTTTCAATTAAAGAATTGTCTTTAGACTTTCAATATAGCTGAAGGAATCTAATTACCTTGTGATCTAGTATGTACCATCATTCATTTCTTTGTTACATGAAGCACTTGGAAATCTTACATCATTTTGTTTCCTTTTGAATTCATGTATTGTACTCTTTTGTTTTGTTTTGCATAGTCATTAATCACTAAGTTTTAGTATTTGTCACTTTGGATAAAATTTTTTTCCAACCACAGTTGAATTATCAAAACAAAATATTCCATGCTAATAAAGGAATTTAAGAATAAATCTCAAAATATATTACATCAAAACCATCTCTTGGTAAACTGACATTTGTCTGATAAGTCAGAACTATATTATTTTACATTACTGTCTAGATAACCCTAAAGGTCCTGAGATTAAGATATTGCCTGTATTATCCAGGTAGATGCAATATAGTCACAAGAGTCTTTATAAAATGAAAGTATAATGGTATATAGCAGAGTTTTTGATGACAAAAACAGAGTCACTGATGACAAAAAAAGAATGCACTTTAAACACTGAGATGAGTCAAGAGAGCAGGTTCACCTCTAGAGCACACAACCTTGCAAACACATTGATTTTGATCAATCCTTTCAATGGCTGGCCTGTTGAATATGTTATTGAGTTTGTGTTCTTTAAGTAGCTAAGTTTGTGATAATTTATAGGAACAGATAAAAAAAATAATGCATATCTTTTACATAATGATATGTCCATTTATTGTTGGCCAATTTTGATGTATTGCTAGAATGAAGAAAGATTCATTGTTAATTTTTCCCCAGTACTCCATTTTAAATTTTAAGCACAAAGTTATCTGTTCTTAATGGCAGGTCTTAATGGTGTTTCCCTACACCAGAATGAACAACACTCAGAGGAGAATGAGATAATAATGGAAATGTCCCCTCCCTGGATGGTAAAAACACAGGATGACTGCTTTTGTGGACAGGAGAGTCATTGCTTTTTAAAAATTTGTTTGCACAATAGCCTACTTACTTCGCTGTGATATTGGCCTTGAGTCTTACAAGAAACAAAGAAACACAATCAGTTTAAATGATTAATTTAAAAAACCCTCTATTAAAGATAAAAGAATATACTGTCTCATCATCTGAGATGTGCATCAAAAATAATTTACCAAATAAATATATAGACCTCTTAATTTTTTTAACTTTTAATTCAGAAGCATCTTGCTCACTCTTATCAAGGGTTTGAAAACCATGAAATAATGTTGGTTTCATATAAGTTTAATATATTACATTTTGATTTGAAAGCTTTTATTTTGTGTGTGAAATATGTTTCTGACGTTAGAGCTGAACATCAAGCTCATTTGCTTTATGAAAAATGTCAGCATATAAATTAATTGGCAAAAACAAATAGTCAGATAAGACTTGTTTTATGTCGCAAAGGATGTAAGTATATTTTCTACTTTTTAAAATACTCTATTTATTAATTAAGAAAAACATGCTAACACCTATCTCCATGACAACCCTTTTTTCTGAATTCCAAATTTGGAATAACAAGGAAAACACTGGGAAACCTAGGAGCTAAGGCCATTAATTAGTACAAGGGCTAGGAATAGCATAAGACTTTAAGAGACAGTTCCATTTAAGTGCTGAAGAATCAGGAAGAGTCGAACTGAAGAGCAAACTGAAGAATGTAGATTCTAGCTATAAAAGTACTACAAGACATGCTCTCAGAGCTAATCCTCATGTCAGCTTTGTAAGATTCTCATATCCTATAACTGCAGGAAATAGTTAATTATGAACCTTATTCATCTTGATATAGAGAAGAGTCAAATTGGGGTGTTGATTAGAGTGTATAATAAATTGAGAGACTTAACTAGCAGAAGGCCTAAGTTATCTGCCATGTTTTGTGTGCATGAAGGCTCTAGATACAAGTTAATTTACAAATGCAGAGCTTGTTCAAAGTGAAAAATGAGTCAGGTTGAAAAAGTTTTGCATAGATTACAAGTACAGACAGTCAATATTTATTCTCCGAAAGGTCTTCAGTAAACCTCTAGGGTAATTTAACACTAGAGCTTTTATCACTGTAGAAAAAAAAATGACTATAGGAAGTTTGACAAAGACTGAATATTTTAGTTTAAAGAGCATGATTTTAAAAAAAAAGTGAGGTACTTAAAGACTTGAAAATCCTATGAAGATTCAGTAATTCACCATCCTAGGCAGGATTGTAGGAGTAACATGCTCCACACTGACATGCTGTTTCCTAGTTCTGTGCAACTGACACACTTCACATCTCTCACATAAACTCAGAAAACTTTTGAAGGAGAAAAAGAGTTATAAAGCTTTGAAGATTTCCAATAAGAGTTTTATTTTAGATACTCTTCTATCACATGGTTTGACCTAGAATGCATCCAGGGTTAAGTATGATCAAGAACAACAGCAACAACAACAACAACATTGGCTGGACAAAGCTGCAGTAATGTCTTTACAGCGTCTTCAACATCTTCTGGATGCTGGTATGGTTCAACTGCATACATAGTTAACCAGTATTACCTCTCCCTGCTGCATCCACACTTTTTATTCTAAAATGCATCATGGTTCAACAATAAAATTGAATTATCTGTGAGTAGACATTAGTCCAGTGGTCCTAGTTAATTTCTCACATTCAGACCACTCTTGTATGTTGTAGTGGATAATCTGTTGTTGTAAACAATGAACAGTGCATATCATTACATTTTGCAATATCCCAGGTTCTTACTACTAGAGTACAACAGCAACTGCCAGTCAACTGTGATTACCAAAAGTATCTGAGGACATTGCAAAGGGTGAGCAAAAACATTCACACTTAAGAACGTGCTTGAGTATCAATAATCATTTTGATCAACTGTAATCCCAAATAGAATAAAAAACGGCACACATATATATATAAACACATGAATTATGTAACTTATCTCCTAGTTTATAGAGCACCAGCATATCCACTTACTCAGAAAAATCATCAAGTCTTTAATCTGTTTCAAAACTAATCTTTACATGTTCCATGAATCTAGGAAAAACCAGATAATGAACATGGAATATCAAAAAAAAAAGATTACATAACCAGAACAGGCCATTAGCCTGCATGCTATTGAGTCTGTTTTAGCAGATATAATTAGTGTACTATAAAAATCTGTGACAAATTAGGAATAGTACATTCAGGACAAGGCTTGCATCTACATAAATCATATGATTAGATTACATTTAGGTAGTAGATGGTCTATGGTCCCTTCTTCTGGCTCACAGGCATTTATTTCAAATTACATACCAATTGTAACAACTTTGGTATACTCTGTGACCAACTAATGGATCCTAGTATGAGCATCATTGAAAATGTATTGGAACAATGTTTATCATAAATTTATAAATTAGAATGATCCATACATATTACAACTTTATTCATTAAGTACTATAAGGTAGAAAATTGCAAAGAATTAATCCATGTTACAGGAAAAGAACTTGGTCTGAGATTCGGATGTATAATGGTTTTAAGAGACGCAAATAGCCTACTTGTCAGCCAGGAATTTATTAAATATTAAAATATTAAAGGGAATGTACAAGTCTTCAGAATGAATCTTTAACTAGGTATTTAGTAACTGGAACAAAATATGATAATCTTTGCACCATGTATTGATATTCTTGCAACCTTGCAAAAATTTAGAAAAATCACGATGGCATGCCATATCCAGGAACTATCAGCCAACATTTTTCTTTAATCAACATAGAACTGATATAATGGCTTCATGAGTAGAGCAAACATCATAGTGTCTGTGTGTGTGTGTGTGTGTGTGTGTGTGTGTGTGTGTGTGTGTGTTTATGTGTGTGTTCTTACCAAGAGAGAGACAGAGAGAGAGACAGAGACAGACAGACAGACACACACACACACACACACACACACACACAGAGACAGAGAGAGAGACAGAGAGAGAGACAGAGAGAGACAGAGAGAGACAGAGAGAGAGGAGATTCCCAAAGTGTAGATTCTTTCTCAACAATGTAAGAATCCAGTGGTCCAGTGGTTCGGGCCATGGTGCCTGTAGTATAGACCTACACTCCTTGAAGAGAGCTGCTAGCTACCTGATTTTATAAGTTTATAAGATTTTATAATGGGAAAGAAAAATCCACCTTTCCTAAACTAGACACCTACCTACAGTGTTCATTTGCCTTTAAATTTCATAAAGATTTTGCCAAAGCTTTTATCATGAATGTGTCACACATGAATACCCTGTATCTTGTTTCAGAACTAGGAATCTATTTTGTAGTAAAAGTTATGTGTCAAGGAACACATCACAGAATCAGGCAGTTCAAAAACATGGCACATCAATCATGTGTATATAGTAAAAAATAATGTGAAAATATCCTACTAAACTCAGCTAAGGAACCAACTAAATGAGAACATCAGTAGTCTTACAGCACTGACTTCAAGAATAAAAAAATGTACATCAATAACACACACACACACACACACATACACACACACACGGACACATACACAAATATGCATTGCTATATATATATGTATATATATATATGTTACATATATGCATATATGTAAATATATTCTATAAAACTGTTTGCATAGAGGGGGTGCATTTTATTCACATCCGCAGGCTTGCTGGCTTAGAAAACTTTGCTTCTGAAACAGGAGAGAGTGGGTGATGATAGATTATTTCTACCAACAGCATAGTAAGGGTCCCACTTAACTAGAAGTAGTGGCTGCCATCTGGAAATGTTTTTTTTTTTAATCAAAAAAAGAAGGCAAAGGGTATTGAAAAGACTAAAAAACTAGATCTAAGTAGCTTCCAGCTATTAGGGCTGACATTAGATTGAAAGAAACTACTTGTTCAGAAAACTCACTGGCGTAATTTAAATATCCACTATCCATTGAGAAATTAAAATGATGTATTGGTCAATGCATTTAAAATATCTTTGGGGTTAATTGGTAGGATATCAATCTATGCCCTAAATATGGAAAGTCCAAACAAGTAGTTGTCATTGTAGAATGTTCAAGTTGACTCCAAGTTCAAAGAGCTTGTTTTTCATACAGAGATATCAATATTGTGAAGGCACAAAGTTGAGAGCATCTGTAAGAGTCATTAACAAAACATCAGACAGCATCGTGTCAAAGTCACAGTCATTACTAGGACTTCAGACAATCTGAGACTTTCAATCTGAGACTTAAAACAAAATATCAATAAGACCTCGATCCTTAAGTTTCATGTAATAATCTGCTATTTTAATAGTTCCTTAGAGTTCTAAGGTGATACAAAATAAATTATAAATATATTTAAGATCATTTGCCCCCAAATATTAATGTTTTAAATTAAAAGTATGCATAGTTAGATATTTTATTTTCTTATTAGTGTTTTATATAATTTGGCCAATTAGAATATGAGACTGGATGATGAATTCTAATTTGAAATGAGTAACTGCCTGATTTAGATATATATTTTTTAATTTTTTTATTGGATATTTTATTTACATTTTAGATGTTATCCCTTTACCCCATTTCTGCCACCCCACCCAGGAACCCCCTATCCCATCCTCCCCTCCTGCTTTTATGAGAATGTACCCCCACATATTCCCTCCTTAAGATATATATTTAAGTTGAAATCATTAATTATATCTCTGATACTAAACAGAGGCATGAGGTTTAGCATATTTATAAGTTTGATTTTTAAGTTTCTGATATTAAGCAGCTACAAGATTTGTCTGTCAAAAACTAAGACTAATTAAATAAAATATCTGCCTATTAAATTTGTGGATAGTTTGTAATATTTGCAGATCTTTAATTTAAGGTTGTAAAAGGAAGTGAACACCAGTCTCAATCCCCTCACATGTGATTTCTGAGTTTCCCCAGGTTTATGCTGAAAATTCTGTCTATAAATAGAGCTTTAAAAGAAAAGAATGAAAAAAAGATGGAAAAGAAAAAGTAAAGATAACTGAAGTTTGTGCTTTAATCAATTTAACAATAAATCCTAAAATAAATAAATAAATAAACCTATGAATAGAATTCTCTAACCATGAGAATTGTCTCAAAGTTCATTAAAAAACTAACACTTAAAATGTAATAAGCATTCTGCTGGCTGGTCTACCAGAAAGGCAATAGAAAGAGTGTATGAGACAGAATAGTGAGAGGTCTGCTGGAAAACATTTCTCCTAGAAATGGCTGCAGAAACAAGATCTGAACAATTGCAATAACAATAGACATGAAAATGTGGAACAACAGAAATTCACAGGGTCCCTTCCAAGACAAAGAACTACAGGCAGTTAATGATCGCTGAGAGTTAGTCAGATTAGCCTTTCCCAGAGGTGAGCCCCCTTATTGGTTATTCAGTACAATACAAAGGGTTTATGCTTGAAACTATAACCATATACACACAAACAACAAAACTGAATTCATCAGGTTGTATTTAAATATATGTGCATAATTATTATATTACATAGTATAGTATGTATTATGTATTATAACAAATACACAGTATATATGTAATTATGTTTTATGTAATAATAAAGCAAAAAAGGCAATTAATTTGAGGGGACATGAATATGTTGGAGAGAAGGTATCTAGGAGTGTCTGGAGAGAAGAAAGGGAAAGGAGATTCATATAATTATATTTTTAGTTAAAATATAGTACAAATGTAAAACTAAAAGCTTTAATTCACGTGCACACATGATGGCTAGCATAAGTTGCTCAGGTTCTAAGAGACTTTTGTCTCATCTTTAAATAGAGGGAGAGTATAGATTACATCAAAAGTGTATATCACTCCTTTACCTGAGTTACTTCCAACAGATACTTAACAGGGATTGTTAACCATGTCTTAAACCACATAGAGAACCACTTTAAGTTCTGGTAACGTATCCTAAAAAAATAAATATTCCTGTTAACAGAAACATACACATATTGATATCTTAAAAATATTGAGAGTTTAGATATAAAAATAACTTGAATGACTAGAAATTAAAGGGCAACATTAAAATGAATTAAGGTAAACTATGAAATAAAATGCACTTCTTAAAAAGATAGGATTCAGGATTTTTTTCAACCACAACAAAAGGAAGCTGAAATCAATGACAATAAAAAGTAAATAAGTAAATGTATACCTGCAAACATGAAAACCTAAAATCTACACTTTTGAACACCAAAAAGACTGAAGGAAAAAGTAATCTTAAAGTTCGTATGAACTATACAATAACTATAAAGACCTAAATAGTGAAACAAACTTTAAAAACGTAAATAAACCTTCAGTTATCATAATACTGATTTTAAAATTTATAGTAAATCTATAGTAATTAAAATAGTATTATTCTGACATTAAAACAACCAAATGGAAGAACAAAATAAACCCATATGAACATGAGAAATTTATATTCTAAGAGAGTGAAGAAAAATATACAATAAGAAATAAATATCATCATTGGATTGTGTTGAGAAAACATAACACTTGTGAAAAAGACTAAGTTAGCCTTCCGCCCGACTCCCGGATCTGAGACCTGGTGCAGACCTGTGCCCTGTCCACTCCAGTATGGACACCGGACCTCTCCTCAGACATTATAGAGGGCCCGCTGAACCCAGAGTGGTAGGTAAGAAGATTCAAACACTGCCCTACACCCGCAGCTGGGTGTGGGGAGCACTCAGAATCCAGCAGAAACCCAATCCCAGCCCCTGCAGAGGGGCGTTGCCCTTCCGCCCGGCTCCCAGATCTGATGCTTGGTGCAGACCTGCACCCTGTCCACTCCAGTGTGGACACCGTACCCCTCCTGAGACATCGTAGAGGGCCCGCTGAACCCAGAGTGGTAGGTAAGAAGATCCAAACACTGCCCTACATCCGTGGCTGGGTGCAGGGAGTGATCAGAATCCAGCAAAAACCAAAACCCTGAGACCGGGTGCAGACCCGCGCCCTAGTCACTCCGGTGAGGACACTGGTCTCCTCCTGAGACAACCTAGAGGGTCCACTGAACCCAGAGGGGTAGAGGGTACACTGAACACAGAGCGGCAGAGGTACCACTGAACCCAGAGTGGCAGAGGAACAACTGAACTCAGATAGACAGACAACATATTCCAAGACATTCTTAGAGGAACCACTGCACTCAGAGCAGTGGACACCTTATCCTGAGACACCCTAGAGGAGACACTGCACTTGGAGCAGTGAGCACCTGATCCTGAGACATCCTAGAGGTACCTCTGCACCTAGAACAGCAGACATCTAGCTGGTCTGCTACCTTGGAGGCACCATATCCTGAGCCATCCTAGAGGTACCACTGTACTCAGAGCAGCTGGAGAAGATCATAGAGACATCTGGACCCCGAGGAGACACAAACTAGATAACTGGAAACACAGGCTTCAGTCAGAGACAGAAAGCACAGGGAACACTAGAGTTAACCAGATGGTGAAAGGAAAGTGCAGGAACATAAACAACAGAATCCAAAGTTACATGGCATCATCAGGACCCAGTTCCCCCATCATAGCAAGCCCTGAACACCTCATCACACCGGAAAAACAGGATTCAGAATTAAAATGACTTCTCATGACAATGATAGAGGACTTTAAGAAGGACATAAATAACACTCTCAAAGAATTTAAGGAGAACACTGGTAGACAGATAGAAGCCCTTAAAGAGGAAACACAAAAATCCTTTAATGAATTGCAAGAAAACACAACCAAACAGGTGAAGGAATTAAACAAAACCATCCAAGATCTAAAAATGGAAGTAGAAACAATAAAGAAATCACAAAGGGAGACTATCCTGGAGATAGAAAACCTAAAAAAAAAAAAAATTCAGGAGTCATAGACACAATTATCACCAACAGGATACAAGAGATAGAAGAGAGAATCTCATGTGCAGAAGATAACATGGAAAACATTGACAAAATTGTCAAAGAAAATGAAAATACAAAAAGCTACTAACCCCAAACATACAGGAAATCCAGGACACAATGAGAAGGCCAAACCTAGGATAATAGGTATAGATGAGGGGGAAGAATCCCGACTTAAAGAACCAGTAAATATCTTCAACAAAATTATAGAGGAAAACTTCCCTAACCTAAAGAAAGAGATGTCCATAAATATACAAGAAGACTACAGAACTCCAAATAGTTTAGACGAGAAAAGAAATACCTCTCGACACATAATAATCAAAACGTCAAATGTACAAAACAAAGAAAAAATACTAAAAGCAGTAAGAGAAAAAGGTAAAATAACATATAAAGGCAGACCTATAAGAATTACAACAGAATTCTCACCAGAGACTATAAAAGCCAGAAGATCATGGACTAATATCATACAAAACCTAAGAGAACTCAAATGCCAGTCCAGACTACTATACCCAGCAAAACTCTCAATCAATATTAATGGAGAAACCAAAATATTCCATGACAAAACCAAATTTACACAATATCTTACCACTAACCCTGCACTTCAAAGGATAATTGGTGGAAAACTCCAACACAAGGAGGGAAACTACAACCTAGAAAAAGCAAGAAAGTAATCTTCCAACAACCCTAAAAGAAGGTAGCTACACAAACATAACTCCACTGCCAATAACAAAAATAACAGGAAACAACATTCAATTTTCCTTAATAACTATTAATATCAATGGGCTCAATTCTCCAATAAAAAGACATAGACTATCAGACTGGATACATAAACAAGACCCAACATTTTGCTGCATACAGGAAACGCACCTTTGTGAAAAAGACAGACACTACCTTAGAGTAAAAGTTAGAAAACAATCTTCCAAGCCAATGGTCCAAAGAGACAATCTGGAGTAGCCATTCTAATATCAAATAAAATCATTTTTCAACCAAAAGTAATCAAAAAAGATAAAGAAGGACATTTCATATTCATCAAAGGAAAAATGTACCAAGAGGAACTCGCATTTCTGAACATCTATGCCCCAAATGCAAGGGCACACACATACATAAAAAAAAAAAAAAACTTTACTAAAGCTTAAAGCATACATTGCACCCCACACAATAATAGTGGGAGATTTCAACACCCCACTCTCAGCTATGGACAGATCATGGAAACAGAAACTAAACCAAGACACAATGAAACTAACAGAAGTGATGAACCAATTGGACTTAACTGACATCTATAGAACATTTCATCCTAAAACAAAAGAATATACCCTTTTCTCAGCACCTCATGGTATCTTCTCCAAAATAGACCATATAATTGGTCACAAAACAGGCCTCAACAAATACAAAAAGATTGAAATAATCCCTTGTACCCTATCAGATCACCATGGACTAAGACTTGTCTTTGATATAAAGAAAAACAATGGAAAGCCCACATACACGTGGAAACTGAACAATGCTCTACTCACTGATAACTTGATCAAGGAAGAAATAAAGAAAGAAATTAAAGACTTTTTAGAATTTAATGAAAATGAGGACACATCATATCAAAACTTGTGGGACTCCATGAAAGCAGTACTAAGAGGAAAACTCATAGCTCTAAGTGCCCACAAAAAGAAACTGGAAAGAGCATACACTAACAACTTGACAGCACACCTGAAAGCTGAAAGCGTTAGAACAAAAAGAAGCTAATATACCCAAGAAAAGTAGATGTCAGGAAGTAATCAAACTCAGGGCTGAAATCAACCAAGTTGAAACAGAAAGAACTATACAAGATATCAACAAAACCAGGAGCTGGTACTTTGAGAAAAATCAACAAGATAGACAAACCCTTAGCCAGATTAACCAAAGGGTATAAAGACAGTACTCAGATAAATAAAATCAGAACTGAAAAGGGAGACATAACAACAGAAACAGAGGAAATTAAAAAAAAATCATCAGATCCTACTACAAAGGCCTTTAGTCAACAAAATCGGAAAATCTAGATGAAATGGACAATTTTCTAGATAGATACCAAGTACCAAAGTTAAACGAGGAACAGATAAGCTATCTAAACAGTCCAATAACCCCTAAAGAAATAGAAGCAGTCATTAAAAATCTCCTCACCAAAAAAATCCGGGGCCAGATGATTTTAGTGCAGAATTCTATCAGACCTTCCAGGAAGACCTAATACCAATTTTCTTCAAACTATTCCACAGAATAGAAACAGAAGGAACAATACCCAATTCGTTCTATGAAGCTACAATTATGCTCATACCTAAGCCTCACAAAGACCCAACAAACAAAGAGAACTACAGACCAATCTCTCTTATGAATATTGATGCAAAAATACTCAATAAAATTCTCGCAAACCAAATCCAAGAACACATCAAAGCAATCATCCATCATGATCAAGTAGGCTTTATCCCAGGAATGCAGGGTTGGTTCAATATTCGAAAATCCATCAATGTAATCCACTATATAAATAAACTCAAAGAAAAAAAACCACATAATCATCTCACTAGATGCTGAGAAAGCATTTGACAAAATTCAACATCCCTTCATGTTAAAAGTCTTGGAAAGATCAGGAATTCAAGGTCCATACCTAAACATAGTAAAAGCCAGTAGCCAACATCAAACTAAATTGAGAGAAACTGGAAGCAATCCCACTAAGATCAGGGACTAGACAAGGCTGCTCACTCTCATCCTACCTATTCAATATAGTACTGGAAGTCCTAGCTAGAGTGATTAGACAAGAAAAGGAAGTCAAAAAGATACAAATAGGAAAGGAAGAAGTCAAAATTTCACTATTTACAGATGATATGATAGAATACTTAAGTGACCCTAAAATTTTCACCAGAGAACTCCTAAACCTGATAAACAACTTCAGTAATGTGGCTGGATATAAAATCAACTCAAATAAGTCAGTAGCCTTCCTATACTCAAAAGATAAACAGGCTGAGAAAGAAATTAGGGAAATGACACCCTTCACAATAGTTACAAACAATATAAAATATCTTGGAGTGAACCTAACCAAGCAAGTGAAAGATCTGTATGACAAGAACTTCAAGTCTCTGAAGAAAGAAATCGAAGAAGATCTCAGAAGATGGAAAGATCTCCCATGCTCGTGGATAGGCAGGATTAATTTAGTAAAAATGGCCATCTTGCCAAAAAGCAATCTATAGATTCAATGCAATCCCCATCAAAATTCCAAATCAATACTTCATAGAGATAGAAAGAGCAATTTGCAAATTTATTTGAAATAACAAAAAACCCAGGATAGCAAGAACTATTCTCAACAATAAAAGAACTTCTGGAGGAATAACCGTCCTTGACCTCAAACTGTACTACAGGGCAATAGTATTAAAAACTGCATGGTATTGGTACAGAGGCAGGCAGGAAGACCAATGGAATAGAATTGAAGATCCAGAAATGAGCCCACACACCTATGATCATTTGATCTTTTACAAAGGAGCCAAAACCATCCAGTGGAAAAAGGACAGCATTCTCAGCAAATGGTGCTGGTTCAATTGAAAGTCAACATGTAGAAGGATGCAAATCAATCCATTCTTATCTCCTTGTACAAAGTTCAAATGCAAGTGAATAAAAGACCTTAACTTAAAACCAGATACACTGAAACTAATAGAAGAGAAGGTGGGGAAGACCCTCGAATACCTAGGCACAGGGGAAAAGTTCCTGAACAAAACACCAATGGCATATGCTCTAAGATCAAGAATTGACAAATGGGACCTCATAAAATTGCAAAGCTTCTGTAAGGCAAAGGACGTTGTCAATAAGACAAAACAGCAACAAACAGATTGGGAAAAGATCTTAACCAATCCTACATCCGATAGAGGGCTAATATCCAAGATATACAAAATGCCCAAGAAATTATACTCCAGACAACCAAATAACACTATTAAAAATGGGGTACAGAGCTAAACAAAAAATTCTCAACAGAGGGAACTCGAATGGCTGAGAAGCACCTTAAGAAATGCTCAACATCCTTAGTCATCAGGGAAATGCAAATCAAAACAACCCTGAGATACCATCTCACACCAGTCAGAATGGCTAAGATCAAAAACTCAGGTGATAGTAGATGCTGGCGAGGATGCAGAGAAAGAGGAACACTCCTCCACTGTTGGTGGGATTGCAAGCTGCTACAACCACTCTGAAAATCAGTCTGGCAGTTCCTCAGAAAACTGGACATAGCATTACCTGAGGATCCAGCTATACCACTTCTGGGCATATACCCAGAAGATGCCCCAACATATAACAAGGACATATGCTCCACTATGTTCATAGCAGCCTTATTTATAATAGCCAGAGGCTGGAAAGAACTCAGATGTTCCTCAACAGAGGAATGGATACAGAAAATGTGGTACATCTACACAATGGAGTATTACTCAGCTATTAAAAATAATGAATTTGAGAAATTCATAGCTAAATGGATGGAACTAGAAACTATCATCCTGAGTGAGTTAACCCAATCACAAAAGAACACACATGGTATTTACTCACTGATAAGCAGATGTTAGCCCAAAAGCTTAGAATAGCAAAGACTCAACTCACAGGCCACATGAAGCTCATGAAGAAGGAAGACCAAGTGGGAATATCACAGTTCTACTTAGAACGAGTGACAAAATTACTCAAGGGAGCAAATATGGAAACAAAACATTGGACAGAAACTGAAGAAAGGGACATCTGGAGACCATTCCACCTGGTATCCATCCCATGTACAGTCACATAAGCTAGACACTGATGTGGATGGCTGGAAGTGCATGCTATCAAGAACATGACATAGCTGTCTCCTTAGAGGTCTACCTGAGACTGACACATTCAGAGGACGAGGCTCACAGCTAACCACTCATATGATCAAGTGTTTCCCAATGGAGAAGTTAGAGAGAAGACTGAAGGAGCAGAAAGTGTTTGTGATCCCATGAGGAAAGAAACAATACCAACCAATCAGAGCTCCTCAGGGTCTAAACCACCAGCCTGGAGCACATAGGGAGGGATCCATGACTCCAGCTGTTTATGTAGGGGAGAGTGGCCTTGTCGGGCATAGATGAGAGAGGAGATTCTTGGTCCCATGAAAAATGAACAGAATGTGTGGGGGAGAATGTAAGGGTGGGGAGGTGGGGGGGCGGGAGGTAGGTGGGGGCACAGCCTCACAGGAGCATGAGGAATGGGGATGGGATAGGAGGTTTCTGGGTGGTGGGAGGAAGTGGGGTAAGGAGATAAAATCTGAAATGTAAATATAATATCCAATTTAAAAAATTTAAAAATTTGAATAAAAAAAGAAAGCAAAGAATGAAATAAATAAAAATTAAAAAATTAGATTGATATTAAAATTTGTTTTGAGAATTGTATATTGCAGAATACACAGCCTTGGTATATCTACTCATCAAGCAAGCTGAGCAGACCTGCTCGAACCTCTGACGTCCTGGAATTCCATCTGGATGCAGTGAAGACCCAGCGTCAGAAGCTTATCAATTTACTCTTCCCCCCACCCCTCTTCTAATATTTCAACGCCCATAATCAGCTTGAAGAAGTTAATGAAGAGTCAGTGCCCCTATTCCCTGGGTTTGGGGACTAAGGTGGTTAATATTGGGCTGTCTTTCTAGGGAAAAGTAGTGGTTTTGTTGGAACAGGGAGGATTAGCTAGGATTTATTTCATAGCCATAACATATTGGTAGAAATATGTATAATTATTCTCAAGATGAAGTTATAATTTCTTAAATTGTACAAAATTTACTTCGATTTCAAATTTAAGGTTTTCATTGGTACGAGCTTCTTATTGATATAAAAGTGAGATTGATATTGTTACTCTCATAGGCATTGTGCCTGTATAACACATTTAGGAATACAAGACTTAGACCCAGTCCTTTGTTAACTTTTTTAACTGATTTGAGATGGTTAGCCTGTGAGTTAATGGATTTGAGTTTATTGTTAGGATGTTTTCTATATTTTATTTAGAAATAGCTGAGACAACCGTCCAGATTGCCTTACAGGGATAGTTGGTTTTCAAAAAGTCAGAAGTCCACAGAATTGACTTTACAAACATTTCTGTATTAATGTTCATTTTGATTAGAGACCTGTCTGCTCCTGACAGCTTCCCGTCTTGGATTCTAAGAAGAAATTAAGCATCTTTGGAGTTACTCCAGTTGTGGTGAGACAGCCATTAGAAAAGAATTGCCTCTTCCCATCTAAAGACAAATTACTGTCCAGAAAAGGACACACTTGCAGAATAGTTGACTGATTATATCTGCCTAGACAGAGTAATCAGCCCTTAATAATTCTGCATCACTAAGGTCGATAAGATGATCCTGGGCCAGGACCCTGAAGATCAGATGCTCCAACATTTTGTAGTATAGGGACTGTCCAGGTGTTCAGCGGTCTCTATAATTTGGCTAAATTTTAGAAGCTATGCTTTGTTCTTCCCATAATTTCAGTTAACTCAGTCATTCTAAATTTCTGATGGGGTTGAAAACTTATAGTCTCATAGCCAATCCTGGCTATTTACTTTGAGAGAAAAGATTTGAGTGGATGGTTTTCAGCTGACATTCATTCTAAAGCCAAGAAAAAAATCCAGGTTCAGAACTAAATCTTTTAGTTAGGAGAGATGACAGAGATTCTGGTTAGTCAACAAAATGATGGACTGGGTATTAGGACTATCTTGTACCTCACTGGTACAAATTGGCATAATTATGATCTAATTGTATTTTGGGAGAAAAGTTTTATTTTAACAGGAAAGGTGATATGGAAGAAGAGTTAAGGTGGTAGGAGTACGGAGAGGAAGAGAAGGAGTAAGGAGAGGAGGAGAAGGAGAGGAGAAGCTAGGTGATGAGAGAGAGAGAAAGAGAGAGAAAGAGAGGGGGGACATGGAGGCAGATGTTTATGTGTCTCCACTAGTCAAAGGTATTTGATATATCTAGGTTGGGTATTGGGTTACACTTCTGATTGAGCATTACCAAACTTATAAAGCCTTTGATTAACATTTTTAAAAAATTGTATAAAAGCAAAAAGGAAAAGGGGGCATGGGATAGGGGTTTTCTAGGAAGGGGAAATGGGGAAAGGGGATGACATCTGAAATGTAAATAAAATATCCAATAAAAAAACAAAAAAAAAAAAGAAAAAGACTAAATTAAAGCCATATTTTATACAATAGAAAAGAAACTGAGTTACTTTACATAAGATCTGAAAGACCTAGAAGAATAAATAAGAAAAAAATCTCATGGTGATTTCAGGAATGACCTCTTACTTATGGTACAAAAATCACAAGCAACAAATGCAGAAAAAAAGGACAACGAGGAGATGAGTTAACTAAATAGGCTCCTGCCAGGCAACAGAAATAATCTACAGAACATACTGTCGATCTTCAGAATAAAAGTAATTGTTTGCAAGCAATATAGTAGTTCCTGCAATTCAAGATTAAAAAGTAAATAACAAAATGAACAAATGCAAAATGTAAAGACAGTAACTTGAACAAACTACAGGCCAAGGATTTGAACTGGAATTTCAAAACCAGCAAAAACCAGGTGATCAATGACTATCCAAAAAGAAGCAACACAATCAATCATTAGAAGGAAATGTAAAACTGAAAGACACAGTGAAATTCACTTACTGGCTTACTGGGAGGACTACCATTTAAAATGTGTATCTGTGTGTGTGTGTGTGTGTGTGTGTGTGTGTGTGTGTGTGTGTGTCTTTGTGTGTGTATTAAAGTGTTCAGAAAAGGAGTTGACACTGTGAAATCTTTGTTCCTAGATGATAGAATGTAAGTTGGTACAGCTACAATAGAAATGATAGTAAAAGTTTCACACACACACACACACACACACACATACACACACACACAAATGTGAATAGAGAACTGATTTCTGATTCTGCTACAGCATTTTTTGGGTAAAATGCCCAAAGACATCACAATAGACAAATTAAAGAAACAACACAAAGGTTCATTTACAAGAAAGTGGTAAAGAAAATGTGGTTCAATAATGCTGTATCTCAGCATTTACAAAGGAGATTTGCCAATCATAGAAACATAGTAGACCTGAGGTAGCTCTTCACATGAAACAAGTGCTCATGGAAGGATAAGACTATAATTCCACTCATGGGGCATTTGGAACAGTCAGACTCAGAGAAGCAGGACAATGGCTGTCATGCCTGGGTAGCAGAAAACAGATGGTGTTCAATTCAACACATAAAGTCTGAGGAGTAGAATAAATTATAATCAAAGTGCTGTTCGCCAGCCCCAATAATGCATTATGCTGCTAAAAGTCAAGAGAGTGGGATATTAGAAAAAATATCAAGTATTGGAAGAATAATAAAAAACATGGGGAAGAAATAATAAGTGTTATTATAGAATGAATTCACCAAACATAAAACAGCATAACAGAAACTCACAAACAAAACTAGATGAAATAACTGTAGGGATTCAGTTTAATATGACTGTGACTGTCTTGTTTACCAAGGCCACTGTACCAAGCACATTACCCTGGCCTGTATCCAAACCCTAGAGGATAAAGAGTTGCTGATACAGTCAGTCAAGTGGTTCATGCTCGCCATCTATGATGATAGGGCTGTTTCTTAATTAGCATTTGGCATGTCAATGATGTTCAAAGAAAGTCATGGCCTGAGGGTAGGGGCACTTTTATCTAATTCAGCACATTAGTCCAGATGCCCTGCCTTGTGGTGTAGGGGTCTTCCTACTGTGTAGCTGCTTAGGACTTGCTCGTCAGTGAGTCACCAACAAACTGTATTCTGAGTAATCTCAGATTTATTTATTTCTTTTTTTCTTTCAGTAACTTTAGCTATGGTTGGTTGTTTTCTGTTCACCTGAAATGCTAATCATATTTATTTATATAACTGTCAAAACTAAGACAAACTAATATATGTTGTTAGAAGCCTCCATTGAGCTCAGCTCACTGCCAGATTGCCCTAAAGCTCTGTAAGCTCTAAAATCACTTTTAAATCAGTCCTTCTTCATCTTCTCCAAGCCTCTATTTTCTAATGTTGACAAGTTGGCTTTCTAAAGCAGGAAAGTAGGAAACCCTGATATTTCACTAGAATCTATGTGATAATAAAATCGTTTGTGATCTTATAAAGAAGGTTTTTGTATTTTAATTCTAACATCACCTCTTGGCTGAATGATCTTTATTATTAAAAATCAAAAATACCAATGTCTCTCAGTTACATAATATATTTGACAATTTTTTTTTGTCTACCCGTAAGTGCCATTAGATCAGATTTAGTGTCAGGACAAACAGAATCTTCTTGTTCAGTAGCTTCATCCCTTAAACTGTACAAAAAGCATAAAGGTCTGAGTTACTAGTTCAAAGTCTATTGCCAGTGTATCATAATAAAAATTACTGGCCCTCCAACAATCAAGGAACAACCAGGTTAGATCCATTTCTCCCGAATTCCCCTGCCTGTCCCCCAGGGCAGACCCAGACACCCTGAGCTATCTGCAGACTGTCCCTACCCTACCGCAGCTACTCTGCTGCCCTCCATCAGGCCCACTGCATGAGGAACATCCAGGGCAGCTACACCAAGACCATCCTGTCATAGGCTGACCAAAGGAGGCATGTTGAATGGGGAACATCCAAATTAGGCCTGTCTTCCTAATATCTGCTACACCAGTACAAATCCAGGGATATTCAGATAGCTAAAGGTCATCTTTGTGAAAGAACACAAAGCACAAGAGCCAGGGCAACATAGTACTTTCAGAGCCAAGCAATTCTGCTATAGCAAGCCCTGGATATCCTAATACAACCGAAGCACAAGAAAATGAGCATAAATCCAGTCTTATAAAGATGAAAGATGCCTTTAAAGAAGAAATAAATAAATCCTTCAAAGAAATACAGGGCAATAAACTCAAATTGATAGAGTCCTTTAAGGAGGAAACTAATATATCCCTTAAAGAAACACAGGAAACTACAACTAAACAAGTGAAGGAAATGAATAAAACTTCTCAAGTCCCAAGAATGGAAATAGAAGCAATAAAGAAAACACAATCTAAGAGAATCTTAGAGATGAAAAGCTAGGAAAGAGAACAGGAACGATAGACACAATTCACCAATAGAATACAAGAAATAGAAGAGAGAATCTCAGGAGTAGAAGATACAATAGATTTCTGTTCTCGCTCCCCTCCCCTCTCTATACCTGGTCCCCCCACATCTGCCTTGCTTCCCTTCCATTCCCCTTTCCCACCAGTTACCTCCATCCATCTACCTGCAATATCTATTTTATTTGCCCTTCTGAGAAAAATTCAACTAGTCTCCCTTGGACCTTCCTTGTTATTTGTGTTCCTTAGGTCTATGAATTGTAGAATGGTTATCTTGTACTTTATGGTTAACATCCAAATCTAAGGAGCATACACCAAGCATGTCCTTTTGGGTCTGGGTTACCTGACTCGGGATGATATTTTCTGGTTCCATCCATTTGCCTGTAAAGTACATGGTATCCTTGTTTTTAATAGCTGAGTAGTACTCCGCTGTGTAAATAAATCACATATTCTTTATTCATTCTTCAGTTGAGAGACATCTAGGTTGTTTCGAGATTCCGACTCTCATGACTGTCTACTGCTGCTATGGGCAGAGCTGAGCAAATGTCCTTATGGGATGTGGAGCATGTTTTACCCAGGGGTGCTATACCCGGGTCTTGAGGTAAAACTATTCCCAATTTTACATTGATTTTCAGACTGGTTCAACAAGTTTGCACTCCCGACAGCAATGGAGGAATGTTTCTCTTAATCCCTGTTCTTCCCAGCCTATGTTGTCCCTTAAGTTTTTGATCTTAGGCAATCAGATGGTTGTAAGGTGGAATGTCACATTATTTTCATTTTCATTTCCCTGATGTCTAATGTCTTTTTGAACATGTCTTTAAGTATTTCTCAGCCATTAGAAATTCTTCTGCTAAGAATTCTCTGCTTAGCTCTGTACCACATTTTTCCCTTGGGATATTTGGTTTGCTGATGTATAATTTCTTGAGTTCTGTATATATTTTGGATATTAGTCCTCTGTTGGATAAATGGCTGGTGAAGATCTTTTCTCATTATAAAGGCTGGTCTTTTGTCCTACTTGATGGTGTCCTTAGCCTCACTAAATATTTTCAGTTTCATGAGGTTCCACTTATTAATTGTTGGTATTAGTGCCTGAGCTATTGGTATTCTGTTCAGGAATTTGTCTCCTGTGCCAATGAGTTCAAGGCTGTTCCCCATGTTCTCTTCTATTAGATTTGTTGTAGTTAGTTTTATGTTGAGGTGTTTGATCCACTCGGACTTGACTTTTGTGCAGGGTGATAGATAAGGGTTTATTTGCATTCTTCTTCATACAGACACCCAATTAGACTAGCAGCATTGGTTGAAGATACTTTCCTTTTTCCATTATATGGTTTTGGCTCCTTTGTCAAATATCAAGTGTCGCCTTGGGCAGTGGTGGTGCACACCTTTAATCCCAGCACTTGGGAGGCAGAGGCAGGCGGATTTCTGAGTTTGAGGCCAGCCTGGTCTACAGAGTGAGTTCCAGGACAGCCAGGGCTACACAGAGAAACTCTGTCTCGAAAAACCAATATATATATTGGTTTTTATATATATATTTTATATATATATTTTATATATATATATATATATATATAGAGAGAGAGAGAGAGATAGAGAGAGAGATAGATGATATAGATATAGATATAGATATAGATATAGATATAGATATAGATATAGATATAGATATAGATATAGATATAGATATATAGATATATGTAACGCGCGTAGTATCCCTGCCCGCAGGAACTCACACGAACACGAAGGATCCTTTCTCGGTGTTTATTCTTTCAGCATGGCTGGGAGAGAGGAGGAGTCGAACTTCCCACACCTGTATATATAGCCCTTGGAGTGGACAATTATGATTGGCTGCTTGCTCAAATTCCCAGGTTCCCCTGCGCTGTACATGCGCAGTTTAATGGTGGATGTGACGTCGGAAATTAGGCGTACCCAAGACGCTGTGCATGCGCGGTTTGTTACCTCACGCACACAGGCGTCAGCAAGGACAGCCTCCTACAGATATAGATATAGATATAGATATAGATATAGATATAGATATAGATATAGATATAGATATAGATATAGATATAGATATAGATATAGATATAGATATAGATATAGATAGATATAGATATAGATATAGATATAGATATAGATATAGATATAGATATAGATATAGATGATATAGATATCTCAAGTGTCCATATAGGTGTGGGTTTGTGGGTTTATTTCTGGGGCTTTGATTCTATTCCATTGAAAAACATGTCTGCTTTTATGCCAACACCATGCAGTTTTTATTAATATTGCTCTGTAGTATAGCTTGAAATCAGGGATGGTGATACTTTCAGAAGTTATTTTATTATCCAGGATTGTTTCAGCTATCCTGAGTTTTTTGTTTTCTCCATATAAATTTTAGAATAGTTGTTTTAAGATCTGTAAAGAATGGTGTTGGAATTTTTATGGGAATTGCATTGAATTTGTACTGGTTTTAGTTAGATGGACCAGTTTACTATGTTAATCCTACAAATCCGTGAGCAGGGGAGATCCTTCCATTTTCTGAGATCTTCCTCGATTTCTTTGTTTAAAGACTTGAAGTTCTTAAAATATAGGTCTTTCACTTGCTTGGTTAGAAGTTACATCAAAATATTTTATATTACCTGTGCCTATTAGTTTCCTTATTTATTTCTCAGCCTGTTTAATTTGTTTTTGCTAGATTTTTAGTTGATTTTGTATCCTTCCATTTTGCTGAAGTTGTTTATAAGCTGTAGGATTTCTTGGTAGAATTTTGGGTGTCCCTTATGTATTCCTGAGTAATGATACTTTGACTGTTGAATATATAGAGTGAGCAGCCTTGTCTTGTCCCTGATTTTTGTGAGATTAGCCTGTTTCCCTCCATTTAACTGGATGTTGATTATTGGCTTGTTGTACATTGCTTTTACTATGGTTAGGTATGCACCTCATCCCTGATTTTTCCAAAACTTTTCGCATGAAGTGTTGTTAGAATTTGTCCAAAGCTTTTCCAGCATCTAGTGAGATGATCATGTGATTTTTTTCTTTCAGCTTGTTTATATGTTGCATTATGTTGATAGATTTTTATGTATTGTGTCATCCTGAATCCCTGGGGTGAAGCCCACCTGATCATTGTGGATGATGTTTGTGATATGTTTTTAGATTGAGTTTACCAGTATTTTATTGAGTATTTGTGCATCACTATTCATAAGGAAATAGTGTCTGAGTTCGCATTTGTTGAGTCTTGATCCACTCGCAAATATTTTACATGTTTGCAATATCCCAGCAGTCTACTTTAATAGTGTTGAGATAGCAGTAACAGTGGCATGATCTAGCAGAGACAGCCAGGCCTCAGTTGAATTGAAGATCAGAGAAGAAGCAAGACCAAGCATTAGATAGCTCTACCAGAATACCTTTCTCACAGTCTGCTGAGTCTTACATATACTTTCTTTAAACAGCATGTGTCCTCAATGGGTCTTGCCTCAAGACATGTCTTGCTTCAGCCTATGAGTCTGTCTCAGCTGACAGCACTCTGCCAATCTGCCTGAGTCCTAAGAAGCAGCAAAAAGATGGCAGCACACCATCAGAAGTGTTTTGGTGCATTTCTCTCTATGGAGTCCTTACAAAAAGAGCTCAACTATGCAGTGTAAGACAGACGAATACATGTGTGTCCTTAGCAAAGAATTTTTTATCATGTGTCTTTTTATGTACTTGTTTTAGCAAAAGATATTTTTACCTGTGTCTGCTTTAGTAAAATGTCCTTTTACTTGTGTCCATTTTAGAAAAATGTTCCATCATGTGTTTGTCCCAGTAAAATATCATATAACAAATGACTTTCTAAAGAACCCTCAAGTTTCTACTTCAGAACCATCTCTTGGTTTTGTTTATTTTTTGTATTGTTCTCTTTGTTTCTAATTGACTGATTTCAGCCCTGAGTTACTTTATTTCCTGCTGTCTACTCCTCTTGGGAAATATGTTAGGGCCATTTAATTCATAACATCAGTTAGTTTCATTATTTCTCTATTTAGTTTCTGTCTAATAACACCAAGATTACATATTACACCTTTCAGACTGGCTAAGATCAAAAACTCAAGTGACAGCACATGCTGGCAAGGATATTGAGCATGGATGAACATTCATCCATTGCTGAAGGGAGTTCAAATTTCTACAACCTCTTTGGAAAGCAATTTTCCAATTTCTCAGAAAATTGGGAATAGTTCCACGACAAGACTCAGCTATACCACTCCTGGACATATACCTAAAAGATGCCCCAGTATACTACAGGGACACTTGCTCAACTATGTTCATATCAGACTTATTCAGAAGAGCCAGAAACTGGAAACAAAGTAGAATTCCCCTAACTGAAGAATGGATAAAGAAAATGTGCTGCATCTACATAATGAAATACTATTCTGTTATTAAAAATAAAGACATGCAAATTTCAGGAAAATACATGGAACTTGAGAATATTATCCCGAGTGAGGTGACACAGACCCAAAAACATACCTGTGGTATATAGTCACTTATAACTGAACATTAGAAATAAAGTGCAGGGTATCCATGCTACAATCCACAGACCCAAAGAAACTGGGTAAAAAGGAAGGCCCAAAGGAGAATATGTTAATCTCACTCAAAAGGGTAAAAAAAAATACTCATCAGATATTCATGGGGAGAGGGAACTGAGTGGAAAAGGGGTAGGGAGGTATATTGGCATGGGAATCAGGTGTGGGGAGTGCAGGGAAGGGGTGAGATTGAGAATAAAAGTCAGTGGGGGATATATTTGGGACTAGTTGGAAACCAGGGTTGGAGAAGGCTACAGAGAGTCTATTGGAGGTGACCCTAGCTAAGACTGAAGTGCCACTTTCTCTGGCCAGGCAGGACTTCCAATGAAAGGAGGGGGACATCAATTCACCCATAGAACCTTCAACCCAGAAGTTTTCCTGCATACAAGATGCACAGGAAAATGATGGAGCAGAAACAGTGGGAATAGCCAAATTATTATCCCAATTTGAGACTCATCCAATGGGAGACAGACAATCCCTGATACTATTAATGATACTCTGTTACACTTGCAGATATGAATCTAGCATAACTGTCTCCTGAGAGGCCTCATCCAGCATCAGATGGAAACAGGTACAGAGACTCATATCCAAACATCAGGCAGAGATCAGAGAGTCTTGTATAATAGTGTGGGATAGAAATGAGCAAGCCACAGGGGTCAAGGACACTGCAAGAAGATCTATAGAGTCAATTAATCTGGGTTTATGGATTAAATGGCTCACAGAAACTGAACCATTAACCAAAGAGCATGCAGAAACTGGACCTAAGACCCCTACACATTTGTAGCACACGTGCAGCTTGGTCTTCATGTGGGTCCCCTAACAATTAGAATAGGAGCTGTCTCTGACTCTGTTGTCTGTCATTGGATCCCATTCCCCTACCTTGAATGCCTGGTTGGGCCTCAGTATGGGAGAAGGTGCTTAGTCCTGCTGTGACTACTTGTCCTAGGGTGGGATGAGAAGTCTGAGAAGAAGGGGAGAGCATAGTGGGGGAGGGATTTGCAAAGGTGGGACTGGGAGGAGTAGATGGGTGGGGCTGCAATTGAGATGTAATGTGAGTAAAAATATAAATTCTGAGAAAAAATATACTGGTCTTTTTTGTTTGTTTGTTTAGTTTCTACATGTGGATGTACACATTAAATGATTGGTTTTCTGTGCCTTGCTCATTTTACTTAACAGAGTACCTATGATTTTATCCATGTTCCTGTCTCATTTATACCTAAGAAATTTTCTCTTGCAAATATTGCATTTTCTTTGTCTACCTGACAAAAATAATGATAAATATTTGAAGACATTAATATGCTAACTATCGTCATTGTATCATTACATATTGTGCACATGTATTAGAATATACTATACCCATAATAATGTACAATTATTATATGTTGATACTAATTATGAAGATGACAGAATTAGAAGATTCCAGAGCACTTGGCTGATCTCTAATCAACAGCTTTGATGTAGCTCAGTTTCTCCAGTCTCACACTATTGTTTGGACTAGCACACTATCTGAGGAATCACTTTCTCGTGATGGTAAATGGATTGAAGAAGTCAGGACCAACCCTTTTTGGAGCACAAAATGTACAGTGGTTGAGCTTTTGATAATGACCTGTAGCAACAACCTAACACAAAGAGAAAGACAATACCTACATATATTAGTGCTACGATATCAGAAATTCATGCAATCAAACATACTGGTACAGGATAACACATTAAATGTAATTATCACTCATTTCTTCCCATTTAATGAGCACTGTATCAAGACAGAGATGAATACAAGACAGTGTGTTCATTTTCTACCAAAGCATTTTGAAAGGCTGAGAAAATGAGAAGTCTCTTACCACTGAAGGAAGACCACCCAGAAAAGCCAAACCTAAATTCATGTCTTCAAATCGAGGGCCCAAAACTAGGAATCACAAATAGCTTTTGAAACATATTACTACCCTTGATTTATTTAACATGACTTGTAGTTTCTGGGTTAAAAATGAATCCAGACTCATGCTTAAACTATGTTGGAGATAAAGAAATGACCAACTACTTGTAGCATTCATGGACATGGAAGAGTGGTATGGTCTAGACAGAGGAAGAAGGTCAAATGCAAACATAGTTGGAGGTCAGAAAACTAACAATAGAAATGGGATATGTCAGGTCAGAAAGATGAAAAGAGAAAAGGATTTTTTCTTTGATTGATGCAAAGATATGATGATGTCTTATCTACCCAGATACTCTCTGGCTCATAGAGTAGCTTGCCATGAAGACCCAGACAGGTGTCTCTTGTTTTTCATGGTGCTAAAAAAGATCTATTTTGATATTAACAGATTATACACAAAGAGTATGAATGCTGATTCTGCACTTTGCAGTAAATGGCGATATAAATAAACTCACTCTCATTATCTCATAGAAGAGAAATGGGAAATAGCTTTGAATAAGTTGCTATAGGAGAAAATTTCCTGAACAGAACATCAATAGCTCAGGTTCTAAGATCAACAATTGATTAACGGGACCTCATGAAACTGAAAAGCTTCCTTAAGGCAAAGGATATTGCCAATACAACAAATGACAGCCTACAGATTGGGTAAAAAACTTCACTAACTCTACACTCAAGAGAGCTAATATCCAAAATATATAAAGAGCTTAAGAAGTTAGACTCCAACAAACCAAATAATCCAATTAAAAATGGGATGCACAGCTAAACATAGAATTTACAACAGAGGAATCTCAAATGGCCAAGAAGAAATTAAAGAAATGTTCAACGTTCATTATCATCAGGGATATGCAAATTAAAACAGCCCTGAGATTCCACCTTACATAAATCAGAACGTCAAAGATCAAAAACTCAAGCAACAACATATGCTGGTGAGGATATGGAGAAAGGGAACACTCCTCCATAACTGGTGGGATTGCAACCTGGTGTAACCACTCTGGCAATCAATCTGGAAGTTTCTTAGAAAATTGGAAATAGTTCTACCTCA
Organism: Rhabdomys pumilio; assembly: GCA_030674055.1. Taxonomy (NCBI): domain Eukaryota; kingdom Metazoa; phylum Chordata; class Mammalia; order Rodentia; family Muridae; genus Rhabdomys; species Rhabdomys pumilio. The sequence goes on along the minus strand of JANHMN010000002.1, from coordinate 28,222,311 downwards.
AGACCTAACTAACTACACTACTCCTGGGCACATACCCAAAAGACGCTTCACCATACCATAAGAACACATGCTCCACTATGTTTGTAAGAGCTTTATTCATAATGGCCAGAAACTGGAAACAACCCAAATGTTCCTCAACTGAAGAATGGATACAGATAATATATTCATTTATACAATGGAATACTATTCAGCTATTAAAAACAAGGACACCACAAATCTTGCAGGCAAATGGATGGAACTAAAAATATCCTGAGTGAGGTAACCTAGACACAAAGGATATGCATATGTACTCACTAATAACTGTATATTAGCCATAAAGTACAGTATACCCATGAAACACCCCACAGACCCAAAGAAGTTAAACAAGAAGGAAGGTCCAAGTGAGGACGTTTGAATGACACTTAGAAGAGGGAACAAAATAGTCATAGGAGGCAGAGGGAGGGAGAAAAGTGGGTGAGGAAGGGGAAGGGGAAGGAAATGGGGGGTGGGATCAGATATGCAGAGAGAAAGGAGAGCGACCCAGATGGCCAGGATAATGAATAGAAATCTGCAGCTGCTGGGGAGTGAGGATGTTGGGAGAAGCTCCCAGGAATCATGTGGGTGACCTTAGCCAAGATGCCTAACAGTTGGAACATGCAACTGGAAGAGAACACCTTATGTTGCCAGTTAGTACCCTGAATGAAACAATAGGGACACCAGTCCACCCATAAACTTTCAACCCAAAATTTGTCATGTCTAAAAGAAATATAGAGACAAAGATGTAGCAGAGACTGAAGAAGTAGCCAACCAATAACTGGCCCAATTTGAGACCTATCCCATGGGCAAGCACCAATCCCTGAACTTTTAATGATATTCTGTTTTTCTTGCAGACAGGAGTCTAGCATAACTGTCTTCTGGAAGTTCTACCCAGCAGCTGACTGAAACAGATGCAGATACTAGAGCCAAACATTGGACAGATGCCTGTGACTCTCATGGAAGAGTTGGAAGAAGGATTATAAGCCCTGAAGGGGATGGAGACCCCACAGGAGGACAGAGTCAATTAACCTGGACCTCTGGGGGCTGTCAAAGACTGAGTCACCAACTAAAGAACACACACACTGTCTCGAACAAGGCACCTGACACATATGTAGCAGATGTGCAGTTCAGTTCCCATTTGAGCCACCCAACACCTGGAGCTGAGGCTCTCCCTAAAACTGTAGCCTAACTGTGATAACTGTTCCCTAGCAAGGCTATCTTGTCTGGCCTCAGTGGGAGAGAATGTGCCTACCCCAACAGAAACTTAATAGACCAGAGTGGCAGATACTGGTCGTGGGGTCACCCTCTCAGAGGAGAAGGGGAGGGGGAATAAAGAGAGGATCTCTGCAAGGAGGGACTGACTGGGAGGATAGCAGCATTTGATGTAATTAATTAAGAAATGTACGAGAAAATATCAATACAAGTGTCTTTAAACTTTTACTGAAAATAAAGACTACTTAAATATTTTCTACCATATAAATTCACCTGAGCAAAGAAATGTTAGGTGAAGGAATTTAGTGTCAGTATAAAAACAAAACGTGGTTTAATTATTCTTAGAAAATTTCATACAATGTATCCATCCCAACTCCTCCCATAATATCCTCCCAGACCTCCCCTCCCTCACCTTCCAGTCCTCTTATATTTTAATAAGAGACTATATCTATCTCCAAGGAGATGTCTCTGTCCACTGACTTACACAATCTTTCCACCCCTCTTCCTTAAAGTCCCCTGAATCTTAAGTGTCGGGGTTGCCCTGTAAATGTATTAATTGGGCTAGACACATAGTTCAACATAGTCGGTTGAACTCTGTGTTTTGACGAGTGTGGCTTTTCATAATGATCTTGATCTACAGCAAATGTAGCTTCTTGGATGAGAAATGAGAGATATGCTTCTCAGTAGGTAAGGTGGATGAATATTTAAAATGGAGTAAAGATTGTACTGATTTTGGAACCTGGAAGTAGTTGACTGTCCTCCATAACCCATGACCTCGCTGGCCACAGGTATTTGATTAAATGTATAGGTCTAAGCAAGAGTTTTTCTCCTATCGATTTGGCCTTAAGTCTAATTAGATGACTGTTATTACCATCATGGTTTGTCTTCAAGACAAGAGTTTGAAACCTCAGCATCCCTAGGCCAGTCCAAGAATCCCTGTGTCTGAGATAAGTAAATGTCAAATACCTGAGTATGGCCCTATTCTATGATCTATAGATGTTGCATTAAATAATATCTAGAGCTAACAGGAGAGTCAAGATAATTACTGAGACATCCTGCATGGCTTGTGACTGGAAACCTGACTCAGGCAGTGAGAGAATGAAGAAAGGAGAGACATAAAGACTCATATACAGAAAATCTGGAGTTGAGTGGGCTGTGTACACTCTGATGGAGCCACATCAACTCAGCAACAACCAAGAGCCTCAACTTGTACATTATGTACACCATAGTGGAGCATGGGAGGGCTTGCTAGTCTCAGTAGGATGTCTCTGAAGACCAGTGGTTGTCTGTGGAGGAAGTAATTCCTGGAAGAAGCTGCAATTGCTAGTTTTTGTACATACTGATAAATTATATATAAACACTTGTTCTTGACGAGCTGGTGTGAATGAGAATGGCTGGTGGGGGAACCTTGTTGGAGGAGATATGGTCTTGGGAGAGTCACTGGAGGTGGGAAGGGTGTCTTTGAAATTTCAAACACCCACACCAGGTCTAGTGTCTCTGTCTGCAATTTGCAAACCAGATGTGAATTCTCAGCCCCTTCTCTACCATGCCAGCCTACTGCTACACTCAGCTGCCATGATGACAAGGAATTGACCCTCTGAAACTGTAAGCAATCAGCAATTAAATATTTTATAAATTGCCATGATCATGGTGTAATCAATAGATCATCAACCAAATCCTTCGGACAGAGAAATCATCAACCATCCTGGGATAAAGGAAGTCTTTGCTTTTCCAAACATGACCCTAGGGAAAGGCTTTACAAATTTCCTACAGTTCTTATTCCTGGGTCTTTGACATGGCTGGTTCATGTCAAATAATATATATTCACTCACAATTTTACTTTCTCAGAACTTATCTAGCACTTGGCATTCACATACAGACACCAGACTCAAACAGGGGAGTGTGTGTGTGTGTGTGTGTGTGTGTGTGTGTGTGTGTGTGTGTGTGCTCACACGTGCAAGCATTCATATGTACATAAGTTAATTATAACTGTCTATGACAGGACCTTTAGATGTTTACTTAAAAACCACCCCAAGGCACTCTGATGGCTGTAGGACAGGTGTGAGACATTGAAACTGTTAGATAGTAAGTAGGGGCTATGCATTCAAACAAAGACAACAACATACATCAGCACCTGTGACTACAAAGTAGCCAACAGCATGTGGGTTTTGTTTTGTGCCAGCACAGTCAAGTGAAACTGAGTCTGTAGACCAGATAATGAAAAGCCTACTAGGAAAAGCTGAAGTGTTTGTTCATTTGTCATTTGTTTCCACAAAAATGCCTGGATGTCTAAGGAGCAATGTGCAGAAACTAAGTATCCTTTCTACTATTTACAGCTAGTTGTAGATCTGAAAGACTCTCCCTCAGCCCTCCCTTTATCCTTCTCTCTTCCTATAGTCCCTCCCTCCCTTCTTCCCTCCTTCCTTCCACTTTTGAAAATCCAGTAACATAAAACCCAGATTGACATTAAGAAAGTTACAGATAAGCCTCTTTAAGGGCTTAACGTGATCTAAACTATAAAATGATGCTGATATTTCAGGATATGCTCTCCTCTACCTCTCCCTTAGACTGAAATTACCTTGAAAAAAAACACGACACCCAGGTACGTGAAAGGTGACACGGTACAAGACAGAAAAGTTATCACTGGGAATTAGGATAGTCAATTGCCCACCAGAAACCCGTGTGTCTTATATGCACTCCTTAGCATCCTCAGCCATAAAAGGAGTTGGGAGTCTCTATTGGGCTTTTCTAACATGTCATTGAGTGATTTAGATGAAAGTAACATTTACTTCACTCATTAGATGAACTCGCGTGAGATAATGAGATAATCTAAAGTGCATTATAAACTTTAAAGTGCCCTGCAAACATTAGCAGATAGTCATTGCTAATAAATACAGTAATTTACACAAACTGTTCAGCATTTGGGTCAAATTACAATGCAGCCAAATCACAGTGAAGCATATCATTAGCTGGGTGTCAGACTTCTTGTTTTATTTGATTGCAATATGAAACTGCTCATGTCTGCTGAGCCTTGATAGTATGGTTGTCTGCTCACAGCTTTACAAATTAGGAGTGTTATTCCTCATATTCTTCCCAGTGAGTGAACAGATTTGGTTTCAGCAAACTGTGCAGTGAGTTAGCCAGCGGTGAAGATGGGATGGTTGAAACGTCTGTGAATTCTGATACTATTCGTTGGCACTGCAGGTCAGTATGTCTTTGAGGATAACGAAAACACTTCTGTGCTGCTGAGGGAATGGCATACACTCTACATTTGATGTCTCTGAAAAGTCAGAAGATGGATAATTTAAGGACTTGCATTCTTTCTCTTGTCTTGAAGCCACTGGATACATTTGTATTCTTTTCCTGTTTTCCTCCAGTTTTTTAAAATCAGTCCCTGGTTAGAGATTCTTCTCTAAAATTCATGGCTTCACTAGCCCTGGGTAATCATCCAGGTTTCAGTACAGATATGATTTCCCTCTTGTTGAGCATGTCTTAACTCCAGCTAGAATGCTGTTCATTACTGCCAACTTGTGCATGCCTTAGGGTTATCAGGCCATGCTGCTATGATTCATAGGCATCAAATCTGGGTACAACTATTGATTGCCTCCCTCCTTTGGAAGCTTCCATGAAACCTTTCAGTACTATGAAATCAGTCCTAAGGGAGGAGGCTTTCTGGTCAGTTCCAGCTCAGGGGCCTTTGGGTTCTATGCCTGAAGGTCTGAAGTACATGATATCTTCAGCAATATAACTTAACTCCCACCTCTGTCATGGTAGGGCATGGCAATAAAAGATTGCTTCTAATATTTGAGAGGCTCTTGGATAACCCCAATCAACCATTCAAAATAGGGTTTCTTATGCCTGGTGGTACTTTTGTTGTTGTTGTTTTTGTTGTTAGCTGCTCTATGGCTTTGAGGGACTGAACAAAGATGACACCAGAAGATATACTGAAATAAACAGGGAAAGCTCATGATCTCTCAACCCCACACAAAGAAATGTAAGCACCTAGAAATGCTGAAAGGTAGAGAAATAATCTTCTCCAGGGCAAAGCACACCAATTGGTTATCAAATGCTAAATGGTTTGCCATGAAAACATACAAATATATTTAACATTATGCAGACTGAGAAGATTGTATTTATATGTGTATTTATCTCTCTCTCTCTCTCACACACACACAAATATAGTCACATACACATATATACCTCCTCTCTCACACACACATACACACTCTCACACACACATACAATCTCTGTCTCTTTGTCACTGTCTCTGTCTCTGTCTCTCTCTGTCTCTTTGTCTCTGTCTCTCTGTCTTTGTCTCTCTCTCTCTCTCTGACACACACACATACACACACACACACACACACACACACACCAGCAACAATTTAAAAAAAAGAGACCATGAACATGAAAGAGAACAAGTGGAATACATGTAAGGTGTGGAAGGAGCAGGAGGAGGAGAAAATAAGTAATCATATTGTAATCATAAAATAAAGTTAACAAGCTGCTTTAGGTTATCACCTTACATGGACTAGCTTATGCTTTTAGGGACTGACTATTGTGGAGCACTATCCTCTGGGTATAACATGACTACTACCATTGGAATCAGAGTAATTATGATTAACCACAGGAAATACCCAATAATATTCTGACTATTAATATGTCTTAATAGAAGAAAGGGGTTGGGATGAATCATTAGATCCTCGTTCAAGATTCCATCCACTCCCTCCCTTGTGTGACTCCCCCTGCAGTTATATATAATTCTGTCCCAGCTGCATGAGCTGTAGATAGATACTACAGCATATGACAAACTAATCAGGTGGGGAACTTCGCTATACAGCTTCCAGAAGGTTCTCATCCATGCTGGAGTGACACTTTTTGTTGATACTTTAGGGTGTCACCTATACTCTGAGAAGTAGCCTCTCACCAGTGCTGTGGTAGGAAACCCTCCAAATAAACTCTTTTAAACTCAAATAAAGTGCTTTTGAAGCCAGATTTGAATGGAATTGTTCTTTTGGTCAGGCTTTAATTCCAAGTGGAAGTAATAGATCTTTGTTTTTAACCCCCTAAGAAAAAGTCATGCAAGAACTTCTCATTTTGCCTCTGTAAACAATGTGTTGCCAAAATCTTGACTGTACAGAAGACAGAGAATAGACATTTCTACTTTTGTTTATCACAATGAGAAAATGCTAATGTTCTTTAAATAGGTAATGTCAAATGCCGTGAGGAATAAATAAAAAGTAAAACTACATTAAGATACAATGAGTGTTGAACATTTCTCCCTCATAACCCTTCATTGCCTCAGGGGTCCTTGTCCCACTTTTCAGTACTAATTTACATTTTTTCTGCTTAATAAAACCATAATAAATATTATGAAAACACCAATAACAATCAAAATGGAACTCCTCTCTGCTCCCTGAAAGCCATCAGTTCCTTAGAAACAGTCTTTGATCCTTTGCTCCATCAAGCTGGGGTTCAACCATGGATTTGTTAGTGTCTAACTGTGACAATTCTTTCCCCAAACTGTTCTTCTTCCATGCAGAAAATGCTAAGGCTTGCAGTGCTGTGTGTGCAGTACTCATTAGAGGATCGAATCCACCGTATGCTGAAAGTGTTTGGCAGGTAATGAACATGCGCAGACTGTGTGCACCTATCATAGTTTCCAAAGCTGCTTCACACACTAGGCACCAAACAGTACTTTAGAGACATAAAGTGTGTCTCTGCTCCTATCCTGAAGTAAAGGTGTAGTAGGGTGTGAGCAGGACAATTAGACACACGGAAATTTGAGATCTCAGATTTCAGATACATCTCCATCGTTAACTGGTTGTATGATTTTAGACCCACTGACTCAATTTCCAATTTTCAGCTCCTGCTTCTGACATGCATTAGAAGTAATGAATGTACTATGAAAGCAGCACAACCACTCTATGGGGAGTGAATTGCTCAAGAAGACGTACCAGCCCTTCTCTAATAGCATTTCAGTGATGAATTATACGTGATTTTCTGTGTAGACGTATCAGATCCATTGTCAGTTCTAATCCTGCTGTGCTGTTTCAGTAACCTCTGCCTCAGAGGTGTGGAAATGCTTGGGGCTCATGAAACTCTCTTGATAGATAGAGATTTTGTTTTGTTTTGTTTTGTTTTGTTTTGTTTTGTTTTGTTTTGTTTTGTTTTTCCAGAGCTGAGGACCGTACCCAGGGCCTTGCATTTGCTAGGCAATCGCTCTACCACTGAGCTAAATCCTCAACCCCAATAAAGATTTCTTTATTACCTATAGGCCATAGCACTGTCTATATATCTTGCCAATTTACATGTGAACCTGAGTACCAACTGAGACACCAGCTGAAAGAGTCTGTTAATGAACTTACACCACAGTAACAATAGGTTCTTTCTTTATTGGAAGCCCTTGGTGTAGATCTGTATCATGCACCATTGGATGCTATTATAGACTGAATGTCTGTGTAGATCCAAACTACATAGTTTTGTTTTGTTTTTAAACACTAATTTGCTTTTTGTTGTTGTTGAGATGAAACACTGACCAAAAGCAATTTGGGAAGGGAAAGGTTTATCTGACTCATACTTCCACATCCTAGTCCATCATTAAAGGAAGTCAGAGAAGAACTTGAAGCCGAAACAGTGGAAAAGTGCTGGTTACTGGTTTGCTCTTGATGGCTCGCTCAGTTTTCTTTCTTTTATAAACACCACCCAGGGATGCCCACAGTGAGCTAGGCCCTCCCACATCAATCACTTAACCAAGAAAACATACCACAGTCATTCCCACAGGCCAATCTTATGGAATCTGAAGGAAGCAATTCCTTAATTGAGATTCCTGCTTCTCAAGTGACTCTAGTTTGTGTTAAATTGACAAAAAGTCACCACTAGAGGATGATTGTGAGTGCTTCTGAAAATAAGACCAGTAATGAAGCAATTTAGTTTCAATGAAAACATAAGTGTAGGTCTGTGATCCAACATGATGAGGGTCCTTATTTTAAAAGACACCAAGACACTACACCCTTCTTCTTCTTCTTTCTCCTCCTCCTCCTCCTCCTGCTCCTCCTTCCCCTTCTCCTCCTCTTCCTTCTTCTTCTTTTTCTTCTTCTTTCTCTTCATCTTCCTCCTCCTTTTCCTCCTCCCCTTTTCTTTCTTCTTCTCTTCCTCC
>JANHMN010000002.1:28188785-28213918 GCA_030674055.1 Rhabdomys pumilio | reverse complement strand
CTCCTGCTCTTCCTCATTCTCCTTTTCTCCCCCTCCTCTCTCCTCCTACTTTTCCTCCTCCTCTTATTTCTTCTTCTCCTCCTCCCTTTTCTCCTCCTCATTCCCTCTCTCTCACTCGCCATTCCTGCTTTCTTCTCTCTCCCTCTTTTGCTCTCTTCTCCTCCTCTTTACTATTGCCCAAGAATACCATTCCGTGCATACAAACAATAGTGTCATATGATCATGCAACAAGAAAGCTAGGAAGAGAGACAAAATCTAATCAAAGATCCTTCCCCATCATTAGGTCTTCTCACCAGTGCCTGCAATTTAAGCCTGAATTTCTAATATATTGAACTGAAAGAAAACACATTTATGCTATTTAAACTTCTCAGTCTATTATACTTTGTTTTGGAAGCCTCTCACTGTCTCTTTGGGTAACTACAACAAAGTGTCAGAGGAAATTACAAACAATAAAAATATATGACTTATAGTTCTGGAACCAAAGAGGCCTGAGATCAAGAGTCCAATATGTACAACATCACCAAGGTTCCTTTCTGTCCCCCAGACGTAGAATAAATGATGCGATGCTAAGCCTCAGGTCCCAGGGAAGCCAGAAAGAAGTTCATCAAAGCCTTTTATATTTTTTGACTTTATAGAGGTGGAGATTTTAAGCTGAATCTCAACTCATTATTCTCCTGCTGCAGCCTCCCAAGTGCCAGGATTTCAGTCACTGAAAACCACATTACTTCAAGCCTCTTTTATAAGGCCATCAATCCCATTCTTGAAGATTGAGTCTTCCTGATCTAATCACATTCTATAAGACCTACATGTTAATATTACTGCATGCAAGACAAGAATCAACATGAGTTTGAGAGGTAGGAAACAATCTTGAGACCACAGCAAACTTTTAGATTCAAGCATATGTCTTGGACTCTTCTACCATTGATAGTTATCAGAACAATGACCAGGACAGTAGCTTTGATCATCAGAAGCAAGGCAAAGGGAAGCCAAGGTCAATTCTTTTCATTTCATTTTCACCTTCATGTCAATTCCTTCACCTTTCCAACACTCCAGATGACAAAGTACCTCAGTCTTGAGATTTCTTTTCTAATCGCTTTGTGTGTGTGTGTGTGTGTGTGTGTGTGTGTGTGTGTGTGTGTGTGTAAAAGAGAGGAAGAGAGAGCACATGTACATGAATGTGTGTTTATGAAGGTATGTGTGAATATGTGTATAAGAGTGTATATGTGTGAGTGTGTACATATGTACCTGGATACCAACATGGGTGTCACTGTGTGTTTGATGTTTGATGTCAGAGGAAAACTTAACAAAGTAAGTTCTCTCTTTGTCTCCACAAGTGTTCCAAAGATTGAATTGAGGTTTCCAGGCTTGGAAGCATGCATGTTTACTCACTGATCCATCTCACACCAATCTTGAGACTTTGTAGAGTAGGTGAAGTTCCTGGACAAAATGATTGTTGTGACCAATCAAACTATAAAAAACAAAATAGCAATTTGATGTAGTTAAGACTTAGTAAAATAAATTTTAAAACTAAATTATGAAATTTTTCATAACAGAATGTTAAATCTGTGCCTTCCTTACCCTAAAGGATGTCTTGTCTACAGAGTCTGAAGGAGAGAGAAATCAGATAACAGCTAATGTTTCATGCATTCCTATTAGAATACCAGCTTTCCTTGGTAGATGATGGTAAACAAGTTTCTTCATTTTCCAAAACTATCCTTTGAAAACCAGCATTTCTAAGGAAACTTTATGTAAGCCATACAATGCCTGGTAGGAAACAAGTTGATGAGTTTCTTCTCAGCCAGAGGAGACACTGGAGAATATGACTTATGTCCTGATGTAGCTACCATGACATCTATGGAACCTTTCTCCATTGCTTGGCTACCTCCTGCTCTTTGCATGAATTTCTCAAGCCCTTTCCCTTCTATCCAGTTATCAACTATTCTTCTTACTGTCTGCTCACTCTCATCAGCAGGCTTATCTTCAGAAAGCCAGCAGACTTTCTGGATCCTGCTCCCTCTGGTATATGTGGGTTTCCTTTAAACTTTTCATTACCTATTTTTTTTTGCCTCTCCAAAAGAATATATTGACATTTTCCCCTAAAGCTGAAACCCCCATCTATGCTTGCAACTTTTCCTCCTCTAAAGCTTCGCTCCATCAATTATTCTGTCTGTTGGATATTTCAAACCTCCTCCAATGGTTTCTTCCCTTGATCCTACAGACATCATGTTGAAATATCTACAATCCTTAAAATTTCAAAATAAAAACTGATCTCAACCTTGTTTTCCCCAAAGTCAGTCTCCCTCTCTCTTTCTCTCTCTCTCCCTTTCTCCTTCCCTCCCTCCCTCTCTTCCTTCCCCTCTTTCTCCTTCTCTCCCCTTCTCTCCCTCCCTCTTCTACTTCCTTATCCACATGTTTTTAAAAAGAGACAGAATTTTTTTTCTGTAAGGTTTTCTTCATTCCCATCCAATCATCCTATTTTGCTTTTATGCTAAGGACTAATAAATGTTTGATCATGAGTTATAAAATCTCTAATTACCAAATTCACTATTTGTATATTTTCTGTGTAGATTTCCTATTGCATGCTATACAATATCCCCATTAATCCATCCCTTTCCTTGTAGTTTGTGGACTCTCAAGTGCACTAAAAATTCCAGGATAAAAACTTGAACTTGATTAATGTTACTCGGTGCTATGTTCCTTATGCCTAGAATGGCTTCTATTTTTACAGGAAGTACTAAACAAATGAATGTGGGTTTGGTATGTATAATATGATGTCACGTGATTTCATTTTACATATGATGAAAGATGCATTCATCCAGTATTCTGCACTTCAAGAATTGATCTTGAATAATATCTATAGTAATTTTTAAACCATTATACAAAACCCAACCATAGCTCCAATGGTACTTGAGAGTCAGCTGTGACATTGTGACAAGGACAAAGTTCCCTTTCTCCAAGCCTCACATCATAGATAGTGAAGACAAATAATACAGTGTGTTTCTGCTAGTTCAGATGAAACTAGCTTGCTAAATAGAAATGGACAAAAGAATGGCCCGAACTAATCGAATTGTGTGGTGCAAGATAGATTTTGAGTATTATTACAATCTTTCCTACAGGGATCCAGTTGCCCTTCATGTCCATTTAGCCCTTGTCCATTGCAACCACTGATGTCATTGCACTGGCAAAGCATATCTGCATGTTCACATGTACATTTTGGCTCTACATTTCTATTCTATTCTTCTACATGAATGTTAGTTAATAGGAGTGTTCGTTTGTTTGATATGTATGAATGTTTGCCTACATTTTGGCTCTACGTTTCTATTCTATTCTTCTACATGAATGTTAGTTTATAGGTTTGTTTGTTTGTTTGTTTGTTTGTTTGATATGTATGAATGTTTGCCTACTTGTTCATGCTCAATGTTCGCAGAAGGAAGAAATGGAAGTTGGATCCCCTGGAACTGAGTTATGAATGTCTGTGAGCTACATGCGGCAGTACTGGGAACCAAACCTGGGTCAAACAATGAATGTTCCTAAATGCTAAGCTATCTCTCCAGCCCTCTAAGTGTTTTTACAGTACCAGATGGCTCTGAGGACATTAGCTTTATACCATATTGCATAAGTAATCCCATTTTTTCTTCCTTTTTGAGATTGCTTTTGGTGGGTGTCTATTTTAGGGTCTTTGGCATCCTCAGATGAGAACTTTAGAAGAAAATTTCTCAACATTTTCTTTTTGAAAAGATTTTAGAGTTTGAGTTTAGTTTCTTAAATGAATAAGTTATCCTGGTTTTACTTTTAATGTCAGTTTCAACAAGCCCTGGTTTCCAAGATTTGTTATTTTCATTTTCTCTGTGCTGCTGAAACTGCCAGCATAATACTTTCACGTGTCACCTGATGTTTGTAGGAGGACCTAGAATATTATTCTTTTTTTATTAATCATTTTATTCATTTACATTTCAGATGATATCCCCCTTCCCAGTTACCCCACCACAAACCCCCATTCCATTCCCTTTTACCTGCCTCCTTTTTGCCTCTATGAGGGTGACCCTTCACCAACTCACCCAGTCCCACCTCACCTATCTAGCATCCTTTTATGCTGGGGGATCAAACTTCCACAGGGCCAAGGGCCTCCAATTGATGTCAGATAAGGCCATCCTGTTACACACCTCAGACCAAGCAAAATAGCTAAAAATGCAGATGACAGCAGATGCTGGTAAGGATGTGGAGAAAGTGAAACACTCCTCCATTGCTGGTGGGATTGCAAACTGGTAAAACCACTTTGGAAATCAATCTGGTGGTTCCTCAGAAAATTGGAAATAGTTCTACATGAAGATCCAATTTTACCAGTACTGGGCATATACCCAAAAGATGCTCCAACATATAACAAGGACACAAGCTCTACTATGTTTATAGCAGCCTTATTTATAATAGTCAGAAGTTAGAATGATGTCTTGTCTCATTATTGATTATAATTACTTTCTTTAGTAATTTTGTTCACTTTTACTAATTTATTGACCATTTCTAAATTTTTGCTTCTGTTATTTTTGTCTACTATTTATATTTGTTGGGGTTTCACACATATTTTGTTGAAGTGTTTTTTTTTTCTATTTATTTCAGGTTTAGTTACCATCTTCCGAATTTCTTAAGGGAATAATCACAGGACATTATTTTTTAAAAAAAAATTCCTTCAATATGTTTAATGTTCACATTTTTCTTAGTTTTTTCCCATAAGCTTAATGTTTTTGTCTCCAATTTTATTTTATGTATTTTTTAAATGATTTCATTTTCTGTTTTCATTTGACACAAAGGTGACCCCTCCTCCGGTCACATGTTTAATTTTGAAGTACAGTCTCAAGATTAGAATGATTTGACTACCACTTTTATTTAACTTTAAATTTTAATGCCATTTTTATAAAAGAACAATCTTGGTGTGATACTCTCCTTTGAAACACACTGAGATTCATTTTATGGGTAACCAGATGGTATCTTAACAAACATTTGATGTACACTTGAGAAAGAAAATTAGCTCTTGTTCGTTTTATTCTAGGTCAGTTAAGGCTCTGCATTTTGGTCATCCTTAGACAGAACTTGAGGCATCTCTTCCTGGGACATCATTGGTATCACACCATAGGAAAAGGAAATAAAAAAAAAGTCTACTTTTTCTGTAGCCCATTTTATAAAAACTTAACAAGACTATTTCTGCTGTCAAACTAAAAAGGTGTATGTAATACTCCAATATAAAGGAGGAGGAAACATGAATACCTTCATCACGTCTTACAAGCAAGGTTTATCAGATTTACATAATGGGTTGATACTCTCTCCATATTATCCTTCTAACAAGTAGTTGCTCTCGATCATAGTTCCACACTGTTGTCTAAATCACCCTCACTGTCCATCTGAACTATTGCAAAAAGCTCTTACTAGATCTGCTTGCATTCATTTTGGCTCCCTGACAGTGCTTATAGAACTCAGGAAAAAAATTTGACCAAACCATAAACTCTTTATGTTTTGACATTACTACGTTTACCAGAAGCCTAGGCTCTGAGCAACCTTTAATAGCATCTCCATGCACTGGGTAATCACGAAACACACTGATGTGGGCTACAAAGTCATCTGTAGCTTGGACTATACATCACTTAAGATTCTTCCTCCTTCATCAGTCTCAGGGCTTCTTGGTGTGTTTGTGTAAAGGCTCTTTGAGCTAAGATATCCTTTTCTTTGGGCTACTGTGTTTCACTTTAACATTGATTTAAAGCTCCCCTAACCACTATAGATGATAGTCTATTCTTACTATCATCACACCAGTTTTACTCGCACTAATATATAGGTTATACAAGTATACACACACATACACACACACACACACACACACACAGTATTTTGTCCTAATTTTATGATAAATAGTTTTTTAAAAGCCACTTAGAGTGTTACATTTACTGTTACTGTGAGAAAATGTTTAACAGAAGCAATTTAGGGAAGAAAGGATTATTTGGGCTAACAGATTGAGAGTATAGTCAATCACACGGCAATAGTCATGGTGACAGAAGATGGAGATAAGTAATCACATTGCATCCATAATCAGAAAACAAAGAATTGTGAATGTCGATTTTGAGTGCCATTTCTTCTTTATATTCAGTGTAGAATCCCAGCCCTCACACTGTTTTTGATCGCATTTGGGTAGTGTCTCCCCATCTCAACAATATCAACCAGGAAGAACACCAAACACATGCCCAGAAGTTTGTCTCCTAGGAAATACTAGATCGCATCAAGGTGATGATCAGTATACAACATCACGGAAAGCAGGTGGGGGTGATTTTCACTCACAATTTGGAGGAATGTGGTTGATCATAGTGGACAAGGGCTCTTTGGCAGTAAGCCCATGTGACTAGAACTACTGAGAACTTAAGGACCAGGAAGCAGAAAGACTGAGACTGGAGAAGGGCTACAAACTTCAAGAATTTCCCCTCAAAACCCATTTCTTCCAGGAAGACCCTACCTCTCCCAAAGCCCTACAACTTCCCCAAACAGCACTACCAGCTGCAGATAAAGCATTCAAACACAGTAGTATCCTATGAGGAACATTTAATATCAAAATCATAACAGCATGGGTATTTTCCTTCCCCTTCCTTTAATTAACCATGGCATCGAGTTACTCATATTACTTAATCAAGAAGCAAAAGTAGCTATGGCCTATGTCATACAACTTTTTTGTTTGTTTCACATACAATGGGGAAGAAGTTTTTCATAGTCACAATCTTTTCATTTCACATGGAATGTCCTTAGATATTTCTTCCCCACCAGCATACTTTAATTACCATAGACCATGCCAAATTGTGTTTATCATGTGTATTAACTCTGCCCATTCACCCGTGTGTATATATTCTGGTTTTCACCTTTCACCTGTAGCACTAAATCTATGAGCTCTCTATGTGATGCTGTGTGAACAGCAAGCTCAATCTCTTCATAAACTTCCCTGATATAATTACCCATTGATAGATGAAGAAACCTTGTTTGTTTCTGGCTGAATCTCATCTTAAGATTTCATAGGTAAGATTCTGTAGGTTCATAGATGAGACACAGCTAGGTTTCCACAGCTGCAATAGCAGTAACCCCTACCAGCTTTTCTTCTCTATCAAGTGGCTTGGCATTGATGTTTCCTTGTCTCTCTTAAAGATACTGAAATATTATAACAAAGAAGGCAGTGACTCATAAAGTGAAACTTAAATCCTGTTTCCTCTCTTCCAAGTGCCTCTTCCTTGTTTCTTGCACATATCTGAGCTCCTTAAACATATGGCTTGCATTCAAGGTCTAATTCTCTGCCCTGGTTTACGAATACAGACTTTTTAATGAAATTCCTTCCTCCTACATGCAACAGCAAAAACTCACTAAAAGCTTCAATCTCTATGCCAGCTCTTAGCTTTGTGCAAAACTTTCCTGCTTGCCAAGGCCTCAAACCAGCTATTTGGAGTTGGCAGAGCTGTTTACTTTCAAGCCTTCACTGTCAATAGATCAAGTAGAAACATTGATAACTCAATGAAGCTGCAGGCAGCTTGCCCATCAGGAGCATCAACATGATACATTTCTATGTAGAGGAAGATTTAGCCCTGAAGCCTAAGCAAAGAGGAACTCCTGGTTTTGATCCAGAATGGATAATAGCACTGTCCACTCTTGCCCTTGCCAGGACAGAAAGAAATCTGTGCAAACATCTATCTTGGCTAAAATAGCCTCATGGACCACACAGAGTACTAATAGGCATGGGGAATAATAAGCATGAACAAATAGCCATAGGGACCAGAGCTGAGATTCTCAGTTGATGGATGAAAGAAGCAACTATTCTCCCTCCTCAACAATTATTTAGTTAGAGTCTGCTGTGTGACAAGCACTTAGCAGTGGGTAAATTTCAGGGTGGAATACAGTGTCCTGGAATTTAATGCAGTTCTTGCTCCATGGAGAAAGAGAAGCAAAACAAGGAAACCAGTAAAACAGTCACAATAATGTTTTGCCATTCCCACCCTTCGCCATGGCCTTGGTGCTGCTTGTCCACTGTAAACCTCACAGTAGACAAGAGCATAGGTCTGCTGCTCCTGGATGCTTTGTCAATGCTTCTCCAAGACAGGTGAAGCAGTTTATAGCACTGTAACT
Source organism: Rhabdomys pumilio (assembly GCA_030674055.1). Taxonomy (NCBI): domain Eukaryota; kingdom Metazoa; phylum Chordata; class Mammalia; order Rodentia; family Muridae; genus Rhabdomys; species Rhabdomys pumilio. The sequence continues at coordinate 28,205,779 of JANHMN010000002.1, read as the reverse complement.
GCAATGGATGGGACTAAGATTTCTTGGTGTTGCTCTCTGTGACACCACGTTTGAAATCGACTCCAAGGGGTGTCAGGAAAGACATTAAAATGTTCCTCTCTTAAATTTCCTTATCTACAAAAGAGAGTAGCTTTGGCTACTCTTTGCACAACTTCTCAAACCACATGAGATGACTCACCAGGTCATATTATATAACCCACCATTGTGTTTATATATATTTCATTATGATACTCATACTTCCATGAGCAATTCTCTGAGTACAGTTCCCTTTGTTTCTATATTCCTTAAACATCTCAGTATCCTGCTGGTTTCTGTACCTGTCTTCCTTCTCTGTTATTTTGCCATCTCTGACTAGGTAAGGACAGGAAAGTTTTAAAATTGGGGCTCTGACTCAGGTTTTTACTAGATAATGGGACATCCATCCTAAGTAATTTATTTTACCATGAAATATTGTGTTTTGGGAACATAATATGCCTTTCTCGTTTCAAGTTTTATGCTTTTTCAATGATCAGAACTTTAATTCTGATTCTAAGACTTCTCTGGAGCAGTTGTCTGCTCTAGGCAGAAGCCAGAAATACTCTTAAGTCCAACACAAGGTCATCTATGGTTGGGAGCTTGTTAAAGGGGTCTGATTCACTACGTACTCTATTGTGAGTCACTGGGGAGTTACACACGGAGCATACTGTGCAGCTTCGGGACAGTCATGTCTAAACCTTCTTATTTTATTGACTATCTGCTAGGAAATTAAGGCATTTAACATGAGAATGAGGAAGAGAATATGGTGAGAGCTAAGGTTTCTTCCCTTGCTAACATCACGAACAAAGAACAAAGAATTTTATGTACTTAATGGCTGAGTCGATGACTCAATTGGTAAAGGTCTTGATGAGAAAGCCTGGTGATCTGAGCTTCATCCCTGAAACCCACATTACAAAACCAAAAAGACAGGTGTGATTATAATGCATCGGTAATCCTAAGGTAAGGTAGGAGGGAGCAATTGGAAAATAGCCCTAAAGCCTGTAGACCAACTTAGCTTGTAAGGCACAGTATAAGCGAATCAAGATGGAGCTTGGCTCAACTAGATGGAAGGTAAGATAACATTGCTGAAAGTCTGTCCTCTGGCTTCCACATGCATCATAGGAATGCAAGCACATACACACAAACACTAAGTAAATGCACATATCCTTCTATACATGGATTTTGTGTAGTTGAAACAGCTCCTAACTTGTCTTAATTGTAAGGATTAAATCTAAGGATTACTCATGAAACAGGGTCAAATACTAGCCTGAAATAGTCTTCAGCCTAACACAGGGACAAGTGTTAGACTGAGTTATGCCTTAGCATGTCAAGTCTAATCATTGGGCAAAATCCTGGTGTTGTTAGCTGGACAAAAAGGAAAATGTAACTAAGATCAAAGATTTAGTTTGGGGCCTGAGATAGAAGGTAGTCAAATGGGAAAGGGGCCATGCCACTCAACAGACGATTACTCTGGTTGGAGTCCCCACACCTCTCTCATTAGATTGGCTACACAAACTCTCCATCCTGTCTTTCCTCTGCCTAGCCCTTCCTCTTAGAAGACATGAAATATTGACAACTATATGATATATATCTGAAAAACCATAAAACTCATAAGGTAGATTTAGTTTTCATAAGACACTGTATCCAATCTACTGAGCACAAAATGTGATGTTTCACTGACCATGTACCCCAACTTCAAACTTCTAGGCAGGTATCTGTTTGGTGCTCATCTAAGGGTTCTTGTCTTCTGGCTGCCAAGATTGGGGGATTGGGCTCTTGTTCTTTATCACTCAATGACATTGACACTCAAAAGGATTCAGATATGGACACATAGATACTCTGATGCATGTATTCAAAAGGACACATAGATACTATGCACAATGGTTTTCTTGCATATATTCAAATGCCAACTAACCTTTGGAACCTTAACCAAAGTTAAGCACCACTGAGGATAAAGTTGGAAGAAGTTGTTGGAAACTCCTGTGCCCATGCATCCTTTCTTTCCTCTCCATTTGCCATCTGGTTTCAAGTCAGAATCATTTTGCCTAGATCAGAGCATCCCAGAGTATAAGCCTCCTCTTTATGGGATAAAAGGTAGAGGTGGGATTGTGAGAGAGCTACACACTTCGCTGCATTTTTCTTGTCTGGTAAGTATTAGTGGCCATTTAGTCATTTTTCCATTTTCTATACTTCTTGCCTGTTCTCCTACATCCTGTTAAACTTGAAATTTAATACTAGCCTTTCTAACTTTCCTTCCTCAGGTTCTGACTGTGTCCCATTATCAAGCCACTGTTTTTCTCCCTTAGGGCAAAAAGTCTCTACATCCAGTGATATATATTATTACCCAGTCCCAGACCTTGACTGGTACTTTTCCATGCCACTGGCCTCTTTTCAAAATCATGAGGTTTTTCATGAGGTTGTTGGGATTTTTGCCCCCAAATAAAAAAATCACTAGAAAAAAATCAAGAGTTTCTGTAGACCTGGGCATGCTGACACGACCATATTAAAGAAGTGAAACCTAGTCTTGTACCTTAAAGTTTCATGAGTAATATATAGTACAACCATCAGTCTATCAAGTAGGTGTAATTATTCTATTATGGGTGAAGAAGCTGAAATTTAGGGTTTCTTGCAGACACAAAACTTATAAGTGAGGGAGCCAACATTCCTAAACAAAACAAACAAACAAACAACAACAACAACAAAAACCTCCTGAGTTAGGTGAGTAACAGTCAGAGCTAAGCATGATGTAACTTTGTTTTTTCTTATCCTTTTGCTGCCATTTCTGCAGGATAAATAGCACTGGGCTGCCATTCTCTCCCACAAGATAATATCAATGTGCAAAAGGGATCATAAATTCAGACATCAAAACTTTAGACATAGTGGCTTTTATATGTCTCATGAACTCAAACACCAGGCAATACTTAGACTGTCAGCCACATACTGTCCCTTGAGTAAAAGTTACAGAATTTGTTAGAAACCTCTGTCCCTACTGGCTCTTTCTACATTGCTATCCACATCAGATCTTTGGCTAGAATCATTTCACAAGCTTTAGTACCTGTCCTTGGAATAGTTAGACACTTCCTATTTAAATCCTGAATGGTCCTCATTAACTTTGTCCATCACATGTACTCCCTCATACAGCCTACACCCATTTCTTTACTATATGTCATCTGTATTCTAGGAACTAGGATATATGCCAAATGATAGGCAGGCCACTGTGGCTTTCTTAATTACTATGGTTACTGTATTGAGAATATAATAGGCTGAGTAGGTTATGCAAAATAGAAACTTGTTTTCCACACATCGTGAATCTGGAACACTAAGGCCAAGGAGATTCAGTGACAGGTGAGAGTTCACCTCTCACAGCCACTTCACATGAGAGGTCAGCAAAATACCTCTTTAAGGCCTTTTTCAAAAGAGCATTTCTTATGGACTGTAGCTCTGCCTTCATGATATAATGATCTCCCAAAGGCTACAATTCCTGGTACCTTCATCTTGGGGATTGGAATTTTTACATATAAATTGTGGAAGAACATAGGCACTCTCTTTATTATATGAGATTCTCTCATACCTTCTGTTTCTCTACACCCTTATATTTTCAGACAAAACATTCTTTTTTCTATGAGTCCCTCTGTACTGCACCTAGGCACAATGTTTCCTCTGCCACTAATGTGTGCATAGTGTTTTGTACTAGATGAATATCTGCTTGGTTATCTATATATGTATTTATGTATGTATATATGTATGTATGTATCTATCTATCTATCTCTCATCCATTGATTTTTTTTATTCATTCATCTAATTTTCTGTTACTATAACAAACTAAAAGAGATAAATAACACTGTAGTTATTCTTCATGTAGGAAGAAGAAATTTCATTAAAACAACTGTATTCTTAAACCAGTGTAGAGAATTAGACCTTGAATGCAAGCCATCCATTTAAGGAGCTCAGATACATGTAAGAAACAAGGCAGAGGCATTTGGAAGAGAGGAATTGGACTGATAGGAGATCACCAAAGCATACTTCTGAATATGTTTCTGAAGACGTCCCCACAAGGAGTCTGACTTAATAAATGTTTGATCTATCCATGGATTTATAATTTATATTGATTATTTCAGAGGCTGTAAAAAAGAATATGAGAAATATATGGAGGAAATAGGACACTGAAATATGCTCTTGGGGAATCACTACCTGTATTTTTTTTCTCTGATGTCTACCATGAGCTGAAAGACCTCTGCTATATATTTTGCCACCATGATATTCTGTTCAATCCCAGGCTGAGAGTCAACAGAGTCAAGGATTATAGACAGAAAGTTGAAAAACTGTCAGCTAAAAGATGTTTTTCATCTGTTAAATTCTTTATGTCTAGTGTTTTGTACCATCAATAGTCTATTAATTGGCCAGATATTTATTTTGTCTCATGCTTTCATCACTTTCTGTCTATGGTCAGCTGAAGTTTCTGCTCTCAGACCTGTGGTAAGGCAGGATATCACAGTGGGAATGCGTGATGGAGCAAAGAGCGCCCACCTCTTGGCAAATTGGAAAGCAAAGGGATTGTGAAAGTGTTCCTGTGGTTCCTTGAAGTTATGTCCTCATGACCCATCTTCTATCTACTGATCCTATGCAAAATGACCCACTAGTTTCTAATAACACCCTGAAGTGGGGACCCAGCCTTTATCTCGAGAGTCTTTTGGGGAATGCTTAAAATCCAGACATAGATACTTCCTACCTCTCAATCAGTCTTGCTGTCAAAAGAAAGAGACTTAAGGACTGGAGTCATGCCATGCTAATATCTTTACTCCCTTACAGGATGTGGTCTTTTAGTAAATATCCTGGAACTAAATATGTACACTGCTTTAAAGTCTGAGTGGTATGAATGATAGCAATTTTGAAATATGTTTGAGTTTTAAATCCCAGAGATTGTCATCACCCTTCTATAAAAAAATGGAATTTTAAAAAGAGTACAGCATCCCCTGTGTTAGATAACACCAGGTCCTCATTCAACCTGGTTGATGATATTCCTGGGGTCTTTGGGCCTGGACCACTCTGCCCATTGTTCTGTTTTCCTTTCTTGTTTTGTTTCCCAAGGAAATTTTAGGTTTTTCTTATACAGACCCTCTATTTAAAGTAACTCTAATCATCCTTATGTAGGTCCCCAAAGATTTTCTAGACTTTCCTCTCTCAGAATGCAAAAATATAAATTCCCTATTCTAAGACATTCTTTATTCGTTAGGATGAGAATTGTTTTTGCCTGCAAATGACAGAAATTCAAACTTAAAATTCGCTTATATAAAAATGAACTCAGATGATTACATAATCATAGAATCCCAGAGGGCTTAATCTGACCAGGCAAAACCGGATAGAGGGCTTCAAATTGTCAACACCATTTTCTGTCTTCCCTTCTTGGTTCTGGCATCACCTCTGCCTTGTTTACTCACACACTCTCTCTCTCTCTCTCTTTCTCCATGAGAGTAAAAATGATGATATATGTTCCAAGACAATCTTGTCCTCACATCCCTTCACTCCATAGGAAAGGCAGGGTCCTCTGCCTACAAGTATCTATACATACATAAAGTTTTCTCAACAGTGTCCATCAATCATGTTCAAACCTGTGTATCTGATTCTGGAATGTTATGGTTTGAATGTCACTTCTGAAATTTGCATTGTAAATTTAATCCTTACAATGAGATAGGAAGAAAGAAGAAACGGACCTGGCTATGGCCCTTAGAATTCTTTTTAGAAGTAAAGAGATAAGGGCATCAAAACAGAGTTTCCATAAGCAAATACCAGTAGCTTTATAATAAGAAGAAGAGTGGTTGGCCAGATGGTAGAGTGCCTACCATTTAAGAATGAGGGTATTCAAAAGGATTTCTAGCACTCATGTAGGAAAGCAAGGCAGGGTCTTACACTACTGTAGCTCTTTCATGATGAAGGCAGGGAGAAGAAGCAGAGGCAAAAGAATCCCTGAAGCTCCCCAGGCCAATCAATCTGGCCAACAAATGCATGTTAGGTTCAGAGTATATCTTGCATCAAAACATAAGGAAAAGAGCAGTGGAGGAAGACACTTGTTAATATTCGGCTTCAATTCACATATACAAACACACACACGCACTCACACCACATACACACACACTCACCCATACATACACATGTATGCACTCACATGCACACAAACGTACACACAGACACACATACATACATAAACACATACCTAAAATATAGGAAAGATAAGAACACATACATAATGTGTAGTATTGCCTGTCTCTTACTTTATGGTTTCTTGCATTGCCTCATGACTGACAGCAAAAGAAGTCATCCATAAGTGAATCTCCACAGTATAATCCAAATAAAAGTTTCCTTTAAACCTTTTCCTTTATAGAGTCATACTACTAGCCACAGATTACAGATAAGCATGTGGATCAGTCATCATGCACAGAAAGGATCTAATTTTGGTCTGTCGCCAGTGGTTTTATGAAGCAGACTTGTATATCTTTGGCAAAGTAAATGTCAAATTGACACCTCCGATGGCACATTTACTGATGGCTGGTTCATGGCTTGACATCAGCTACCGTGAGTGAGTGGTCAAGGATGTTTCATCACAAGTGACTGCAGAAGAGCTTCAGACCAAACTTCAGTGCTTGGAGAAATGAGTTACCAATACACCATCCTCATTCTCATCTTTGAAACATGATGGGTTTCATGATTTATAGCTCCCCTAGGATTCATATGGAGCTGAGAACAGTCTAAAAATATATTAAAAATATATCCAAAAGAAGTTGGCATTGATCATATTTAAAACTATTTCTTTGTTTCAGTCACAAATTGGGAGTACTGCCTGTAGAACCTTCAGAAAACTCAGGAAAAAGGATTAAGCTTGTAATTTTTTTTGTCATTGTGACAGAATACCAGAAAAAGAAACTTAAAATGAGCGATTATTCCTTTTGATTCATGGTTACAGGAGTTTCAGGTTCAAGTCACATGGTTCACTGATTTGAGCCACAAGGCAAAACAAAATATCATGACAATGAGAGCATATGGATGAAGTGGGTATCACATCAGAACATCAACAAAGTGGTGGTGACGAGTTCCAGTCATCCACACCTTCTTCTACAGTTTCTATAAATGTTTAATAACCTCTTAGGTTTGGAATACATCAGTGCTTCCTACTTCCTTCTGTTGTGTCCAGTGGAATAGAACTATGACATGAAGATATAGCTGCTTAATCCCTGGAGAAACTTTATGGATAAATGAAAACACAGACAGATACAGAACAATTTGAGTAAGGCGGGGATGGGGTAGCAAAACATTCTGGGGCTGCTCAGGGTGATAATGGTCCAGAAGAGACAGCAGTCATCGGGAGAGCAGCCTGAGATCAGTACACAACAGTAAACAGATGATTGGAGAAATGGCAGAGCAGGGGTTAGTAAGATATCTCCATAGGATTGTGAGACACATGCCAAACATATAAGGCCCTGTGTTTGATCTCTAACATTGGTGGAAAACGTGTTGGCAGTACTCTTAACACTAGAGGACTCATTAGAAGACAGTCATAACCAGTCCTAAGACAGAGCATCTAAAGACCATTACAATCACTGTGACAATTTGAATTAAAATGCCCCCCCATTGGCTCACAGGGAATGGAACTTTTGGGAAGTTTGGCTATGTTGGAACTGGAGTACCTGTATTAGAAGAAATGTATCACTGGGGATGGGCTTTAAGGTTTCAAATGCGCAAGCCAGGCCCAGCATCTCTCTCTTCTTGCAGCCTGCAGATAGAAATGTAGAACTCTCCATTCTTTCTTCTGTACTATGTCTATCTGTAAGCCTCCCTGATTCCTGCCATGAGGATAATGGACTAACCCTGTAAGCCTGTATGTAAGTCACCTCCGATTAAATGTTTACCTTTTTAAGAGTGGCCATGTTCATGGTGTCTCTTCACAATAGAAACTCAAACTAAGATACTCACCAAGAGTAGTAGCAGATGAAAATGTAGAAAATACAGGCCTTCTTGCTCAGAGTCTACCACCATCTCATGAAGCCTAAGATATTGAATGAATATTAACCACTGTTTTCATTGTTTTGTTGATTGTTGTTTGTTTTAAACTTGACACAAGTTAGAGTTATTTGAGGAGTGGAACTCTCAATTGAGAAAATCCCTCCATAAGACTGGTCACTGGGCAAGTCTGTTGTACATCTTCTTAACTGATTGACGTGGGAGGACCAGCACACTGTTTCACTAACGGTGAAACACCTGAGGGCAGGCTGTTTTATGTTTTATAACAAGGCAAACTTGGATAGAGAACAAGCCACAAGGAGCAAACCAGTCAACAGCATTCATCCATAGCCTCTGTTTCAGTTCCTGCCTCGAGTTCCTGCCCTGAAGTCCTTTAATTACAAAGTGTGACCTGAGAGTTGTAAACATAAAATCTTTCATCTCAAAATTGCTTCAGCTGTGGTGTTCTATTACATCATTAGAAGTCCAAATGAAGATAACTACCATGACCTATGTTTGGAGATCTGAAAATGCAATGATTCCCTGTGTGAGTCTATTTCCTGATTATAAAACTGGGTTCTTTATTGGTATTTGCTGAGAATGTTTTCCTATGTGCTGACTTGAATTGTGTTGGACTGTGTGTGTGTGTGTGTGTGTGTGTGTGTGTGTGTGTGTGTGTATGTGTAAGAGAGAGAGAGAGAGAGAGAGAGAGAGGAGAGAGAGAGATTGGTAACCTGAACCCTGCAAACTCCAATTTATTTGTCTTTCTTCCACAAATCCTAAAGCAGGGGCATGAAATCTAGATATATGTCAATAATACATCATGACACTTTAAAATTCCCATTTTCCTCTGTGAGGAAAATCTACTATATGAACCCTTGTGATCTCCATTCTGTGGCATATTTTGCATTTTTTGTTATTCAAATTCAAAATATTTTTCCTGTAATCCAGATTATAGTTTTCCCTCTCTCTATTCCTCCCAGTTCCCCTGTACTTCTCCTCTTATATGAATCTACCCTATTTCTCTCTCTCTCTCTTTCTCTCTTGAGAAAACAAACAGGCTTCTATACGATAAAAAGATACTATTGAGTTGATTTTTTTCTATTTGGCATCTACTACCAGGAATGTAACATAACCTTCAGAATAATTTGATTCCCCAGTGAGACTTAGAGAAAACTCAACTTTCATTTGCAAGTGGTTATCAGTTAGAGATAGCTTCTGGATTTTAGGAATTGGGGCATGTGTCTACTTTTCTTTTCAGCTTTAGGCCTTTAGTGTAAATTCATTCAGGTCTTGTGCATGTTGCCTCAGTTTCTTTGAGTATACGTATATTGTATATTGTTACTATTGTGTTTAGAAGGCCTTGATTTCTTGGTGTTCTACATTTCCTTGAATTCTTAGACTTTTTCTGCCTCCTCTTCCAAAGGGTTACCTGAGGTTCAAGGGGAAAACTTTCATGGAGACACCCATTTAGTGCTGAGTGTTCCAAGGTTTCTCATTCTTTGCATTAGTCTAGATGTGGGTCTCTGTCTTTTTCCCATCTGCTACAGGAGGAAGCTTCTTGGATGATGACTGAGAAAGTCATTGGTTTATGAGTATAGTCGAAGGTCACTGGAGTCATTTTATTGCTGAGTTCCTGTACTAGAATAGTGGTGTTTGGTTTTCCCCTAAGTCTGTGGGCTCTCTAGTCTCAGTTACTTGGTCACCCAGGCAGCATTGAAAATGGGATCCATTACATGGAGCAAACCTTAAGTAAAGAGAGATATTGCTTGGCTACTCTCATAAGTTTTGTATCACCATTAAACTAGCACATCTTCAATGGAGGACACTACTGTAGATCAAAGGTTTTGTAGTTTACATTTCTGCTTTGGTAGTATGAAGAGTACCTTTTGGTACCACGAACACTCTTCCCCATAAGAGTGATGGCTGTAGGTGAGCATCAGTTCTACTTGTCTATGTTTAATGAGTTGTATAGGTATATAGGTTGCTCTCCACAAACTGACATTTAGGTTCTATTCCTGAAGACAATACCTACACAGCTCTTGGTACCAGAAGGTGCTCTACATGCTAAGACAAGATCTCTAGGTTTTCTTATATCTCCAAATTACATAAAATGTTCCTTTTATTTATTGACCATTTTATTTGTTTACATTTCAAATGTTATTACCCTTCCCAGTCTGCCCTCTACGGATCCCCTACCCCATTCCTTCCTTTGCCTTGAAGAGGGTACTCGCCCATTCACCCACCTACCCATTCCTACCTCACCCATCTAGCATCCCCGTTCTCTGGGGCATCAAGCCTCCACAGGACCAAGCACTTCCCTTTACACTGATGCCAGATGAGGCAGGAGCCATTGACCAGCCAATGTATACTCTTTGGTTGATGGTTTAGCTTTGGTTGGAGTTCTGAGGGGTCTGGTTAATTGAGACAGTTGTTCTTTTTATGGTGTTGCAATCCCCTTTAGCTCATCATAATTTCACGTGAATATTATGGGTGTGGATACATGATATCGATTTTTAAACTAAAAATTGAAAACTAAAATTTTCTAGCATTTTAAATTTTTTTTTTTTTTTGGTTAAAGTGTATTTAACATCACTTAGTTGGCAATCTAGTAAGTATTTTCTAGTTACCAATAGGATGCTGTACAGCCTCAAGGAAAGTAGAAAAGAATCAAAAGTGATGCTGTTGATGAGATGGACACAAGCTCATCTCATGAACAGAAAGAAGGGTGAACCAAGCGGCACGTGAGGGAAGACCGGAGAAGAAGCAGAGAGTGGACAAAGACGCAGTCACACATAGCCTTGAAGACAGGCTATATGGGCTATTTGGGGGTTCCTATGGACATCTCTTGTCACCAAATAAAGCTTCTAGAAAATGGAATAGGTTACATCTAATTGAGTTGTTTGACCAAAGGGCTCCTCAAAGTGATATAATGTTGTATATCCAGACTCTTGTTATTCACCTACAACTATGATATAAAAGACTTTTTAAAGTAGAGAATAGAGAGAAAAAAACTAGAAACCTATGTTTTTGTGACTACTGTTCATCAATCAGGAAGCATTCCCTGTAATGGAGTAAGGCACACTACCAAGTGCTGTAATTGATTGATTATAGATAAAGGAGATGGATTAAATAGTTAATTATGATGTTCATGTCAACAGAGCAATGACCATTCAGTAGATAAATGACTAGGAAAAAAACTACAGTAACATGAGAAAAACATGACCAAAGAAATTTCAGCTGCGCTAGCAATAAACCATAAAAATTTGCAAATAACCCCAAATACCAAAGGTTCAATAGAATCTTTGCAATAAAAATAAACATAAAAGCATAATTAGTTTATCTTAAAAATAAATGTTTATATATTATATACACATAAGCACATATCCATGTAAAATTAGTATTTACTCATCACTAATTGCATCTTATGAAGGGTAATTATGTATCTTGAATCTGTATTGATTTGAATGACACTTAAAATGCATTGTGTTCATTTTCAGAAGCCAGCAAAATTGAAACTAGAGCCTCTAAATATTTGTTTGTTGTTCTTATTATCTAGTAAGTGTGAATAGATACAGAATGTAGGAAGAGCATGACACAGAGTGAACATGTGAATCACTGGAGGAATGTTGCTGAATGGTTCTCCAGTGCTAATTTGTTAATGTCAATAGTCTATAATGGCTCACTTGGCCTATCTCATGGCCTAAATGCTAACCTTCTGCATCCTTCTAATACAGATCTACTCACTTGATAATTAAACTTAAATGGTTAAGACGTTTCTAATATGAGCAAGACATTGTGTAGAACATAAATATAACTAAGGCAGTTCTTTTCCTCCAAGAGGTAAATCATTCAATAAAAGACGAACAGGCCTACAGGTTCATTTCAACAGGTTAATTACTCTCTCCAAGGCATATATCAATATCTAACCACAGTTATAAAAATGAACTGATTACTGGTTGTATCACTCTAATCAGCAGAATATACAAGTTTTAAAATATACTGTACAATTGACCTTTCAGGCTCTATCTTATTTAAAATATCCAAAAACATTCTAAAATATTTTAATTAACTTTTTGAGAGTTGAAAAATATAAGAATCTCATAATTTTGTCATATTCACTGTGTTATGTGTTTTGGGGTCTGACAACGGTTCTGCCATCTTTCTCTTCCTCCCTCTCTGGGTATCCAGATCCTTTAGAACACCATGCTGGAAGGATATGTTAGAGTCTAGAATGGATGGAGTTCTCCAAGACCCTAATCCAGCTGGGAGTGAGTGCAGGGGGCAAATATTGGAGGGCTAGAAGGCATTCTCAGGGAATCTTAATGTTACAGTTCTTTTAGGCAAAGGCCTTCTTAAAAAAATACCTCAATAAAACATCCCTCTAAAGCAATTTTAGTTTGTGCACATTTCTTTATTTGGATTGGGCTTATGCACATATACTTTATTCAGGGTGAAGCAAAGGTTATATAGTTTTTGAGAAGGAATTTGGAATATCCAGGGAGGGCAAGGGTCATTGGCTGAAGGCAAAAATACTGAGATGCCTCATTAGCATGGAGAGGCATTCCAGGAATCTCAGGGGCTTGCTGAACAGGTTTCCTATGGGGGTAGGAGAAGTTGAACCTTTATTTCCACCAAGGCTACATGACATTCCACAGGTAGAAGGTATAGGAGTTTTGGGATCCTCAAACAAGGTCAGAGAAAAAGAAGCCCAGCTGATAGAGGGAGTCCTACATTTTGCATCCAGCTCAGAAGGCTATCTGGACAATAGGAGACTTTGACCATAGTTAGCAGGACCCAATAATTCACCCCATTTTTCTATCCACAGATTTTTGTCTTCATTTTCTAAGAGTTCTAAGTGCATTTTGTATTTGCTCATATACTGTTGGATGTTTGACTGAAATGTGGTCAATACCCTTAAACCATACCCTTAAAAGGACCATATCCTTAAAGAGACCATACTTTTAAAGGGACCATACCCTTAAATAAAGCTAATTCTCAGGCTCCCAGAAGCTATCAAATCCCAATGATATCTCAGCTCGAGTTGAGACTAACACCAGTCTACATGATGGGATTTGGTATGGCTTGAGACTGAGCATATCTTCAATGCACTGTCACAACTACTGTGAGTTTATATGTTCAACTGCTGACTTATACCTAGAAAACACTGTTCCCTTGTAGTCTTCCACCCTCTCTGGTTCTCGGGCTTTCAAGCATCTGCATTGCACCTTATGCTTGTGGAGGTCAGAGGATGACCCCTGGAGTTTCTAGTCTTCTACTTTGCTTGAGACCATGTTTCTCTTGTTCACTGCTGCATGCTCAGATCACAGATGCTTGCAATAATAATGCATCCAGCTTTTATGTGTGTTCCAGTGATCAAGACCCTGGTCATCAGACATGTACAATAAGCACTTTACACACTGATTCATCCTCCCAGTTTAAATATTTTTTTTTTTGTAGTTTGGAGGTAGAATTATGGGAGGTAGCAAGTGTTAAGACGGAGAGGAGAACAAGAAAACAGAAGTAAGTTATGTGATCAATGCTAAGTAAAGTCTGCATGGGATGGAGCAAAGGCCTTAATAATTTTGGGTGGTTTATAAACTTAACTCACTAGAAATACCTAACAGGTAGGGGATGTCTTGTACACATGTTTTTGAAGTATAAATGGACCCTGAAAATTGGGATAGACTCATCTTTTTAACCAAGTCAATAGAACTAAAAAAAAAAAAAAGAAAAATTGGTGTGGCAAACCAAGAGATTAATATCTCCTCAACCACATCCCTGAGTGCAGGGTGGGCTGACCTTTAGTCCTGTAATTTCTGGGACTTAGCACAATAAAGACTTACTATTTCATCCAAAGTCTGATGCCAGTTGGGAAAAATAAAGAAGTCTATAGTGAGGCAGCCCTTCTCAAAGTGGCTCAATGATTCATGCTGCTTAGAACATGTTAGTCTACTGTGTACACATTCTTCTGGGAAAGGAGATTCAATGAGATGAGCACCAACATTTAAACAGGTTACCCTGAAAATGCCAAATACTTTCACCTGTATTCCACTGATGAAAGAATTCATATATGATGCTGAAATTCAAAGTTTCAGAGAGTATCCAGAGATGGTGGGTATTCAGTGACAAGTAAATGTTTGTGTGATACATCCAAACATGAAACGGAGATGCTAGCAAGAGTTGCAGAGACCTCCTTAAAGGAGAGCATATGCTGTATGGGATAAGTGAACCCAAGAAATAATTTTCATGCATAGATATCTTTTTAAAATGTCTATATGTACATGTGTGTGCATGTTCATGTGTTTGTCAGTATTCAAGCACATGAACATATGTGTGTATGTATGGAAACTGAAGAAAATCTTTGGGTATCATCCACAATAGCATTAGCCACATCCTTTGAGATATGGTTTATAATTTGCATGGAGCTCACAAATCACTCCAAGTTGGCTAGGTAGCTAAGGAAAGCCTTCACCTACTCTGCACTGTAGTGACAAGCACACACCATCATGACTGTTTATTTCACATGCGTTCTGAGGATTATACAAAAGTCTTTATGTTTGCAAGAAAAGATTTTTACTGGCCAACCCATCTCTTATTTCTACTCTATAAATAAATAAATAAATAAATAAATAAATAAATAAATAAATAAATCAGAAAGTGGATTTTTGTTTACAAGTGAAGAGAAAGGAAAAGTTGTTTGTTAATATATGCAGATTTTCAGGTCTGGGAGATTAAAAAACATGAAGTCTGCTGTACAGCAATGCAAATACACTTAGCAGTCGAATAATGTTTATTTTCAAAGGTTTGAGATAATAATTTTTATAATGTGGGCTTAGAAATATATGTGGGCTACCAGGGTAGCTGAGTGGGTAAAGGAGCTTGCCACCAAACCTGATTATCCAAGCTTAACTCTCATGATCCACATGGCTAAAGGACAAAACCAATTTTCAGAATTCGTCCTCTGACCTCCACACAAATGCCGTGACATGTGCATACATGCACACATACTATAAATACATGTAATAAAATTTTTAATGAAATTATGTAACCCAGGCCCATTGGCCTCATTTCTATATCAAATCATAAGAGTAATAGTAATTAAAAAACAAATGCCATCCTTTAATTACACATCTCTATGTAGGAAAATGATTGTACTGCCAAACTCACTGATTAAGGTCAAACTAATCTCTGTTATGAATCCCAAGTAGAATTATTTGTTTCAGTATGATTTCAAAAATAAATAATGATATATAGTGAAGCACAGAAACAACTGGTAATTATTTTTTTTCTAGTAATTACTTTAGTGGTTGTCTATGAAACTCTTGTTAGGAGTAGATATGATTTAAAGGATTCATGTATGATGGTCCAAACAGAAATTAGGTAACAGCGAGACAAAAGCATAACAATCAAAATCTTTGCAACAAAAGCACTATGTGTTGAGTTATACAAAGGCTTCACAGAATAAAACAGAGATTGTGATACATATATATGTATGTCCCGTAAAAACCATCACACAAACGTACCATATACATCTTGGAGTCATACCTTCTTTAAAGGAATAAAAAGAAAGAGCAATGTTATCAATGCAGCCAAAGCTGAGAGGGTGTGAACAGAGGACCACTTCAGAGGAGGTAAAGAACACACTACACCACTGTCAGGCCTGAAACATGACTTTCTCCCTGTCCTCCTGTCCTCTACTGCCCACCTCTGGCTAAACTGAAATATTTACCTTAGTAGAAAAGAATGCTGTTAATATACAGTTTAAAGAGGTCAGCACACTGACTGTGGAATGGTAAGGAGAATGGATAATTGCTACCCTGTAAACAAAACCAACACCAACAATGAATGGTGACAATACTGTGTCACATTCACCCACTATAGCTACTTTAAATTTTTGATAAGTAAGACCATCTTCCAAATGTCTGTAAGGGACCAAGTTTAATGAGAGAGAGAGAGAGAGAGAGAGAGAGAGAGAGAGAGAGAGAGAGAGGGAGAGGCCATAAAATCTGATTAGCCTGTAACAACAAGAAGAGGAAGAGGAAGAATGTGTTTACCCCCATCCCCCATCCCATGTGTGTGACCTGCTCTAGGCTGGACTCAGAACTAGTGCTGTTTCTCATACCCAACCTTTTCCTGAGAAGGACAATTAACCTATGGATGGTTTTCTCACAACAACACACAAAGCAGAGTAAACCCATCCTATAAGTGATTTCTAATTCTGTGATCACATCTCCCACATTAAAACCCAGTTGTTCAAAGTAAGTCACAAATCTGTAGCCAAATTTGAGTGAGTGCCCAAAGTCAGTGCCCTATTGCTTTGATGGACATAACTTAAAACTTCAGTGACAAAAGAAGTTAATTTTAGTGCTGAGGTGAATAATTGGGGTCATGCATTTATTAAAGAATTTTTTTTTATTTGAATCTGGATGAGAAGAAGAGACCATGTTTTTATGAATTCTGCATCACACACCTCCTCATATCAGGGCCGTTTCTAATTTTAAAACATATTATCACATAAATTGCATGGGTCAGGACTGATGGATGCAACTTGGAAGTAAGAGGGAAACAGACAGGCATCTCCAGAAGCAAAATTGTTCTTTTATTCAGAACAACTGAAGGGCCACAGTCACTCCAAGGAATGGAGACTGTATGTACAAGGCATGTTAGAAGAGGGGAAACTTTAGGGATGGAAAAGTCCATCTGCAGGTTGGATTTTCCTGTAGTATGGAAGTAGTAGAGCAGGTTTGGTAAGTGGAGAATCTCAGAGACTTCTACAGGTATTATCAGTCAATTCATTTGCTTCTCAATCCACATATGGCTTCTAGATAAGTAACCTTTCATTCAGAAACCTTGGTAAGCTACCAACAATTACATTAGCTTGTATGCCCTAGGCATTTCTAGATCGACTGATAACAAAATTCTATATATCAGCTTCTCTCTCTCTCTCTCTCTCTCTCTCTCTCTCTCTCTCTCTCTCTCTCTCT
>JANHMN010000002.1:28159389-28183600 GCA_030674055.1 Rhabdomys pumilio | reverse complement strand
ATATATATATATATATATATATATATATATATATATATATATATATACTTTTAAAAGGTGTCATTGCGTAGAGGCAGATATGTCTAAGACAGCCTGAGACTCCCACTGCTTCAGTTACTTCAGTGTCAAAGAGATCACCATGAAATCTTGAACAAGTTTTGTTCTCATTCGCAACTTGGAGATGATCAGAGGATTCCATGGAGAAGGTGGAGTAGGAGAGCTGTTATGAGTGGTAAGAGGTCGCCGAGCATGGACTGTCTTCTCCTGGTATGAAGATTGTGGTACAACTGTCTCTTCTCTCATTAAAATAAAAAGTTCTACTTCCACAAACTGAGGACATTTCTCACTCTGAAGCCTGAAGAAAATATAAAATACATTATACACACTTATGAAACTAAAACACTTACAAAATAAAACAAACTAAATACCAGACAATAATGGTCTGGTTGCTTCGTGTGTCAGCATGTTCACCCTCATTATATTTTCTACTCCCTCTCTCTGTTCTCACCCTCTTTCCTTATGGTTTGATTACGAAGTGCTCCCCAACAGACTCATGGTCTGAATGCCTCATCTCCAGCTTGTGACATTATTTTGAAATGTTGTCAAGACTTTAGGCAGTGAGCTCTGCTAGTGTCCTAGTTATTGTTACTATGGCTCTGATGAAACATCATTGCCTAAAGCAACTTGGAAAGAAAATAGTTTTTTGTCGGTTTTTTTTGTTTGTTTGTTTGTCTCGTTTTGTTTTTCTCACAATTGCATCACTGTTATCACTGAGGGAAGTCAGGAAAGGAAATCAAGCAGGGCAAAAACCTGAAGATGCTGATGCAGAGTCCCTGAAGGAGTGCTGCTTACAAGATGGCTTCCATGGCTTACTCACATCTGCACCAGCCCAGAGATGGCACCATATACCATGCACTGGTCTTCAAACATCAATTACTAATTAAGAAAATGTCCTGATTTAAAAAGTTGCCCAATCGTATGGGGGGCATTTTCTCAACTGGGGCTCTCTTCTCTCAGATGACTATAGCTCGTGTCAAGTTAACACAACATATACAGCACAGCTAGTGAACATAGGTCACTAAGAGTGGGCCTTTGAAGGTGTGCCCAGCCCTTGTTCTGGTCTAAGCTGACTGTCTCCTCTCTGGTGTTCTAAAAACAAACCCTGACCTCATACTCATGCCATCTCCAACATAAGAGCTAAAATTCCTTAGAAATCATAAACCCAAATAAGCCTTTTCACCTTTATTAGGGTAGTGGGAAACGTAATTAGGACCACACACACACACACACACACACACACACACGTATATTTTACAAAACACACTAATAAAGAAATATCTTAGGATTTATTTATCTCACAATTCAACATCCATAGCAGGGAAGTCAAAGGAGGAACTGGAAGCAGCTACTCACATCCTAGCCACACTGTGTACATTAATTTCTCCACTCTGGCCTGTACATGTGATGAACTCACTTAGCTTTCTCTACTGCTGTACAATTTAGGGCCCCAAACCAGGAATTTAGGCTACAGACTTTCAGTCTGGGTCTTCCCACACCAATTAAAACATTAAAACATTCGAGGCTGGCCTTCACAGTCATATCCACAGGCCAACCTGATCCAGATAGAACCTCACTGACTTTTCCCAAGTGATTGCAGGTTTTGTCAGATAGGCAATTAAAACTAACCATCCCAGGTATAATGACTTTCATGGGATCAAACATCTAGCAAGCCATCAACTTGGAATTTGCACAAGGGTCAGACACATGCCCTAGGCTCATTGTCTTTCCAATGTAGCATGTATGCTTTTTATCCCAATGTCAGGAGCTGGATTAAAGAATCGTCATTTTTAAAACCACTAAGCCCTTAAGGAAACTCTGGGAGATGACTTATAAAGCCCCAGAGTTTAATGGAGCAAAGAAGAAGATCACTGCTCCAGAGACTGCTTATGGAACTTTAAAATCTGTGTAAGTGATTCTGAGAGAAAGCTCAAAGTATCTACAGGAATAGTTTCACATGTTCCTTTAGTCTATTTTATCTAAGCTGATACTTCATATTTTCCATATATGCCTGAGTCTCAAAGTAAGTGATTTAAAAAGGAAATGCAATGAATCAGTATTGATAAACATTTCACACAACCCTTCATACCCATTTGCATCAGTTTGGTTATACCACTTAATTAGATTTTGAAGTCCACCTTAGGTCACAGTTTCTATCACCTTGAGGCTCTTCATAAAGCCAAAACCATCTATTGTGAATGAGGAGCAAGAGGGTCACTGATGTCACAGAGGAGGAAGACTAGCCAGCCATCGTGGGAGTGGCTAGAGGAATGCTCAAGGATTCAATGTCTTCTCTAGATCAGATGGGAACATACCGTGTGCTTGGCCTACTTGTGTATAGAATTAATGAAGGCTCAGTCAGCTACCTTTGGACCCACTGAGAATTATGCAAGCAACATATCCATAGATGCTTTGCAGAGAGGAGAGGTCTTAAATGATGCAGAAGTGAAAATTCACAGATTAAGCTTGAAGAAAAACATTTTTCCAAATAATCAAACCTTCTTTATATATATTTATACATTATGTCAGTATATGTATTTATTCCAGTAGGCTTTGGTTAATTTTTAAATTCAAAACTCAGTTCTCTCTTCACAAAACACAGCAGAGTTTCTGACATAATTTTTTTTTTTTTTTTGGTCATTTAAAGATGGATTTAAATTTTGGAAACAATCACTTTGCCTTAATGGAAAGTTTATTGACTTTGGAATTAAACAATTCTGAGTGTAAATTTCCACTGAAAAGCTTACTGGAATGCCAACCAAAACCCAAGGATTATCCCCATGATACCTGTCTCTACCTTGAGAGCAGCTGCATAAAACATGGTTGAGGGATTTAACAGACATAATACATTTTATCTATTATTTTTTTTCTGAAAAAGTAAATTACATGGTTGATAAAACTGAACAATACAATTTGGCAACCAAATGTAAGAGGCCTGTTTTTGGCTGTAATGTATAATTGCCTCTGGAGCCATGCCGAAAGAATTCCCAGTATCCTGTGTGATGGGAGCCAGCACAGTAATGGGGATTAGCAGCAGAGAACTGAATATTAGTTTCCAATAACATCTGTTTTTATGGGTTTAGGGGTGCTAGACATGTGTTTCAAAAGTAGTCTCTGGATTTCATAGACACATAAAGATGCCAGATGCAGGTTGTAACAGATGAAACCCTGTCGACCTCCCTTTGAGGAACTGAGTGAGAGCCTTCAAGAACAGGTACAACTTGGCTGGTAAGATATTACCTGAATAGTAGAGAGACTCTTGGTCTACCAGTACAGTTCTTCCCCTAGGCTAAAAGGATTTCTCTATTTCTATTCTCCTCCTTAGGGTCTCACACAGATCTGTCTACTTGAGAAAGCATCAATCATCCAGGGAGACCCGAGGCCACTCCACTGTAATCACTGGACAGACTCTCTTGTTCCTGGTTTCCTAAGTGACCTGAAACTTCTTTCTAAGTGACAAGCCTGCTTCTTGAGTTGCAAAACTGTGTCCCCAAGTCACTGCAATATCGAAGACACATACAGGGAATAAGTAAGGTAAGGATGTCAGGAACGTGTGTGATTCTACCCCTTCTGCAGAAAGTAGGAAGTGACAATAAATTCATTAGTGGCCATCAAAATAAGCAATTCAAAAGCAGTAGTCAGCTTCTCTCTTCAAGATGGTGAGCACACCGCAGCACACCGAAGTTGACTTTCAGAGGTTAAAAACACACAAGTCAGAAGTACAGAGGAAAGGATAGGAAAGATCTATTATAATAAGACATGGTTCACCTACTACATAATAGTTCAGTTTGTTAATTTTTCAATTTAGTTTTCCATTCATCTAAGGGTTTAGTATAAATTTCTTTATTTCACAAATAAGGAAACTGAAGTATAGAAATGTCTAGGACATCTTTCAGTGAAATTCAACTGGAAAACCTTCTGGCTAAAGACAGAATGCTCTGAGGCCAAGCTATGATTTCTACTCCACTTTCTGCTTTCTTTCTGTTGTCAATGATGCAGCTACATAGACACAGCTGATAGTGCTGTAGCACCAAGAACCCTCCTGGTAACAATACGTCCCTAATAAACTAATATCCATTACTATGTGCTTACTGTACCATGCTAAGTATTCAATACTTTTAAGTTACTCCACCCAACCTTGAAAAGGGTGCATGAAGTTTGATTCTTACTCTCATGTTAGGAATGAAACATGGACATCACAGGTCAGAATCACCCCTTGGCTGTTTCACTGTACAGTTCCATAGTCCAGATGCATTTCCAGCCTCTCTCTTCACCCACATGCTCAAAGATCTTTTTAACACACCAGGCAGGGTTCCCATCCTTTCTTCTGAGCCTCCCCTTAAGGTTTCTACTTCCTATAATCCCGACATGTGAGAACTGAGGTGGGCATGAAAGAGCAGGCATATATACATACAGATCTGAGGTTTCTTTCCCACAGCTCGAAGTCTTTTTCTACTCTGTCTCCATTGAATAGCAATTTTTTTTCTCCTTTTATTTCACCTTGCTATATCTGTCTGAGGGATCCATGGGCTTAATAAAATAACCCAAAACAATGTGGAAAAGAAACCTAAGCCAAAAATGAAGTTGTACGAAACAAAGAAACCACTAACTTTGAAGAATTGCTTAAGCCCTTTTTCTTCTCGGAGACATTAGCACTTTATTCTCTCTCTCATGAACCATAGGACACCTTTAGCTGACCCAACCAATCATGTACTTCGTACCTTCATCATATTCTCAGGGCATCCAGATGTTTTCCAGGTCTCTGACATTATTATAATTCTAAGTTCATGGTTGCCCTGTGTATTTTCCTTCTACTCCCTCTCCTTTAAGGGAAAGCAACATCTTGTAACTCAGCCAGACAATGAACTGTGTCTTCCTTGTGTGGTCTACATATTCATAGCCTAGAACTTTTGAGAGTCTCATATAGTTTTGAAATGACCCAGCCAAAAGCCAAATAGCACTCTGCTAGACAGAGACTTGGAGCACCATTCTTTCTGGTAAGTATCTCACCATTTCGTTTAAGAACCGTTAGTACTGGCCCTTGGCAAAAGTTGCTGAGAGGAACTGCTCAAACGGCCTGTCCTTGTCTGTACCACTCACTAGTGCACCTTTAGAGCCTGCACTAGCTGAAACCATTGGCTCTTTACTTGAGTGTCACAAAGTTACTCACAGTAAGTATTAGGCTTCGCATCTATACTTTTATTTTATGTCTGTTTGTCCTTTGAAGATATATGGAAAGCGGCATGTGATGTTTAGAACATGGACATGGTGGGGGGTTTTTTTGTTTGTTTGTTTTTGTTTTGTTTTTGTTTTTTTTTTTTCTGAATAGGTGATGTTAAAAGTGTGAACCAGCCTATATTCTCTTAAAGTTTGTTTCTGCCTTTTGGAAACACATTTTCTCCGAAGTAGCAGTAATACAAGCAGGGACTGAACGCCCAGGAAATACATCTTAACAAGAAATAAAGAAGTCAATTCTACCCAATTCTATCCAGAAAACACAAGATACAGTGCTTTCCGACTCATTTAATAAGGACAGCATTTCTCTGATCTCTAGGTTGAAGACACTATTAGATTAATATTTTTTCTTAAAGAGTATTCTAGTGATGGAGATGGGTATGCCCTTTCCTACACTTATTCTCTGCCCTCCAACCAGCCACACAGTCCATAGAAAGATTCGCTCCCTTGAACTCATGTGAGAATTGCCACTGAAATAAATTCAGTGACCAAGAAAAAGGCCAGGAGAAACAGAAACAGTGACAGTACCAATAAAACCTGTTAATCGTCAACGGTTACAAGGGCAAGAGAATATGTGGACGTTATAAACCTCTTGTAACTGCAGACCACAGGTCAGCAGCCCTGAATCAGCCTCTAGCCGGCTGTAAAGGACACTCCTTCATGGTTTCCCTTGAGAAGACATGGATGCTCACAGAATATTGCCTGCATGTTTCCTGTAGAGCTTCCAGGAGCCTATCAATCACACTAGCACCTGTTTCATTGTGTATTCCTCAGAACAATTCCAATTCCAATTTCTTTTGCATAAATTAAAGCTACAGTCAATTATTTTCTCCCCAAATCTGGAAGTCTCTAAGAACTCTAAATACATAAAATTTTAATGTTTCAGAATACCAAGAGACATCAGTTGTGCTATCATACAGAACAAATTCTTCTAACAACCTGTCTCTTAGTAAATCTCTGAGTTATCTGTGAGGAATTATGAATGATGAAACAGCTATTTCTGTTACACCTAAGTTGAAACTCAGCTGCTAACCTACCCAGGCCATATGGGGGAAGCTTACCATGCATCTGGCTTATATTCAGATATTTGCCAAAACCAATCTTTATTTTCTGAGTTAGTCAGGTGCTTCTGCTGTGACTCAAACTATTCTGGTCTTTTGGAAAGTCTGTTTGTGAGTTTTCTGATTTTCATTTACTGACTGAGTATGTCTTATTCAAAGTGCCGTGACCAGAAGTAGTCTAGATTTCAAGTGTCTTTTTAATTTTTGAAATATTTTCACATCATAATAAAATATCCACTAGAAGGCCAAATTCTAAACACAAAGTTTATATCTCATGAAACATTCATATTGTGAATTCTTAATCAAGTACCCTGAAAGTAATAGTAATACTTTACCAATTATTTACTCAGCCCATTCTCAGACTGAGTTCTCCACCTGTAGCAATAATTTCAACCTCCAAGTAATTTCAGATTTTACAGAAATGTGGATTTTAATTTTTTAGATGAGTGGGACAGAGCATGCCTTTGTCTAGTTGTTTCATTTTTTTTTCTGTTGCTCTTCATTTGTTTTCATTGGGCATACGGTAAATTTTTAACCACATATCAAAGTGTTCAGTCCCGAATCTCTTCCATCACTACACAGGTCACTTTTCTTCAGGACATGAATACTGTATTCTCTCAGTCCTGACTGCCACAGCTGAACCTCTGCACTCAGGAACAAGGTTAGACTCAACCTTGTTCCATGCTTTGTAGCACAGAATATGTCTCCCATGGCCCTATCCCTAAGACCTACCAAGATTCATCTAAGGAAAGCAATGAACACTTAAAATTAGTCCATGAATGTCTGAGTTCTCCGGAACTCCTATTTATTTCAGTTCAAGAGATCAAAAGGACCCTGAAACCTGGGTGAAAATGTTGGGTGATGTTTCCTTGAATGCTTCTTGGCAATGTGAGCAAGAGATAGACACCCTAGACATCCATGGCCCTTTATTGTTTAAACATTTCAGCACAATCTGAAGGCCAGCAAACAGTGCTGTGGGATAAGCCCAGGGTAGGTAAGAGTGACTTGTGAGTAAGCTGGCTGTGTTCCTGCATTCTGCACCAGGGAGTGGTTGAAAGGGTGATGGCGCAATAGTGCCCTCTAGTGACAAAAATACTGTGTCCCATCCCAACTGTGATGTATGTTCTGAGCCCCCTTTTCTTTTCTTTTTGGCTTTCTGTTTCTCTATATTCATTTTCTTATTAAAGGATATGCATTATATAAAATAAAGAGATTTTGCTAACATTTCCATATGTGCATATAACAATTTTAACCTTTCACTCCTATATTATCCTTCTGTTTTCTTCCCCCTTTCTTTCGACATTCAAAAAAAAAAAAAAAAAAAAACGCATCCACAGTATATCTTTCAGTTTTCTTTTGTTCTGCTTTTCTTCCTTTGATTAGACGGGTGCATGTGACTCCTCTTCTTCAGACTGGCTTGTTTCTCTTAACATTATTCTCTCTATTTTCCTTCACTTTCCAGCAAGCATATTTTTTCTTTATTCCAGAATAAAATGTCTCATTTTATTTATCCATTTATCTACTAACAGACACCTAACTGCTTATAACTTGACTGCTTGGAATAATGTGGCCATAAAAACAACTATCTCCATAGTAAGCCCACTCTGTTTCTTCTGGTATATTTCCCATGAGCTAGTTGTAGCTGGATCATGAGAGTATTTATATTTTTCTTGAAGTAAATTGAAACTCTGATTTCTGTCATAAATAGACCAATTCCCATCTCACTAGCCATAAAGAAGGATTGTAGCTTTGTTACTATTTATGAATGTTTGTTTTCTTTAAAATCATCACTCTGAGTGGAATAAGGTGGAATCCCAATGTCGTTTTGGTTTGTATTTCTCTAGTGGCTACCAACGTAAAAAATTTTAAAGTATTTATTGGCCACATGAATTTTTTTCTTAGAATGTATGTTCAGTTCATTTGCCAATGTGTCCATTGGATGATTTAATCTTTGGTGTTTAAAATTTTGGTTCTTGATATATGCTGAATATTAATCCTCATACTGTAAATTTTTCTCATTATGCAATCTCTCCTTTAACTTTTCTGATTGTTTGTTTTGTTCTGTAGAAACTCTGTAAAGGGAAAAATAATGATATGATCTGATTATAAACCAGCGTATAATATATAAGTCTTGTGATTTTATGTAATTTTATTTTCCAATGCTTGCTCTTAGTTCTAGACCTAATGAAATCTTATTCAGTAAGTCATCTTCTTCCTTTTTTAAAAAGTCATGTTTCATAGCCCAAAAGTACAGAATACACATAACCCACAGACCAAAAGATGTTTAAGAAGAAAGAAGGCCCAAGTGAAGATGCTTCAATCCCACTTAAAGGGAGAAACAATATAATCATAGGAGGCAGAGGGAGGGTCCTGGGTGGGAGAGAGAAGAGTGAGGGTAAAAGGGTCAGGGTCAGATATATGGGGACAGGAGAGAAGTCCAAAGGGCAAAGAGAATGAATGGAAATATGCAGCTTCTATGGATGAGGGTGGGGGTACCCTCTAGAAAGGCCTAGAGACCTGGGATGTGAGAGACTCCCAGGACTCAATAGGGATGACCTTAGATGGAATGCTCAACAGTGGCGAAAGAGAACCTGAAGAGACCACCTCCAGTACACTGACAGGAACCCAAGTAGAAGGACAGGGTTACCAACCCACAGTCAATATTTCTGACTCAGAATTTTTCCTGTCTAAAAGAAATGTAGGGATAAAAATGGAGCAGAGACTGAAGGAAAAGCTGTCCAGTGACCAGTCCAACTTGGAATCCATCTAATGAGTAGGCACCAAAGCCTGACACTATTCCTGATGCCATGTTGTTCTTACAGACAGGAGCCTAGCATGACTCTCCTCTGAGAGACTCTACCAACAGCTGACTGAGACAGATACAGATACTTACAGTTGACCATTGGACTGAGGCCAGGGACCCCTATTAAAGAGTTAAATGAAGGATTAAAAGAGCTGAAGGGATTGACAACATCATAGGAAGACCAACAGCCTCAACTAACCCAAAACCCCTGGGAGTTCCCAGAGACTAAGCCACCAATCAAAGAACATACACGGGTGGTCTGTGGCCTCCCCAGCATCTATGTAGCAGAGGACTGCCTTGTCTGGCCTCAGTTGGAGAGGATGCACTTAATCCTGTAAAGACTTGAGGGGGAATGCCCAAAGGTGAAGGAGCACCCTCTCAGAGACCAATGACATGGGGAATGCGAAGAACTGTGGGAAGGGGGAACCAGAGTGGGGCAACATCTAGTATGTAAAAAATAAGATTAAAAAAAAGAAGAAAAGAAATAACATTGTAAAGGATAGCAATACATCTACACATCCCATTATTTCTTAGATCTGTTGAAAACCAGTGTCAAACTAAGAATGGCCAGCCAAAAACAGGCCCAACTTGAGTACCATCGCATGGGCAAACACCAGTCCCTAACATTATTAATGATACTCTCTTAAGCTTGCAGACTGGAGCATGATACCCACAACCAAACAGTGGACAGAGCTTGGGGACTCTTATAGAAGAATAGGAGGAAGGATTGCAGGCCTGAAGGGGATAAGAACTCCACAGGAAGAACAACAGTCTCAACAAAACTGGACCCTTGAGGCTCCCAGAGACTAAACCACCAACCAAAGAGCATACGTGAGCTGGACCTAGGCCTCCCTGCTCATATGTAGCAGATGTGCAGCTTGACCTTCGTATGTGTCCTGAACAACTAGAATGGGAGCTATCCCCAAAGCTGTTGCTTGTAAGGATGGAGTAATCTTTTAGCTTGGCTGCCTTGTCCAGATACAGTGGGAGAGGAAGTACCTAGCCTCACAGAGACTTGAAATGCCAAGGTGGGGGAGACACTTAGAGGGGTCCCATCCCCTCAGAGGAGAAAGAGGAGGGGAAAGCATTGTGGGAGGAAGTGACCAGGAAGGGAGCAGTGAACAGAATGTACAATGACTAAGTTTTGAAAAATTTAACAAGAAAATAGATTACTTTTTGAAACAGTGTGTCCTGATTGTAGTTTTTCATCCCAATATTTCCCCCATTTCCTCCTCTCTTCTCCTCCCATCAAGATACAGTTTTCTCTGTCTCTCATTAAAAAAGGAACGGGCTTCTAAGGCATAACAGATCATAACAAATTAGATTACAAGCTAAAACAAAAATTATCCTATTGAAGTTGGACAAGGTAACTCAGTAGAAGGAAAACAGCCCAAGAAAAGGCACAAGAATCAGAGACCCACTCATTCACCCACTCAGGAGTCCATAAAATCAATAAACTGAAAGCTATAATATATACATAAAGCTATAATATATACATAATATATACATATACATATACATATAATATATACATACATAATATATACATATATAATATATACATAAAGCTATAATATATACTATATACATATATTATATACATATTATATACATATATACATGCAAACCCATGCAGGTCCTGTGCCTGCTACCTCAGTCCCTGTGAGTTCATGAGTCCAGCTCATGTTGATTTAGAGAGACCTGTTCTCCATCTCCTGTGGCTCTTTTCTGCCTTCTCTTATGCAGAGTTCCCTGAGCTCTTAGGGGGGAGATCTGATGGAGACTTTTATAGGTGCTTTGTCTGCATATATGCTGTGTAGTATATACATACCATGCTTGTAGAGGCCATAAGGAGGCATTTGATCCTCTAAAACAGGAGTTACATAGAGTCTTATAGCTGCCAAAATGGAAATCAAACCCAAGTCTTCTTAATAAAGAACCCTCAGAAAGCTATTTTCCATGCCCACATTTTGATTCGTTTCCTCTATGTTTTTCCATGGTAGTTTCAAGTCTTCAAACTCTTATTAAGACTTTTGATCAGTTTAGAGTTTATTTTTAAACAAGGTATGAGATAAGGATCTAGATTATTTTTTATATTTGATGCCCAGCATTAGTTTGTACAGCAGCAGGTTTGGCTAATATGTATGTATGTTATATTTGCCACCTCTGTTTGTATTTCAATGAGCTTATATCTCTTACTTCTGCAACTTTCAATCATTCCATTATTCTTTTTATCTATTTTGTGTTTATTCTGTGTTTGCACTGTCACGGTGGCTTACCAGTACAGTTAAAAGTAAAGTGTTGGCCCTTTTTGCTTAACTCCTCTACTATCTTGTTTGTGTTTCAACACGAATGTTAGAAAATTTCTGTTTTTATGAACAATATTACTGGAATTTGATGGAAAATATATGGAGTCTTAGCTCACTTTTAGAAATCTTGCCACTCTCCAAGTGTCCAAAAGCTCAAGTCATCCAGTCTCTAGTATCTTCTATAGATTCTCCTTTTGCTGCTTTGGCAGCTTTTCGTATAAAGTCTTTTTAACACTTCTTGGCATTTGACATCAATGAGAGGAGAGGCCCTTGGTCCTATGAAGGCTCGATGTCCCAGTGTAGGGGAATACCAGGGTAGAGAGGCGGGAGTGCCTAGGTAGGTGGAGGAGCACCCTCATAGAAGCAGGGTGAGGGGGGATGGTATAGGGGGCCTCCAAAGGGGAAAACGGGAAAGGGAATAACATTCTAAATGTAAATAAATAAAATATCCAATAAAAAGTCTTTTACCAACTTTGATTACATTTTTGTTTAGGTACTTTGAACATAAAGGGAATAGAAACATTTTCTGACTGATTTTTAAGAAAGTTGACCGGCCCAACTTGAGACCCACCCTATGGGAGACCCCCAACACTATTAATGATACACTGCTATGCTTACTCTGCTACGCTAGGAGCCTAGCACAATTGTCTTCATCCAGCAGCTGATGGATACAGAAGCAGAGACTCACAGCCAAACATTAGGCAGAGCTCAGGGAGTATTGTTGCAGAGACAAGGGCAGGATTGTGGGAGCCAGAGAGGCCAAGGATACCACAAGAAGAAATATAGAGCCAACTAACCTGGACCAATGGGGGCTCACAGAGACTAAGCCCCCAGCCAAAGGCCATCCAAGAACTGGACCTAGCTCTCCTACCCATAATTCAACTTGGTCTCCATGTGGGTCCCCCAACAATTTAACCAAGCGAAAGATGGCCAGGTTCTCTCTGACTTGGACTTTGTTGTCTGCCTTTGGATCCCATTCCCCTCGCTGGGCTGCCTTGCTTGGCCTCAGTGAGAGAGAATGTGCTTAGTCCTGATGTGACTTGAAGTGCCAGGGCAGGTTGGTACCCAGAGTAGGGAACTCCCCTTCTGGGAGGGAAGACAGAGAAGAAGGTTGGAGGGTGGGACTGAGAGAAAAGGAGGAAGAGGACTTTGACTGGAATTTAAAGTGAATAAATAAATAAATTAATGAAAAACTTCCATTGCTGGTATATTTAAAAGATGCTTGTTTTTGTATTTTTTTTTCTATCCTGTTATTGCTGAAAATGTTTACAAATCTAAAAGTCGGTAGGTTGAGCCTCTCAGGTCTCCTAAGTAAATCATATAATGTGAAAACAGGAGAGAAGGAAGTTTAAAGGGTGCAAACAGGCATGATCTCCTTTTCTTCTCCTGAAGAAAAGAAAGTGCAATAATCTGATGCCTGGAGCATGTGTATCTGGTCAAGGGCATGTGCTCCATTAATGACCCAAATATTCATGCTTTTCAGAGCTCATCAAATCTTTGTCTCCTTTGCAATGGCCCTTGGCTCTCTTTTATTAAACAGCTTTATTGAGATAAAATTTACATGTATACGTTTCTCTTATTTTATTTAAACAAGTCAGTATTTTCAGAATATTTACAGAAGTCTACAACCATTGATGCAGTCTTCCTTAAGAAAGATTTTTTTTCAAGCGATGGCTCAGTAGTTAAGAGCACATGCCATTCTTGTAGAAGACTTGAGTTCAATTCCCAGTACCTACATCTGGCAGCTCACAACTGCTTGTAACTCCAGCTTCCTTCTGCCCTCCTCACACATATGGAAACACACACATGTATACAAAAATAAATACTAAAAGATATTTTTAGAAAAAGAAAAATACCTTCACCCAAAAGGGAAACTTTGCTATTTGTGTATTCATTTTCATACCCAACCCAAGTCCTCAGCAACCACCCATCTACTCCTCTAAGGACTTTTCTATTTCCCAGATCTTTCATGTCAGAGGAACCACAGAGAGCATGACCTTGCATGCCTGGCCATCTTTTACTTGGTTAAATGCTTTGAAGGTTCACATACCTGGCACCATGCATCACTGCCTCATTCTGTTCCCACCAAGGAGTATGTTTTTGATACTTTCTGTATGATCTTTTAAATTTTATCATAATATTTTAATTGTACATAATAATGCATATATATATATATATATATATATATATATATATATATATCCGATGTGTTTGTGTTTACACACTCTATTACTCTCATCTCCTTTCCAACGATGCTCCTCCTATTTCCATGACATTTTGGTTTTTCTTTTTGAACCCCAGTGAGTTCCACTATTGTTGCTTACACGACCTTGGATAAGGCATTATTTATAGGAGCACAAGAAACTAGTTTCATTTCTGTTGCTGTTATAAAATCACCTGATAAAAAGTTAAAGGAGAAATGGCTCCTCAGAGGGAAGAGGAGGTACAGACTCGAGGCAGCTAATCACTTCACATCCATGAACCTTGTAAAATAAATACATGTGTGTCTCAGACTCAGATTGGTTTGTCTACTCCTGTCCAGTTTAAGGCCCAAAACTAGGGAATGGTGCTGCCTATATTAAGGACTTAGTATACCCTTATAAATGAAGGCAATCAAGACAATCCCCTGAAGATAAACCCGTAGGACAACCTCATCTCTATAATTCCCCAGGAAAACTCTCCTCTGAGGTGATTTTAGCTTGTGTCAAATTGTCAATTCAATTTTACTAGCACTGTAACTTACCATTGACTGTACCTCGGGGGAAAGACGTGCTTGTCTCCCCCCAGCAATCATTGACTGCCTAAAGAGCTATAGTTGGGGGTAACTCATGAGTTTCTCCCTGCTTGCAACTGTTAACTGCCTACCTTTGTGGCCAGGCAGCACTGTATGCATATGACATACTGCCTTGCTCATCATCCATTCTCTGATACTCTGTCTATATAACAATATTTATGAGCTGAGGTCTCAGTACTGCCACCATCTATTTTATGTGGATTTAAAAGTTGATTCTGAAAAGCTCCAGTACTAGATGAATGCATGGAGATTAGTAAATATGAATGCTGTTCTTCTGTGAGAAAGTGGTAAGCATAGTAAGGCTTCCCAGGCGCAGCTTTATCTGAGGTTTTGATGCCTCCTGGCCTCTGAGACATTTCCATTAACTGAAAGAGTTGAAAGGTCATACCTCAAGGGCCTGAGTCTCAAGAATGCAGAATTTGAAAAAGCCTGGTAGAGTCTCTAAGCTTGTATTTTATCTGGACACTTCCTCGTTGCCTTTTGCGCATCACTCTTAGGCCTGCACCACTAGATAGTTAAAATTTCTGAAATGGAGTTATTGCACCATGTCTGCGCATAAACACAGTATTCTTCCCAGAGGAGTTTCCATCATTTCCAAGAATAACTTCCCAGTCAATCTATTTGAAATGTATAGCCATAAAAGTTTAGAGGCCTAAATAAGCTACACATCACCACATTTTGTAAGAAAATAATTACTGAAGGCTTAAAACTAGTTAATGGTCCTTTCTTGGTTTAGATACAGCTTCAGTTTGAGGCTAAAGCTAAAACACTAACAATTCATGCATGCTTATTTCTAGTACTGAGAGTTTATAATGTTAAAAGAGTAAAGGGGGCTCAGTAAGAGAATGTTTGAGTGATCTGTGCTATTAAAAGCAGAAAACAGTCCATCCTAAATAAGATTACATACAGAACCAACAACCAGTTGGTTCTGTAACCAGCTAAAGAGCCACAGTAGTGATATAATGTGATGTTCTCGTCGTGCCTAACCGTCAGCTCAGTTGTTTTCACAGAAAGTGTGGAGAAAAAGTCTGTCTCTGTCATCTTGTTAGATCTGCTGAAAGGGAAGATTGATGGATATGCTTGTAGGTCGGCAAGAGACAAGGATTTAAGACATCAGGTTTTATTCTTAAGTCAAACAAGACTGGGATAGATGACACTGCTAACCCCTTTGCTGTATCTCAATGAATAACTTGGGGACAATAATGGAAAACTGCAGGGTAACCAAGTGATTCGGATTTTTCTTCTTAAGGCAATAGCTGAGACTCAAACTCTAATAGCAATCAAAAGATGGTCTCCAGAGGGTGAATTCCTTCCTTCAATGTTGTTGAGTAATAGCGAGCTGTCTTCAGAAGGTTGAGAGCTGATGAATTTCAGAGCTTGCCTCCATATAATATAACTTTTCAAAAGCATTTGGGACACACCCCCTCCACCCAAGATTGACACGTGTGGTGAGCAAGCTTAAAAAATGGTAAAGGATCTAAAATAGACTCTAAAATAATGATGGGAAGCAGAGCACCTGCAACCCTATTGTAAATACCCCAGGAACAATCAGTTTCTACCATGATCCAGTTTTGCAAGGTTGCACAAAAATCCTACCAGTGCTTTGACCTCTATAACCAACAACCAAAGGTCATAGCCAAAGGTCAGCCTACACTGTTACATGTAACTCACTCAGGCTCATTTCCATTCTAATATAATTAAATAAAGAATAATAGCACATTTCTTTTTTTAACTTATTCATTGTGAGTTTCACATCATGCAACCCAGACCCACACGTCTCCCTGCCCCCTCATATCTGCTTTTCTACTCTTGCAACCTCCCGCATCCCTCAAAACACACACACACACACACACACACACACAACAACAACAACAACAACAACACAATCAATAGCATAGAAAACATCTCATCGTGGAAGCTATAGGTGTCACAGTGTGTCCCACAGCATATCTCTTCACTTGTAAATGTTCATTGCAGTGAGGCATTTATCTGGTTCAAGATCTCTGGCTTCTGTGACTCTATTAACATTGGATCCTCATTGAGATTCCTCCCAGTTATTGTGTTTTTGCCCTGTGTCATGGAGATCCTGTAGTTTACTATCAGCAGGGACTGGCCCTGTCATGTGTCCCAAGCATTTGCAGATGATTCAGATGGGGTAGGCCAATTCAGAGTCCAGGATCTCGGCCTGGGTGAACTGGTCAGTTCACCGGCTATCTTTTATCCAAACCACTAGAGCGAGTTCTCCAGCACTGCTTTTGCTAGGCCACCCAGTGCTGCCATCAGCAGAAGGTAAGGACAGCTCTCTTGCTCTCTTGCCCTCAGGGCCAGCTCACCCAAATCCATGCCTTCAGAGCCAGCTTCACCATGATCCCCAAAGCATCAGACCCACTCTCCCAAGTGCTGCAGCCTATGAGGCTGAGCCAGCTCTCCTGCTCTCAGACCTTTAGGCTGTTGTACCTGTGCCTTTGCCATCAAGACCACCTCCATTGTGTTGCCCAGGCATAGGTGCAGGGCCTAATCTTTGAGGGCTACAGTTAGTGAGGAGGCATGGATAGCTCTCCGACTCTCATGACCTCAAAGTCAGATCTCCTGGCTATTGCAGGTGGCAAGAGAGGGAGACACCTACACCACCTCATACCATATGGATGGTGGGCCCAGCTCTCTGGCACTCTTGACCTCAGTGCTAGATTATCTGTGCACCCTCTACTAGGACCAGTTTACTGTGATGCTCAGAGGAGGTGCAGGGATCACTCTCCTAAGTGCTGCAGCCAGTAAGGAACAGGCCAGCTTACCAGCTCCTATGATCCGAGGGCCAAGTCTCCCAGCATTCACAGGTAGTAGAAGTCAAGGAGTGGAAGGAACCCCACACCCATGCCACCTCACCTCATGGCAGATGAGTGGTAGATCAGCTTCCCCGAACTCTAATCCTCTGGGCTCACTAACTTGTGCTCCCGCCATCAGAGTCTGCCTACTCTGCCAAGTGCTGCAGCTGGTGAGAGGCATTTGAACTTATGGCCCTGAGGCAGTTTTTCCTGACTTCCAGAGGTGATAAGGGGAGGGCTGGGGCATGTATCACCTCTATGCCTGTTGTCATCACATGGCAGATGAATGGCAAGGTCAGCTCTAATATATTCATGCTCTCCTGGCAGCTCACCTACACCTCTGCCACCAGGTCAGCTCCATGGTGCTACCTGGACTAGGCCTAGCACCCACTATCCTGAGTACTGCCAGTAGTGAGACATGGGACCAGCTCTCCAGAGCACTGCATTCAGGGAGGGGCAGGGGCAGTTATGCACTGTCCCTAGACATCTATGTGGCCCTTGGTGGCTGCCCTGACCATGGACATCCCCATGTTCTCTAGTAGTGATTTGAGTCATACATTGTCACTGACCCCCCCCCCCCCTTCAAAGCTATATACTCAAAAATGGCCCGTTAGGTTATAGCTTGGACTGGGACCACACTGTGGCCCCAGGTGGCACAGCTGGCCATTCAAAAAAGGCTCCACCTTTGAATCTCCAGGACCTTCCTCCTCTCTTGCAATGTTACCTAGATTTGTGAGTTGTGTTGTACATGGTGCCGGGTACACTATGCTTTCCGCATTTGGGCTAGTTGTGGATCTCTGCAGTTCTGAATAGGACTCCATTCATGCATGAATTAAGGTCAACAGCTAACAAATGCATCCTCATAAAACATGAAAGCTTCTCTACATCCAAGGAAAGAGTCAGCCGAGTGGAGAGGAAGACCACTGCATGGGGAAGAATTTTGCCAGCTACATACACGGTATAGGATTAATACCTAACATATATAATGAATTAAAAAACAACTCAAATATCTTTTAAAAAGCGTTTAGCTTCTGGTTGACATTCATGGGATGCTTGCCCTTCTTTGGAAAGAAATGAAGGAGGAGTGGGTGGATGGAGGGGGCAGGCAGGTGGTACTTGGAAGAGAGGAGAAATTGTAGTTGGGATGCAAAAATAAATAGATTATAAATAGATAGATAGTTAGTTAGATAGATAGATAGATAGATAGATAGATAGATAGATAGATAGATGACAAACAAATAGATAAATAATCTTTAAAATGTGTTCAGCTTCTTTAGCAAATAAAGAAATGAGAATTAAGAGCCACACTCTTATTCCCCATGTATATATGGTAATTTATGTGAACCTGTTGCCATGAACGATAGTATCAAATACCAGAGATATCTTTACTGAGTAAAGTTCAGCATCAAGGCTTAGAATCTGCTCCATGGCTACCTCAGTGGCTTAGCTAGATTTATGGTCTTGATGAAAAAGAGAGTGACTTTACCCAACGGTCACAAGTTTGTTAAAAAATAAAACCAATTCCTTAGACTGACTGTGCCTGCTTCCTTTAATTTTCCTCTCTTAGGCACTGGTCTTCAACACAGGGCACTTGGCATTGAGTTTTTCATACACTCCATAGATGGAAAGAACCATGTATGCTCTCATGCTATTGGGTGGAAGCAGGGAGAAGGTGCCCTTCTGTCCACTTAAACTCAGTCTTTGTTCCAAATGAGCAAAGCCAATTCCTTTTACTTGCTTGAATTTCCTAATGTCAGAGTCTATTAAGACTTTCCTTTCCATGGATATCCTGAATTTTTCAGAACTGCAGCCAATTTTCCTGTTGCAACTTTAAATCTCTTCTGATGTGGGGTAGGGGAGACACAAAACTAATTACCTTGTATCTTTCTCATTTTCTCCCCACTCTCTGTTAAATACGCCTTTTCATTGTTTATCTCGTCCTTAATAAATCACAACTATTTTATTTTAAATGCTCCATGGTTCCATGGAACCGGCATTTATTTTCTTGTTCTGAGCATTTTCTCAGATAATCATTCTTCATTTGCATTGTGCTAAGCTTCAAGAATCCAAGCTGGAACACAACTGAAAAGTAAACACCAGAGATGAATCTATCAGAAATCCATTCCTCAATGCATAGAAATCTATCAGAACCTTTCCTAAGATCAGATTGAGAAATCCTGGAGAGGATGCAAGTGCTGTGGGTATCTTAATGGAGATGCCCCTGAAAAGATGAGAAAGGTGACAAACATTGCATATTCCATTATTCCTTATGATGATCACAACACCCATACACATGAGAGTTCCTTACTACTTTTCAAAGATCTAAACATATTCCAAGGAGAAAGACCTGGAGCAAACAGCTCAGCTTTTCAGTATGTGGAAATGTTTTCCAACAGAGGGCAACTTTAAGAAAATCTATTCAAAATTTACAAAGATCTCTGTGTGAACATAGGAGTGATTAATGATTTAGAGCTCGGAGTGCTCAGAAAGCTGTGTTTATCTCCCTTCTGTGAGTAAGTGGAGAGCTATCGCATACAAGAACATTCAGTCATGCGTACTTCATTAGCGGAAAATATTAGTGGGAGTTCTGTGAGTGTGGGGAGAGGATAAAACTGACTAACAGTAGAAAAAGAAAGCAAATATCTAGGGTGGGAAGGAAAATTAAAGTTTAATTATCAGACGTTTTCTTAGAGTTAATTTCCCTTGCCTTTGTTTCAGTGTGCAAGTTCTCCATGAGAGGGAAGATTTATGGGTATCTTGTTTTAATTAGCAGTCTGGAGTTAAATGTTCTGTGGAAAGTTGAGTACACATCCCCATTTTGAAGGGTTGCAGGGAAAACACAATTTGAAATGTGTCACACAAACTTATTAATGCCATATGTTACATTTTACTTGTTTTTCTTCATAAAAAAAAATCCTTAAATGTGGCCAGATGCAGGTTAAAAATTAAGTTAACCAAAGTCAAGCTTTGTGATACTTATCACTTTCATTAGCTGGCTTCACAGGGCCTTTGGGGCGTGGGGAAACAGAGATCTAGCAATGGCACGAGGTCACACATATTTGTAAAATATTTTAAGTGAAATGCATATGTTGAGATTATTAATCTTCAAACGCAACCAGCTTTCATTCACACTTTGCTTTTCATAAACTCATAATAACACAATGATAAACATGTTCGGAACTTGCTTAGCAGAGAGTTTATCATGATTTTTATATTGCACTTAGCAAGATATAGTTATGTTGTTTGAACTCACTTTGCTTTCTTGTGATATTTCCAGAGAACCACTGCCATCATATGAAGAACATCTGGAAGTACTCTTATTGCCTGGAATGAAGAATGACTTGGATGTGATGAAAACATACAGGAGAAAGCTGGTAATGAAGTCTGGGGTTCTACCTCAGGTCTCACTGATACCACTATATGAGCACTGGGAGACACAACAAGTTTGAATTCCATGGAGCCAGAGCTCTGTCTGGAAATTTCTTTCAAATATGCTATGTATATGATTGTAAACAGAATTAATTTTTTGGCTATGCCTGTAGAAAAACAGATTTTCTCTTCTCATAATACATGAGATAATAAAAGCTCATATCTTTATGTGCCTTCGACTAAACAGACCTTATCATAACTCCGGGCATTTATTGGGGACAGGCTTCAGCAGAAATATAAGGCATAGAGAGTGAATGTGAAGGAGTTTGCAGTTTGTATGTTTTCTGAATAGATATCCAATGTCTGTTACTGTAATAGTTTAATCAGCAGCACCTGATCTGGCGTGTAGTTACAAAGCCGCTATGTTCCTGACTAGGCTAGGCCTGAGGCCTGGAGTGATTACGAATTCTCGCGTTCTCGCTGCTGCTCAGATCAGGCCACTGGCTCGGCCAGAGACACTAGTGTGGAAGATGGCTCTGTCTATCTACCACGCTGTTTCCACAAGGCTGGGCTTAGCCCAGACCCTCCTGCCACAGTGCCCGGTAGAAATGAGACTCTAATATTTAAAGATTATCCAATAGCTATATATACTTGGTAGTGCTCAAATAACAAGAAGCCCACACAATTAGAGGTGTTA
This sequence comes from Rhabdomys pumilio, assembly GCA_030674055.1. Taxonomy (NCBI): domain Eukaryota; kingdom Metazoa; phylum Chordata; class Mammalia; order Rodentia; family Muridae; genus Rhabdomys; species Rhabdomys pumilio. The sequence continues at coordinate 28,162,453 of JANHMN010000002.1, read as the reverse complement.
CCCAATACATTACAACTACCTTAGACCGCTGGAGACATGCGTACATCTGCCGCCATTTCCCCCCCTCTCTCTTCTCTTTCTCTCTCCTCGCTCCTCCTCTTCCTTCTCCTTACTCCCCCCACATTAGCTCCTCCCAAAATACCGAGTGTAATATAGTGGGAAATATACTGCTACAAAAGTCTATAATTTAAGAAAACAACAACAACAACTACATTTGGTGCTCACAACAAAGAACATAGTGAGTCCAGGGTTTACACTGAATATATTTTAAAACATAGAAGTAATAAGAGATGATTTATCAAAGAATATGTGGCCAAAGCTGTAAAAACAAAGGGATTATTTAGCTCACCATTCCAGGATATGGTCAGCCATTACAGGGAAGTCAAGATGGAGACAACTTGAAGCAGCATTAGTTCCTGGGTTTACAGTAACAAATATGAGTTCTTTCATATTAAATGAGCCATAGTCCAATGTGGTAACTGTTGATTACCTCCAAGACATGAGTGACGCTATTGCATATTTGAGGATATCATGCTATGTCATGTGGTTTTTAGGCTTTACAGCTGGGTGAGGATATGGATCACTCCCCCTGCCCTAGGCAGCTTGCACAGCATCTTTTGACGTCATCAAGATAATCCTTATAAAAGACACTTCTAAGTCAGTTCCAGCCACCTTTTGCAAATCCTGTGTCCAAAGCATGGGTGTTTTCAGAAATAGGTTCTTACCTTTGAGTTTTGGGAAGCAACAGCAATAACCTACACTGCTTAGAGTTCTCTTAAACTTTCCTAACCAACATGAAATGGTGTTTTTCATACTTGGATCTGGGATTTTCATTAGATGTTCTATGGATCTTGTATGTGCCTTATCATCCTACGTAGCTTCACAAGCCAAACAGTTTATGTACTTATTCTTATGGACTGAATCCATCGAGAGTTCAGTTCCCAGCGCCCTCATGGCAGCTCACATATACGTATAACTCCAGTTCCAGGTGATCTGACACTCTATCGGGCTTGAAGTCATTGATCCATAAGATATGCATACATCTATACAGTTAGGCAAACAGACAAACATTCATTCATATGAAATAAAAATAAATGAATCTGTAAAACCAAGCAGTCAAAACTGAACTCAATGGCTGTGCCTGAAATCCTTGCCCTCAGGAGGTAGAGTTTAAGGCCACGCTATCGCCAAGAGATTAAAAATAGAAAACCTAAGTAAATAGTCATGAATGAGAAGAATTAGTCTGACAAAGTTGCCCATTCTTTCTAAATTAATAAATAAAATTTGAATTCCTATCACAGATTTTGTTCTATTCTGTTCTGTTTTGCTTTGTTTTGTATTGTTTAGACAGTGGCAAGCTAGCTGAAGATGCTTATGGAAAGAGGGAATAGCTCTAAGATGTTACATCACTTTCAAAGAATAGGAAAGAAAAAAAAGTCTCTCCAAGGTGATAAATCTTACAAACTTACATCAATTAAGTCAAAGACCAACAAACAAACCTGTGGAATGGAGTGGAGTAGGATTCTAATCTTCATAAATATTATGATGAGTTTATGATGGACTAAAAGCAACATTTTCCAGTTCAGCAAGAGCATTGGCTATATAAAGGGTAATGCAGGGTTAGTATTTATATAGAAGTATTTTTGAAAAGTATTTTTTATAGTTCATGACCAGTAGTATAAACTCAACTGAGGCCATCTTTGCCCACAGAGACCTTTGGACAATATTTGAAGTCATTTTGTGTTGTAAAAATTGGGAGAATACAACAGTACCAGTTCCTAGAGGTAGAAACCAGAGACACAATGAAGCATTTTATTGAACAGAAGTCAGCTTTCCCATTCCCCTTCAGCAAAAATAGAGTAATCATCAAGAAGCCCAGTTCCAAATGAAACAGAGTTCCCAAGGTACCATACTTTGTCCCTAACACTGAAAACATCTATTCAAATGTCACCTTCACTGTAAGTCTCATCTGAACCTTCTTGAAATCGCTTATATTTCTCTCTCAACACTACTGATCTCTCTTCCTTTATTCTGTGTTTTCTATTATGTAACACTTATCTTCTAAACTCAAGCAAAATGTGTGTATCATCTGTATTACTTATTATCAGTTTTCTAGAATGCCTTGTTTGGTTCACTGATGTATCCACAATACCAACATAGCACTCAGCACACAATAGGTAATCAATAAATATTTACTGAATAAATGAATAAACAATCCCAAGTGCTAATTGCTGTGCAAAAATCACAGGAACACTTGAGAATTGATAGTGGATAGTGTCATTTTGAAGAAAAAAATGTGGTTCTTGTCAACTGTATTGGCAGATGTGCATTTCAAGGAAGTCAATACAAGGATAGGAGGTTGAATCATCACAAAACCCCCTTCCCTCTGCACCAAACTACGTAAGCCAGTCTACAGCTAGGAAAAGAGCCATGGAACTCTGCCTGAGAAGTCACTGATATTCATAAGCTGTATATGCATGAAACTTGGAGACAGGTGTGAAAATGGGCAGGAAATGGTAACATCAGACAAGCTCCCCTCCTCTGACCTTGCTTAGCACAGTGCTATCATTTCCCATTTTTTTTCATTTTTCAGATATAAGTAATAACTCATCTCTATCCATTTTTTCTTCTTCCCACTAGAAAAAAATATCTGTACTAAACCCTTATCCAATATCTTGAACCTAAATTCTAGGGCTTAGGAAAACTGTACAAGAAGCAGAGATATGTGCCTATGTGTGTGCACTTAAAAGCATGCACATACTTGCTTGTTTGTTTATATAGATAGCTTCATAAATATATATCAAGATACTCATTGATGTGAGATCACTTAGTAGTTTACCCTGAAGAATCAAAGACTCAATCTATGTACGCTCAGCTTTTTTTCTCTTGTATTTTAGCTGATTTTGATGACTTGCCAAAGTCTACAAGTATTCATCTGACAGGTTTTAAAACACAGGCCCAGAAACCAAAAAATCTGAGTATTTGTGGAAACATTTTAAAAGTCATGTCTTGAGCAGCTCTCTCTCTCTCTCTCTCTCTCTCTCTCTCTCTCTCTCTCTCTCTC
>JANHMN010000002.1:28093461-28159379 GCA_030674055.1 Rhabdomys pumilio | reverse complement strand
CTCTCTCTCTCTCTCTCTCTCTCTCTCTCTCTCTCTCTCTCTCTCTCTCTCTCTCTATTGCATAGTTGAAGTAAGACATTATTTGGACCAAAAGTGTTATTTTTGTTATTAAAAGTGTGCTTCCCATTGATCTATAGGAGCCTGGTTTTAAGGGGAATATTTAAATTATATGGTAGATGCTATGATATACAACCAAATTTGGCTCTTCCAGAATTAGGAAATTTCTCCCCCAGCTGTTCAGAATGATGCTGCAAGAAGATCACCCTTAGTTGCCATTCATTTTAAAGAATTTCCACTGATTAAAAAAAAATACCTGATTCTAGTCTGCATCCATGAGAAGCCAACATCCAATGATTAATCTATGCCCATGTAAAAAGTCTTGATCCTCTTGTTTTAACTCAGAACAAATTTGAGGAGCTATCTCGCTCCAAAATACTTCACAAGGGTCATTTCAGCCTACTTGGAAAGCATCACTTGAAATCTGTAGAGCATTCCTACATAGGTAGGATCCACTCATTTTCATGTCAGGGTCCAGTGCTGAAAATCTCCAAATTCAACACTAAGTGAGCCTACAATCTGTGGTCTATGTGATATGTGACACTTCCCAGTAAGATAACTAAAAAGACTGTCAAGCAGATAAAAGAGGTGCAGTGGTGTGTGTCACATGCTAAAAGCAGACTGTTCTGAATTGGCAACAGATGGAAACTAATGGTCTGTGAGTTGTGAGTTAGCACAAAGGAAACTTGCCAAGCCACACTGGCATGATGCTAAGTAAAAAGAAGTTAGCTTCTACTGTTACCTGCCTAACCAAATACTATTAGCAATCCTTATGTGTGGCAAAGGCTCTAAGAAAACACCAAGATCAGTGGAAATCATTAAAGTGCAGCACTTATGTTTTAAGTTGTGAAAATCTGAAATATACGCAACTGATCTGTTTATTTTAAACAAACAACAGCAAAACTAATGCAAAATATATTTATCACATTCCTAATACCAATTTCTGTCTTAGTTACAGTTTTAATAGCTGTGATTAAACACTGTGACCAAAAGCAATGTGGAAAATAGAGTGTTTATTTGGCTTGTTGAATCTGGCTTATAGGTTACAGTCTATCATCAGGGGAAGCCAAGGCAGGAAGTGGAGGCATTGACTGAAGCAGAGACCACGGAGGAAGGTTACTTACATTTCTGCTCCTCATGGCTTGCTCAGTCTGCTTTCTTATACTGCTGAAGACCATCTCCTTAGAGGTGTCAGTGTCCCCAATGGGCTGAGGGCGCCTACGTCCATCAAGATTATGCCCTACAGTCTTATCTATAGACAATATGATGGAGGCATTTTCTTAATTCATTTTTTTTCTTCTTACATAACTCTAGCTTGTGTCAAACTGACAAAAAGCAAACAAATAAACAAATATAAAATCAGGTAACAAATGTGTTTAAATTGGAGTGCCAAAGTCCAGCTATTACGTGCCATGAAAGGTAAACATTAGCTGGTTAGGAATCTCATGGGTATTCTGCAAGTCAGCATCTTAATTACTGACCCAAACTTTCTCTGTTATCTAAAATATAGCACAGTTGCTCTGGTAGACAAATATTGCTTTGAATTTTAGAATATAATCAAAATGCTTAGACTTACTTCAAACTTGAATAACTACTAGAGATGAAATGAAAATGATTCTCCTTTCAATAACTCTTTATTATAAGGGGCTATTTAATAAAATAGAGTATGAATTATTTACCTCCTATAAGAAATGTAAAATATTCGTGAATGGGTAACAAAATTGAGAAATACAATTAAAAATGCAAAATAGATTATCTACCTTGCCCAGAAAGTAATGAAGAAATGAGACAAAATATCTAAGAATTTAATTAGACTCAGGTGATGTTAAAGCTAAGGTTCACAAAAAGGGCCAAAACTAAGCCCATAAAAGAAGTAGCAAGATCCTGTACATTTGGTAAAATGAGAATACAAAAAATATTTGATTTCATACTTGAGTAAAAAAGAGATAGAGGAAGATGTATACATAACACACACACACACACACACACACACACACACACACACACACAAATGGCTACAATGGTGGAAAATTCTAAGTGTTAAACAGTCAAACAGTTTAAAATATTCATGTAGTTGTAAATCTCTCTCTACTCCTACCCTTCAGTACAGTGCCTTGGTATGTGAGTTATGGAGAGGTGGGGTGCTGTGGGGTGCATTTTAAAGAACGAGGTGTTATGTGAACTCCTGTGTAAAGGAAGAGTCAGTGGTTGGATGATAAACCCGAGTAATAACTCAGATCATGTTAGATGCATGTGTGAAAACCACGGTGAAACTCATATTGTAAAATTAACACACACTAAGAATAAAATACTAAAATAGATAGCTAAACAAAAAAAATCTTTAGGAATTTGCTGGCTCCATAGGGAGCATCTTGCATTTATGGAAATCAAGTGGGGGGAGACAGTCTGACTTCAGCATAGTAAAATACCACTCAACATTTAGGGCTTCTTTCTGAGCATGTGCTGGTACATTTTAAATTTTAAAATTCATTGAATACCAGTTCCTATTAAATATAACTCTGGTATTTCCAAGGACGTATTTGAACTTCAGTATGGGTCTTTCCATAAGGTCAGAAATCTGGGTTTTGCTGATTCAAACTTCTACTCCAAGCAGCAAGGACAACCTTTCCCTGTGCTCAACCCTTCACGGCAGCCACAGATCTTCATTAATTTCAGCTTTACAACCACCTTGGAAGCCCTCACCCTACCACTCTTCCCATCCACCAGAGGCCATTTTTATTCCAGTTCTTTACAAACATGTCAGTCGTGATAAACACAGACATTTACAACGAGGCACATACATTGATTCCAAAGCAGAGAGATTCTATCTCCATTGTCTTATCAACAACAACAACAACAACAACAACAACAACAACAACAACAATAACAACAACAACAAAAATCCTTGTTAGGAAAGGACTTCTATGCCCTGACTCCTTCCAGCCTGTTTCTCTGCATGGGGGTATCCATTCCTCGATTAATATTTAACCACTCACTGCAAGTCTTCCATAACTTTTAGAGATTTTTATCACCCTATCTTCTTTTGAAAGTGGGTAGCTCTTTCTCTCACTGAAAAATAATAATTTTCTTTAAAACAACAAACCCACTTTCTGTTTCAAAATTTGTTCACAGTTGCTGCACCACAAGGTCAGATTTCCAGAACATAGCAAAGGATGCTAATTTATCTTCTGCCTCCTGGAAACTTTTCGGCAAGGAAATACTAAAGTATAATGGATATAAAAGCATTAAAAATAGTTCGTTTTTCATAAGCCCCTTTAACTTGTGAGTTTGTATTTTTTTTTTGAAAGCTATACCCAGCTCCTGTAGAATATGCCTTGCTGGGAGTGTCTACCTCTCCGGTCTTGCATGTTCAAGTATTAATATGGTTGCACTTCCTATCCCCGAGCTCTAAAATACATGCTTATTTCAAAATTTTAATTAACATAGATATAAACTGAGATGGTAAAAAAGAAACAAACACAAACTGTTAAGTCTGCATTACTTTTCTTTCCAATTTGAATCTTTTTAGAATAAAGGGGGTATTAGTAATTACTTCAATTCAATATAGTGCCCTACGTAATAACAACATATGATTACTGTACCTTACTAACACTTGATGTAGAACCTTCCAGAAGTTCCATGAGCATGTTCTATAGTTTTCTTGCCTATTTAGAAGGCATGGTACCATGTTATACACAGTTTTATGCCATCTTTTATTCATGTAAAAGGCATGTTTGCCCCTAAGTCAGTACAAGTCTAGATAATCATTTTCATTCATATTTGCTACACAAATACCCATTTAATAGCTCTTGAATTACTCGACTGTAGTATTCTTTAGATTAATAAATCAGTTAAGTTTAAAATACTTATTAAGTTCTTAATGCCCATATTAAGAATATCTAGGAGGAGAGGAGTTTTGATTTCAAACATTTTAAATATATGTATATTTCTGGATAAATCTTAAGGATAGAGGCCCACACACAAAGTTATGTTTCCTATATACTTTTGCCATACAGCCTGGGGATAGTTTCAAGCTATTTATTTTGGTGTCCCTGAACTGTTTACATCAACATGCTACAACATGCTACAACATGCCACATGGGTTTGTGATACCATATGGACATTTAAAAGGTTTTCTGTTTTGTAGCATTTTGGATTTCAGATTTTTAGAGTAAGAATGCTTAACTCCTATCTTTTTACTTTTTATTTTTTTATTATTCTCTCATATATTACATCCTGACTGCAGTTTCTTCTCCTTCCTTTGCCTCCCCAGTGTCTCCCCCCAACTTCCCTTCTCTCTCATAAACCCCCCTCCACCTTTTCTCTGAAAGATCAGGCCTTCCAAGGGACATCAATCAAACATGGCATGCAGATTAAGCAACCCAATAGGAGGAAAAGGGTCCCACAGCCTGCAAAAGTCACAGACAGCCCCTGCTCCCACTGTTAGGACTCCTGCAAGAACACCAAGCTTCTCAATCATAACATATATGCAGAGGGCCCAGGTCACATTCATACATCTACAACTGTCTAACATCTACAAGTCTTTCCCTTTGCTTAATACAAATTTCTAAAGGCACAATCTGAAGGTTAAAGGCATGTAACTATTTGAAGATTCATTCATACATTGCTTCTTTAAGGGCATCAAGCATATGTGCCCAATTGAGATATGTGAAATGTCAATTTCCCTGTAAGTCTGAGAGCAATTATTTAATAAAAAGAACTTACCTAGCATTTTAATTCACTGTTTGAGGGAGGGCTCATCAACATTCACCCCTACAACACAGAGTAGAATACTCAATTGAAAATGGCTTGTTGTGGAAAGACCAGTATAGATAGAGAAGCTGTGAGATGCTATACAAAAATCTACTGATTTTTAGAAAGTTTTAAGTGGTTAAGTAATAAATCCATCCCTTTGGCGGCTTATTTTAATATTACTCTCCTTTGTCTTTACAAGCTTATTAACATTTTCTTCTAATGTTTACAGTTTTTTTAAACTTGGATTAAAAAAATCTAATTTTATCTTACACAAATAATTAGCCATGTAATCCATTGCTCATTTCACTAAAAATCTCATACCTCATTATTTATTATATCTAAATCTCTAAACTTTGCTCCGGGTTGTTTCTGATTTTTTCCTTCTTCAGTCACCTGCTAATCTATAATTGTTTTTCTAGTTAAACTTTCATGATATACATACTTTTTAACATTTTGAATATTAATGGCCCCCTATATTTTTATACTTTCCTGTGTTTTATTTTTTACTGCTTTTTACTCACTAGTCTAAGATCTTTTGCATATTATATAGGAAGTAATATAAAAAGAATAACTTTTAAATGGAATCATTAATTATTTGTTGATATATTTGTTGATAAATTCTAAAATGCTTGACATTCTTGGAGTATCCATTCACAGACAAGCCTATCACATAGTTAAATTTCAAATGTTCTTACCACAAGAAGAATCAATAAATGCCTTCAGAAAGGCATTTCATTTATACATTTAATTTAAGATTTAAATACAACCCCTGGCACTGTGCAAAGAGACACCTTGTTGTTGATATTCTTATATCAGTCAGGGGCAGAGCAGATGGTAGTCCTTGTTCCTCCTAACTTGGGGTGTAGCATGATTGCCAAAGCTGTCTTATGCCTAAGACATCCAAAATCTAATCAAATTCAGGCAGCACAGCACAGGAGGAGTAAGAGAGACAATGGTCTGTGGACTGCCATGACACCCAGAGATCTGCCCTCTAGCACAAGGCACAGGTGGACCATAGACAGCAGTGCTGCCATGTCACTCTGCATGAAGGAACTCACACAGAGGCCTGCTAGCCATGGCCAGCCTGCAGACAGAGTCACCACAGTGTGTGAGTCTGTGGTGGTAGAGGGGAGAGAAAGAGAGGTGGAGCGGCGTGAGCATTATAAAGAGAGACAGAATCGGAGACTTAAGAGTGAAAAAGAGTAGCTTATTGTGAATGGCCAGCTACACTACATGGGGTGATGGTGAGGTCACAGCCCAAACTGCCACCAAGAGTCATGTCTGAGTCCATGGCTATGTAGCAACGGGTGTTCGTGGCTCATAGTACCATGGCTCATAGAGAATGTCGGAATGATCCTGGTCAGGGTAGCCCCCCCAGGGACCACATGGATATCCAGGAGCAGTGCATAACTGGCCTCACCTCTCGCCAGATGCCATGCTCTGGAGAGCTAGCTCCATATCTAACCTACTTGAGAGAATAGGCCTTGGGCTTTGTCCGGGCAGCGCAGAGGAGATAGTCCTGAGAGCAGAGGTGTAGGTGAGCCTGCCCTGAGGAATGAGTGTGGGAGAGCTGACCCTGCCACTTGTCTGCCTTGGATTGGCATGAGAGAAGAGGTGATGCCTTACCCCATCTCCCCCCCACCACCACCACCACTATCTCTGGCAATCAGGAAAGTGGCCCACAGGAATCATAAGCCCAAGAGAGCTATCTCTGCCCCTCAAGAGCTGCAACAGTCAGGAGAGCGGGCCCTGTACCTCATCTGGACAGCACAGCAAAGCTGGTGCTGGGTGGCAGGGGTGCAGGTGAGCCAACCACAAGTGCAAGAGCACTGGAGAGCTGGTTTTGGCATGCATTTGCTGTGATGTGGCATGAAAACAACAGAGCTGACGCTTGATTGCTCCTTTGATGGCAGCATTGAGTGACCTAGCCAGCTGAAGGGCTCCCCTGGTGGTGAAAATAAGGTAGAGCCTGCGGGCTGTTCAGCTCAACTACCACCCAGGCGCAGACTCTAGGCACTGAATATTAGCCCACCCCAAAATCTATATGATCTGTAAATGGTTGAAATGTGTGAAGGGGCCAGTCCTACTGTTCCAAAGCTGCAGGATCTCCATGACACAAGGCAACAACAGTATAACCAGAAGGAGTCCCAGTGATGTTCCAAAATTGTTGGTGTCACAGAAGCCAGAGATACCAAACTAGGCCAATGATTCATTGCAATGAACATTTACGAGTGAAGATGGGTGGCTAGAAGGATATACTGTGGGACACACTGTGACACTGCAGTTTCCACAATGAGATGTTTTCTATGCTTTGTTTTTGTTGTCATTGTTGCTGTTGTTATTGGTAGTGGTGTTGGTAGTGGTGGTGGTAATGGTGGTAGTGATGGTGGTGGTGATGGGTGGATGTGTCATTTGGGAAAAGAGGTTGTGAGGGAGAAGGGTGGATATGAAGGGAAAGGGAGATGAGCAAGACTGGGATGCATGATGTGAAACTCACAAAGAATCAATTTAAAAAATTTTTAAAGAATTAAATACATTACTGATCAGAAGTTGAGGATTAGAGGAAGAATATTTGCCTAGTATATATGAGACCACAGCAAAAAAAAAAATTTATTTCAAAAGGAAGAAATTATGTGGAAGCATAAAAGTACCATACCAAAATCTAGCTATTTGTTTATTTAAAAAAAGGGTCCTAAATTTCTGTCAGGAATTAGAGTTTTGATAGTGTGTTAATACTGTTACAATATTTAATAACAAGAATTTCTTTGAGTTAATATTTCAGGGGTATATTATCATATGAAAAATCTGAATCTGTATGTGCCGCACTGGAGAGAAAGAAGTAAGAGGAATAGGAACTGTAGACTCCTATGTGTTAACCTTAAGGCAAGCATGGGGCACATAGAGTTATGTATTTGTCTCACAAAAATACTATTTATGCCATGTATTCCAGACACCTGGTCTGGAGGTTCCAGAGCAGTCCCTGACTTCACTTTATTCTCCCTGAAGACTGACTTTCAGGGCACCAGAAGATGCCATGCAAGCTTCCAAAGCAGAGAAGTACTAAAGAATCCTACCCAGCTACTAGGCTTATGATCCACGATGACCAGCATGGCAAGATAACGCCATTATTAAACCAGCCTAATCTCTAACTACAATTCAATATTTTGCCTGATACCCACCATTTAGTGTCATCCTAATCCTTCATTCAAGGAAACTTCTCTTTCCAAAGGAACAATGACCTTTACAGAAAACCACAACCAGTTAAAAGGCAGAAACGTGGAGCCCAGTGCCAATGGATATATCTACCAAACAACTACTACATCCGAGGATCACAAAACATTACAGAAAGACTGAAAGAGCCAGAGGATTGGGGAATTTAGTGAGGCTGTGTCTCATAAGAATGTCAGAAGCTAAATTCATAAAAGATCACTGAAATGACAGCCTAAACATGAGCTGAACAAAGACAAAGACAACATCCGTAGACATGTCAAATGGATGGGGGAACTACCATCAGTCCTCAGTCCAACACAAAGAACAACAGGCAACTAAGGAATGCTGGGAATGGGAGAAATAGTCTTCCTCAGAGAAGAGCACACTAACTAGCTATCCAATACACATGGTCAGCCCTGAAAATGAACACATAAGTAACTTTTTACAGACTAAGCAGATTGTAATTTGGGAAATTTATGTATATACTTACATATATACATATGTGCATGTAATAACAATAATGAAAAAGAGGTCACGGATTTGAAAGAGAAGAAGGAGAGGTATATGGAAATTTTTGGAGGGAAGAAACGGAAGGGGGGAAATGGTATAATTATATTAAAATCCCCAAAAGAAAAGTACATAAAAATAAAAATTTTAAAGGTCATATAAAATACTAGAACATATTTGAGGACAACGGTATTTTTTTAACTCCTCTGATTTTTTTACTTAGGGTCTAGTTTTATTAGTACAGGAAGTTCATAAGAAAGCTATTCCTCAACAACCTTCCAGCTTTATTCTAAGCACAGGCTTCGATGAAATTTTGTCTAAATGCCTATTAAAAGAATAATGGGAAGACAGAAGGATCACTTTAAAAGGTGCAGGTGGAAATTCAGAGTCACCTGTTTTAAAATTTATGAACAGCAGCAGTAATTTAACTTATGAAGGGAACAATTTTATTCCCATTTCCACGAATGCTAATGTTCACATTTCAGTTATTACAATTAATCTGGCGCAATTATATGATGTGAGCTTGTGTTCAACTGTACTGATTGATAATACCAACAAGCATTAAGTATAATTTTGTGATCAGTGATACTATACAGCTATTTAACATCTAATAGGGAAAGGTTAGTAGGGTATCCTTTTGACCCCAAATGTGAATCCTATTAGAAACACACAGTAAATGACAGTCTACAGATAATGACATTCACTTATTAGAGAAATATTTATTGAGTCCATTCATAGACCCATGCTTCAGGTAATGACACAAATATATAATGAAAATTTCAACATGATCAAATAAATATTAGTGTTTTGCTGATCATTTCTTGTGTAAATTTCATACCAACAATGTTAAAATATATATCATCATCATTATATAAAGATGATAAAGTACACTTACCAATGTTAATGACCAAACATCAAACAAAAGATAAGTGCTGTAGCTTAGATAACATCTTTTTTCTTCTCAGTCACAACATTCAGTTCTTCCCACTATAATTATGCATCTAGTTACTGGTGGATTCTAGCAGCATAAAGCTTGCTTGTTCCTGCTGTCAGAAGCTTAACAAATAAATAAAATACTAAATATTTAAATGCTGGTTCATTCTAAAATATGTGGGATATGTGGAAACCCACACAAGGAACGAGCATCTTGTGAAAGTGGGGAGAAGCACAATTCAGTAATAAATATAGTATAAATATCTTCAGGTCCACTGCAATGGAGCCAACTTACTATGGGCTAACACCCATGAAATAAAAAGGCAAAAATAAATCTTTCTCTTTTCAAGTTTTTTTCCCTCTGATACTTGTCACAGTGATGAAATAGCTAAATAATATGCTTTTTATCATTTCCTCACTTATATAATTCATCAACATCATATCCTGTCCATTCTGCATGTCTATAGCTTTTACCTGGAATTTGCATCTCTCTCCACATAAACCCCCTAATCTATAATCTATTCCCATTAACACATAACATCTAGACTATGGAAACAGCAACCTAACTGATCACTTTCCTGCTCTTCCTATCCACCGAGATCAAATATATACTGTAGGTAAATCAGCTCTCTCTCTCTCTCTCTCTCTCTCTCTCTCTCTCTCTCTCTCTCTCTCTCCTCCCTTTGCTCTTCCTTAAAGAGCCCAAAATAAACTCTACATGAGGACTAATAGTCATTTTTTCTCTCTGAAGCAATCTTTTATGTATTGACTTTATTGGCAAACAATACCTTCCTAAAGGTAATGGTTGATTTATCATAGACAAACTCAAAATCGTATCTTGTGTTTGTAGCTCTGAGATTTTTCCCATTAATACACTAAGAACAGTAGTGTGGTCCTTCTCTCTACAATACACACATACTGTGAAGCTGTTCTAATCTCATAGTTTGACTCCGCTGGGAGCTGAGACTGCCACGTTGTCATGAGATTTCCCCTTGATTATTCTGAGATAGATTGAGTTGCAACCTTACATGCTCCAGCAACTTTTCCCCTTAGTTTCAATAATAGAATTTTCATGTCTCACCTTGGTTCTAAGGACAGAAAGTCATACTAATCATGGAGGAAGATAAAACTATATGTTAAGACAGGATAAAGTCCTTAAGGGGAGATTTTTAAAGCCTATTTTGAAGCAGTGATCTTGTTTGGCATAAGAGTTACATAGTACAGGGATAGTTGGTAAATTGTCCCAAAGGCCATGGAAATTTGACTTAAGGGCTTCCTGAATTCTTCCCTTTATGGCTCTCCTCATGTGTCTAATGTGTGGGCAATTACGTCTCAATGATCCATAGGAAAAATGACAGTCAACTAGATAGATTGTCAAAGCACAGATTTACTCAAGAGGACTAATTGCTCAAAACTGATGAGATCAGAGCACAATATGGGTCCTCTTATAAATCAGGTAGCATCAACCAACAGAGAACTCAGAAGCTACACACCCCTTCATATCTTAGGCGAAAGTGAAACTGGCTTGGTAAGTATCCAATTTTCTATTTAGAATTCAATTTTGAATGCCAAACTGTGTATCACTTTAGGAAAAATACTGAACAAAGGTTTTTATGTTTTATTTTCATGTCTCATTGCATTATTACTGTCATAGTGACAGTTTTGAGTACTAAAAACGTTCAGAGAAAACAGAGAGCAGACAACTGTGCCATGAAAGCACAGGTGAAGGACTATGTTCAGGAAAGAAGACCTATAAACAAAACCTGGGAGGCGTGGGCACAGACAGGGCAATGGAAAAATAGAGTGAATGAGACCGAAGTATAATGACGTATGTGTACAAAATTGTCATAATGAAGCCCTCCGGTTTATTTATCTATGCTAGCATGTGTATGTGCATGTTAGGTACACATGTGTATTTCTAAGTATGTTTGTCTGTGTGTGAAAACATAAATGCATGTTCATATGTGTGAATGAACATAGAAGTTTGGGATTGATGTAGAGTCTTCCTCAAATATTTTCTACCTTATTCTTTGAGAGGCAATGTCTCTCCATTGAACCCAGAGCTCACCAGTATAACTAGCTCAGCTAACGAGTTTGTCCTAGGGATTTCCTGCCTCAGCATTCTCCACAGAAGTGGGCCACCATGTCCATTCAGCATTTAATGGTTCCTAGAGATTCAAACCCAGGTCCCCATTTTTAACTGCTCATGTTTAATTTTTCTGATTGTTAAATTTACAGAATTAAATGACTTTTATATATATATTTGACATCAATAGTTCCATACTTAGCCTCATTTTTTCTTTCGCCACTCACAGGTCCTGACTCTCCATTTTCCACTGAACAACTCCACAACTTCAAGGACCAAACTCTTTTCTTAGTCCTTCAAGTTAAACAGCATCCATTGACTTATATATTATATATTAAGAAAAATAAGTTATATTAAGTGCTTTGTAAAGTTAGGGGAACAACCTATAGTATCTGAGCTTTGGGTTTTGAATGAGTTGGTGACATAATTAAGCATGCAACAAGCAAATATCCAACAGAAGCTGACTGGAAAGGATGCATCATCAGATGGAGTTCTGGGCTCAGCTTCCCCTCCATGGATAATCTTTAAGCTTCCTATGCCTACAGAGGTCAGTCTTATGCTGGGGAATAAACAGTGATTCCTGTTGATAATGGTTCATAATCCTACTCCAGAACATAACGCTTTTATAATCATTGCTATTCTTCTCTCTCCCAGGGACAGAGCCAGCTAGAGCCAAGACAGGGGTATCTGAAGGAGACTGAGCAGGAGCTTCTCACTCTCAGAGGGCAACCTAACTGCACAGGATAATTTACCAATGCACATTATAGTAAGAAAATCATCTTCAACCATTATACAAAAGGGAAAAATATAGATTGTTCAACAATCATTTATGCTGACCTCATATGAATGGTAACATGTAAATTTCTGGGAGACAGTCTGCAATTCTTACAGCAGTGATTTTTAATCAACATACAAAAGTTAAAAGAGAAGAACATTTCAGAGGGAATTTCTCGTAGGACATAAAAATTCTGGTGAAACAAACAAACAAACAAACAAACAAATAAACAGACCATTCACCCAGTGCGTAGAGCAAGAGCGCATTCAGCAAAGTTCAAACTCCGGCATGTGGTTTGTATTTAAGTCCAGCACTTAATGGCTTTCATACAAACAAAGGAAACCTCAACAGCACTCTTTGCCCTCAGAATTTAAAAGACAAGGGTGAAATATAATATAGTGAATGTTAAAATTACGTTCACATTTTAAAAAAAAAAAATCCTTTGAGTCCCAGTGTTGTGACTGTGATACAAGACTCTAGCCAGAAACCACAAAAGCAGGCAAGCCTGCTCAAATGTTATTGAATTCAACCATGCCTTTGACAGGAAACAAACCACATGCAATTTAAGATTGTGGTTCAGACATTATGCATTATTGATTAAAGAGAAACATGTGGGCTTACAGTGCCGAGCTTTCAGGTGGAAAGGTTGAACATGCGTTAAGAAGGAAAGATAAGAACGGAAGTATCTGATGTCTATACTTGCTTTAACATACATGGAAAGTAAGTAGGGTTGATGGATGCAGGTGAGAAGACAGAGAGACAGGTATGTATATAAATACAAAGAACTTCAAGGCCAGCAGCACCAAGCAAGAGGGTATTTTTTTTGGTGGGGGGGGGCGTCTATCACACAACTTATATTTTTCTAACTTTCTCACAAGTTATATAGTAAGATTGAGGAAATAGAAATTCCTGATTTTCTTTGAATAACCGTCAAAATATTGGCGAGGCAACATATATGAATCCAGAGCTATGCTTTCCTCCAAAAGATAAGAGAAGTATTTTAATCTTTAAAAATATCTCGGTGTCCATCTTTTCAATATCCCTGTCTTCTGGTAATTTCCAATAATGATGGATTTGCATCAAGATTTACACCCCTCAATCTTTCCAAAAGACTGAATGGATTTTCCCCTCTACATAGATTTCCCCCCAAGTTTTCCTCTTAAAGCATATAAGGAAAAGCCAGTCATTGGGGGGTACGTTTTTCGTATTGAAGTATGGCCATCTCTTAATCTAGATTAGGAAATAAACATTTCTGGAAATTAAGAACAAGACAAAAGTACAGGACTATGAGAACTGCTTAGCAAATGACAGGCAGTCATTTATGTCTAGAGTACAATATCCTACTGAGAACCATGAGAAAGATGCCAGTGAGAAGTGATGGCCAACACGTTGTATTTGGTCCATATGTAACAAGAAGGTATTGAATGTTTTAAACTAAAAGTAACAGCTACACTTGGGGTACCCAAAAGTGAGTGTTGCGCCAATAAAGACTGTCAAGGAAACTTCAGCAAGGAGCTAGAAGTTCTCAACTCTAACCTTCTCAGCATCACATTCTGTATATTTCTAGTTTCTTCACATTTCTGCCTTCATGGAAACTGGTTGTGTGTGTGTGTGTGTGTGTGTGTGTGTGTGTGTGTGTGTGTGTTGTGTGAATGAGCATCTGCATGCCAGCTTTTGCATATGTATTCCAGTTAAAATGGACACAGCTATCACTGTGAACGTAGTCTTTTAAGAAGCTTGTTTTAAAAAGGAAAAGTTGCATGACCCCACTTCAGACATAGAAACTTCTTCAGGAGTTCACTAGCTAAAAATTCTAAGCACTCCCAACAAAGTGTTCTACATAAAGTGCTATCCTCGTCAGTGAACTTTTAGCAAGTGTTCTGCTGATCGTTTCTTAAGGGCAACATCTGTCCCGCCTGTGGCTTGATGTTTCATTGAAATTTTATGAAATGTACAATTTGATATCTGATTTGCACTCTCTCAGAAATTAATACTTTAAAGAGATCTGCCTGAGGGGTTGCCACCTAAGAATTAACAACTGCATTATACCAATGCGTTGCCATTTAACATCTTATCATGGGAGTAAAACAATGCCATCTGTTATTTCTTGGGACTCCATGCCTCGAGAGTCCCGCATGTGAATTATTGCATGTTACTCTTAAGAAACCATGTGAGATTATGCCCCTTCAGGATTGAGTGCCATCTATGCTGACCTTGACAGACATGCAATATTGAAAACAAATACCATCCCTCCTATAAGGAACAGATTATGGTTATGATATAAAAAAAATATATATATAAAAAAATCCTTTTTACAACATTTTCTTCTTCATGTACTCCTCTGTCAGTCAATACTCTACATACGTTGAGCTGTAGAAGTCAATGAGAATAAAAATGAGGCTGGGAAAACAAAACCATAGATGATTTAATTTCTCAAAGGAAATTTATATGTCATAGCACAATAAAGACGACATCACTTGCTACCGATTCGAAGCCTGGGAAGTCAGAAGACCCTTTCAGTGCTAGAAAACAAGGTGTGACTGTGTGAACAGCCAGGAACATCTAAATACATAAATGAACCTCCACCATGAAAAAAAGAATCTTCTGTTAGAAACAAAGGGGCTGTGCCCCAAGGATAACTCTAATTCAAAAGCATCTCACTAACTGTAATGAGACACAGGCAAAAGTAGACTGCAAGTCTGTAAGGAGAGAAAACTGAAGAAAGGCTGTATGGAACAAACAGTTCGCCACAAATTTGGGAACATACCATTTACCTAGAGGCATCATCTAGGTCTCCTTGACTTCAATCTGGGAAAACTGTGGGCCAAGAGAAGACTTCTTTGGCCAACAGAAAGATGCTGTGGCCAGGTTTTAGAGCTAGACCAAAGGATTTTGTGGTATAACCCATCCCTGAATCAGTTTTAGAACCCAGAGTCTCCACTATCCCAATGTTGTTCTGCTGTGAGATAGTCTATGTGGACAACTAAGAAGTATCACACAAGAGGACTATTCAGGCCCCTCGTTGTTCCAGCCCCTTCCATTTGAGTCATCTTAGTAGAAATGTATTTGGGGGAAGTTTGTTTCTCTCAATAGATAAACTATGGGATGAGCCTGAGTGTAATCACTCAAGAAAGGTCTTGAGAGTTCACGCAAAGGATTTCTACAGCTAATCACATGAATGTGAGAAAATTCCTTTAGAAGAGAATCCTATCCTCAAGAAATTCACTTTGACCTGTGAAAGGATCAACAGGAAATGATGACTACATTGTCAGCAGAATGTGCCTGTTCCTCAAATTACTGCTCAATCAACAGTTAATGAAAGCAGTCTCCAAAGATGTCTGTCTCTACATGGCTTGACAACCTTGATTAAGAGACATCACAAACATTATTAGTGAATCTCAAACAACAAAAGTCACATCTCTCATCTGAGTGTGAGCTCACCTTCTGCATGAGAAATATATGGCGTCATCTTAGAACAGTGGAATTATTTTTAGCACATCAATTATTATTAGCACATGGGGAAACTCTTGAGACTGTTACTTTTGCCCTTTCTGACTCTAATAGGGTCACAGGATCAAATAACTGGAATATGATAACTCTTTAAGAAATATAAATAAGTATGTAACAAATAAAACTTAATAAAGACATAATCTTGTTACTATGTGCTCAAATGTTTTGAAACAAAACAAAATGATATCTGTTTGTTTCTTGGGTGTATGGTTCTACACACACACACACACACACACCACACACACACACACACACACACACACAAACAAACACATTTTATATACAGGTAGGTTAGTTACTATA
Organism: Rhabdomys pumilio; assembly: GCA_030674055.1. Classification (NCBI taxonomy): domain Eukaryota; kingdom Metazoa; phylum Chordata; class Mammalia; order Rodentia; family Muridae; genus Rhabdomys; species Rhabdomys pumilio. Next base: position 28,143,243 of record JANHMN010000002.1, on the reverse strand, counting down.
TTTTCTTAATCACATTTTTTACATGGTGCAGTTGATTTTAAGCTATGGTATATTTTAAACTCCCAATGCCTTTGTTCTTTTTATAGACTGTTGAACAAAAAGTTTCACTTTAAGCCTTGGAAATATTTTTCCCTATAGTATGGCCAAGTACAGGTATTTCAGTGGCTCACAATATCACCATGACAACTGATCCAACCCAAGGCTAGCTTCTGTTTAACAGGTTCCAAATTACTTCTATGGATTGAGTGCTCCAGGGCTTACTGGCCTTGTGAATTAAACAGAGAGCCAGTCATAGCAATGAGTAAACTAATTTCCACTAAATGTCTGCACTCATCAACTTAAAAAGTGCAGATCTTGATATCTGGGTTCAGCCAAATGCAATGAACATCTGACAAGGAAGGAACAGAGGTAATGAGTGTTAGAAATAGAACAGAAGGCTCAGCATCCTGACAAAGGATGCACTTTTGTTATTTTTCTATTTACCTTTTCTTTTAGACTTAGTTCCTCTTGGGCTTCTGACAGTGCTGTCTCATGTGTACTTCTTTTAAGGTCTTTCTCAGCATCCTGTGCACCAAGGAGAATCCAGACACATGGTGTTTTTTCTTTTTTTAAAGAAAAACTCTTATCTCTACGCCATCAATCCCACAGGGTATGTAGTGGTATTGAAGAAGAGAGAAGATGAAAAGAGAAGATGGGTAAGTGGACAGAGAGAAATATGAGCTGCAGATTTATAGCACCCACATTTGAAGCTGGTGTGGTACACCTGCCTACACCCACAGTATCGTGGGTAAAAGACATGGTAATCTAGACAACTCACTGGCCATTCAGCCGAGCAAAAGTAGAAAGCTTCCACTTTAGTGAGAGACCCTGTCTCAGGCAATAACATGAGAAATAATAGAGAAAGACACCTGTCTTTCTGATCTTCTCTTCCCCTGCACATAAATGCATGTAACACACACACACACACACACACACACACACACACACACACACAAACAAAGAACAACTTCTAATTACTTTTAAAGATGGATTAATAAAACTGTGTTGTCTGCTGAGCGACTAAAGTTTGTTTTTCTTCAGTGAGCTTCAGTGGGTAAGTCTAAAGTTAAGTGCCGAGAGAAGATAAATAGCTGAGCTAAATAAGGAGAAAAGTGGAAGCCATTTTGATAGGAATTAAGGCATCAAAAGGAACAATTTTATTTCATTGAGATCCCATGGGGCTGAGTCCTCTCCAGTTCCCCATAACAGTCCGTAAATCCTCCAGTCTCACCAGGGGGTACATGTGAATGTATTTCTTGAGAAATTTATCAAAGAGTAGAGCTTTGTGTTGGGGCTGATGTGAGACAAGATAGAATAGAATTACATACACTAATAATGAAACATCAGGGGTTATATTCTGTGGTTCTCCAATGGCACAGAATATATAGATAAAATTATAAAGATATATAAATAAAATTAGATAGATATTTGAGTGTGCTTATTATTAAAATAAGTGTCTTACATGTGTCTATGAAGGGTTAAAATTCATAGTGTGGTTTCTGTAAGCGGGGGAACCAGAATAATTAGAAGTGTGACTTCCAAATTACAGTCATCAGACCCACAAAAGTGATAGCTCAAGTAATCAAAAGTTAAAGACAAAGGCCCAAGGGCCTGTACTTTTGATGTCTAAAGAGAAGGGGAAAGGTAGTATCCAAACTCCTGTGCAGTAGGAAGGGAGACCAAGAGATAAACAGAGAAAGAGAAAGAAAACAAGACTTGGCATTTGCTTCCCCACGTTGGCAGACTGCTGAATTTCCTTCCTTGGTCCACTTGTTCAGTGACAATCTTTCTTGGTGATACCCTTACAGACAAACTCAGAAATGATGCTTGACCAAATACCTGGAATCCCTCCCATAAAATGAGAAATATCCACTCCATAGCAAAAGGGCAGATGCTCTCAAAAGTTATTACAGATTCAAGCAAACTTTTAACACTTCTCCAGGTCATGAAGCCTATAATTAGATCTGAATTTAACTGGATTTGTTGGAGACATGGAATTCTTTATATCACAAAAGGAGTACCTCTGAAAACACTAGAGAATTTTCAGCCATTTATCATTTTATTCTTCCTGAAATTTAATCTACCTATTTTCGAGCTGAATTTATTATTCATATAATAAAATTTAGTAATTTTTATTTAAATGTAATTTAAGTAAATTACATTTTTATTAAAGTATAATAATTTTAGTTAAAGGAAGGAACCAGGGATGACTATAGAAATACTCTATGTATTATACATACTTTAATGCTTTACATACATGTTTATGTGTGTAGATGACATGTAAACATGTATGTGTATATATGTGTGGGAACACATGTCTTAAAGTGTCCTTGTGGAGGTCAGAAGATTGCTCCATGTGTCATTCCTCACCTTCTATTTGTCTGAAGCAGGGTCTCTCTTTAGTTGTTCAGGGATTATTTTTCTGCTATAACTAAACTTGAAAAGCTGTAATTGGCTGGACTTGTAATATCAGTTACTCAGAAGGTGAAGACCAAGGCCAGTTTGGGACACAGGAAGAGTTCAAGGCCAGCATGCACAAAGTAGTGAGATCTACTCTCAAACATGCAGAGTTAAAATAGGGCTAGCAGTATAAAATTTAGCAGCAGAGTGTGTACCTTGCATGCCCGAGTCGCTCAATTCAACCTCCAGCACCACACACAATATTGTTAAATAATTCACACCACTATTCTTCATCAATCTATCAAATGTAATAGATGAAGCACCCCCAACATATACATGTTCAAGAATCAGGAAATAAATATGACCAATACACTTAATTTGAAGACATGAACTAGAAGAAAAAAATCAGAAAAAAAAACGAAAATGAACAAATGTGGGGTTAAGAGAGAAAATCAAGAAATGGAAAGTAGAAACTTTTCCAGGTCACATGACATTCCAAAATTGCTGATTCCAACAGAAGAAAATAAAAAGTCACTTGACATTTCAAAACTAAGGTTTCTTTTCTTTTCTCTTCTCTTCTTTTCTTTTCTTTTTTCTTTACAGAAAACTCACAAATTCAGTTTGGCCCATAATGGCACCATAAGATGTCATAATACAACCCTTAATGAGTGACTGCCACAGTGAATCCAGGTGGCAGAACTTTGCCATAGAGCTGTGGACTGCAATGGATGTTTGCTGAAAAGAATTCGTTATAATTAATGTCACGGCACTGAATGTCAAAGGAATTAATAATGATTAGCCTCTGATTATAAAGAGCTGCCTATCATGGTGATTATGTTAACATTCAAAAACGACTCGCTTTATTAAAGCATTTGTTTTTGAATTGTCAACAGCAATCTGAAAATCAATGAGTTGCATTTTTCAGGATCAAGGATTTCATACAGGTCACTGGCTTTCTTGCTGAAGCTAAGTGGAATAATGATGTCATGCAGGCAGATGATTAATTTGGAAAGGAAAGTGAAACTCCTCAAATAATATTTTCTCTTTGCCCACGATCCTGTTTAGTTGTGTCCATAAATGCCTAAATATGTTGGAAACACTCCATTTGAAATTTAGTGTGTGTCAGTATTCATGACCTAAGCTGAAAATAAAGGTCATAAAACACAGTCTTACAACTAAGGATAGCATAGTGATATAGTGTTTGCTTAGCACACAGGAGGCCCTGAGTTCAATCCCCAGAACTGGAAAATAAACAAAGTCCTGGATAAACAGTTTTGACTCAGATTCCATACTTTGTGCCCACTGCTACAAAATAGCAGGGAAACCTAAAGCCACAAAATCCCTGGGTATAACCTTCTCCTGAAGAGTGAAAGTTTTTCACAGATCAAAATTTCTGGACAAAATGTCTTGTAATCAAGTTACATATCTGAGGCTTGAAATCCTCACTGAGACTACAAATGTGGAAATCTGAATAAACAAAATAGGACTGATTCCAAGTGAGGAATGATATTCTCATAAGAAAGAATCAGACAAAACTAGTCACTGATAATTACCCAACACAATGCAAAATCTTTGAAGTTCTAGCAAGATGATTAGGTTTAGGCATTCGGGGAGGAAAAGGGAAAATAGCACTTTTTTTTCCCACGTATGTGTGCAGTCTGCTAACCACCACGTGGAAAGTTGCTTCTTTCAATGAATGAGGGAATGTGTATTGACTTTTGCCTGCAGAATGAATGCCTGAAGTCTTTGCCAAGTTCCTAAATAGAATTAACAGAAGAAGAGCTTGAAGCTTCAATGTAAGACAATGTGTGATAGAGAAAGCATGCAAACAATCAAAAGATGGTTCATTTGAACTGGACACAGCCAGCACTTTCAATAAAATAGAAAACATAAAAATCTTACTGAGAAAACAAGGGCTCCTTAATGCCTTTCTTTTCCCTTTGTTAATTTTTCCCTCTCAGGAGAGTCTGCTCTTACTTCTATGCTTATAACATTTATGGACATCTATTCTTACATGAGTGGGAAACTCAGACAAAATAATAGTAAACTCAGAAGACAAAGCCCTGCAGTTTGGGAGGAGAACTGGTCAAGATAAACCTGAGCAAGCTTGCTTTTCTATACTTGTCTTTCTTGCTGGGTATTATTCTGATTTCTGGAATGTTAGAGATTATGAAATGAAACACCACATTCCAAATCTCTCTCTCTTCTCTTCCTTAAAGTCTAATTTCAATGTATCCTCTTACAGTCACTGTAGAAACAGTTTGGCACCACGGACCTTTTCAAAATGCTCGCACGTCCCTGGGGATCCTCAGACCATACTTTGAAAACCAATGGCATGGGCCAAAGAAAAGAATAAGTAATAACTAATATTTTGTGTCATTTTCTCCTGGCCCTGTGCTTTCACATTCATTATCTTGGATAATTCTCATAGTAATTCAAACAAAGAGTAGAACAAACTGGGAAATTAAGGTTTGGCTTAAACAGCTTGCTCAAGGATACATGTTAGTATCAGAAACAGATTTTAAATTAAGGTTTCTGACTTCAAATCCTTTATACAACATATGATACTAATATTTAACTTCCACTGGAGTTGTGGAAAGTTTCTAAGAGATTAATAAGTCTTTTTAAAAGAAATCTTTTCAGTTTCACTTATTTTAATACTAGGTCTACAATCTTCGCATCAGTAATCAAACTGTTTCTGGTGTAAACATTGGCAGTATTTTCACATTCAAAGTTCAGCTTTCCAGTCTGTTTGGCATGTTCCTATGTGCATGTGTGTATGTGTTTATATGTGTTTAAATGTCTTTTCTAGTATTTTGTATCTTAGGAAGTTCACATTCACAGTTAAGTTTTCATAACCTGGTATCAGCCTTTTCTTCAAGGACTTCTAGCTTCCTTGATTTGAGAAAGATGTTTAGAATACACAATCTCAATTCTAGGTCTGAATATCTCTATTGATTGGTCACTTTTTATAGACACTATCAGCAGCTAGAGCTAGAAAATACAGACACTTACAACCATCTGTGATATACGTATACAATATGCATACCCTTGCCTTCTAACTTCTATCATTTATCTGCCCATCCTCTGTGTGTATGTCATCAATATTTTATTGTCTGTGTATAAATAAGGGTTTTAAGACATCCTTCCAGTAATATAGTACAAAAAGGACTCCTCTAACTTTTACTTTGGCCTATTTATAAATTATTTCTCTGACAGAATAAATTATAATTGCGTTTTCAATCATAGTATTATATATTTAAAATTTATAAATAGATAAGCTCTAAATATTAATCCTGGGAACTGGAGTGCATTTACCCATGAAAGCAATTGAATAGCTGGTTCTTTTGTGTGACAGAATCTGCGGAGTAAATGCCCCACCCCCACTCCCACATCTACCCACTCACCCCAGAAAGACAACTTCCAATAGACCAAAGTAATTACTACACCAAACTGCAATTACTAACAAGAATATAGGTGAGAGGTTATGTTCAGGAGCAAGAATAACTCAAAAGAAGCTGTGTCATGGAGCAGCCAACCCCCCACATGTGACAACTCGATCGAGCTGCAACCCTAGCTCTCTATACAACTAACAGACAGCTCCACAGGTCCTAGAAACTCAATTTTCAGTTTCCCTGCTGGACAGAGTCTCCTCCTCCAATAATTGTTTACTGCTTCTATAGCCCTGGAGAGTGACCCTCCAGAATCTTGCAAGCTTCAGCCTTCCTAGACATGTGAAGTTAGCTTAACTCCTGAGTCTCCTGAGCTTTTTACCCCCTACTAAAGAGGATATTTCAGTCCAGAGGAACTGCTACATAACCATCTTAGACCTGGTATCCAACTTAATGCTCTATTTCCCACTCAATATTCACACTTCTTGATGTTACCAAACCTCATTTAGTTCTTCAACTAATGTTAAAATTACTACATGTAGTAATATCTTGGCAAAATTTCTGACTTTACAAAGTTCTTTGCACATAAAATAACTCGCTTTATCTTTAACAAAAAGTACAATAGTTGGGGCTGGATAACTTGTGGAGCAATTAAGAGTTCATACTACTCTGGCAGAGGACCCTAATTGCTATCAGCTCTGAGGCTGAGTAGCTCACTAAGTGCCCGGGACTCCTGTTCCAAGGAGTCAAACACCCTCTGCTAACCATGGCAGACACTGTACTTGCTTATATAATTCCCCACACAGGTACAACTATATACACATAATTAAATAAAACTACCATCTTACAAAGTACAAGAGTTGAAAGCCAGAGGTTCTCTTATAATCATTTTCTAAATTCGGAACTTGAGAGTCAGATTCTGTCTCTACTTCTAATTTGTGCTTGTAGGAAACATTTTACTTATGTCTAATCATCTCCTATAAATTAGCAAATATTTGCTGGTGAAAAAAATCTGTGTGCAAGATTAAAACAATAGGGTTGTTCCTTACAAAAGAGGTACTCAAAGCACGCTTTTTCTTCCAGTGCTCAATAACCCAAGCATCTTCTACAACCACAAATATTTAAAGTCTCTCCTTAACATTGAAGAATTATAAGTGGCATAGGGAGATGACTGTTTCGATGACTTTTCTTCTGATGCTTAATAAGCAGGAATTATAGATATGTCCAGTTCATTTACATTGCCATTGTTTTATTTTAGACATTAAAGCATTTCACAAGTCCCAGATAACCTGATTGTTTCATTTCTAGACATACCTGGGTAAAAAAGACATTCAAAAACATTTCTAGTAAGCTATTAACTATATTTGCAAGGCTGCACTACATCATATTTGAGTTTAAAAGAAAAAAAAAGTGCTTACTTTTTTTAAAATTTGAGATCACCCTAAAGAATGAGGAGTTGATCTGAAAGAGAATATTCTTGAATCTGGAACTCAGCAGAGGGAAGAATGTGGTGGTCATTGCAGTTCATCTTCTGAAACAGCCAAGTCCCTAATTAGTATTCACTGAACCTGTGAGCAATACCTCTGAGCAACGACTTTAAATCAAAAGCTTTGCTCAAAATTCTCATCTCTTTGCAAATCACAATGAATATCAATGATGAAAAAATTACAGCAAAGAAGATTGCAAATGGGCCTCAGAAATCACCGGGTCCAACTCTTGTCATTTTGCAAATGAGAAACCTGAGGTGTAAGGAGATTCATTGGAGAGCCCATGGTCACATCGTGTCAGTAGCACAGTTGGGATGTGATTCTAGGCTTCCTGTTACCCTGGGGTTGCTTTTGCTGTTTAAATCAGCTCCAAAACTCAAAGTTTTTTTTCAAATGTCCTTTTCAATTTATCACTCACAAAACAGCAATATTCTTACAGAATAGGGTCTTTCTTAAATGTCGTCAGGTCCCTGTAGGTGTGGCATGACCATATTTAACATGATACTAATGGAAAGCAATTTAGAAACCTTGGTTAATTAACATAGTGTTTGAAAATATCCCAAATATCATTCTTTATGATTTTTAAAGTAATTTTCTTGATATTCTTCTCTCTGTCTCTCTGTCTTTCTCTGTCTCTCTGTCTCTGTCTCTGTTTCTCTCCTCCTCCTCCTCCTCCTTCTCCTCCTCCTCCTGTTCCTCTTCCTCCTCCTCCTGTTCCTCTTCCTCCTCCTCCTCTTCCTCCTCCTTCCCCTCCTCCTCCTCCTCCTCCACTGATTTTTCCTTAATGGGAAAGGATGTCTATATTTTGGCTATCAATATGAGGCTACAATAAACATGGAAATTCAGGTATCTTTCTAAGGATTTTGTTTCTTTTCCTTGGGGTATAGATCTAGGATTTCTGGGTGAAATGGTGGTTTTTTTTTTTTTTCAGGTAAGTTTACTTCTCATGTTGTCGAAATCTCCACACTACTAGCTGCCTCCATTTCTACTAGTGCGATTTATACTATCATAGGATTGTCGCATTTAATTCGCACCCTCTCCAACACTCACTATCTCATGGATCTTCACAATACTATTCTCTCGGGGGTGAGGTAGTATTTCATTGTGGAAGTATTTGCATTTTTTGATACATACCAATATTAAACACTTCCTCACATGTCTGCTGGTCTTTTTCTGTACTCTAGAAAAATTATTTTTCCCTCTGTATTCTTAAATTGTTTTGGTTTAGTTTTATGGTTTCTTGATTATTGGGTTTTTTTTTTCTACCTGTGATTTACAGATTTTTTCCCCCAATCTAAAGGCTGCCTTGCATTTTTGTTAACGCTATTTTAATTACTTTCCAATTTTGGTGCCTAGATCAATCCACACATTTTCTTCTAACAACACCTGTCTTCTTGCCACATTTCTTTAGGGAATATACAGGATACAAATGACTTAGCTTTCTCTTTTATGTGCTCTTGTATCCATTCACGTGTTTGTTGGTCATAGTTTTTCATCTTATCTTATGGTAGATTATGTAAACGAATTCATCTATTTTAATCCAAGACTCTGCCACATCTAAGATGCCTTTGAGGGACTCAGTTTAATCGCATTTCTGTTCTTTATCATTCCCAGGCCAGTCACATCTCCAAACTGCTGGCCAGGTCTGCATCCTTGTCATATTCCTACTGTGAACACTGGTTCACCACTGCTTTGTTTTACATAAGGTTTAGTCCACATACTGAAGAAAAGTTGAAAGCCTAGTGCGTCTATGGCTGCTTCTGACTGAATTTTAAACAGATTACATGTAAATAGTTACCTAGTGTTTCTACAGGAGTTTCATTGCTCAAGTTCATGTCAGTTTTAATGACTAACACATATGTGTATTAAGCAAAGTCTTTCAAAAACTGTGGCCATTCAATGACGTTCACATAAATTTTTATTCTTTGCAGACATTTTAAAACTAATGCTGCCTGTAGACTTAAAAAAATATAATTTACACTACTTCTTTACATATCCATTCCTACAAATTCCTGAGAGAACTTAAGAGACCCTGACAACTATACATGAATTAAAATAAAATCATAGCATCTTAGTATTTAAGTTTAATTTAATCTGTCTTAGAATCTGTTTAATCTATGTTCTGTTGCTGTAAAGAGACACCATAACCACAGTAACTCATTTTTTAAAAAAAGCTTTTAATCTGGCTTAGATGTTCAGAGGTTCCATCCATTACATCATGGTGGGAAGCATGGCTGCATATAGGCAGACATGATGCTAGAGAAATTGAGATTTATTCACCCAGATACATAGGCAGTAGGCAGAGAGAGACACGATCCTGATTTAAAACCCTAAAGCTCCACTCATGGCACTATTCCTCCAAAAAGACTATACTCCAACAAGGCCACACCTCCTAATCCCTATCAAGTAGTGCTGTTCCCTAATGACTAAATATTCAAATATATGAGCCTATTAAACACATTCCTATTCAAATCCTCACAATATCTAAAAGAAAACTTTCTTTATAAAAGTTAGATATAATAAAAGATAAGATCAAAATGCTTCACTTTGAAATCTTACTGCTATAGCCAAAAAACTTTGTTAATATTATTGATGCATAATATTGCTATCATCTTTGTAATCAATGAAAAAACCTGGTAACTGGCATTCTGCCATAGTAGAAAATAGAAAAGAGGTATAGTAGGTAGTAAATCCGGAAACAGAAGTCAACTCCAGATTAATATACAAATAAATAAATTTTGTGGACAACAATAAACGCTACAAACATCTGTAGGCATCAGTTTAGAAGAGCCATGCTTGAATGGACTTATACAAATTCACAAGTACAATGTGAAGATAACCGCTCCATAGATGCCTGATACCAATAATAAACAGGAATTAAGCTCCTGGAAGTGTGCACAGAGTTATCATTTATATCTCATTTAAGATTTGCAATAGGCTGAACAGGTGGCAATATCCAGTATACACATAATGTAAATACAAATGAGAGTATAAAGAAATAGCGTTTTTAAAGTTTACAAAAGTACACAATTGGTTTTCTGCTAGAATATAAGGTCAAGTCTATTTATCCTGAACACATTGACAGACTATTTGCCGTCATGAATTCTCAGTATTATATTAGAAGTGGTGAGCTATCATATTTGTACAGTATAAAATGGAACACACCACAAAATCACAAGATAGGGAAGAAGACTTCAGCCAAAAGCCAAAGTAAAGCTATGTTATGGATGAAAATCAGCTATAAATTCATAACCTCTCATCACTTTATTGAGGGGTCATTTCTTTTTCCTCTCATCGGGCTGAGGTGGCATATGCTTTGACTAAAGGAATGTCATAAAAACATGATCTGTTATTTCTGTCCCCCAGATTTTAAATGATGAGAGTTTCTTCTTTGTTGATTGGGAAGCCAGCTGTCATGCTTTAAGAAAGGTAGTGATCATTGATTCTTCACCAGTGATAAGTTTGCCTCGGGAAACTTTCGATAACAAGGTGGTATCTAGAGAAATTTTTGTTACAACTTGGGGGACATGGCTGTTACATATCTGGTAGTATAAAGGATGGAGGTTATAAATATATCTGAAAAAGTGCATCATCCAGAATAGTCCAGCCAAACACTCAATAGTGCAGAAATCAACTCGGGTACACGATGGATGAACACTGAAAGGATAAGGTATGGAGAGGAAGAGGCCATGGGATAAACCATTGAGTCACCAGGCATGTAATTTGAAGACAATGAATTTTATGCAGCTCAGGTCATAGGTTGCCTAAGTAAAACCAAATAAGAAATTACCAGTAAAACCCCAAATTAACTTGTGTTAGAACATCCAGTAGAAACCAAACCAAAATATAAACAGTAATAAATTTAGGACGCTAAGTTTTAATTGATTTTGTTGCACAGCAATAGGTAACTGAAGCATTATTCTCCTAGGCATGGGTTGTTATATTAATTTATTTGTCTAAAACATTTACATGGAAATGCAACTGTGTAATTCTTCTAAATTGTACCTTGTAGATACGGCTAAATTAGCATCATCATTATGGTTTATAGCACTCTCCTGAATCTGAACTCATTTTTTCCCATCCTAATGTTTGTTTTCTGCGTAATGTCTAAATATTCTATTACTCTGATGAGCATAATATCGACATTTGAAATTATTCAAATGTCTGTTCCCAACACATATTTCACTCAGTTTCATTTTCAAGACATTAGCTTTTCAAGTCGGGTTTGGGCTTCCATATTTATTAATTTATTTTACACTTCACCTGGTTTATTTGAGCAGTCTTTACTCCTTTGTTCTTCTGGCTTTTTGTTTTGTTTTGGTTTGTTTCTGGATGGGATTTTGTTTTTGCAAATATAGTTTCATGGAACGAGACAAGACCTGTATGTTGCTTTTAAAGTGCTTTCTCCATTGATTGCCACCACGGGTAAAACGCATGACAGGCCGCACATGGTGGAGAATTAGCATAAAGTATTTTTCAGGCATAGGTGTATCCATTCATACAAGATTAATGTAATAGGGAAGAAACAAGCTCTTCTTCCATGGATTGATCCAATATAAACCAATAGACCAGAAGACACTAATTTGAGATTGCCATTGTCGTGGTAAAACAGCAGGTTCTGGCATGTTTTAGCTCCTTAATACTATATTTTTTAAGAATGAAACTATTCTATTTAAAATTGAATCGCACACTCTCAATTAACTTATGTGAATTCAGTGGTGCACACTCAGCCTGTAACAACAGATGAGAGATAAATCATTACTTTAATAGCATGTAACACTACCTGCCATTTCACTCAATCCCTACTGAGCATAAAACAATGATCTTGACACCAGGGACTCGGATTTGAGGTCATATTTCTGGTTGTACAGATGTTTTGCTTTCTGTGGGTGTGATTATAAGATTTAAATTCATGCACTGTTAGTATAATTTCATCCAGTAAGGTAAAGCTATTTTCTAAACACTATTGGACTACCTTTAACAAATAAAAGGGGAAAAACTTTCAAGGAAAAGGGAAGATATTGTATTCAACCTCAGTAAGATTAACTTCCCATAGAGTTTTTCAAAGCATTTTTAAGGGTGATTTTGAGTATTAGTCATTTTCTACAAATATTTTTCTTTTTCTTTTGAGATTATAATACAGTTACATCCTTCCTCCTTCATTTTCCTCCCTCCAAATCTATCCATGCATCCCTCCTTACTCTCTTCCATACTCTCATGAATTCTTTTTTCATTAATTGCTGTTACATGCATATATGTATATATGTATATGTGTATACGTGTATATGTGTATATACATACTGTATATATTCCTAAATACAACTTGTTCACTCATATTTCAAAATCACTTTGTACTTTGACATTTAAGGTTGTAAGTTCACCATGCAGGACATTTACAGCCAGTATTTTCATGATTCAGTCAACTAAGATAGTGATACATTGGGCCAGTCAGTGACCTGGCAATTTTGAATATCTATGATATGCTCTTGTAGAGGATAAAACCCATGGAACTTCATCTTCATGATACAAACTCCTATGGTCTCCACCAGTGTAATTGATTTGGAGGATTTACACCCATTCCCTCAGAAACTAATAAGCAGAGGCTGACAAGGTGTGCTTGCACTTTGTAATGCTCTATGCACTGAAACCTCCTGAAGACACTGACTCTGCAGCTGTTTTTCTCTGGCTATCCCCATCCTTTCCTTCTCTTTGTCATACTTCAAAATGTATATAGTTCTTAATAATAAATTTTAAGAGGACCTATGTAAAGTACATACTCAGGTAGGGGGATAATGTATTGGAGTCTCCTAAACTCATGCCTTGATTTGGTACTTTACTACTAGGGCACAATTAGTTCAGGACTATTTTAAGGCAATGACAGTAGCCAAGTCAACATATCTCAACCCTACCCACCCTGTGCAGAGATAAGTATTATCTCAAAATTGATGAGTACTCATTCAGCACACAATTTTAGTATTTAAAATATATAGCTACCAAAGTACTGTGTGTGTGTTTGTGTGTATTTGTTTGCTTGTTAAAACAAATGCTGATATGATACCATTACTTATTCCATGTCACCTTGGACCACTTAATTTGATTTAATATTTATCACTGGTTCACACTTATTATGCCTGTTCATTTTAACTGTGGTGTGAAACTTTATTGAAGTACCATGTAATCTAACTTTTGACTTTCTGAGTTGTTGAATCTTTGAGAAGAGAAGCAGAGCTAGCAAATATCTTTGTAAATGCCTCCTGGAGAATATCAGAAAGGATATCTGCTGAGTACATATTTGTGTGTCATAGGTCTTCACAGCTTCCACTTGATCTAACCGTGCCTGGCCACATGGTTGCACCAATTTCTCATTCCTTCAGCGCTAAGTGACAGCTTATCTTTTCTCACATCCTCACATCCTCTCCTTTAGTTGATCTTAGTAGGCATCTAGTGTCCTCCTAGCTGTTGGGCATGAAGCATCATCCCAGTTATTTAATTTGCATTTCTTGATTACGGAAGCTGGAGAGCTTCTTTTCATACACTACTTAACAATTCCATTCAAGTTTTTGCCTCTGAATAGCTTTCTCATTTTTAAGCTCTTCTTTCCTATTGATTTGGGAATGATCTTTTGTACAGTCCGAGTATGCATTGTATTCTCCATTGTTCATACTTACACGCAAACAGGCTCTGACCAGTTTAAGCAGAAAAGTCATATATGAAAAAGAGCAGAAAGGATGGGAAGTCAGACTCTGGAGCACTAGGGTTCTTTCAAATCACACTGCAGGTTTGTCCCAGCAAAAATTCTGCCACTAAACAGCTGGGCACCAACACTGCTGGTACTTCTAATGAACTTGAGTCTGAAGGCTAGAAACCCTGTGTCCTGTTTCCCAAAGCCAGGGGCTTTTTTTCCTAATCAAACTCTTACCCAGGTGGCTATGATCACTGAAACCAGGGCCCTTGTCAATCGCCTTGCTGGTTTCTGCCTTGGGGGAACAGATCTCACATAATAGAGAACTCCCAAGCCACAGAAAACTATGCAGAACTTGTTTAACACAGCTAATATCCACCTCACTAATCACATACTGCATACTCGCTACACAAATATCTACTTCTGAAGCATGGCTCCTCAACTCTACCTTGGTGTTCTGATTATAAAATTCAGATTCAGATTCTGTCAAATACATTTCTGTTCCTTCATGTGTCTGTTCTTTGTGTGGTTTACATAAGATCTCTCTCTCTCTCTCTCTCTCTCTCTCTCTCTCTCTCTCTCTCTCTCTTACACACACACACATACAGAGACACACACACAGACACACACACACACATTCTTGATGTTTTACTTTTCTCATTTGTATGTTTGATATACCTAGAATTGACTTTTGGGTCTCGTAGGAGAAAGAATTCAAACTTATTCCTCCATATATTGGCTCAATAGTCTATCATCACAGATCAAACAGCCTAATTTGCTCACAGGTTTATGCAGCTGTCTGTTATCTCATAAAGCATCAACCTTCATCTGCATAAGTCTTTGGAATGCCACCGTGTTCTGTTAGTCTACTGAGATACGTCTTATATCCATGTGGTGGAATTTTAAATGCTGAAGCATGGGGCCAATAAGATGGCTCAGTGTGTAAAGTTGCTTTCCTTTAAGTCTATTGAACTGGATTCAAGCCCAGTGACCCATATGGTGGAAGGAGAGAATCGATTCAGCAACTTGTTCTCAGACCTGCACCATGCAACCAGAGCATACACACCTCATTCCTCATTCTTATGTTGCCTCTCTGTCTCTGTTTCTGTCTGTGTCTCTCTGTCTCTCTGTCTCTCTCCCTCTCCAACTAAATAAGTAAATAATAAATATAATTGAAATGGAAATAAAACATACCCAAATTAATGTGATTCAAAGAGTTCCAGCTTAGACATTATCTATGAACTGAAGAAGACCGAGTCTTCAATATATACTCTATACTCTTCAAGGTAAATCTAACATTCTGTATAAGAATAGCTTGAAAATCTTTACTAAATCTGTGTTTAAGACTATGTTATCTATATTATAAAATGAAATCAGGACAAACTCTGTCTCACTCACACTTTTCTTTGTTTTTAGTAGCAAGGTTATACTACTATCCAAAATTATATCAGATAGTTTTTCACCATATTTTTTTCTATATCCAGATATCAAGTAAGGTCAAAGTTAGTAATTCCTTGAAGTACTCATTCTGAAGTTGGCATCTTCATCAATCCAAATTTGACAGTGAGCTTAAACTTCAGTGATGGATAGGGCAGAGTCAAGCGAGGAAGGCAAGAATTAGGAAGTGTATTGAATCCCAGACTAAGACATTCTACACTCTGCTCTTAACAAATAATAAAACTGATGTATTTCTTCCCTGCCATCTTCTGTCAATTTCAAAGGATATGGGACTTTGGAAGGAAGAATAAGAATGTCACGTAGCACTATCTTCACCACAAAACCTTAATAAATAAATATTAATGGCATGCTAACCTCCTGAGTCATGGATATCATGTGAAAAGCTTGCACTGAATGTGGGAGCTTCTGCAAACATCCATCTAGCAGAGAGTTTACTGAACAGAGTGAACAAGTATACAAATATTCAAGACAGTAATTTTAGTAGATATTTTTTTTTGCCCTTGAGAAGCAAAGCTGAGTTCATAATAAAGACTCACATCTGCCCTTGATTTTTGTATTATTGCAATTCTTATCTTACAGCATCCCAGATAACTCTTCCCATTATGGAATGAGTGATTTGAAATAAAATGGAATTAAATGAATGATTATTAATTTGATCAATATATTATATGATTATATATATTTAAAAATGTATCTGTCATCTTTTCCTTATAACAGTTCATTACCTACCAAGCCCATATTTTACTAGGTTAAATTAGAAAAATTATGCAGCAGAGTTATAGAGTGGAATTTTAGCTATTCACAGAGTTTATTAAGTATTATTATATATAAAAGACTCAGATAAGGCTAAATATACATGATCCTTGATACGGCTGTTATACATGAGGTTTTTATCATTGTGAAAGGGAAGGGGCCACATTTATATAAATATATAAACCGTACAGAGTAAGTTACATAAAAGCAAAGCATATAGTCATGCAAGAAAGAGAGGCAGAAATGAGAGATCAACACTTGTATAAATGACATCAAGGACTATTCATTAGCTGAGACTGGAGTTAAAGATTAGAGTTTGTTCAGACATAGTATGGGTCTTGTATGAATGGAAGAGAGAATATTCTGGGGATGACAAATGTCCTTTTATTATGGAGGAGAAACCAAGAATAAATTCAGAAAAAAAAATGAGAAGAAAGAACCAGGTGGGTTAGGATGTTTAAGTCTCTTTGAAAAAACTCAGAGTGTATGTTGTTAAGAGTCTAAGTCACAAAGCCAGCATCGCTCCCTTCCAGAAGAGATTGTTTTTATCATAAGATATGAATACAGATGGCATTTTAATGAGCAATTTTAAATGTCCATGAAGCAAGACTATTGAACTTCTATGTTCTTCTTGCTTTCCCCAAACAGCCAGAGAATAAGTTCATTTGTAAACAAAATTACTTAAGATGCATTTTCACCTACCAAAGTGCCTAGTGCATGAAAGGAAAGCATCCCCAGTACAGCAAATATCATATCTTTACAAAGCAGCTATTTCTCCACTATTTCTTAATCTCAAGAGTGATGGAAATTAATGCATCTATATTACAAACAGCAGTTCTGCAGTGTCTGCCACTGAAGAAAATACAAAGTAATCATTATATAATACATTGATGCCTCATAATTTATCTTCATCTTATAATCATTCAATTAAATATTTAATGTGAACAGTAGTGCTAGTGCTCCTTCTTTTATGTGTTTTCTTTGCTTGCCACATAGTGAAATATCCCATAAAAAAACTTTGCTAAGTTGAAGACTGTAGGGTGCACGGTCAGAATCAGAACATCTAATTCCGGTGTTGGGGAAAAGTCTCATGGAATTCAAAATGAGAGATGAAGGATGTTGGGAAAGGTAATGGATCTTTGTGCCAAATATCATGTGGAGATTGTTGCAAATTTAATGAAATATCTTTCTCCGGCTGATTGACCCAATTTAGTGCTATAGTTGTCATGCGGGACAGAACAAGGGTTAAGAGTCAATGTCCCCTTATGAACCAATGTTCCAGTAACATAGCCAAGTGCTTGAATCATAATGACTTTTTAAACAGCTTGGGGTGAATAAACAAGAGAAAAGACCTCTGCTAGGTCACCCTACTCTCAATGTACAGAAAATGTGAGGGAAGAAATGACATTATTTTCAGCTAACTTAGGAATATTAGACTCTGAAATTACAATGGAAATTATCTGTTCAAGAAATTTCCTTTTATAAGTAAGGGGATCTAAAAGAAAAGTGCTTTGCTCGATGCCCACATATTAAGAGGCAGGGCAGACCTCAAGTCTCTAGCTTGAATGCTTAGATGCAGTACCTTGACGCCTGCATGTGCTTTCTGAGTTAATAATCTTCTGTGGTCCATACAACACATTACCAATTGTCTTGGTGTTTTAGTTACCTTTATATTGCTGTAAAGCAACACCAACACCAAGACATATCAAGAAAGAGTTTATTGAGGCTCATGGTTCCAGAGGGTTAGAGTCCATGATGTTATGCTGGAAAGCATGGCAGCTGGAAGACAGGTATAGCACTGGAGCAGAAGCTGAGAGCTTACATCCTTATCCATAGGCACCAGAGAGAGTTAACTGGGAATGGTATGGCCATTTGAAGCCTCAAAGGCCACCCCATGCGACACACTTCCTACAATAAAACTACAACTCCCCATCCTTCTCAAACAGTGCTACTAATTGTAGACCAAGCATTCATATATGGGAGCATATGGGAGAGGACTGTCAATCAAACTACCACCACATTTTGAAAGTCTCTCTCCCTCTCCCTCTTTTATCTCAGACTCTGATGCCCATTGCTATCTTTCCAATGCATCATCTACGACCAAAAGCTTTCCCTTTGGGATAATGAGATAAAGATACTTAAGCAACTCTGAAACAAATTGCTTTCTATAGTTAGTTTTAGGCAAATAATGAGATTTAGTGGAGAGAAACAAATTCTCTGGGTTGGGGGAACCTAGCATTAAGCAGACAATAGTCTCTCCTGGGTATCACTAGACATTTACCTCCCATTACCTGGATATTGGAACATGTAACAACTGCATGTGAAGCATCTCATGTATCCTCCTCCATGTCCCTGGCAATTATACTTGGCCATCTCTCCCCCATCTTTGTTTTCTTTAACATAAAAGGAAAGTTTGAAGATGGTTAACTATCCCACATGATATGGCCATTTGTTAAGTTGATATTTAGTTGCTTAGTAGCATCTATTTAAAAAAAATAAACAGATTAAATTTAAACATCTTGACTCAGTTTTACTCCTTCTCCTTTTTATCCTTTAGGTGGCAATGAAGACAATATTTAAAATATTAGGAGTCTAAATAATATAATTTCATCCTTCCCCCAGGATAGATTATTACATGTCAATGTTCATCCCTAACATTGCTGTGATGTGTTTGTCTGCCATGAAAAACTAAGCCTAACATCCAAATTAGATAGAAAACAAGTAATATTACCCTACAAGTGAGTAGGTACTGTGTTATCTGTCTATATGCATTATCAAATACAGTAATTTACTCTGTGAGATATGCTCTATACACCAAAATACCAATAAAATGCCTAATGGTTGGTTTCTTTCTTTCAGAGGGATGAAATGTTTTACAGGATGAAGAAAGTAAAAAGTAGCTGAATCAGAATTTAAGCTTACTGCTGCTGAGTCTAAAAGCCCTAGTTTTTCTATAGCTATGAGACTGAGGTATGCATCCAAGTATTAGGGTCACTATAATTTATGCTTTCCTCACATTAGCTATCTGTAGTTTTAAAAGGTATTTGTCTTGGTATGTATATATGTATATAATGAATTTGAGTCATATTCCCTCCTCAGTCCCTCCCCTATCCCTGCCCATCACCTTTCACTCTCAACTTTATGTGCTCACTCTATAGCACTGCCTGCTTGTGCAGGGATGTTAGGATGATCAGCTTTAAGTTGCCACACCATAGAGGTAAGGTTACATAGAGGCCCAGTTTTATTCCTGTTTGAAATAAGTCAGGTGTGGTCTACTAAACACTTAAGTGATCTTAGCTCTTTGTATACAGTCTCTTCCACTCCATCTCTACTTCCAAATCTCCTGTTCTTCCTATGCACTTGAAGATCACAGAAATATAACAAATCTTCTCTCAGGGTGCTTCATTGTGAAACGTAAATGCAAAGATATCTATTAAGCACCAACTAGATGCCAGCTCTATCAAATTGCTTCATTTTATTTTTAACAATGCTGTAATGTGGAAATTAATATGTACAGTTCACAGACAAAAGAAAAAAAAGATGACTAGGCTGACATGCCATCGCTTAGAATGAATGAAGCTGAGATTTAGAGCCCTGGCTGCCTGTCTCTAAGCTTAATAACCCTGTTAACTTTTTTTCATACTGCCTTCCTAATGGTTCCCTGTCTGAACTAAATCACAATTCAGCCGCACTTTTATCCTTCCCCTTTTAGGGTTTACATCCTTAACCAGATGTCAAAATAGTTGTAATCGTTGAGTGAGTTTTTCTAAAGAAATCTGAGTTTCATTCTGATGTCTTTACTCTCTGTACTTTTGGGGGCTCTTAAACAAATGGCTGATTTACTTTGAAGTTCTCCTATCAAGAGATGATGATCAATGATATCTGGTTTATCTCAGTGGCAATAGAAAAAGAGTAATGCATAAATGTGAATTGCCTTGCATGGAGGGTCTCAAGCTCTCTGTCATGCTCCTGGAATTAATGGGTTGTTCACTTTCCTAGACAAAGCTCTTTAAGGTGAGCACTGCATTACTCAGTAGAAAATGACCAAACTAGTGTTACAGAGTTGACAAACTTTGGCAAATGAGATTATTGCCAGTGACAGATGCTCCCAATTTCTGATAACAGGGTAAGATTGTACCAGTCTTAAGGAAATAAGCAAGAGCTTGAAGCTTTCTGATCTCATATGTCTCCATTCCTTCTTCTGTAAGCAAACAATTAGTGGCATAACATCTTCTAAGCATGGCATTAGACACCAGAGATACAAAACGTTCCAGGCTCTGATCTTAAGAAATGCTTTCTTCAGATGAGGAGATAGACATGCATGTGACCATGACTTCATAACATACGAACATTCTTCACAAATGTAAAACCATTACAGATTTTCTGATGATGTGCAGAGCATGAAGCATAAAGAACAGAAGTGTGGAGAAGTTCTGGTGGCAAAATTGAGCTGAACCATGAGAGGAAAGAACATTAGCGTTACAGAAAAGATGGGACGCAGTTTTAAGGTAGAGGATATTACATGAACATAAAGATATAGGAAAAGCATACCATAATCCACGAGTAAGAATGAGAATAATTTCAGATGACTACTACATTTTTTTGGTTCAGAAAGAGAGAAGATAAATCAGAGGGGTAAAATAATACTAGACCATGAGTGAGTTTGGATGCCCTGCTAACAGCTGTGGGCTTATTATGTCAGTGCTAGGGAGCTAGCTTTTCTTGCCAATCCAATGTCCCTGTGATCACCAATGGGAGGTGGGTGAAGGTCGTGAGGACTCTGGACAGCTGTTTTCAGCTCACAACCATCACAGCGCTCATGAGCCAGTATCATATATTAGGGGAGGAAAGACACGATGTTCTCTCTGTTTCAATTTTCATTTGCTCTAAAATGGATGGCTTTTTTTTACACACTATCAATAATGCCTGTGCTGGAGGAGCTTTTAATAGGACAAGCATTCATCATTCTAAGGTTGCTCTTTCCCCAAAAGCATGAGAGCAATCTGTTGGTAAAATGGAAAAGCCTTGTACATGAGGCTGCCCTGCTGCTTTTCTTCCAGGTGGTGCCCACTGATAGGAGAGAAAGAGGACAAAAAGTATAATAATACTAATACTTTTGGCAGGTATCCATCCATTTGGAAAGGGAAGGACATACAGCAGAACGGACCAGCATATCATGAACATGCCTTCTTGCCTATTTGGCCTATACTTTTTAAATATGACCCCAAAAGAAAAAAAAAAGGAACATCTTTCCTAATAGTTTTAATGATACCTTTGTAAAGGTTAGACATTATAAAATTACCAGTAATTCAAAATTACGTGCGTATGTTCAAAATGCCACCCTAGAAGGGAACTTCTGATTATCATTGTTACTAACCTCTTTTTATTTTTAATTTTGAAAGAATTGAAGAACTGCAGAAATCTTGAGAAAATATACAAATAATGGGATGTGGTGTACCTTTCACTCAGCTAACATCTGGCATAGCCAGAACAATATTCGTGACTAAATTTAACATGAATATCTTAACCTATAAAATATTAGGAAGCTATTATGCCCCAGTATCACATTTGTATACTCGTGTGTGTGTGTGTGTGTGTGTGTGTGTGTGTGTGTGTGTGTGTGTGGTGTGTATGCAATTTTGCCATACATATAGTTTATGTAACTAACAACACAGTCAAGACAGAATTGTTCTGTCACCACAGGATTCCATGGTGCCACTCCTTTATAAGCACATACACTTTACATGTTCTAAAAATAACTAATCTGTTCACCATTTCCATGGTTTTTGTACTTCAACACTGTGGCATGCTTTAGGTAAATGTATACTGAGATTAACTTTGGTTTCTCACGTTAGTGGCCTTTGGTTTTTCGTGTTAGTGACCTGAGACACTATGCTTTAAAGTATTGCTTTCTTATTAGGCTACACAGAGGTGAGACACATGCAGTTTAAATCTCGGACACCGTTGTATCTTCATCACTAAACATAGTAAATGGCATTTAGCAAGAACCAAATAAAAAATGGTTGACTAAATGACAGAAAACCTATGGTTCTTGAGCTCATTTATTGATTGGGATAACTTGAGATCTAGGAACTAAGTAAGAAAAATTTTAAAAGATCAAGTAACACAGGAATGTTTTACACATCAGGAATCCAAAAGCAAAGGAGTGATAGAGGATGACAATGTCACTCTCAAGTGCCAAGATTCCTCCTGGACTCTCCTCTCTTCCAGTCCTAGGAAGACGAACTGAATCCTAAGCAATATATGAAAACGCTGCAATGTTCAATAAGATGTGTGTCCTCTTAAATATTTCTGAAGGGCATTTTGGCTCTAACCTATGGTTCTCTCATTTAGAAGCTGGATACAGAAATTTCAGAATATTAAGGCTATCTGTTGATATTTAGTGAATTCAAAGTCAGTCAGAGCCACATGACATACTATTTAAAAAAAAAACAAAACAATAATTTCACCACTTTCACAGCAGACCTTACCTTCTGATGTATTGATCATTACTAAGACTCTTGCTCTTATATAATCTCAGAAACATCTCAAGAGCCACTATGGTCAACTTAGATGACTAACATTCATTCTGACAATGTAGAGCCCGTGTCTACTGCACAGCATGGCGACTATTTCCATAAATAAGGGGGCTGTGGTATTATAGTGGGATACCAAGTAGAAAATAGAGAGAATATTTCAGTAAGATAAGCAAAATGATTATCTCCACTGATGACTGCTTTGAATACACTGTATGTGTTCGGTGGAGCATTTAATCCAAACAAAAATAAAATCTACATTGTTTGAAAATTAAGTATTTGTTTTTAAAACAGCTGATGTTTATGATGCAGAAAAAAGTAAAAATGGATCTTCTTGCTGAGTATACATTTTGCTTCCAGATTTCTCAACCTTCTAATGCTCACAATGTCCTTCTATTGAGCATCTTTCAAAATAGTATTGCTGTAGCACCATGGACTAACAAGGTGTTCATAAAATACTGCTAATGGGAATTGTATGGAGACATACCATCCAGCTCCCACAATCCCAGAGGCTTCAGAGACAGCAGTTGATTTTGTATTTCTCCTTCTTAGATCTGATCCTCCCCCATTACAAAAAGAACAATTACTACCAGTACCTGTATTGTCCATAATGTGCTTGCAAGACCCTTCATTTCAGTCCAGTTGCATTAATTTGGTGCTTAAATTTATTGCTCTGGAGTCTAATGTGTATTACTCCTGTCAGCATTAAATTTAATTTACTGCATCAGGGCAAAGGGGTTGCTGAAAACAGATTTTAATTCTCAAGCCATTAAAATGTGTTGTCCTTGATAAACAAGATCTTTATTATACTCCAGTACAATGTCCCTATCGAGACATTGTTCTGCAGAGTGAACTAAGTAGATGGACTTTTTCTTTTTAAAATTATATATGATCTCTTTACTCTGTATGTATGAATGTTCCAGAAAGACCAAGCTATTGAAGCACTTTGTTCTATCATTTCTTTTCTGATAATGAAATAGGAAATCTAGCCTCAGCCAGACTACAGAATTGTACTGTATTCCTGCTGAGAGCTTCTCAACAGTGGACTATAGCCAAAGACACAATACTGATTCTTTATTCCATAATACTAGAGAGAGCAAAGATTTCTATGAAAATATATGATTTTTTAGTTTTAAATAACCTTTATTTTTAAATTGGTATGTAGCTATACAAAATTATTGTGGAAACTATATACTATATGACATATATTTCTATGTATATATGTTTATATATAAAATGTATATATTTCTGATATATATATATATATATATATATATATATATATATATATATATTAAAAGGCCCTATCCTTCTCCTTCCTCCTTGTAGCTGTGATTCTCCTTATGTGCACATATTATATTATATTTACTTTAAATATCCATGTATATTTATGTGTAGTTTTTGCTTCACATATTTTCAAACTGTATTTCCATGCACAGTACAGAAGCAGACAAATGTTCAGTGAATGATTTAATTGGTTAATCTATGTATGTTACTCTTTCTCATTTATGTTTCTTCCAATCAGATAAACGATGCTTTATACAACAGCAACAAAAGCAAACAAAAGAAGTTTCACATTGACTAAATACAAGATGTGTTGGTTCACCTAACAAAAAGTTATAGAGTGAACTTCAGGGTTGTTTTGTTACAAGAAACATGATATTTTCAGGGACCTGTGTTTTCTATGAGTCTTCACTCAGTGATCCACAGAATATATTACACTTTGAGAGGTAATGCTCTTTTGGTTATTACTATGTTGATCTCTTGTTTCACTTGAAAATAACATTCTTTGCTTCATTCCAAAGCAAAGGACCTTTCCAGATAACTGTTATGCCTTCTCCTCCACCACTGTCCTTCCTGTTAGTCAAAATCAGATCACGTGACCATTCCTCAGCCAGTCATTGCTTAGAGCAAGTTCCATTGGATTTGTGAATGCGATCTCCAGCTTTTTCTGGGTAGTAGAATTGTGAGCCTGAGGCACAGTGGTCTGAAAACAAAAGTGTCCCTTTCTTACACAACAGTAGAATTTTTCTAAATGAACCACCAACAAAGCCCACTGTGGTCATGGGGATTTAGGGCCTGGAAGATTTGACAGTTTACCTTTGTGTTAACTCGAGACTTCCTAAAGAAACTTTTTTTCTTTAATTTTTACACCCCTGACTTTGTTTTAGGGTTAATAAATCTTTTGGGGTTATAATGTTTGTTTGCTTCATGGTACACCTATCTTCTTGTTCCCTGTACTTTGCCTTTTTCCACTTTGCATAATCCAAAATTTTTGAACTAAAATTAGAGGTCTTCCAGAATTGACCTTTATATAGCTTGTTACTTTAAAAAGAACACACCTACAATCTAGCTGTCCATTCAGAAAATTCATTATCTGTTTCCAGAATGATAAATGTTTCCAGTCTGTCTACTGTCTCCTACCTATTGCATACGTCTTCTCTTGATTTTGATCAAGTAACTAATATTTGACATTATAAATGTTATAATTACATTATACCCTGTAAACTACTTAACATAAATTCTGAAGTCTAATTTCAATGTTGACATATTTTTGATAATAAGTACCTTTTTATTGCTCAGAGTCTGAGTCATTTACTATAGCTTGGACAACTTATCAATGGCTACATTCCTAAAGAGAAATTGGCCTTCCTCCTAGTAAACATTAAGTGTCAATAACACAGGAAAAGATGGGACCTCACAATGGCCTCCATCTTTGACAGACACAATCGTGTACAGGCCAATTGCAAGTTACCACAGGTACTTTGAGTTCATGAGTACAATGGTTAGGGCATGTTCAGAAGATAGTGTGTCATACCACTTCCCCCGCTGGGTGGGGTGTTGAATGTCTGTAGTCCCAGCTACTAAGGTGGCTGAAGCAAAAACACAACTTGAAACCAGGAATTTTGTGCTGTGGAATGTAATGAAGATTAGGTGTCTGCACTGAGTTCAGTGTCAATAAGATGACTTTTTAGGATCAGGGTACTACCAGGTTGCCTAATAAGGACAAACCATCCCAGGTCAGAAAGAGAGTGCAGGTCAAAACTTCCAAGCTGACCGTAATATTCCTTGGGATCCTTTGGATCATACTCTTGGTCCTTCCTCTACAAAATTCCCTAAGCCTTGGAAAGAGTGATACTAATGTCTTCTTTTGGGGTAAATTTTCAGCAGTCATAAGTTCTCAGCACTTTTACCAGTTATGCGGCTTTGTATTAAAGGTCAAATTTATTCACATTCTCTCTTCATTTTGTGCGTGTTTCATATATCAAGGTTGAATCACATTGCCTCAGGTGAGTCCAATCAATTATTGCTGCCCTTGTGCACATAGGTATAGGGCCATTCACCAGATATCAACAGTTTACCAGACACTAAACCCATAATGAAAACTAATCTTTCTCCAGGCAGCATTGAAAAACCAAACTCCTCAGTTAGGGGTGAAGCTATATGAGCCCTTCCTTATGCCACACTGGAATAATAACTGGCTTGCTCTTCTGTAGATGTTAAGCACATGGGTACAATAATTGAATTTTTGAGTGCACCAACATACTCAGATCAGACAGTTTTCTCTTCCAGAAACCTTCCTGTGCTAAATAGCATCATATCAACCTCACACAAGCTAGAGCCATTAGATAAGAGGGAATCTAAATTGATAAATCCTTCATAAAACCAGGCTGTCAGCAATCCTGTAAGGCACTTTCTTAATTAGGGATTGATATCGGGAGGCCCAGTTCATTGTGGATGGTGCCATCCTTAGACTGGTGGTCTTGGGTTCTATAAGAAAACAGGTTAAGCAAGCCATGTGAAATAAGCCAGCAAGCAGCACTCCTCCATGGCCTCTGCTCCTGTCTCCAGGTTCCTGCCCTGACTTCCTTCAGTGATGGACTATGATGTTGATGGATAAGCCAAATAAATCCTTTCCTCTCCAACTTGAGTTTGGTCATAGTGTTTCATCACATCAAAAGTAACTCTAAGATACAGCCTGTCCTCTGGCTCTTTAAACCTTTCTGTCATTTCTTCCATATTCTTCCTTGGGACTTGAGGGGAGGGACTGAGGGTTATATCATCTGAGGCTGAGAGTCCATAGTCATCTGTTCTCTGCAGATTGGCTATGAGTCTGTGTTAACTTCCATCCACTGCAATAAGAAATTTCTCTAGGGTGGAATGAGAGCTACACTGTAAAGTAAGTATAACAAAAGCAATTTGGCACTATGTTTTTTAACCAATATTACTAGTGAGTTCTCTGCTATTCAATATGAGCTCCCAAGCCATAAACTACACTGGTTGTAGACAAAAGCCACTAACTAAATTTCAAGAAATTATTTTCAATAATTTCTATTATGACTTCCAATGGAGGTTATCTTTTACCATAAGTTATGTACCAGTACTAAGGAGAACAATAGATGACTATACTTTTTCTATCCTGGAAAATAATTCCACTTCACTCTTATTATAGAAATAAATGAGTATTAAAGTCAAAAGATGCTGCTTCCAGGAAGACGCCATATTCAGACATATCCCAGAGGATCTGCTTCACTCAGACCAGTTGAGGACCCACTGCACCCAGAGCAGTCTATCCCAAGCTGATTTGCTCCCTTGAAGACACCATAACCTGACCCATTGGCACGGATTCCTTCTGATGTGAGCCTGCCCACTGAGCAGACCTTGAATGTTACTTCTGCAACCAATCCCACAACACCCAGAGGAAGCTGGACTCCAGAAACTCTAACACAACCAAGATCATAGAGGAAGCTGGACTCTCAGGAGCTCTAACACACCCAGGATCACAGGATTACAGGATCCCAGAGGCAGCCTGACACCCAGGAGTTCTGACATGCAGGATCACAGGATCACAGAGACAGCTAGACTCTGAAAACCTCTGACACACACACACACACACACACACACACACACAAAAAGGAGGGACAGGCTCTAGTCAGAGACAGTGAGTGCAGGGAGCACTAGAGATAACAAGATGGCAAAAGGCAAGCACAAGAATGTAAGCAACAGAAACCAAGGCTACTTGACATCATCAGAACCCAGTTCACCCAACATTACAAGTCCTGGATACCCCATCACACCAGAAAAGCAAGATTCAGATTTAAAATCACTTCTCATGATGATGACAGAAGACCTTAAGAAGGACATAAATAACTCCCTTAAAGAAATACAGGAGAACACAGGTAAACAGGTAGAAGCCCTTAAAGAGGAAACACAAAAATCCCTTAAAAATTTGCAAGAAAATACAACCAAACAGGTGAAGAAATTAAACAAAATCATCCAGGATCTAAAAATGGAAGTATAAACAATAAAGAAATCACAAAGGGAGACTACCCTGGAGATAGAAAACTTAGGAAAGAGATCAGGAGTCATAGACAGAATACATCAAGCATCATCAACAGAATACAAAAGATGGAAGACAGAATCTCAGGTGCAGAAGATAACATAGAAAAAATTGACACCCAGTAAAGAAAATGTAGAATGCAAAAAGCTCCTAACACAAAACATCCAGGAAATCCAGGACACAATGAGAAGACCAAACCTAAGGATAATAGGTATAGAAGAGAGCAAAACTTCCCAACTTAAAGGGTCAAAATCTTCAACAAAATTATAGAAGAAAACTTTCCTAACCTATAAAAAGAGATGCCGTGAACATACATGAAGCCTACAGAACTCCAAATAATCTAGACCAGAAAAGAAATTCCTCTCACCACTTAAAAATCAAAACACCAATTGCACAAAACAAAGAAAGAATATTAAAAGCAGTAAGGGAAAAAAGGTCAATTAACATATAAAGGCAGACCTATAAAAATTACACCAGACTTCTTACCAGAGACTATAAAAGCCAGATGATCCTGGACAGATGTCATATAGATCCTAAGAGAACACAAATGCCAATCATAGCTACTATAGCCAGCAAAACTCTCAATTACCATAGATGAAGAAACCAAGATATTCCATGACAAAACCAAATTTACACAATATCTTTCCACAAATCCAAATGGTTTGTTCCAAGAAACAAACTGGAGTAGCCATTCTAATACTGAATAAAATTAACTTTGAACCAAACGTTATCAAAAAAGATAAGGAAGGACACTTCATACTCATCAAAGGAAAAATCTACCAAGATGAACTCTCAATTCCAAATCTCTACACTCCAAATGGAAGGGCACCCACATTCATAAAAGAAACTTTACTAAAGCTCAAAGCACATACTGCATCTCACACAATAATAGTGGGAGACTTAAACACCCCACTCTCAGCAATGGACAGATCATGGAAACAGAAACTAAACAGAGACACAGTGAAACTAAGAGAAGTCATGAACCAAATGGATTTAACAGATATCTGTAGAACATTTCATCCTAAAACAAAAGAATATACCTTCTTCTCAGCAGCAGTACCTTCTCCAAAATTGACCATATAATTGGTCACAAAACAGGCCTCAATAGATACAAAAAGATTGAAATAATCCCATGTATCCTATCAGATCACCACAAACTAATGCAGGTCTCCAATAACAAAAACAATGGAAAGCCCACATACTCATGGAAACTGAACAATGCTCTACTCAATGATAACTTGGTCAGGGAAGAAATAAGGAAAGAAAAGACTTCTTTAGAATTTAATGAAAACGAGGACACATCATACCAAAACTTATAGGACACAATGAAAGCAGTGCTAAGAGGAAAACTCATAGTGCTAAGTGCCTACAAAAAGAAACTGGAGAGAACATACACTAGCAACTTGACAGCACACCTGAAATCTCTAGAACAAAAAGAAGTAAATACACCCAAGAGGCGTAGATAGCAGGAAGTAATCAAACTCGGGGCTGAAATCAACCATATGGGAAAAAAAAAAACTAAACAAAGAATCAACAAAACCAAGAGCTGGTTCTTTGAGAAAATCAACAAGATAGATAAACTCTTACCCAAACTAACCAGGGGGCAGAGAGACAGTATCCAAATTTATAAAATCAGAACGGAAAAGGGAGACATAACAACAGAAACTGAGGAAATTCAAAAAATCATCAGATCCTACTACAAAAGCCTATATTCAACAAAACTGGAAAATCTGGATGAAATGGTCAATTTCTTAGACTAGATATCAGGTACTAAAGTTAAATCAAGATCAGATAAACCACCTAAACAGTCCTATAACTTGTATGGAAATAGCAGCAGTCATTAAAAGTCTCCCTCACAAAAACCCCAGGACCAGATGGTTTTAGTGCAGAATTCTATCAGATTTTCCAAGAAGATCTAATACCAACTCTCTTCAAACTATTCCACAAAATAGAAAAAGAAGGAACACTACCCAATTCATTCCATGAAGCCACAATTATGCTCATATCTAAACCACACAAAGACCCAACAAAGAAAGAGAACTTTAGACCAATCTCCCTTATGAATACTGATGCAAAATATTCAATAAAATTCTCACAAACCAAATCCAAGAACAGATCAAAACAATCATCCATCATGATCAAGTAGGCTTTATCCCAGGAATGCAGGGATGGCTCAATATAGGAAAATTCATCAACATAATCCACTATATAAACAAACTCAAAGAAAACAAACACATAATCATCTCTCTAGATGCTGAGAAAGCATTTGACAAAATCCAACACCCCTTCATGATAAAAGTCCTGGAAAGATCAGGAATTCAAGGCTCGTACCTAAACATAGTAGAAGCAATATACAGCAAACCAGTAGCCAACATCAAACTAAATGGAGAGAAACTTGAAGCAATCCCACTAAAATCAGGGACTAGACAAGGCTGCCCACTCTCTCCCTACCTATTCAATATAGTACTCAAAATCTTACCTAGAGCAGTTAGACAAAAAAAGGAGGTCA
The DNA here is from genome assembly GCA_030674055.1 of Rhabdomys pumilio. Classification (NCBI taxonomy): domain Eukaryota; kingdom Metazoa; phylum Chordata; class Mammalia; order Rodentia; family Muridae; genus Rhabdomys; species Rhabdomys pumilio. The sequence continues at coordinate 28,112,646 of JANHMN010000002.1, read as the reverse complement.
AAGCTATACAAATTGGAAAGGAAGAAGTCAAAATATCATTATTTGCATAATGATATTTATGACGATATGATAGTATACTTAAGTGACCCCAAAACTTCCACCAGAGAACCCCTAAACAACTTCAGCAAAGTGCCTGGATATAAAATTAGCTGAAACAAACCAGTAGCCTCTACTCAAAGGATAAACAGGCTGAGAAAGAAATTAAGGAAATGACACTCTTTACAATAGTCACAAATAATATAAAATACTTTGGTGTGAATCTAACCAAGCAAGTAAAAGATCTGTATGACAAGAACTTCAAGTCTCTGAAGAAAGAAATTTAAGAAGATCTCAGAAGATGGAAAGATCTCCCATGCTCATGGATTGGAAGGATTAATATAGTAAAAATGGCCATCTTGCCAAGAGCAATCTACAGATTTAATGCAATCCCCATCAAAATTCCAAATCAATTCTTCATAGAGATAGAAAGAGCAATTCTCAAATTCATTTAAAATAACAAAAACCCAGGATAAAGAGAACTATTCTCAACAATAAAAGAACTTCTGGAGGAATCACCATCCCTAACCTCAAGCTGTACTACAGAGCAGTAGTGATAAAAACTGAATGGAATTGGTACACAGATATGCAAGAAGATCAATGGAATAGAATTGAAGACCCAGAAATGAACCCACACACCTATGGTCACTTGATCTTTGACAAAGGCACTAAAACCATTCAGTGGAAAAAAAAGAGCATTTTCAACAAATGGTGCTGGTTCAACTGGAGGTCAGCATGTAGAAGGATGCAAATTGATCCATTCTTATCTCCTTGTACAAAGCTCAAGTACAAGTGGATCAGGAACCTCCACATAAAACCAGATACACTGAAACTAATAGAAGAGCGAGTGGGGAAGAGACTTAAACACATGGGCACAGAGGATATGTTTCTGAACAGGACACCAATGGCTTATGCCTTAAGATCAAGAACTGACAAATGGGACCTCATAAAATTGCAAAGCTTCTGTAAGGCAAAGGACACTGTTAATAGGCAACCAACAGATTGGGAAAAGATCTTTACCAATCCTACATCTGATAGAGGGCTAATATCCAATATATACAAAGAACTCAAGAAAGTAGACTCCAGACAACCAAATAACCCTATTAAAAATGGGGTACAGAGCTCAACAAAGAATTCACAACTGAGGAAACTGAAATGATCGAAAAGCACCTAAAGAAATGTTCAACATCCTTAGTCATCAGGGAAATGGAAATAAAAACAACCATGAGATTCCACCTCACACCAGTCAGAATGGCTAAGGTCAAAAACTCAGGGGATAGCAGATGCTGGTGAGAATGTGGAGAAAGAGGAACACTCTTCCATTGTTGGTGGGATTGCAAGCTGGTACAACCTTTCTGGAAATCAGTCTGATGGTTCCTCAGAAAATTGAACATAGTATTACCTGAGGACCTAGTTATGCCACTCCTGGCCATATACCCAAAGATGCTCCAACATATAACAAGGACATATATCTACTATGTTCATAGCAGCCTTATTTATAATAGCCAGAAGCTGGAAAGAACCCAGATGTCCTTCAACAGAGGAATGGACACAGAAAATGGGGTACATTTTCTATTTATATGGTTGCTCTTCTGTGTTCTACTTAAAACATCTTGAAATTTTTTATGTAAATAAATACATAATATTAAGTGGGTATGTATTATTGGAAAATAATAATCTTTTGATAGACACTCATTTTCTTTTCAGAACTTTATCCACACCCTCTTTCTGTAATCTATTACACTCCAATGAATGTATCTGTGACTTCTTCAGTGACTGGACTTAAGATGGGAGTAGCTGTATCTCATGAGGCTCTCTCCATTGAATTTGATCTTCAAAAGTGAACTTTTTGTCTAAGAGGCTTATGAAACTCCATATATATTATATATATATATATATATATATATATATATATATATATATATATATATATGGATATTTTATTTACATTTTAGATGTAATCCCCTTTCTCCATTTCCCCTCACCCAGGAACCCCCCTATCCCATCCCCACTCCTCCTGCTTCTCCTGCCCCCACCCACCCTCTCACTCCCACCTCCCCCACAATTTCCCCCACACTGGGACATCCAGCCTTCACTGGACCAAGGACTTCCTCTCCCACCAATGCCTGACAAGCCCATCCTTCCCTAGATATATAGCTGGAACCATGAGTCCCTCCCTATGTGCTCCCAGGCTTGTGGTTTAGACCCTGGGAGTTCTGGTTGGTTGGTATTGTTGCTTTCCTCACGGGGCTGCAAACCCTTTCAGCTCCTTCAGTCTTCTCTCTCACTCCTCCATTTGGAACCCTATGATCAGTTCAATGGTTTGCTGTGAGCTAACCTCTGCCTCTGTATATGTCAGGCTCTGGCAGACCTCTAAGGAGACAGCTAGATCAGGCTCCTATCAGCATGCACTTCCTGGCATCCATAACAGTGTCTACCTTTGGTGACTGCACATGGGATGGATACCCAGGTGAGGCAGTCTCTGGATGGACCCTCTATCAGTTTCTGTCCCATACTTTGTCCCCATATTTGCTCCCATGAGTATTGCACTCTCTCTCTCTCTCTTGTTTTTTATAGGAGAGAAGACACATTTTTTTAATGCTATATGGCAGATGGACCTAAACCTGAAATGAATTATATTTTCTTTATTTTTCAAGAGAACTCTGATGTGTTGAAAGGATGAATGTAGGTGCTGAAAGAACAATCAGACTCTCTGACCACCTCCAAACTGGCATCGCTACCAAAGGAAATTCTACGTATGAAATTCAGTCACTCAGCCAAAGACTTGCTTTGTTCAGTAAAATCCAAGCTTGATGACAGCAATAGTCAGACCCATTCATCACTTGTCAAAGGCCACAGAAAAGACAGGGCTATTGAGATCAGCTGGTAGGGCGAAAAGGGAAACTCGCACAGATCTGCTATAGAAATCAAAACTCAACAGAAGTTTAAATGTCTATTGCTTCCTTTTGTAATTATAAAATTGTATTTCTGGATAGATTTGGAAATCAATGTGTTGTCCTGCAGTGTATATTTTTATAAGCCCCAGCTATATGGCAGCAAATTGTCTTCTATACGTTTTATAACTAAAAAAATTCTTCACAAAACTCCCTCTACATTACAAATAATTTTAGGCAGCAATGTTTCTTTTCTTCCTATTTATTTATTTATTTATTTATTTATTTATTTATTTTATTATTCAGCTGTAGTTTCTTTCTTTGGTATATATTTTTTTAGCTGGTTGGCACAATGTATTACTGGAAGATTGTTTTGCTAGCATTATCTGCATCTAAGATAAGGAGCATAGAAAGAGTAATCATGGTCATAAAATGTTCCAAAAAAGAACTAAAACAATATGATAGAGACACGTCAATGGAAATCATGAGTCTTTCCCGCTAATGGACATTATTATACCCTTTGGATATCATTTGGATGATTCTAGTACCACACTAATATTGTCTTGTTCACAAATCACTACCATGAACAGTAGTGTTAAACTTGGCAAGCAAAAGCAAATGTTGTCATACTTAACTTACAGTGACCTGCTGTAACACTTGTGAAAACTAATTTATTGTGATGCAATGGATACGTTGAGGTATAAAGCATATTGCAGGGTGAAATGTCATTATTTGTTTACATATAAATTTCTCTGAGAGAAATATCAGTTGAAACATGAGTTCTACCAAGGTGTGCACAGTTTAGTAGAAATTTGCATAACATACACAGATTTCAAACATCAATGTCTGCTTCAGGTCATTGTATGTTATAGCACACCCATCATGCAATTTCAGAGATCTGAGTGCACCATCTGCCATTTCACAGTATCTCTTTAGCCACTGCCCTGGAAGTGTCTATTTGACCTCAAGTTTCAGGTGCTATCCAAGGCAAAGTGCTACAATTATGGCAATATTTACATACTTACTAGCTGTTTAAAGTCTACAGTATGAAACCATGTTTATTGATCTCCTGGCTTTGTCTCTTCTAACTGACCAGAGAATTCAACCTCACTTCTATTTCCCTAGATGTCCTCTGATGTTTCCTATTTGATAGTTTTTTCAAAGCGTTTTAAAAGGAAATTCCCAAGTCCTATCAGAAAATGACTTCCTGTTCATATTGCACCCATGACTGCTATTGGCATTATTGTTTAAGACGAAATCTGCCAAATGTCTCCAGCATAAAATAACTATTTTTCCCTGCAATATTTTACCAATACCTGCACTATCCAGGAAAAATAAATTAGTTCAACTTCTTGGAAGATTATAAATGATTTGTGGGAAGATACTAAAATAATTGAAGTATTTTAAACTATTTTAGAGGAGATGTTTTTGAAACAGTATAAATATCCTCATTTCTCTTTAAGTGTTTACACATGAACACTTGCAGGAGGCAATGAATCTAACCTGTAGAAATTACTAGTGCTGTGTACTGATATGATCACTCTCTCAGTTTTGCATATTTATTGATCAGAATGCTTTTGTAAAGATGTATCCTGTCATTCATGGTTATTTATTCTTTAAAACATCAGTTTATGTTGGTAGAAATTTGTGGATATCAACATGTGAATGATTGTTTCATTCCTATGATTTTCAAAATCATGAGAATACATCCAGAGACATCCAAATTGAGGAGGGGGCATATTTATTAAAACATCTCATTCAAAACTGTGAAGATCATACAGATGCAGATGCTCGCAGCCAACCACTGGACTAAGCACGGGGACCCCAATGAAGCAGTTAAGGTATAGGACAGTGAAAGGACAGCATGGTTTCTGGTTGAGCACCTGCTGGAGATGGCCAGAGACCCCACAGATTTCCCTGCAAGGGACAGCATGCATTTCGCTACCCTCCCAGACTCCAGGCTCCTGACACAAGGCCAAAGACCTCCATCAATCAACACCTTTCAGGTACATAGGACAATGCCCCCCAGCCCCTCCTCTACAGGTAGAGGACATGATTACAGGCCACAGAGCCTCAAGACAGATCTCCATATTAATGAGATGCCTAAAGGCCAGAGGGCGTAGCCAATTAAACATTCCTTCCCAGACCCTCCTCCTTGCAAAAGGTATTTAACCTCAGTTTCCCCCCTCCCCCAGAATATGGGGTGTAGTTTCATCCATTTTTCTCTATGACAATAAACATCTTAAGACCATAGCCTATTTCTCTTCTTTGGAGAACAGTGGAGAAGGTTATCAACTACCACTACCGAGCTGCTGCTTAATCTCTCAAAGACTACCTCTCTATGTTCCAGCCACAGAGGCCCAGCAACCCAAGCAAGCCAGTCAGCCATGACCCAGCCAGAGAGTTGCTGTGAAGAGCTTCTCCCCATCCCTGCAAGACAAACTGTGTTCTTCCACCCCAATGGAGTCCTGTGGCTTCTTATAGCCCAACGTCCACCTAGTGTCAGCATGGAATGAACACTGTCAACATCCTGTGCCTCTGCCTCTCTGAGCCAAGTCCCTATCCCCCTGGGGGGGCAGACGTGGGACCCACAATTCAACCCAACAATGGAACTGTGCACATTATAACCCCACAACAAGAAAAGGACTGAAGGAGCTGAAGGGGTTTGCAACCCCATAGAAAGAACAGCAATATTAACCAAATAGACCCACCCCAAGAGCTCCCAGGGATTAAAGTACCAACCATAAAAAACATATAGAGAAACCCATGGTTCCAGCTGCATAAGTAGCAGACGATAGCCTTATCTGGCATCAATGGGAGGGGAGGCCCTTGATTCTGTGAAGGCTTGATATGCCAGCATAGGGGAATGCTAGGGCGGTAGGGCAGGGGTAGGTGGGTGGGTTGAAGAGCATCCTCATGGAGGCAGGGGTAGGGGAAAAAACCAAAAGTGCAAAGATCATAAAAGATATCACAGACTAAAATTGACTGGAGAAACACAGCTAAATTCAAGAATATACCCTCCATGGAGTTCTGGGACAGCAAAGAACACACACATGACAAAGTTTACTGTGTGTCATGTGGTATCTTAAATGTTTTTTATAGACTGGTTCATTTCATGAGCATCCTAACTCTAATTGACATGTACTACTATCTCTGGCTCAAATATAAAGAAAGTGAAGAACAGAGTGGTTAATAGTTTTTCTGTACTGTACTGAAGAGAAGAATAAAAACCAATCCATCCTAATATGTATTTGGATTCACAAGTAAGTACAGGAAACATTTCTTGATAGTTCTATATGTGATATATTTTATTCTAACTCAATGATATTGAAACAATAGAGCCAAAACATCTTATCTTGAAAACATGGATTCTGAATCCAAAAGAGAAAAACAGATTGTTAAGGTCTCTTTCAGGGAACCAGAAGAAAACAGGAGAGACTGAGCATGGTTTATTGTCAACAACACCAGGCAACACTTAATGTGACAGATACTAAGTTAAAGAGGTCTACTGTCTCAGAAAGTCACAATAGGCATCAATGAATGTCTCTGAGTCTGTGTTGATTCCCTTTTTTTTTTCTAGTTGCTCACAGAAATGCATGCACAAAAATTGCAGGTTGGAAATGGCAGGTCAACTTCTTTCAGTCAATTTTGCAAATTGCTGAATTGCTAGTAATTGTGGCACTAATCGGCTGTTTTTCCTCACCCACTTAAAGCCTTCAAAATGGTTTAAATGATCAGTTTAGTCAGAGGACCTGGGATTGGCAATCAAGTAACACTAAAGCATACTGATTTGTGGAAAAGCTTTGGGAATAAATAAAATTAGCTTTAAGATGTAGCTATACCAAGATGTAGCTGGCCTGCTACTAAGTTGGCCTTTTTATTTCTTCCGATTTCAGTACATTTCTTATAGAATGTACTCTATAGAGATAATAACCATCTCTCAAGGTCACTGTGGTTATCAAACATGAGGATGAATTGTTAAGGACAAAGAAATGTATGTTCCTATTATCATTGTATATTTCCCTTATCAACATCTACTTTATTCTAACATAGGTTTAAGGAACTGTCTGCTTGATTTCATACAACGGGATTTTGGAATTGTTGAATGAAAATTCCCAAAGTTGAACTTCTAAAGATTGCTAATGAAAACTTTAAAAAGACCTAACATCTTGAGTGTTATATTTATATAAACCAACAGACTTTAGGTACCCACTGAGATTGTTGTTAGATACATATTCTTTTGAACATTGACAAATTTTTAAATAGTATTTGAAAGTCACGGAATGATATTAGTACACATATTCAAGGGAGGAAATATCTATAATTCACCACTGTTGTATTCTATTAGAAATGGTGACAGTGGTGCTTACCTTTGATTATAAACAGAGATAACTAGAAAAAATACGCATTTAGTTAGCATTTATTTATGTAATCCCAAATTCTATCCACCAAGAATTCAGAGAGAAATTTCCTCAAAGTACTTAACCACATTCAAGATGTTAAGTTACTTTTTAAATGAGACTAGAACACCTCGAAGAAACCCAGGCAATTCTAGGACTGAAACAGAGTACATTAAAACACAAAATAACTTCCATGAGAAACCAAGGCATTGTTCAAGGATAGTGAAAAGCTAAGAACCAGGTATTCACCTATGTATTCAGCTTTTGGGAAAGCTGACAAAAGATTGTTTGATCCTAGAAATTAGAGGCCAGACTGAGCCATTTTTCAAGACCTCATCTCCAACAAAGAAAAAATAAGAAGGAAGACATGGAAGAGTAGAGAAGGAAAGAATAGGAGACAGAAAAGGAAGAGAGAAGAGAAGAGGGAAGAAAGGATAATCTATGTTAAGCTAATATAAAAGCCATTAAAGGGCCCACATTTGTTTCATAGAGAATGATCCAAGTATGAATAATAATAATAATGATGATGATGATGATGATGATGATGATGATGATGATTGTTACCAATGTAATAAAATGTATTGTAATAAAATGAAAACTGTAATTCCCTATTTAATTAAAAGTTGGATAAGACACAGATAAGACATTTATACAATTTTCAAGTATACCCTTACAAGCTGTTTATCAACTATATGTTGAGAAAGATAAACTTACATTGGTAAGACAGAGAAATACGACCTTAAACAAATGATTGAATTAAACATTAATTGTCATTGGTCAAGTCAAAATTGTGAATTACCTGATGGGACACAGAAAGCAAACACTGGTTTTTTTCATTCCTCCATTCCTCACAAAGATGCAAAACTTAAGTGTGATAATCTAGGACATTGAACATATCCAAAAGTGAAATATTCTACAAAATAACAGCTATGATCTTTAAAAATAGCAAGGTTATAATAATCAAGTAAAGAGTAAAAAGATGGCCTAGAAACAAAAAATAAAAAAAATAAAAAAAAATAAATTAATGGAAAGTATGGTTCTGAGTGAGATTCTTTGCATGCAGAACAGGGTGGTGAAATTTCTCAAAGTGGACTGATGTAAAATTTGCAAATACTGAGACAACTGTTTTCCTGATTTTGGTCATTAGTTAAAACACATGTAACCAAAACAAAACAAAAACAGATTTGCAAGAAATTTAACCAAAAGTATTCAAGAGAGATGGGACATCAGATTGACAAGAATAACATTATTTCTTCTGCCTTTCTAGATTTTCTATATATCTGTAATTACTTCAAATTTTATTACCAAATTGTACTTATTTTAAAATTCAGTTTTATTTTTAACAAGTAAAATAAGCAGAATAACTTCCTATAACATTTAGTTTTATATATCAACTTGGCTAGGTTGTGGTACCCAGATTGTTTTGTCAAATATTTTCAAGGATATTTATATAAAGCAGTGTTTTAGATGCCAATATATTTAATTCAGCAAATGTACAGCAAATCCATAGAAACTTCAGTGTGTGTGTGTGTGTGTGTGTGTGTGTGTGTGTGTGTGTTGAGTTTGTAAAGAATAAAAATTCATCTATATCATATTGATTGTATTTCCCTAAAGAATCTCAAAAATGGCACTTGACCAATACTCTGGAATTTCCTAAACTAATATATTTTGAGAATGTATGGCCCTTGTTGAGTGAACTTCAAGCTACTCAGGAAAAAAATAGTAAAATGAAATTATACAGTTAATTACCTGTTATTAAATATTGACTCAAACATTCATCAAATGTAAGATCTTAACCAGTGACTTTCCAGAGCCAGTCCCCTTCATCTCCTTCAGTCCTTGCCCTAATTCTTTCCTAGAGGTCCCTGACCTCAGTCCAATGGTTAGCTGTGGCATCTATCTTCAATAAAATGAAATTTCTGCCCTGAAGAATCAGCATCAGAAAAGTGACAAAACCTCACTGCGGAACATTATTAAGTGGTTCTCTCACTCATCACAACCCCACGAGTTCTGCTGTTCCTGCTATTACTATGAACTGTAGTAGTTCCTCAACAGGACCATCTCCCAGTTTAATAATAAAATAAAAAAAGCCTCATTAAATTCTGCAAAATCCCATTTGTCTTAAGAATTATAGCATCCTATTTTTAAGCATGTGCTGGGAATGGAATGGATAATTATTGAGAATATCAATATTATAGTATTTCCTTCCTTCACCATTTTCTTTCAATTTCTTCTACACAATCTTTATCCTATGTCGCTTCAGCCATCATTGAAATACTTCCCATATTCTTACTCTTTTAGAGCATCAATAAACGAGATTTTGAACAAGCAATATGCAAGATAATCTAGTTGGTTGTGAAGAAGGCTTTGGAAACACAAACCACAAAACATGAGTATGATTATATGACACTTGTAGAATCCTAAAAGATATCAAGCAGAGACATTAATTACATCAAGAGGATACTCCAGAAATCAAGACAGCATTAGAAATTTTGAATCCAGTATTAATATTTGCAGTATATGAAGAATTTTTCTATATGTGTCAAGACATCAGAAAACATTTGAATAACATGGAATGCATATGACCATTAGAATTTCAATCACTTATCTGTATGGACTTTGAGAGCTCATATATTTGCCCAACTTCCAGTTCAGCCTTTCTGTTTAATTTTGAAGATTTGATCTCTCAGCTTTGGCCACATGCCACCATACCTCCTTGCTATTTTGGATTCTAATTCTGGCATCATAAACCAAAACTAAACTCTTTCTTCCATAAGTCACCTTTGATCATTTTATTTTATCACAGCAACAATGAGTAACTAATTCAGAAGTAAGAAGGAGTATCTGGTCTATAGGATAGGACTGACTCAGGCGACAAAGAATATGAGAATGTGGGGTCATTTATTCAACAGTGGAGTCTAGGTCAGGTTCATGAAAAGCACAAGGTTATAGAAAGGCACATGAGAACTCAGAGGTCATAGGTTAGTTAACAAATGTCTAGATATTTCAAGGAGTGGATGAATCACTATCTAAATTATCTGAGTCATGAAGTTACCCTGCTCCTCACTGGCCAAGCAGAAGAGTAGAGAGGAAACATAAGCAAACTACGAGGAGCTAAGTGGTCTCTGCTGTAAATAAATTTGATAAGACCACTAATACTCTTTCATAGTGAGTTACATTTCCCAGAAATCAATGGGAACTCTTGACACAAGGACAGAGTCTGGTTTGTCCATCACCAGTACCATCACTGTGACTACATAGAAAAGCTTCCATTCAATCTTCACTCCATTCCAAACTGGTTACCTTTCCATTTAAGTAAGAGCTTTCAATACATACACAAGCTAAGTTCTCCTCTTGGCCCCAGCTAACACCACTTGCACCCTATAAGCTCCTTCGTTTATACGTTGAGGCTTTACAAAGGCTTTTAATTGTCCATAATAAATATTCTGCTTTACTTTGCACCCCCTGAAATGTAGAAGAAAAAGGGTGGAAGAGGAGAAAAGAGAGGAAGAGGAGGAGTAAGAGGAGAGGAGGAAGAAGAAGAAAGAAGAAAGTTTATTTCTGTATCTTCAAAGCAAATAAAATCTGCTTTTCACCTGTGCTGCTACATTGAAAACAGTTCAGACTTAGCCATTCTGAACTTCTCTTTCTCTGCATATACTTCTTTACATTACATTTACATGTACATTTTCCTCTGCATAAACATTACATTAGATATTGAGAAGAGCATTCTGAGACCTGCCTCTTCTGTCTTCCATGTGGCTGCTTTGATGGGTTATTCCAAACTCAGGTTTTCAGACATCATCAGCTTCCTAGCTGCAACCCTTCTGCCTCCCACACTCCACCTTGTTCCTCGCATCCAGGCATTTCAGCCTCACTCTCACAGAAAAGAAAATGCTACATGTTTTAGCATTTAAATCCCAGGATCAATTGTACTGACGATCATTTCAAAATGGAAAGGAGGTATTATAGGAGGGGTAACAGTGATTAAATACAGGTTAATTTTCTAATAAGTTACATCTTTCTGTTTTCAGATTGTATGTAATTATTAAATAATACATACACACACAATTCATACAAAAGGAGGCTATGAATTTAAGAGAACAAGGAAGTGCTATAGGAAGGTTTGGTAGGAGAAAAGGGAAGAAGAAAGTCATATAATTATATTATAATTTCAAGAAATAATTAAATATGTATTTCTTATTAGGACACTATTAGCCTGGTAATTTCTATTCCTCCTTCTAAACCTACTCAAAAACATCTCCTTAGAGAAACCTTTCTGTTTGTTCTTATTTTTCCCCTATCAGACTCTATAGCTCCCTCTTCTGGTCTCCATTCATTTTACACTAACCTTTTCTGAAGTCAGTCATCACCTAGTCTGTTTTTTTATTAATCATTTATCTGTCATGCTCCAAACACTGCTAATTCCACAAAAGAAGGAAGGAATTGTGTATTATTTTTGTTTGCAGACTGTTTAGTAGAATCTGTAAAACGATGAATTTTTGAGCGTCCGCAAACAAAACTCAGCCTAAACAACTCTGTCGCCCTTTTATTCTTTCTACTCTAAATTAAGCAACAACCCCGATCTAAGAGGTATCCATGACACAACCCCAAGGACTGAAAATGAGAAACAGCATCAAATTGGAAAACGCTTTTCACTGGAGACAGGAACTAATGTAACTAATGAGTCCTTCTAGAAGACCATCTCTAGGTAGATTCCATGAAGGAGGTCTTTGAGATGAAGGTCTGTATAAGTATAGATTTATTAAATCTGGGGTTGTAAACTCTTAGTGAGTAGGGAAAACTAAAAAGTATTGAGGAAGAAGTCAAATGATCAATCACTTGTGGAATTTCACATCAAGTTTCCAGAGCCAAAACAACTTGATCACGCAGAGCAATCTAAAGTATAACTCTACCTAGGCATTGGGCCTCTTTGAGACTGGAGCCAGTCTTTGAATTTCCAAGGTTATTGGTGTTTATTGGCAAGGAACTATCTGACCCCCACTCCACCTCCCCACCCCCACATACACCATGGATTAGTGGTTAAAGGAGACAAATTCTTAGTTTTCCACCATTTTATGGAAAAAGCAAAGTGGCTTCCATAGCCTGAGTGTGATATTCAAGGAGGAACCACAGATACAACTGATCTTTGAAGGCAAAAGACCATAAAAGACCAACGGGCGCTAAACAAGTAGAAGAAACATGACTGGAGGGATCCATTTGGACTGTGCTGCTGCTGCTTATCCTCAACTGACCTTTTTCACAGGGACCCTGGGAAGATGGGAAGAGACAACCACCCCAAGTCAGCAGACTGACTCCACTGGCACACAGCATGTGGGTCTGAGTCACACAAACATAAGCATCGATTGTCCTAAAGCAACCGTTGTTCTTGGATGTTGGCATCTTGTGCAAAGTACATGGCCCATTTCTAAAGACAAGCATGATGGCTTAGAGAGATGAGGATTAGGAATCAGGAGAAAGGAAATATCAAAACCCCTATATCCAGCTCATTCAGTTTTTAATTGTAAAGAGTAACATCTATCATACAAAACTATTCCTGGGATTAGACATGTATAATTTTAACTTATGTGAAATATTAACTTAAAAAGAAACATAATATAAAATGACTTACCAGTGGTTTCTTCATCATTTTGTTTTCTGTTTTGTTTTGCTCAAAAAAGGATCCCCAGTACTCAGAGCATTAAGTACCAGGCTCTGAAAAATGAGCAAATGAATAAACTTGTTAACATTTCAGATATGCCCTTATCGCCCAAATGCTTAATAAGTACAAAGCACAGTTCTGTTACTACAGAGAATTCAAAATTAAGTCATAGTCCACACCCGAGGAGCACAGCGTCTGAGCTGAAACGACAATGGCTGTTCCACGTGTTCCAACCCAGTGGCAAAGCTGAGTGTCCATTGCCTTTAAGAGAGACTTAAACAATATAAGACAACAAAAGTCTAATGCAGAATTTGGTGATGGGAGAGAGCTTACATGGAATGAAGGACATTTTCATTGGACTTGAGGGAAAAATTGCCTAGACTTTAATATTCAATAACATTTGAGTTGTTGCCTCACAGAATCACTGAAAAAAAATAGTCATAATCTTTGTACCATAGAGTTCCCATTCCAGAGAGAGTGGCAAGTAAGTGATTAACAGATAAATTGCTGAGTACATATAGAATAAGCATGGACTGGTAACTGCTATAAAGGAAAGTAAAATAGATAAGGAGAGATGGAAAGAAAGGTGGTCTTTCTAGTCTAACAGGGAAGAAGAAAAGAACGGGACTTGGTATACTGACCACACTCCTGGGCAGGTCCCAAGCCCAAAGTGTAGTAGGCCAACACAAAGTGCACTTCATGTTTGTTTTGTGTGTGTGTGTGTGTGTGTGTGTGTGTGTGTGTGTGTGTGTGTGTTTGAGAGAGAGACAGAGAGACAGAGACAGAGACAGAGAGACACAGAGAGAGAGACACACAGAGAGAGATAGAGAGATAGAGAGACAGACAGGGAGAGAAAGAGACAGAGAGAGACAAGGACAAACAGAGACAGACAAACAGACACATACAGAGACAAAGTCAAAGATTAAGACAAAGACAAAGACAAAGATAGGAGAAAGAGAGAATAATTTGAACTTAGGTGGGCAGAGATATAAGGACCCAGGCAGAGTTGGTAGAGAGGAACGAAAGAACAGGTTGGTAGATTTGGAGAACACCAAGGAGCCAGGATGTTTGTAACTGATGAGAAACAGAAAAGGTCAGAGGGGCAATGGAAGTGTGAGGAGCTTGAGACAATAGAGAAAGGACAGTTTAGACTACAGAGCCACAAAGCATCACAGCTCGTAGAAATAACAGAGTGTGACCAACCTCAAGCTAATATATAACACATTATTCTGGTGACAGCAAGCCCAGTAGGCCTACAGCAGGCAAATTTAAGTCTCTCATACAGGAGATACCAGGGAGTCCTGACTTCTCGTCACAATTTTGCTAGGCCAATCTAAGGCTTCTTCTTCCAGAAGCTTTCTCTGCAGTAGCCCTTTCCAGACTAAGAATTCAATTCCATAAACCAAGTAGGTGGGGATCATGGTTACAGGAAACAACAACGACAGAGACAGTGGACATTCCACTATGAATACTGCCTTGGTCTTTGTCATGCTAATGTTATGTAAAGCCTACATCTTTAGAGCATAAGAGTTGGCAGGGACCATGAGGACACTTGTTACTTTTGTCCAGTTGATCATTTATCATTTTTTAGCTTACCTCTGCCGACATGTGTGACAGTTAAATGGTAGTTTTGAGGGAATCTCTGTGATGCTAAAGAGTGACTTAAAAGCAATGAAGGGACCACCAGTGTGGCTGTTAGGCTAGACTTATTGCCAGCATATGGTATCTGAAGGTGCCTGAGTCCCTTTATGATGACTAGAAGGATTCTATCATGAGACACTCTGGACTTTATTGGCACCATGGAGTGAGGCTAGCCACATCAGGATCTCTGAGGTGCAGAAATTCACTGACTGGCAGAGAAGCCTATAGTTGAGTTGCTCCTCATATAGCTCATTTGGGGGAGCACGAGTACTTTCACCCTACAGCAATGTCTTCTTAGTTGTGAAAAAGAGAATTTTACAAGGAGAAAAAAGCTTATATCTACCCTCTCACAGCTCTAATGTTGTTTCCAAAACACAAAACTAGCAGCAAAATAAGAAGTTCAAGTTAACAAAAACATACCTCTCCCTCTTATCTTCGCCTAGATACCTACCCCCATAAATCAGTAAAAAAAGGAAGCTATCTCTAGCATTACCATGTGACACTGGTACAACAGGACTTTGCCATTTACAAAGTACGAATGTTTGAAATTAGTTTTTATTCATTTGATTATCACAGCCAGTCAGCAGGATATGTGTGTGTGTCAGAGAGCATTACCATATTAAAGATAGAAGGCAGAAAAACATACAAACTATCAGACCAAAAAATAAATAAAGCAAACTTGAGGTCCTGCGATACACAGATAGTTCATGTGGAAAAAAAAGTGGGCTGGAGAAATGAATGACTCTTACTCTTGTGAATGTGTGTTTTACTGGATGTATTTTTAAGTCAATGCTGAGTACAGGAGATGCTAGAAAGATTGGGCCATAATGGCCTCACAGCCCGCATGTAAACATAATGCAGAGATGCAGAAGTCATCACCTTCCAG
The DNA here is from genome assembly GCA_030674055.1 of Rhabdomys pumilio. Classification (NCBI taxonomy): domain Eukaryota; kingdom Metazoa; phylum Chordata; class Mammalia; order Rodentia; family Muridae; genus Rhabdomys; species Rhabdomys pumilio. The sequence goes on along the minus strand of JANHMN010000002.1, from coordinate 28,097,127 downwards.
GAAGTACTTTCCACTCAGCTGCAGAGAGCCCAGTCAGCAAATCCCTCCCAGCTGTCAGCTCCTCCAGGATCTGTCCTACCTGCAGAAATCCAATCCCTTTCACTGAGTCAACCACCAGCATTTGGCAACTGAATGAAGTAGAGATATGAAGACCTAGACATTTTGACTCACTGCCAATAAATAAGTATATAAATAAATAACCTCTAATAGTATTGACTCTGGAACTTCCCAGTAGATTGACTTTTCAATCCTCTACCTTCTGGCCATTCCCGTTTGTTTGTTTGTTTGTTTGTTTGTTTGTTTTTAGTTTTTTGTTTCTTTATTTGGTTTTCTTTTACACGTATCAGTTATAGGCTTCCTACATCCCAGTTTCTGTTTCTTTTGTATTTATTTTATACGAGTTGGTACTGAAGATGACCAAGGATGTTGGTGAAAAGAGGAAAAATGTGGAGTTATGTCACTCAGACCAGATCCCAAATGGTGACTCACATGGCAGTTCACAACCATTTGTCATTCCAGTTCCTCTGGCCTTTTTAGATATACAGAAGGCACACATGATTGCATGCAGACAGATACTCATATACATACAAATAAACAAATATATTTTTTTTAAGACCAATGCCTGAAAGTTCAAGGGAAGTTAAGTATCCATATCATTCAGGTGCATTAAGTCAAGGTCAGGACCCAAATTTGAAAATCTTAAGTAGCAATGTGTAAGTGGATACATTCAACACCTACAGTTTCTGAGTTGACACCGAAACCTAGAGACTCCAAACTTCATCATGGCTGCCAATTAAAGAGAAAACACACGGAAGTCAGATGACAAAGGGAGTCCCTACAAGACCTAGTTCATTCATCCATAAGTAAATATCGAAATTGGTAGTAATTGCAACTATCACAGCCCACAGAAGGGCCTGAGAACTGTAGAGAAAACAGCAACAATCATGTGGAGATGTTCTAGTGGCAGCCTTGAAACTACCTCTATGTTAAACCAGAAGAATAAACAGATTGCAGAATAACACCTGCTATGGGCAGGGAATGGTAATGATTTATATCACCATTAAAGAAATAAGAAAGACCAAAGCAATGTTCCCCAGTATGTTATGATTCAAATTCCCAGTGTGGGGACTATGGTACCAGTTGGGATGTCAGTGATGGTTGCAAGCTATAGCAATCTCAACCAAGCAGAAACCCTGGTCACATTTGCAATGCCACGTTGGCATCTCTGACAAGGCAGATGATCTTCCGGTTTGCTGCTTGCTAGATCCAGTAATCATCCAGAAGGCTCAGGTAAAAATTACAGCTTAAAAAAAATACATCTGAATTCATCTACCCTTGCAATTTTTATTTCCTTGGTATTACTTTTAAGTTCTAAAATTGTATTTAGGTCATCTTTATGACCTATTTCTTTGTTTAGACTTTCTACCATTTTCTTTCAGGACAATTTATAATTATTAAAATTTAATTATTTTTGGCTGCTTCAAAAATACTAGAATATATAACTTTATGGCATTCAGATGTTAATGTAGAGCTAAATAATACTGTCACTTAAAAGTGTTACAGTGGGTAAGAGTACCCATATAGCACAGGAAAGTAACTTATAATAACAAAGCTATTGTGACGGTTTAAATTAGATATCGAAATTCTTTAATATTTCTTCTTTTCAAAACTTCTTTTCAAAAACAGAACAAAGTGGTCAGAAAAAAGGAATTTGGATAGTGAGGAAAATGAATGTTTTGAAATCATGTTGTTGAAAAATAAAATATTAGTTAAGGAATGAAAAACAAATTTAAAAACATTACCTACATGAGCTCGCAGCAGCTGTCACTAGGCATGCATAAAACTAGTCATGCTGACAGCCAATCATGAGTCAGGGAAGAATTTGTGGGTCCCATTTGTCTCTGCTGAATTCTTGGTGACTGATGGGTTGTTGGGGAAGGGCAGTCATTGCCTTCTGTTTTATAATGCCAGGCTCCAAAGAATACTTCCAAGCCCATAGGCACACAAACTGTCCAGGTTAAAATCAGGGGATTAGAGGCACAGAGACCAAGGAGTCTAAAGAGGGTAAGGAATATGAGCAATGAAATGACACAAAGTGTGTGCTTGGTCATGCTGCCATGAGTGGAATGTGAGAAATCAAACTGCATTATCTACAGGTATGAAATGCTCACAGAACAAATTTAACCAATAAAAATAATCATTGTTGATCCGAAAATTTAAATTCCATGAAAATGTTTAGCAAACAATGCTGACACTGCCTAGAAAACGATTTCACAATTTACCTACCTGTAAGCTAAGAAGTTAAAACTCGAGCCTCAATACAGACAGAATTTTCCTTATCCTAAAGAGCATCCATTTAAAGCATATAGATGACACACCCACTCACAAAAACACATAAACAGAGATTACCAGCAACACATTTTAATATTACTCTAAATAACCAGAACGGTCTGTAGATAATAGCAGTGTTTTAAAAGACCTTTAATTTCTCTAACAGTATTTAGCAATTCCCCTTAAAATAAGAAAGTATTGTTAATCTCTAGCTTTTGGTAATAAGACACAAGATTTTGAAGTTTTTCTTCTAATTAGTAATACAGGCTACAATAGAAAAATTTTCATAAACTTAGAAATAAATCATTTCAGCTACCAATTAACGGGAAATTATTAAATAACTACAATCCACTCTTGTTCTGTTTGCATATTATATTTTTCCATTGAAAATGGGAGTTTCAGTAGCACTATTTGCTACTGTGAAAAAAACATTAACAATAGGCTACATAGTCTAAATGGAAAAGAATAGTCTACATAGATCCAAAACAAATGGGGCATGTTTGAAGAAGTTGACAGGAAAGACGGATTAGTCAGTATTTGGGAGCCGAGAAAGTACACACTTGGAGAAAGATAAAAGTTGAATGTCACTCCTTAGAGTAAAATACCAAGTGAACCAAACACTTAACTATAAAACGCGTGTCTATGTTCATAATCAAAAGTCTGTATTTAAGGTCCCATCTCTAGATGAAGAGCTACAGGCAATTAACGGGCGTTGTGAGAAAAATAGTCAGTCATTCTCCAGGGATGAGACCCCTCATCAATCATCAAACTGCAAGTTGTCCTTCCTAGGAACACACATACATAAACACTAAATGGTCTTGGCAGGCTGTATTTCTATTTACATATTCAGATAAATGTATATATGTAACAATAATAATTAAAGAAAAATGGTTTGTAAATTTAGGTGTTAGTTGGGTGGGGACAGAGAAGAGAAAGGAAGGAGGAAATGATGTAAATATTGTCCTTGTGTATGAAATTCTCAAAAAAATTTGAATAAATAAATGCTTTAAACTGCCTGAGAATATATCAATTATCCACTATCAGACAAACATCCTAAATAGTGAGGCTGAGATGATTAAAAATGATGGGTCCAATGGTTATCAGAATCCAGTAGAAAGAGAACAATTAAAAATAACATTATGGGGCTGGAGAGATGGCTCAGCAGAAAAGAACACTGTTGCCCTTCCAAAGGACTTGAGTTTCATTCCCAGCTCTCACAACAGTGACTCGGAGCCACCACTACCTTCAGTTCCAGGGGATCTGACACCTGTGGCTCTCACAGAACCTGCATGCAGATGTATATCCCCACATGCAGATGTATATCCCCACATGCAG
>JANHMN010000002.1:28080952-28093451 GCA_030674055.1 Rhabdomys pumilio | reverse complement strand
CCCACATGCAGATGTATATCCCCACATGCAGATGTATATCCCCACACGCAGATGTATATCCCCACATGCAGATGGTCACATTTGCACATAAGTAAAAATAAAAATAAGAGCACTGTTCTACAGCATCAGATAAACTGATAGAAAATAATGCTGAGTCCAGAAAAAGACAAACACACATGAGGTCTCCTGATTTATTAATAGTTTACTGCCACAACTCACTGGGGGAAGGAATGGCACTCGCCATTAAAAACGATACTCGGAGCTATTGAATTTCTTGGAGAAAAAATCAATCCTGAGCCTAACCTTAATTTTAACTTAAACTAGATTTCAGTCATAAACATGGCAGCTAAAAATGTAAAGCTCCTTTGAGAAAATATAAGGGAATATATCTCCATGACTTTGATGTAAGTAGCACTTTCTAAATTAAAAACACACATTTTAACCATAAAAGACTGTGAAAGAATCTCTGCCAATCAAAACTGACCAAGGAGTCACCACACATTATGACAAGCTACCTGCAATACATATACCCCATATAGTCTCATCGCCTGAGTGTTTCTAAAAATGTTTATAGAGAATTGTGCAAAGAAAAGTCTGGTATAGTGGAACATGTCTTTGGTCCCAGAATTTGAGAGATCTGGCATCAAGAGTCAAGATCATCCTTAGCTATACATAATAATAAGGTCAACCTCGGTTATATAACACCATACTTCAAAACATGTCAGAGGAGAAGGAGGAAGAAAAGGAGAAGGAGGAACAGAGAGAGCTGAAGGAGAGAGGAAACTGCTCATAGTTTCAGGTGGTTCGCCCCAAAATCACTTGATCTGATTAGCTTGTACAGAAAAACACCATGACAACAGGTGTGTGGAGCAGAGAAGCCCTTCAGCAACTCTCAAAAATGAGACAGTGCTTGAGGATGCAGGGGGCCAAGAGTAAGACATGCCCCAAGAACCTGTCCTCGGAGATCAAGGTTCCACCTCCTAATGTTTTCCTGCCTAAAGTAGTACCACCAGCTAGGGTCCTAAGATTTAACCTTTAATACAGGAGCCTATAAGGGACATTTCACATTCAAACTAAATACCTTATAAAAGAAGTGTAGACAGCTGAGTGGTGGTAGGGCACACCTTTAATCCCAGCACTCAGGAGGCAGAGGCAGGCCGATCTCTGTGACTTCTTCTAGGCCAGCCTGCTCTACAGAGACACACACACAGAGAGAGAGAGAGAGAGAGAGAGAGAGAGAGAGAGAGAGAGAGAGAGAGAGAGAGAGAGAGAGAAACAATCCCAGGGCAACCAGGGCTGTGCAAAGAAATTGTTGTGTTGACCTGTATATCTGAATTCAACCGGCAGGAATTAGGTAGGCATTTAACACATAAAGAAAAAAATGTTTTTTCCCAATCCATAGGTTGCTGATTTGTCTATCAACTCTGTCTTTTGCCTTATAGAAGCTTTTCAGTTTCATGAGGTCCCATCTATCTCCACTAACCCCACATCCAATAGAGGGCTAATATCTAAAATATATAAAGAACTCAAGAAACTAACATCCAAAAAACCAAATAACCTAATTAAAAATGGGGTACAGAGCTAAACAGAAAATTCACAACAGAGGAATCTCAAATAGCCAAAAAGCACTTCAAGAAATGTTCAAAGTTCTTAGTCATCAGGGAAATGCAAATCAAAATGACCCTGAGATTCTACCTTACACCAATCAGAACGGCTAAGATCAAAACCTCAAGCAACAGCACATGCTGGTGAGGATGTGGAGAAAAAAGAACACTCCTTCATCGCTGGTGGGATTGCAAACTGGTACAACCACTCTAGAAATCAATCTGTGGGTTCCTCATAAAATTGGAAATAGATCTACCTGAAGACCCAGCTATACCACTCTTGAGCATATATCTAAAATGTGCCCCACCGTACCAGAGGGACACAGTCTCCACTATGTTCATAGCAGCCTTATTTCTAATAGCCAGAAGCTAGAAACAACTCAGATGTCCTTCAAACAAAGAATGGATACAGAAAATGTGGTTCATTTACACAATAGAATACTATTCAGCCATTAAGAAGGAAGGCAACATGAGATTTGCAAGCAAATAGATGGAAATAGAAAATATTATCCTAAGTGAGGTAACTCAGACCCAAAAGGCTATGCATGGTATGTACTCACCAAAGTGGATATTAGCCCCAAAGTACAGAATACCTAGGATACAACCCACAGACTATAAGAAGTGTAACAAGCAGAAAGGCCCAGGTGAGGATGCTTCATTCACACTTAGCAGGGGAAGGAAATAATCACAGGAGGCAGAGGAAAGGAGGTAACTGGATGGAAGTGGTGGGGGAGGGGAAAAGAAGAACAGGATCAGGTATGAGGGACAGTAGAGAAGCCCAGAGAGTCAGGAGAATGAATGATAATATACAGCGGGGGTGGGGGGTGGGGGGATGGTGGGGAGGTGGCAGAACCTCTCCTCTAGAAAGTACGAGAGACCTGGGAGGTGAGTTGAAATGCCCAACAATGAGAAGAGAAAACTGGAAGAGTCCACCTCCAGTAATAGTTGGGGCTTCAAGTGGAGGAATGAGGTTGCCAACCCACAGTCAAAATTTCTGACCTAGAATTGTTACTGTCTAAAAGAACTGCAGCAACAAAAATGGAGGCTGAAGGAATGGCAGTCCAGTGACTGACCCAAATTGGGATTCATCTCATGGGGAGGCACCAATGCCTAACACTATTACTAGTGCTAAGGCGTGCTTACAAACAGGAGTGTAACATGGCTGTCCTCTGAGGGGCCCAACAAGCAGCTGACTTAGATGGATGCAGATACTTTTAACCAACCATTGGACTGAAGTTGGGGAACCCTATGGTTGAATTAAGGGAAGGATAAAAGAAGCTGAAGAGGAGGGCAACCCCATAGGAAAACCAGCAGTCTCAACTAACCCGGACCCCTGGGAGTTCTGACAGTGAGCTACCAACCAGGCAGCATACACAAACTGGTCTGAGGCCCTGACACATTTATAGCAGAAAACTACCTGATCTGGCCTCAGTAGGAGATGTGCCTAATCCTGGAGAGAATTGAGGCTCCTGGGAGGGGGGAGACCTGAGTGGAGGAACATCCTCTTGGAGACAGGGCGGAGGAGGAATGACATAAGAAACTGGGGGGGGGGGGGGGGGGGAGGGGCAATGGCTGGATTGTAAATGAATAAAATAATAATTTAAAAAAAGAGAAATCGTTTTCTTTGATTTGCATTTCTGTAGAGTCTAATCCAAGTAGTAACATTTCACTGGGTCATTGATATAGAATGGCATGTCATGGTGGTGGTGGGTGTTACAGCAAGCTGGGAAGTAGAGAAAGACAGGATGGGAAAGCTTCCTCAGTACTCTCCGGGATATGCCTTCAATTACTTAAAGACTTCGCAATAGACCCAAGTTCCTTTTTAATTCTGAGTCAAGAGTCTCATGAATCCTTTGCTGGGTGGCATTGCATTTGTCATACAGCCAAGGATAATTATGAACTTCTGGTTCTTCGTTTACCTCCCTGGAATTATAGGTATACACGGGCATGCCTGATTTATGGAGTGTTGTGTAATGGGCCTGGGGCATCCTGAAGGCTGGGTAAACACTCTTCCAGCTAAGCTAGGTCTCCAGCTTAGATATCATCTCTTAAAGATCAACATTTCCCAACTGGACTCACCTGGGGATCAAGTCCTTAACATCTATCCAGGAAGGGTACACAACTCCTACCTAATCCATAACTGGTATGTACCTGATTAAGATACACATTGATAAATATTGAAGACGTAGACTATTAAGTACGGCTTCCTTTCCATTATTCTCCACACTGAGCCACACAAATAACTAAATTGCTTTCTGATAAATCTGAACAGTGAATGAATGACCAGAGAGTGCTTGAGTCATTCTAGTCATACTAATCATTCTAGTCATTCATGCCCACCAAGAATTCATACAAACAAACGGTTCTTTATTAACTAAAAAGAACCTTTTGACTCTCAGGGGGGAAAAAACTATAAAATTAAGAGAAATAATAATGAGAGTGGTCACTGCAGTAAGTTTAAAGATGAATCACCAGTCAGCCTTTTGGGAAGAGGTTGGGGAAGCAATCAGTTAATTTTTGTCTTCCACAGAACAATGCATAGGTAGGAATAACCCATTATATGCATGGATTGCAGCAGAAATGCTTCATAATTTTAACATTACACTGGCTTTTCCCAATCAATATCATCAATGTTCTTTCCAAGCATGAAAGCTGGGAACTCAGCTTTCTCAACTTAAAGAAAACATAAGGTCCCACCTCGTGCCTCTCTGGTTCTCTCTTATAACGCTGTGTGATGTCAAGGGGAAAATGGATGTTTCTCTTTCTTCTTGGATTGAATGTTCACTCTTGATTCTAGAGTGATAAAATCTGCCTCTTGGAAGGTGGGATGATTGAAGTATGTGTGCTTCTCTAAATTTCTGTCTGCTGCTGGAAGAGAATTGCTGGCTGTCAGAATAGAAGACTGTGCTTTCTGTCCCCATGAAATACTTCACCACCTCCAGCCCAAATCAAGAACAAGCAAAACCCGTTATCATAAAGCCCTAGGAGAGGAGGTGAAAATCGCTTGCTGTCTTGCTCAGAAAAATATAGATCAGAATCTCGGAAACGCATCAATTGTAATGGCACATTGAAAAGCATTTTTAAGCAATTTCTCTTCAAATGCCTGTTAGCAGCCCAGAATCCACAAAAATCTATGAAACCTATCATTGCTGCCTGAGACAATGTGTTAGAAACTACATACATTATCATTGCTTCTTACCCAATCCTGTCATTAATTTCCCTCATAGATGAAAATGATGTGACTCCCACAGCTTAATTAACAGTCAGTTCCAAGGTTACTGAGCTAGCAAACATTGCAATTGAGATTTGAACTCGTGACCATTCATCTTCATGTTCTTCTAGCAACCAAGTGATCACACTGACAAGGTTGTAGCTTAAGCCAAGATACTTTCCTCACTGCTTGGTGAAAGAAAGAAAGAAAGAAAGAAAGAAAGAAAGAAAGAAAGAAAGAAAGAAAGAAAGAAAGAAAGAAAGAGAGAGAAAGACTAAGCAGATATGCTTTTCTTCATTCCACACCTCTTTAACCAAAATTACCATTCCTGATTCCATGAAAAAAAATCAAGGCTCACAATTATTTATAATACAATTATTTTTCTTCAATGGATATTGTTTCAGTAAATGAAAAATATGGCGCTGGGCCATGAAAGCTCTTTTAGACGAATTGTTTCGTAAATGTAGATTTTTGTCTATGTAAGTATGCTTATATAATTTAAATGTTCTTCAATAAGCTAAGGATGGAACACCATAGTGACAGAGCCTAGATGGTTACTTATTATTCAAAGCACTGTCTCTCCTGGCTAATTCTCCCCTAACACAAATACATTTCTGATAATTGAGATTGATACTGACAGTCACCAAAACTCTGTTGTTTCCTTGTCGCTGTCTTTCCTTGAGTTTGCCACTATTTTTAAAGTCTTTGACCCTGCTCATTACTAAGAAACTTTCATCTTTTTCCCATCTCAATGAGAAAAACGTTATTGTGTATGTTTTTGCCATTTCATTTTTATGATTCCAAAGTCACTAATAACTGAGCCTAAGATGAAGCTCCAGATGCTGCTGCCTTAAAGCCCATGAACATTCTTTGACCTCCTAGCCTAGTTTTGTCATCCTTCCTTGATCCTTTTGTTCACCTCTCTGTATATATCCGGCCTTGGCTGATAGATCCCTTTTCACATTTATTCTGCCCAACACGATTTCTTCTCGCCTTCCTATTGTAACTGTACAGACTAGAAGTAAGATTCCCTCTCCATGCTCAGAGCTACATATTGATTACTTATCCCATCAACCAATCAATCATTATCAACCACTGTCCCCTTTAGTAAGTAATTCAGAGGTTCCAGATTTATGAACTATCTCTTGATAAGAATCACAAACGAGAAAATACTGTTGCGTGTCCTTTCTATCACATACCTCATCGTCAACAAGATAAATATGCTGCAATTCAATCTGCTACCAGTTCTAGACATTCAAGCCTAAAGGAAGACCTAAACAAGGCATTCCATCCCGACAGGGGTGCCATTTTCTATCTTCTGGGTTTTGTCTGTGAAAAATTTCTACAGTTTTCTCATAAAAAGTGAGGTTAGAATGATTTGTCATTTTATACTATACTTACATATACAGTACATATATACTATAAGAAGATGCCTAGAAGATAATTTTATTTAAATGAGCCATATACAGTATCCTGGATACATCTTTTTTTTCTTTTTCTGCTTCTTATTCTCATTCTTCTTCTCTTAACTTTTCATATAGATACAGACACAGATACAGATACAGATACAGATACAGATACAGATACAGATACAGATACAGATACAGATACAGATACAGATACAGATACAGACACAGATATAGATATCAAGTTTAGAGTATCCCTTTATGTTACCCACCCTCCCTTTTCTTAGCCTTCCTGCCATTTGTCCCCTCTGTTCTCCTAAACAATTTCTCATATACTTTCAGTGAACACATACATACACAACTCTTTGTGACTGTATGATACCTAGGATCCACAAATGAGAAAGGATAGGTTTACCTTTCCGACACCAACTTCAGTTTCTTGATAAGATGATGTCCTGCTCTACTCACTTCCAGCAAACAGCCTGACTTCATACTTTATAACAAGCAACATAACAATTTTTTTTAAAAAAAATCAGTTTAATATGTGAAAAATAATGCTTTCTCACTTGATATCCTTGCCTTTATTTGATTACTAACAAGTTTTAGAACACTCATATGTACTCCTTTGAATATTTTACTCTGTCACTCGGGGAATTATTTCTGATTCTTATACTGATCATTAAATTATTATCCATTCAATTTTATTTTTTGAACTGTTTCAGAATATTCTTTTTTTAATTCAGTGGGAAAGTACCATACAACATGGGTTAAAGACTACTGACTGCAGACAACTAAGTACATAGTATTCTCTCTCACATTAGTGTGGTCCCACTAACTCACAGTATGTGAGTCCAACTAACTCACACTATGTGGGTCCCACTAACTCACATTGGTGTGGGTTCCTCTAATATGATACAGTAGTCACCAGGGTAACAAAATCACAAGGATGGGAAGCACACATTGGGAGGACCAGAAAGAGACAATTCATCAGTGTCTAGGATATAAAATAGAGGAGGAAGCATAATGATAATTGATGTTGGGAGAAACTACCATTGCTACTCAAAAAGCCAGAGGGAAGATACAAGATATCAAAAACTATTCAAAAAGTCAGAGGGATAAGATTAAGCAGAGAATGTAGTCCATTAGCTCTGGAAACCTATGAAGGGGGTTCTGGTGATGAGAAGGAGACTGAAAGCTAAGTCTGTTTTTTAAAAAGTCCTCTGACCCACCCTCTACCCATCCCCTGTGCTAATGTACAGACAAGCAAACAGAAGTGAACCTATTAAAGGAAATATAATGTTAACTGATACAGCATGCATGTTTCTTGACTGGGATTGTGGCAGTGGCATGCAACAAGGCAATATAAATCCATGTTACATTTGGAGATGTGAAGTTACTACCATGCCTGTTCACCTGCTCACTGTACAATCAGGTCTAAGAGACACTAGTGCTTGGCACTGTTTTGTTCTGTTGTCTTCTTTGATGTTCAAAGGTCTCATATTTTAGGGAGTGTAACCTATTAATGTAGCTGGTAGGCTTGCGTCTTTTGGTATTTCTGCCTGTATAATGTACCCTTATTGCCAAATCAATTCTAATACTGTTCATGCTTACCAAAAGATTTCTCTTGTGCGTCCTTTAAGCAGCATAGTCCCTCATAAATATATATAGTAGGATGTTACAGTGCCAAAACTGATATTTTAAGTAACAAATTAGCAAATATTAGTTTGTGGATTTGAAAATTATTTTACTTTTGACTTTATGATATAATTACATCATTTCTCCCTTCCCTTGCCTTTGTCCAAACCCTCCCATACCCTGTCTTTACTATTTTCAAATCCATAGCTTCTTTATTCATTGTCATACATACATATATACATACACACATACATATGTGTTCTTATACAAAATACAAAATTTTCCCCTAGGCTAAGTGTTATTTTACTTATTTCATATAAGTCATCCCTTGGCTAATATGTTAATTTCACTTCTTTTTTACCTGAACTTTTAAGAAGTTTCTAATATTTGAAAAGGCAGGTCCTTTGCTGTTTTACTTTTTCAAAATTAGCATATGTATTCATAGATTAATATCAGTTTACTGTCTCCAAAATTTATCACAATATTTTCAGTGACATTTTCTTAAAATTCTATTCTATTAAATAAAAGATACCTTAAAGATTAACTTTACTAGTCAGGAATATATGTTTTTTTGCTCATCTATCTTTGGGTTTTTCTTTTTGCTACAATTTTATCATTTTTCTACATGTGAGAGCATCATGTCTTTGTGGTATTTTTATCGTTATTATTACTACAATATACTCCTTCTCTCCAATAAATATTTTCTATGGTTGCAATTAAATTTGCATTTTCATTGAAACTTAGACATATACTGACAATAGTTAAATAGGTATGGTATCACCACAGAACACTCCTGGCACACTCCTCCCATACACACACACACACACACACACACACACACACACACACACACACACACGTCTACTTTGTTGGTCTCTAGCAGCAGCCCCCTATCACAGCTAAAACGAATCCTCCTGATATTTACTTCCGCATTTTCAAATAATCCACTTATATTGCCATTTATTGCCTTTCACTTTTAAAGATTACCTCGAATTCCTTCTGTTTTGTTTTTTATGACCAAAAGCCCAATCCTTCTAAGCCTCTGACTTTTATTAAATCAATGTTTATATTACCGCTTTTATGTAAGGATCACAGATGGTTGAGTAGAATTTAACTTTTTATGATCAAAATATTATTCTCCCTGACATCATCATTGACTTGTTTCAGCTTACTTACTTGGATGGATGGATCTCTCTCTCTCTCTCTCTCTCTCTCTCTCTCACACACACACACACACACACACACACACACACACACAATCTCTCTCTCTCCCTCCCTCCTCCCTCTCTCTCTGTTGTGTAATAGTTTTCTAAGTGTTACTCTTTAATTTGTTACTGTATTGTTTTCGAATGTAACAAAAATCCTTTCAAGATATTATATTAAGATATTATAAAACATTATTTCATTATGTTCATCTTTGGGAGCAGTCCTTCCTGAAGGCGTGTATGATTTTCTTTTTGTAGAAGAGACATCTCCACTGTGATGTATTCAGTATTTCTCATGTTCTATTTCCTCTTCTCTTTGCTTCATTAATTTATTACAAAAAGTATATCCTCTGTCACTTCCCTTAAAAACATACATAGGGGAAATGAAATTTCTCAAGAGTCTAATTATCCACAGATGCTTTCATTCTGCCCTTGAACTTGATCGATACTGATAAACTAAGGATAGAATATTTGCTTAGACATTATTGGCAAATCAAATGCATGAAGGCATTTTTCCAGTGTCTCTAATTTTCCAGGGTCTCCAGTGAAAAACATCGCCAGTTATTATCTTATTTCTTTAGTCCTTTGTTTGAACTTGGTTTGTTACTTCCTGAAGCTTTCAAGTCAATCTCTTTGTCATATGCATTCTGAAGTATCACACTGGTGCACAAGCTAATTTTTACTCATGTTTATGATTTCTCAATGATCTTTTTAAATCTGGAAATATGATATCCTCATAATTTCTTGCAGACAAAATAATCTTGGAATTAATATTTTGTCCCTGTGTCCTTCCTGCCCCCTCTTTGAAGTACTGTTTTTGTAATTTCTAGACTCTTTGTTTTTTTTGCTATTTTGTTGATGTTTTTGGTCATATATACACTGTATAAAATTTTGGATTTCATCTTGATATTTTTATACCTATAAATAATTGTACTTTGATAATATTCACCCATTATTACCATTTCCCTTCTTTGGCATTCTTTCTCTTCCCAAATATAGAATTGCCCTTTACCATTCCCCAGAACCCCAGGAAATGTAATATGAAGATAATTTTAATGATCACTACTTTTATTGTAATGTTTCTAATGTTTTACCATTAAGGGTTTATTTTTATATTCACTGCTGGCAATATAGTTTTTATTATCTTAGGAGAATAGTATTCATGGCCTTAAACAAAGTAAACTATCTGTTTATAGAAAGTAATATAATTTCATCTTACATTAAATTCTAAGATAATTTAAAATTATTTACAACGAATATACTCAGTTTTGACATTGTTTTCAAAATAAATTTTCTAAAATGAAAACAACAAAATCCCCATTTGTAAAGTTTGAATGCAAAATGTCTTTTTTAGACTCATGTATCTGAATACTTAGTTCCCAGATGGCTGGACTGTTCTGCAAAGTTGCGGAACCTTTAGAAAGTGGAGCCTTGATGAAGAAAGGAGGGTTTGTAATGAAACCCAATTTCATACTGATTCGTCACTTCAGTGTGATGAGCTGCCTCATGCTGTCTGTTACATACACTGCCCTCCCCGCATATTTAATGGACCTTATCAGTTTAAGCTGTGAGCTAAAATGAATTCTTCCTCCTTTAACTCGCCTCTTGTCTGTTATCTGTTCATAAAGATTTTAATGTAATTAATGTAGCTGAGATTTATTTTAGAATATTTATATAATTTCATGTGGTAGCATGCATGCTTATTCATTAGTCAGTCGTTTCTGAACATCAGTGCAATTCCACTTTATGACAGGCAATGTGCTAGTCACTGGTGAAGCTATACGATGTCTTCTCATTCCCTGAACTGATATTAAGTCACCTTAAAAATAATACTGTATGGGTGTTCATATCTGACTGCCAGAAAGCACTCTCAGCATACATAGACATTAAAGCAGAGGCTTTGAGTCTGAATAACATAGTGAACAGTGGTGTCACTTAATGAAATGAGAATTCCTGGGATGATATAATTTGGGAGGCAACAAAGGAAAGATTCAAATGCTTTGTTTTGATAAGTCTAATATGTGCTGCCTATTAAACTACCCAGTGAAAATGATAGAGAGTCTACCTGATCTTGGAATCTGGAGCCTAGGAAAGGTACCAGATGGTAGCTATAAACTTCTATGGGTTTAGGATATAGTTCATATTTAAAATTACCAGTCTGGACAATGTTATCAAAGGAACAAATATCACTGACATAAAGGAAAAAAAAGTGAATAGAATGGAATCTTGAAAAATTCCAAGACACTAAGAGGTTGGAGAGTAACAGTAAGAACCATCAAGCAAAACTGGGGATTCCGAGGGTAAAACCAATGAGTCATCCTCATGGCTGAGGACCTCCCAGTGGTTTGTCATTTGTCAACTGTTTATCAGTTGTTAGCAATTTTTAGTGTTCTAGTCTATACCGTGGACAAGAATGATAAAGTATTGCAGATAAATATTCATAATATATTGTGTAATACAGACATGGTGAGTGTGCTAGCAACACATGACTTTTCATCATCTATATAATATTATCTATACAATATCCCCAAGTATGGTCAGACTCACAAGGATTTTCAGCAGAGTAGCAATAGTGTTGGGAAATGAATGATTACTGAACAAATGTACATTTTACTAAATGAAATTCTGTAGGTTTTTATAATTCTGTAATTAATTTTATAAAGTCTGAGAAGATAGCTTAGTCTGTAAAGTGCTTAATGTGCAAACATAAAGATCTGAGTTCAAAGCTTCAGATCTGTAACTCCAGCCTTGAGGAGTTAGAGACAGGTAGATAGATCCCTAGGGCTCACTGGCCAGGAAGCCTAATACACTTGGTAAACTCCAAGCATTCTAGAGACCCTGTCTCAGCAAACAAGGTATACACAAGTTATATTCTGGCCTACACACACACATACACACACACACACACACACACACACATACACACACACACAGAGTGAGAGAGAAAGAGAGAGAGAGAGAGAGAGAGAGAGAGAGAGGATTCTAAAGGGATGAAGTCATTAGTTAACAATGTTTAAAGGCAAATGATTGTCAATTAGTTCACACCAACCACAGAAAAGAAATGAGCACTTTAGTGAGTTTTAAATATGGTAAAATATACATTTCAGAATCAGAAATAAGGATCAAGGAAGAAACCCATTGTCAAGCTCCAGGGCACTCCAAGAGTTAAGTAAAGACTAGCAGTGCAATAGATAGTTTATTATTTTAATGCTATTCACATGCAGTTTGCAGTGACAAGTGGGAAGAGAAGCGGTAGAAATTGTGGCATAGACTATAGACTCTGTTTCCCACCGTAGTAATTAGCCTGTTTTCTGTGGATACTAAAGAGCCATATGAGGGTTCTGAGCTTGTGGTAACATTTCCCCTTACAGCTATAACGCAATTTTAACATGAAAGTGAAAGAAATACATACACACACACACACACACACACACACAC
>JANHMN010000002.1:28059057-28080942 GCA_030674055.1 Rhabdomys pumilio | reverse complement strand
ATACACATCACACAAACACCCATATGCACATCACATAAACACCCATACCCACACACCACACAAACAGCTATACATGCATACCACATAGACACACACACCACCACCACCACCACCACACACCATAACCCACTTCAGAGAAATATCCTCATAGGATTAAAGCATGCTACCAGTGAGTCAAGTCAGATACTTGCTGGTGAAGCAATGTTTACAATTTACTCACTCTTCACAAATGTCTTGAATGGCTATTTCTTCCCAGGCACTGTATTGGTTACTGATTCAGTGAATAGACAGGAAACAATAGGAGTGAAACATTCTTAATGATTTGTTGTCTAACAAACAAAAAGAATATTGAAGGTATATATGTGTGTGCATTACTATACATGAAACCAATATGCTATATACAAAAGCAATTAAGCTTTTCATGTAGCTATTCAATACAATACACATTATCTCGATATGAATATACTAAGCAGAGCTTGACTTTGAAGTTCTATTTCCACTGCTGCATATAAAGACTAGAGAATTTAGCCCACAAACTGATGTGGCTTCCCAGGAGCCACACCTGCCCTCATGCTCACTGGAGCCACTGCAACTGCAGCTAAGGTTTGTAAACTTGCAGGTGAAATTATTGTGGCCTGAGCTACCCAACGTTTGGTGCCAAAAATGTTGCGAGTCGCTCTACCCCATGTTTGGGGCCAAAATGTCAGGGAACACTCTATCAGTATTGGAACCCGCACTGCCAAAAGTCTTGGGGGCTAAGTTGTTAGAGCCTGCACTGCCCCAAGGTTCTCAGGTCCGCAGGTCAGGGAGAGAGTGAGGATGGACACAAGGAATGGAGACCAGACAGAGTGTGATTCAAACCCGTTTATTCTTCAGTCTCTCTTCCTAGTCCAAGTCCCAAGTCTTGAGTTCCTAGTCCCTAGTTCTTCCTCCCTAGTGCGTCCAAATTCCAAGTTCCAAGTTTCAAGTTCTAGTCTCATCCAAGTACTCTTCCAAGTACAAGTGTCTAATCCAAGTTGCCTGTCTCAATTCTCCAGTTCCTACTACCTAATGTCTAGTATCTAATGCCTACTTCCTAGTTCTCTGTTCAAGTGTCTGATTCCTATCTGCCTTTCACCTTTTATATGTCTCACTTCTAAGTCATGCCCTTAAGTCATGCCCTAAATCACACCTTTAAGTCTCACACACCCAAGGGAAAATCCTGGGTATCTAAAACAAGATGTTATCAGAGTGTGTTCAGCTGTTGTAGGCTATTGTAATCAAGTCTCTTGTCAGGGTATATGGCTCAAGATGGCTGCAAGGATGATAGCCACCTTCTGTCGGCTCCCCACAATGAAATAACTCCATACAAGTTTTTCTCCAAACCAGTGAAGACCCTGAAAAAAGGAAGCCTAGAGAAAGAAATGGGTACAGGGCATATTTAGAACTCACCAAGTCATTTTGTGAGACCAATGCTCCACGAGGACTTAGATTCACAGAGGAATTCTCAAGCAGGATTGTTGAGAATCTCGAGAAAAGTCATCTGTGGCCCTTTGGAGAGAACTCAACAGCTCTTCAAGCCTTTCGCTAATGACTCTATACTTAGTGCATTTGTTTAGTTTCTTGTCATGTACAAAAATTATTCAACCTGAAGATGATGCCCTGGTAAAAAAGAAACCAAAAATGTCTCAAAAGACTGAAAAATGCCTCCCAAATTCTTTTTGGCAGGGTGCCAGCAGTACAAGAGGTGCCACAGGTGTCAGAGGTGCCAGAGGCTTCTTACACATTCCATTTATCAGCAAGAATCCTTGTCTTCCTTCCTACACTTAAATAATTGTGTTTTCTGTATCCAAAAGAAACTTAAGATGATCCAGGGAGAGGGCACAGTGGATCAAAGCACTGGTTGCCTTAAGCCCAGGCTCCCAAGCCTGACAGCTTGAGCGCCATCCTCAGAGCTCACCTGGTAGAAAGGGAGAACCGACTGCCACAAGTTGTCTTCTGACTTTCATGTCACCCTCTATCCCATAAATAAGTAATGACAAAATATTTTAAAGAGTATTTAGGTATGTATAAGAATACAAAAAGCATAACAATTTCAAAATGAAAAAAAGGTATTTTGATGGATTTTTAAAATATGCAAAATTGTATAGTGGGTAAAAAATACTTCCAACACCAGATACAATGGTATCTGAATTTATGTCACCTACTTTGTGATCTGGGACAAATAACCAAACTTTAAAATTATAGGGGAAGCTTTGCTTTTAGTTGGTGTAAAATATGTGAAGTAACTCTGTGTTAGGTTTATTTCATCAGCCAGAAATATTATGTTTAGTGAGAATGGCAAGGTCTTGGCATCCAATAGCTGATATAATAAGTAGGAGGATATTGGGTCACCAGATTACACCAGAGTTAAGTAGAAACCACAGTGTGCATTGTCTAAAGACATGTCAGAGGAATGTGAAACAAGTTTATATAACAAGCAAAGTCCAGTCTACTCAATGATGATCAGATTAACACCACGCATCTTCCCTGCAGTGATGTAATGGAAAGAATATAGTTCTGCTTCTGTATTACTCCTGCCACAGATCTATAACCTCACCACAGCCATGACGAAGTAGCACACAAACCTGAGTCACAGAGAGTATTCTTCAAAATAACCAGCAGTCCACTTGACATGTGTCAGCAATAAGAAGGTTAAAGACAAGAGAACCATCCCAGACCAAAAGAGGTAAGAAGAGGTAACAACCAGATTCAAAACTAAGTGTTCTAGTCAAGAGAGACAACAGAGGTTCTGGCTAGTCAACAAAAGGATGGACTGGGCATTAAGACTATCTTGTACCTCACTGGTACAAATAGGAATAATTATGCTCTAATTGTATTCTGAGAGAAAAGCTTTATTTTAACAGGAAGGGTAATATGTAGGAGGAGCTAAGGGGGAAGGAGCACCGAGAGGAAAAGATGGAGTAAGGAGAGGAGAAGATGAAGTAGATGAGAAGCTAGGTAATGAGAGAGAAAAAGAGAGAGAAAGAGAGAGGGGGCATGGAGGCAGAAGTTCACGTGTCTCCACTAGTCAAAGATAGTTTACATAGCTAGGTTGGGTATTAGGTTACACTTCTGATTGAGCATTACCATACTTATAAAGACCTTGATTAACATTTTTAAAAAAATTGTATAAAAGTCAAATGGAAAAGGGGGCAAGGGATAGGGGTTTTCTAGGGAGGGGAAATGGGGAAAGGGATTGGCATCTGAAATGTAAATAAAATATCCAATAAAAAAAAAGGACCACAATTGAGACAAACTGGTAAACTGTTAATAAATTGTAAAAAAAGACCATGGCACTGATCAAATGTCACATCTCTGGCTTAAATAGTCCCACTGGGTATGCTGATGTCAATATTTAGGGTGTCTCAGTCCGATAACGGTCTTAAGCTCTTTCGTTAACATTGAAATTTATATCAAAATTAAAAGTTAAACTTGAAAATGTATTTGAAATGCTAGGGTGTAAGTTATGGTAAAGTTGGGGGAGAGTAAAATGATACTTCCTAGAAACTTTCTAAACTTTAAAGCCAGATGTGCTAGTACCCAACTGTAATCATAGCAGGCAAGAGGCTGAGGCAGGATGATCATGGGTTCAAGACAAGGAAAGACAACAAAGTAAGTCAAGGCTGGCCTGGGCTACATGAAATCTTTGATTTACTGAAACAACTGATGCTAGTTACATGGAGCTGAAAAGTTCAGCTATAATTGAAGAAAGACTATAATCATTGAAGATCATAAATGTGAGAATATTTCTTCAGAGTCACCTTGAACTATGTGGTGAGCTTAAGGCCATCTTGGTAAGTCTCTTCAAATCAATGCTGATGCTTCAGTTGAAGTTTTGTGGGCAATGTAAATAAGTTTTAAATAAGCATATTGTTAAAAATCATAAGTAGAAAGTCATGCTATATCTCAAAAATACAAATATGTATACATACATACATACATACATACATATATAGTTCAAGATTTACAAATCAAAGTTGTATTTCCTGGGGTTGTACTGTATACATATACTGGAGCCAGATAATATTAATGACACAAGAGAGGAGAGGCATGTCTTTTCTTTGTGAGCCTCCTATTCAGTGAATCAATCAATAATTAAGATTAGCTTCAAAATGAGTGATCACAGATTAAAGGGTTATAAAATAATGTCAGACATACAAAAATAGACAGTGCCTATTGTTTGGTATTGTTGACAAAGGCATTGTTTAGCTACATATGTTCAAAGGAAGGAACAATGTCCTGATGTCCTGTGGTCCTGCTGTTCTTCCCCCCTCAAGCAGACTGTAGCTCTATCAGCATCCTATGGGCTTGTCTACAGCCCTGGACCTAAAGACTGGTTCGAGAAAACAGTGAAATCCTGAACATCAATAGATACAGCTGCACAGGAAAGACGAACATGCACTCAGAATGCCTGTGATTAGCGGACAAATAACAGCTCTGGTTTCCCAGCTGTGTGCCTCTGGGAAATACTGTTTGACCTGGCTGTACCGATTTTTCACTTGAATAATGAGCATAATTAAATTACAGGGTTGTTAAATGGACCAAGTGAATTAATAAGTACAAATCTTGATACATGGTAAATATGGCCTCAACATCATTGTTCCGCCCTTTTCTTTGCCTTGCACATCCCACATAGAAGAGCCTCTGCACACCCACATGTGTGCACACTCTTCATCAAGTCCTTTTGCGGTTCCTCAAAATTATGCCATCTCTTAGCCATATACAATCATATCCCTGCCTCTCTTCCTCTGTGTTCGCCTTCTCATTCTCGAAACAGCAGCCAGATAAGCAGCATCTCAACATAAAACAGATAATCACCTTTCTCCTGAAATTTCAATTGCACTTAGTGTAAATTCCAACTTGTTACTATGGCCTAGGAAGTGCAATGGTCTGGATGCTAACTCCTTTCTCACTTTTTCAACTCACAAATATCTCCTCTCTCTCTCTCTCTCTCTCTCTCTCTCTCTCTCTCTCTCTCTCTCCTTCCTTTCCCTCATCTGTGCACACTCATACCACTCACTTTCACTTAAATTACATGTATCCGTTCTTCAGCCTGTGTCTCCTCACACCTATTCCATCACACAAAAATACTTAGAAGTTGTATTTGTTAATGAAGTAAACAAATGGGAGGAGCTTGCAGAGAATGCAGGGTGCAGTGTTAGATCTAGGAAGATGCTGGAAAAGCTGGAGAATGACCAGTGCAGGATATTCTAGGGAAATAGAATAGGAGAAAGCCAGGCCACACCCATGTGCTAGTGCTATTTTTTTTCCAAAAAAGATCAGGCAGTGACTTAGTTGGGAAGAAAACTTGGAATGTGCTTAATTGGGACTCTGAAACCGATTCAGCAGTAAGATAGATGCTTGAGAGCATTATCTGAAGTTCTAGTGTGTGCTGAGAAGGTTTCATGCATTTAAGAATATCTGAGAAGTTCCCAAATAGTGATTGGAAATAGAAGTAGCTATCTGCACACCCAGGTTCTGAGGAAGGGGCAAAGATGTCCAGAAGTACTTGACCTACCAAGAAAGAATGGTCTGCAGAGTTACCAAGTAACCTGCTCATGAACAAACTCAGAATCAGCGAACAGGGAGGAACCCGAAGTCAAACTATGTGGACTAGTTTGGAAACATTAACTCACAGTCCCATTTAGCCAAGCCTAAGTGTGGACACAAAGGCTCAGTAAATAGGCTCACCACCTCTGTGGAAAGTGTCTCCACAGACTTGCTGGCTGTTGTGCCCTTCCCAGCCTTGACCAGGCAATAGACCTTGTTTACCACAATGGACCTTAACAACCAGCTGCACAGGTGCACATGCAACTTCCTACAGGAACTTAGAAGAATAGACTGCCCGCTGAGTTTGCCTTGTGACATAATCCAGCTGAAACAAAGAATGGGTTCAGTGGTCTTCCCCTATACATACATGCAGTGCTGAATATTAAACTTTGAGCCTTAATCAGAAACTTTGTCTTGGCTCCATGCTTCTCTTACCCCCTTGTCCTTAACAATTCCAGCCCCTCTTTCAACTGAACCCAGTTTGTCCTCGGCTGCTGGACAGTTACAGATTATCATTGTTGAGAAAGAAGTTAGGTCATTGCTGGACCTACATTAGAGACTTTCATGTTCTCATTTGAGAATCGCAGGTGCTAATCAGCCACCTGAGGGTGAGTAAAATGTCTTGCAGTCTAGACAAGAGCATGGTAGTGATAAAGTTTGCATTTAATGAAATAAGGGGACCAAGTAACTGCACATGCTCAGACTTTGTATTTGGGGATGGAAGATGGCTTCTAGAGTACAGTCACCTATGATTAGAGATGTGTCCCAACATGGTCAGGAAACATTTGCAAATGTTTCTTTACTGAAACTCAGACTTAGATCTCAGTGAACGTGCCTGCTGCTGTGGGCTAAGGAGACCCAGTCTCAGTCTCATTCAAGTAGAAGGACTATGTGGAGAATGAGATACAAGGTTGAATACTGAAGGCAAAACAGATCCAATTTCTTACTGAGGACAATTACTTAAGGAATAGGGATAATAGACTGAGACCTCTTCTCCATAAATGGAGTTTTGATGAATGTGCCAAGACTAGATTTCCCTAATAGGAATCTTCACACATGAGCAAGTAAGTACACCTGCCTTATTAACAAGGAAGCCTGAGACCAAATGAGCTAGGAAAAAAATTATATTGCAAATATTACAGCAATTCAAATTCTCATTTTTTTACAAAAAAAAAAAAAAAAAATGCTACTTGCTGGTATTTGCCCTAAAGCTATGAAAGTCAACACTGTGATTATTTGAAAGCAAGTATATCCAAAACTGTCAGAATTGTGAAGCTGTAGTGTTCACATTCAAATACTCCCCCCTGCCCCCACCATTGGTAGGGAGGAATTATCCACACCCCATTGCCTCCCCCCCCCCTTCAATCTACCTCACATCAGCTTAGATGTCCTCTGAGAAACTGAGTGTTGGAACAAAAGCAGGCTTTGTGACTTAACTATTTGGAAATCTGTATTCATAGATGCAATGGAGTCTGAGAGAAATCAGCATCAGCACCACAGTCCCGCAGAGCCAGCCTTGCCTCTGTTTTGGGAAGTAACAAGATTTACTAATGAGGGGCTACACAGAACACTCTGATTACAAATGACTTGGGCCATTGCAAATTGATTTCAAAACTACCCCCCAAAAAAGAAAAAGCCAAAAAATAAAAAACCCCCAAAGCATGACTCACTTGTAAAAGTAATTATGCCTGAGAACTGACTCTGCTATAATAAATGAAAGGTTTTGTCCAAGGTAAATCCATACCTCAGGATTTTATAACACAACTGGATGCTTTAGCTGAGTTCTGCTAGTTTTCTTGATCTAATTTATCTTCACAGATACTAAGTTTCCTTTATCAACCTCTTTATCATCACCATAATCATAATAGCTGTTAATAAATATGTAATATTAACAACATGCTAGACACTTGCTAAATATTTTGCATGAAGAATCTCAATAAGTACAACAGCCATATGAAGCAGGTATCATTTTTCTTCCTCTTTTAACAGCTAGAGAAAAATAAGTCGCATAATAACCAAAAACTTAACCAGTATGCCCCAGACAATAGATTGCAATATTAGAATAACAACTCTTGGCCATTTTACTTGAAATAAATTCTTCTCTATGAAGACTATAATACAATTTCCTAAATTGCATGTTTAGATGGTAGAATCATTCAAAGACCCTTTAAGTATCTGTTTTAGTTTTTATCTCTCCCAACCACCTGCAGGGAGGGGTGCATTATGCATGCTTGAGTGCAGAACATAAGGGGCCAGAAGAGGTCATTAGATCTCTGGAAGCAAAATGGGTGCTAGGAACTAGACTTGGGTCCTCTTCAAAACCAGTATGTGCTCTGTTCTAGTCTGCTTTCTGGTGATGTGAAAAACACCATGATCAAAAACATCTTGTGAAAGAAAGCGTTTACTTGGTTTTCACTTCCACGTCACAAGCCATCCCCAAGCTAGGAAAACCAAGCTAGGAACTTGAAGCAAAAGCAGTAGAGGAACACTGCTCACTGGGTTGTTTTCTTTGGCTTCTTCAGCTACCTTTCTTAATCAACCAGGCCCATATGGTTGCAGGAGCCCTCTTACATCAACAGCAATCAAAAAAAAAAAAAAAAACCCACATTCATTCCCCTGGATCATTTTGATTAAGGTAATTCTTCAATAGAGATTTCATCTTCCTAGGTGTGTCAAGTTGATAAGCAAGATAAGCCATCACCCATTTTTAATTATTGAGCCATCTTTCCAACCTGTATCCAGTTCTTTACATAGGTTTGTGTGTGCTGAAATACAAAAAAGTTGATGATCCAGATCAGGATCTTATCTCTTGCTTTTCTTAGCAATTCCTACCACATCAAGCCCTTAGACTGATTACCCAACTCTCATTCTCTCTGACTTTACTTTTCTGAGATGCACCATTTTTAAAGTACTGTTTGCTTTACACATGGTCTTCAACTGAACACTAAAGTTTCTCTTTGCATATGCCTGAAATTTGTTTGTTTGTTTGTTTGTTTGTTTGTTTGTTTGGTTGGTTGGTTGGTTTGATTTGGTTTGGTTTTTCATCAAATGATTCACATGTCCTCCATACCCGAGTTCCACCTCCCAAAAGATTCAAACCACCTGGACCTCTCCTGGCCTGGCCACACAGGGAAGAAACATATTGACAACAACCAGTCACATTAAGATCATTCCAAATGATCTTAATCTAACTTTCAAGCCTGTTTGTTCTGATTCAGTAACTACCAATACTACATGGAAACCTCTCACAGCAAATGACAAGGCCCAGAACAAACTGAGCATTGTAGGTCATTTTAAGTTCATAGTTTGGGGAGACAAAACAGGCAACAAATTATAGCCATTAAATTACATATGATGTAATTCAACCATGGTAAAACTGAAAATGGATGGTCTCTTTTTAACTTTGTGAACAATCATTTAAAGTCATATACAACTATAATTTCCTTTGAATTCATTAGCTTTGTATTATTTGAGTACAAAAAAGAATTACAGACACACACACACAGAGACACAGACACACACACACACATACACACACACACACACACACATATATTACATTTTACATTTGTTACCAAAAACTAAAGTTTATTAGCATTTCTTCAAAGTCTATCTTATAATATCATGGCCAAGACCAGAAATGATTCACTATATAAAATTTGCCTAATTTAAGATATCTGTCTGCAGTAACGTAAATTTAGAGCTGTCTGCTCACCAGACTAAAGGAGTTCAAGTATTTCCCTATATAGCAAATAAATACCCACATGACATAGTCCTTCTCCCCTCCCAATGATTTTATCACATAGATGTTACTCTAAGTTTAGTGTATTCCCTTTGTAAAATGTCCCTGACTTTAAAGAGACCATATTAGTGTATTGAACCCTGAGAGGATGTTGGTACCTGATAGAGATGATTGTCTTGACAAATTTCTACATGAAGGACAACTTCACATTCATTTTGCAGCATAACTGAGATGATCAGCCAAACTCACATTAGACTAAAACTCCAATCTTATACGAACAACATAGCTGTATTTTCTCAGTGCTAGCAATGCTATATTGCCTGTGCTGACCAGTAGTCAGAGTTTGGGTGATGTCTAACTTAATTTCTAGGAGAGCCAGTAACTGGCTCTCAAGTAACTGGACTGTTTGGACATTCCAAACTTTCTTTTGGGAAAGAGCTGCACTGATACTGGTGGCAATAAAATCTCGACTGTATTTTTAACAATGACCTCTATATTAGGTATCTATCATTGCACATAACACTCCTGAGACTCGGTAGATTAAAACAGCATTTATTATTAACATTCCACGAGTTTATAGGTCAACTGACTGAGTGATTTCACAGATCTCATTAAGGATAGGTTTGATAGATCCTGGCTGGAGCTCCAGTTGTGTATGTGGTAGACTGGCAGGGTGGCTGAAGGTTGACATGCCTTTAATGATCTCACTCACACATCTAACATCTGGCTATGAACCAGGGTGATGCAGGGCACTGAGCCATGAGCTTCTCTTCCAGACGACGAGCCTGGGCATGACTACATGGCATGATCACAAGACAGCAGCAGTGGAAATATTGAAGCTTGAGTTGTAGAAGTGACTCGCAGTTAAATAACAAGAAAGCCATCAGGTTGCAGCAGCTACAGAACCCCCCATTGCCATGCAAACTGAAACACAGCACTCTAAACAGAATGAATCTCAAGATTAACTAGTCTAAACTGTCCCTGCCTCTACCCGGGTCCTTTCCACTGAGATGTTCAAAGTAAGTCCTCCTTAGTCATGTAAGAGTTTTCTTTGCTTTGTTTCCCTGCTCACCCTTTCTTAAATCTTTTGCTTAGTCCCGAGCACACAATTCATGAATTCTCATCTATTCCAATAAAAAAAAAAAAAACTAAAAAGCTAATGTGTCCTGGTTTATTGTGTTTTCAACATACTTCTTCTACAGTCTATGAACTGACAGAGGCGATAGGTTCAGCTCACATTCAAGGACACACAGGCTAAAGAGGAAGCTGCAAAGGTATACTCTAAATTACAAACATGCAGAGCTATTTCATCCGTAGTGGGTAGTTTTGTAGTTTAATCCCCTCAACCTCCTGCTTGGCACATTCCTCTGATGGATTGTTTTCGTCTGACAGAACCGAATAGACTCATACTTCCAAGACTTTTATACAAAGGTAACAATAATTTGAGAGACTGTGGGTACCTTAAGAGATGGGCCTGACTCACAAAGGGATGCACTGCGGTGAGCCTTTGAAGGCCATAGCCACTCTGGTTGCTGCATATTCTACTCTGTATCCTACTCTGTAGCCAAAATGTAAGTCTCTACCACACAGAGAGTGGAGCTATTCTACCATTCATTCTTCAGCATAATGAACTATGAGTTCTGAATCCATGAGTCAAAATAAATCATTCTTTACTTAAGCTGTTTCTATCAGGTATTTTGGCTGCAAATGTTAATTAATAAATCTGTTGATACCATTGAATAAGCTAAGATCAAATTTCATCCAACTTGTCATCTTGAGAAGCATTGTGGCACTAGCCATTCCCACATTCCAAGAGAATGATACCACATGCATCTGATAGGGGTCACTTACTCATTGTTGACTAACATATTTAAAGATGGCACAATGTCACTAATTCTTCTCTATTACAGATCCCTATCAAAATTCCAATACAATGCTTCAAAGAAATTGAAAACAACAATCCTAAATTTCATATAGGAACAAAAAAACCCAGATAGCCAAAACAACCCTAAGCAGTAAAAGAACAGCTGGAGGTGAGGTATCACCACCCCACATTTCAAATTGAGCTGCAGAGCTATAGTGATAAAAAATAATATGGTGCTTGCATAAAAACAGACATGTTGGTCAATAGATTGTAATTGAGGATCCACATACAGCTCCACACATCCTATAGCAACCTAGTTTTTTACATGGACCAAAAGTATACACGGGAAAGAAGACAACATCTTCAATAAATGGTGCTTGTCAAACTGATTATCTCTTTCCCTATATAAAACTCAACTCTATATAGATCAAGAACCACAAAATAAGACATGATGCCCTGAATCCAATAGATGAAAAGTGCTGAATAAAACAGAGTCACTGGTATAGAAATAGACTCTCTTAATAGGATCCTGATAGTGTTGGCATTGAGGCCAACAACTAAATACTGGGACCCCAGGAAGTAATTACTTTTAACTAGTTAAAGAAGAAAATTTCTCATTTGGTTATAGGTATCTTCAAGCACAGGCTGGCCCCATACTCAGCCAAGAGTGAGAAGTTACATCTTTAACTATCATTCTGATATTTATTCTTCTGCTTTTTTTCAGTTAATGGGTCTTTTGCAAGTCAACAAATTGTGTTATGCTATACCTATAGTCTCCACCAACCAGTATATATTTGAAAAGACTAAAGTTGAAAACTTGCCAACCACTGGGACATTTAAGATTCAGTGTTCAAAGATATACCCTATAATGCTATGGCTGGATGTCTTGGGAGTTGAAACTTCTTTAAAGTTACATCATCCTGCACTGAATATTATTACAAAGTACCGTGGAGATAAAAGTCTACGGCCCCTACTTTAGAATCACAATGCAATATTAATGTAAAACTTTTCCACAACTTGGCTATTGCAGAAATTAAGTCTCCTGTCTAAAGTTTTGTTCCAATGAATAATTACAAGTTAGTAGAGCCTGCACTAAAAGTTTGGTTCAAATGGATTGAGACTAAACCTAAACTTGTTGGGGAGATTAAAAGAATACACAGGTGGAAGAAAGAGACTACAGTACTCATCACACATCTAGTTTCTGATTCTAATAACACAGCCATAGAGAGCTTTTAGCTGGAAGAAGTAGAGGACTCCAGACTTCTCTTTGTAAAACACAGTTCTTCTTCTGGAAAGGCAAGCACTGCGTATGCTATCCCTTAGCAGATTTTCACGTCCTAGACATTCTGATAAAGGCACCATTTCTCAGTGATCAGTCCAGATTCCACTTTCAAGGGAGTTGGTTATAAATTCACCCCAGCCAGAAGCATCAAGGTAAAATGGATACCTTGCTAGTAATGATACCAGAAAGCTCAAAGGCCCAAGTCATGGGCAATCTGTAAGGTCACAGAGGAACAGAGGAAGCACAGTCAGACAGTGTGACCCAAAGTGATTCAACCTGGAAAAAAAATGAGGTCACTGTCATGCATTCATAATCACACTCTGCAACGGGGTAGCTCTTGAAGAGAAACTTTTTTTTTCTTTTACAGAATTTTCACAGCTTTCAGTTTTATTTTATCCACACACCTTCTCTTGGAAATGGTGCAGACCAGGTTGAATAAAATTCACAGCATTTTGGGGGTAGAAAATGAAGGCAAAGACAGTGAAAGTGATGTGTTCAATGTCACCTAAGAAAATAAATTTAGAACTAGGGCATCTCCAGGTCTCTGCTTCTCAGGGTTGCTGTTCTTCTAAGACGTCTGTAAAAGTAACAAACGTGTTAGGTGCCAGCCCTCCTTAACTACTCTCTAATACAGCTGACCCTATGTTCTTCCAGTCTATCTCCTTATTCCTCCATTCCATCTTTGGTCAGATCCCATGCATCCTTCCCTCCACACCATGCTTCCTGATGCTCATTTGACTGTCAGTGGGATGGAAATTAATTTGACTTTAGCATCCACTTATGCCATTTTACAAACTCAAGTGAAATATAAACTTTAATTCGATTGATAGTAAAAAGTAAAGAGGAAGAGTTAATTATAGTGCTGGTCTTTGACTAGAGAGCCTAATCATGCTACACTTGTTAATTAGTGATGATAGCCAAAGGCAGTCAAGCTGAGAGGGTACAAGTTTCAGAGTCGGCCAGACGGCATTCAAATATGAAGCATAACCACTTACCAATTTATAACTTTGGATAAGACTTTTTTTGTTTTTTTGTTTTTTTGTTTTTTTTTTAAGTTATTTATTTGTTTCACTTAGAGTCACAATGTAGCCCTTGGCTACCTTGGAACTAACCATGTAGAGCAAGATAGCCTCAAATGTGTAGCAATCTTCCTGTCTCTGCTTCCTGAGTGCTGGAATTATGAGTATGTGCCATCATGCGCAGCAACCATGGACATGTGATTTAACCTCCATGAACCTCAATTTGTTCAACAATAAAATACTAATAACAACAACAATCATTGTCATCACCATCGTCTCCATCTCTGCAACTTAGGATATTAAATAAGATATGAAACTCTCAAAATAGTACAATAGGCACTGCTTTCTTTATATAAGTCACTTGCAAAGCAATATATAAGATAACATACATTAAGTAATTCATATAAAATAATGGGGGACGTTCATCTAAATTGTCTAGCATACTGGCTTATTTCAGAGTGCTTTATAAATTATTTTTGACTAAATGGCCTATATATGACAGAAATTTAATTCTGACATTTGTAGACTCTGGATGTCTGGCTCTGGATGCTAACACACCCTAGATGGAGCTTCTTCCAGGTTGCAGAATACAATCTTGTCGTGTCATCATGTGGCAGAATGACATAAGTGAGCTCTCTGAGGTCCCTTTAAAAGAACATTTCTCTTATATCTAAGAGACTTCCCTAGCTTTATGACCCAGTCACTGCTCAAAGAGCCCACTTCCGGATACCAATATACTGTGGGAGTTGAGTTTCAATAAGTGTGTCCTGGAGGGACATAGCTACCTCTATCTATTGCACACTGTTATGCAATTTTTCATTTACTAATACATATTCAGAAAACATGTGCCTACATGTGTACAAACTGGTGTAGCGGGATATCGCCCCTCCCCCACAACTGCAATACAGCTCCGTAATTTGGGAGGAACTAATGTGGGAGGAGCAAAGAGTGGGAAGGAGAAGGAAGAGGGGCGTAGGAAGAAGAGAGGGAGGAGGAGGAGAGACGATGGCGATGGATGTCCAAGTGTCTCTAGCAGTCTAAAGTAGTTATTAATATCAAGGTTAGGTAATTGGGTTACAATTTGAATTGTGTGGGCATCTTGTTAATTGAGCATTTCCAAATATATAAACCAATTGGATAACCTTTAGCCTCTAACAGTCTCATTTCTACCATGTACTGTGAGGATGGCAGGTATTGTCTGGGGTTCAGTGTAGCAGAGCCATCCCCCACACTGGCGTCTCGTGGGTGCCAGGGCCAGTGTTTCTAGATAGCCTGAGCCAGAGACGCTGTCCAGAGCCGCGGGAAAACGGCGGCTGTCTGGGAACAAGCTGTACTGGGTGCCGTTTTTTAAATATTACCTGCAACAAACTGGAAGTGATACCAACCAAGAACGTTGTTAAGCAAAATAGTGATGGTAGAGGGAAACGGCATGTGTATGTTTACCTGACAGCAGTTTATAGATCACTAAATCATTTGGAAGCTCTTTCTGTGCCAACTAATTTAAATAGGAGTTTCCACTTACTTAACCAGATGCTGATCTTTGTGTTTGCTATGAACGAACGCATTGGGTGGATGTGATAATGTCCACAGTGAGTTTAAGTAAAGGAAATATTCTAAAGTATCTTACATGGGCTTCATTCTATCAGTGGTTGGTGCTAAGTGTAGATTTCAGGCTTCACAGAATAAGTTCTTCCTCTCAAGGGCAACGTTAGCTCATGCCTGAAAACTACAACCTGGCTGTCTAATGCCCTGGTGAGTGGATTTCATGTTTACCTAGCCAATTCCTGGACATACACACGTTCCTATGCAAACATGTATGAAAATATACCAGAGTTGGTACATATGAACATATGCATACATGAGTATAGAGTGTATATATATATGCATATTTATATATATGCATATGTATATACATTATTCTGTGTGTGCTTTTTGTATGCAGATATAGTTGAACATGACTTTGTTCTTTCATAACTCGGAAATGTTCTCACAGAAACTGTATCAGAATTTCACAGACCCTGTGTAGTAAAAGGTTTTGGCCTTCTTTAACTGAAATGTGCTAGTAAAAAACGCTGGCCTAGTGATCAGGCAGGACTCCGGCTCTAGGTGCCCTCCAAGTCATCATAACAAACAGCTGCTCCATAAGAATTTTATGTCTTTCTGTTCTAAAAAGTACTGGAAACTTCCAGTTTTATGAAAGTGTGCAGTTGATTTTTCCCTCGGCTCTTGCCACTGAGGGAATTATCATATTTCCATAGTAGCAAACTTGGTTCCGTCTTAATTCACATTAGTCTTTCAACACGGTTCATGAGTAGGATTTAGAAGCTAAGATTAAAAAAAAAAAATCCAAATGACTGTCCCTTTCTCAACCCAACGTTTCAAAAAAAGACAAACCCAACCAGTAGGACCTTGAGGCTTTCATCCAGCAGAAATCTAATCAATAGCTTTTAGAAGACCTAATCTCTCCTACATTCCCCAATCTTCCTGACACCCCCATTGTTCCCAGAGTTCTCTCCAGCATTCCCCTGCAGAGAGGTTTTTCAAGGCTCCTTCAAATTTAACCAAAAACATTTCTCCTGCCCAGACAAAGCCGGGAAACTTTGCTTTCTGCTCTTTTCAGCTAAAATGCAGCTTCCTATTATGTGAGCAAGTAGGTCACAATCCATCTTCCTTTGGAAGACTGTGACTCTGCTCCAGGGTTCCTAATGAACTGGCAAGGCCAATTAAGCATTACACAGAATATTTGTAGTCAACTAACCCAACAAAGAACAGATAGATGAATGAATTCTCTGTCTTCTATAGATTAAGATGACCGGGAAACAGGACTTTTGTTGCATTGCAGCCCTTGGGGCAGTGGTTGCACAAATTCACCAAACTAATATCTTCCTCCCCGTGGAAACATCTTTGCCAAACAAATCCAAACAACATTCATTGAATGTACAAGATGTACAGAGGATAAAAAGAAAGGAGCACAGGTTGGAGAAATAGAAGGAGGGGAATAGTGCTGAGTCAGACTTCCTTCCCTCAGAGTATCTGCAGGGAGAAAGGACTTTTTTTTACAGTATTGGCAGGATAGATAAATAAATGACAGAGAGCTGAAGACAAAATATTGACCCATCTCTTGCCCCTAAGAGCAACTATATCTTGCTTTCTCATGGAAGATCTAACCCCATATACTACAGAGGGTTGACTTACAAAGTAAGTAGATATAGTATTAAGACTAAATTATTGATTTCTAGAATACTGGCATTGAGTGATATGACAACAGTTCCTTGCAGGAGTAATAAATAAGGGCTATTGGAAGGTCCTATAGTCTGGTGAGGAGGACATGTTTATTTCAGTGTAATATCAGTCTAAAACCCCTAGTAGACACTGATGACTGTCCCACAATGCCTATTCTCTCCTTATGGTAACAAGAAAATTTAAACAGCTAGATATTACATATCCCACACTCATGTGCTACATACAGTCCCCAGTATAGCAAATATCATCAATAGACTAGAAATAAAAATTGCAGTTTTCACCATTCTACCTTAAGATCTTTGGCCCTCAATGTGAACTTTTTCATTTTCTCATAGCCTCATGACCCAGAAAATGTATTGGCTAGTAAAGCAATTCAACCAGTATTCCAAGGGTTGGCAGAGTCATGGGAAGAAGACTTGAGCTATGCATGCAGAGAAGCCTCCTATCTGTTTTTATTTGACACCTGTAGACTGTGATAAAAGACAGAAAAAGAAACACCATAGATCTCATCACAAAGCAAAAGCCATTAGGCTTCATTAACTGTATTTGGGGCTTCACATTTCAGAAACTTACACAGTTTTTGTTCGTACCTCCATTAAACTAGAATGCCTCCATTATGCTATTTTTAATAAGGATCTATCCTAGTCATCATTAAATAAAATTATTTACTGGAAAAAAATTTTAAATACCCTGTGATTTATAGATGTAGATTATAATAATATGAAAATGTGCTTATTCCTTAGATATGGGATTATTCTGGTTTGGAGCATCCTTTTACAGAGAGACTATAGATTTCACAAAGAAATAAAAATAATCATAAAATTGGGGCATGTGGCATGGGGAGATTGTTCAGAGAAGGGAACATTGGTTTCACAATCATGATGACCAGAGTTTGCCTCTCAACACTCATGTAACAAGCAAAGCATCTTGAAAATACCTGTAACCCAGCTCTGAGAGAGAGAGAGAGAGAGAGAGAGAGAGAGAGAGAGAGAGAGAGAGATGACAGATTTGCTGATTTTCAACCTAGCCAAGAAAATATGAGCCCCCAAATGCAGGGAAAGACCCTGACTCAAAAGAATAGGCAAAGACTGATAGAAGATGATCTACAACATTGTCTCTTTCTGCCCCTGTATCCACAAGCGTATATACTCCATGCATATGTAAATATACACTCACACAGACATATACGCACTTAAAAGTCACTATTGAAATTTTAATACAAATTGGTTTATAAGAGCAAGTTAAATAGTTCTGTTAGCAATGGCAAATATTCTTTTATGTCTACAGAAGTTGGATCTCACAAATGATAGAACAAAACTTTGATGAGCTTAAGACAAAAGAAGAGATCTGTTGGTTCTTATACTCAAAGAAAGATCAATAATAAAACTAAAATCCCAAAAGGAAAGAAATTAGGTCTCCCCCTCCTCTCTCTTCCAAGCATGCACACACACAGGTACACACACAGAGACCCACATAAATACATGCATGCACACATGCCATACACACACACACACACACACACACACAAACAAACACATACACACGCATGCACACATTACACTTGCACACACATGCACACACAGTTCTTCTATTACATGCTCACATCAGTCACTTAAGGTATCTCTCTCCACAAATGGCCATCACTCAACTTCACTTTCCTGGAAGACTTCCCAAATACACTCTTTACTACCAAAATACAAAAGACAGAGAAGAGAGCTTAGCTTGACCTAACCTGGCTCAAGTCACTTACTCTCAGTCAACTCATTCTTGGCACAGAAAGAAACACCTAAGAAGATAGTAACTCACACTTAATTATTCATTCAACAATTTACATTAAAAATGAAGCACACCGTTTGCTTGAGAAGGCTGACAAGAACATTTGGGAAAACTTGACATTGTTTATTCTGCTTCTCCAAACTCAGATATCAAGAAGCATCCTTCCTACCTCGCCATAAATGAACGGGAAGCTCCTGGATTCTGGCTTCTGAAAGGTGCATGCCTAGGAGAAGATAAACATCAGTGCACATAACCAAGCCAGTTCAGTCAACCAGGTCTCAAGGGAGGGAGAGAGAATTGAAAAGAAAAAAAGAAAGAAAAAAAATTAGACAAAATTGTAACATGACTCCAGCGGAGTGCTGAGGCTGAAGCAGCTTTAATCTTTCCCAGTCTGCTTTTATATCATTCTAGGGACACTCAAGAAACATGTTCAGTTCTTAGATCAAAGACAAAGTAATCAAGAGAAGTAGTAAACGAGGAGACCACACAAGATAGTAATTAAGTAAATTAGTAAGCAAAAGGATCACACAGGGTAGTAATTAAGTAAAGCAGTAAACAAAGGGATCACATAAGGTAGTAATTCAGCAAAAAAGTAAACAAAGCCCCATGGTCACTGTTTCTAATATTCTTACCTGAGCCTACTTCCTTGTCCGAGCCCAGTGACAAATGCGAAATTCTTAGAAGCAGCACCAATTATGCACATCTATGCCTTCTCTATCTTTTCTGCTATTTCTGGAGCAAGCTCTTCATGAATTCATGAAACAACCACGTCCACCCCTGATGAACATATAATCTGAGTGATTTAAAGTTTCTAGGTATAATGGTAGACGAGAATACGAAGTGGCTAGAAGAAAGATGTTTGCTGACATGTTGGTAAAGTAGAAGATCCCTGAGATGGGCCACAATTGTCTACAATCCTTAGAGTTCCCCATTTGAACTCTTTTGAGTGTGTGCACTGAAATCTCAGTTCAGGTCATTGGGCATGAAGTAAAAAGGACCCTGCAAAGTCCCAAGAGCAGATCAGGAGCAGAACCAGTTTTCTCTCTTGTCTGGTATAGTGTCAAACGTTAGAGGGAGTATCTAGCCTCACCAAACAACCAAAATTTATAGCTAAATCATAACTCCAGGATCCAACATCCCCCATCTATGTCCCAGAGGGAGTAGATATCCTGTCCAATGTTCGCCTGCAGAGTTAAATAAAGTAAGAAACTGGAATCTTGGAGTTGAGACCATAAAACATAATTGAACAAATCTCCACAGACAGTGTAAAATATTGAATCCTGTCTTACACAGATGGGATTATTTAGCCTTCACACAACCTTCAAATAACACATCGTGGTCCTTTTAATCAATCCATAATTCAAAAGAGGACATCTTTTAGCCTCCAGAGTCTTTCAAGATGACAATGGCCGTAGGCAGACTAAGTCAGAGTATATTTTATTACAAAAGTCAAAGTCGGCTAGGGCCATAATTTCATAAATCTCATTAGTGATTATAGTTTCTTATTTCCAGGTATGATAAAATACCATTTTTACACTGTAAATGTGTCTCTTCCAGGAAAAAAGATCCCAGGGCCTCTCCACGGGGCACCCAGAACAAACGGATGCCTGGTGTGAGAGGCTGTGTGAAACCTGATAAGGAATTCTGCAAAGGAATGCTGTCCTTTGCCTACACGCACAGCACCTTAATGAAAGATTGGAAAGCAGAGCAGCCCCTATCTGAGTCCCCAGGGATGGAGAGGCAGGAGTTTTGTAAATGCCACAGCACATAGCCCTCTTCTACAGCTCCTGCTATGTTTTCTCCAGCATGGCCCACTGACATGCAAATGCAGACTTAGAAATTCTTCATATCCCTAACTTACAGAGGAGGACATACAGACTTAACAGAGGTAAGTCACATCTGGAGAAACTCTGATGAAACTCTGATGAAAGACCCTGAATCTTCCTCTGTCAGTC
Source organism: Rhabdomys pumilio (assembly GCA_030674055.1). NCBI lineage: Eukaryota > Metazoa > Chordata > Mammalia > Rodentia > Muridae > Rhabdomys > Rhabdomys pumilio. The sequence goes on along the minus strand of JANHMN010000002.1, from coordinate 28,060,490 downwards.
AGCCAGCTCCGCACTTGTGCCCATGTGGACATGGATCACAGCTGCAATAAGAGGGAAGGGGTCATTAATACTCATTTGAAAGCAGTTTTCTAATTTTGATCCTAGGCAGTGCCACAGCCAAGGTGCTGGGGAGACAATACTAAAGAGGTCTATTTCACATGCTGAAGAAGTAGAAAAAACAGGGAGAGGTCTCAGCCAGGAAAATGTTCCCCTGCAAACACCAGCAAGACCTGAGCTGGAATTCCCCAGAATTCCACATTTAAAAAAAATGGATATGGTGGTGCTTGTTCATAAGCCTAGTATGAGGAGGGGAAGAGGCGGATGAATCTCTGGAGCTCACTTGTCAGCTGCCTTAGTGACTTGGTGAGTACCAGACTTGAGGAGTTACACTCAAGGTTGTCGTTTGGCCTCCAATGCATACACACAAACACACACACACACACACACACACACACACAGAGAGAGAGAGAGAGAGAGAGAGAGAGAGAGAGAGAGAGAGAGATCAATTAGTTAGGATTCCACAATCTAAGAAATATTAGAATTCGAGGAATTCAAGGAATGTTAAGAAATGGTTAAAACAGAACCTGAGACTCTAATGGGAGTGAACCATTGTGGGGGTGGGGCGGGGCGGGGCGGGGGGGGGGGGGGGGAGGATGCAGAACCTAGGTAGAAAGAAGAACATATACAAATGTATGATGGCACACAGTTCAGTAAAACCAGATTCTGGCTAGTATTTGCCTGGTCCTGCCTCAGTTTCTGTCTGTGCAATCATAAACAGTGACATCTCTTTATCTTTAACATACCCCAGGTTGTTTGAATATGAAATTATAGATTCCCCATTGTGACTGGAAACACACAAATGGGGATGAGGAGGATGCCCTCCAAAGTTAAAGACTGAAGGCTAATGAGTTCTCCTCTGTGTATAGGTTGGAATATATTTTATCCAACAGTCAAGGAAAAACCAATGAAATAATCTAAGGGGGTGGAGAGCAAAGTAAAATTTGTTTTTATGGAAACTAATTTTGGTAGCACAGTAGAAAACAAATTAGTGTAATGGGTAATGCTGGACTCGAGGAGACCAATTAGTTCAGTGAGTCTCAAGATGCATCCCCAGAAGAAATGCCTTCTTTGTAGCAGAGCTTTCCAATAGAAAAAGGGCTGCAGAGCACTATTTAAAACACTCTAGTAGCTATATTAGTCAAAGTGAAAAGAAACAGATGAAATTAATTTTACTGTGTTTTATTTAAGTCAATGTATCAAAGATACTACAATGGTATCATGTAATAAATACAAAAGAACTAGTAAGTTTTTAACATGCCTTCTTTTCTGCTTCTGCTGCTGCTGCTGCTGCTGCTGCTGCTGCTGCTGCTGCTGCTGCCGCTGCCGCTTCTTCTTCTTCTTCTTCTTCTTCTTCTTCTTCTTCTTCTTCTTCT
>JANHMN010000002.1:28028996-28059047 GCA_030674055.1 Rhabdomys pumilio | reverse complement strand
CTTCTTCTTCTTCTTCTTCTTCTTCTTCTTCTTCTTCTTCTTCTTCTTCTTCTTCTTCTTCTTCTTCTTCTTCCTCTTCCTCTTCCTCTTCCTCTTCCTCTTCCTCTTCCTCTTCTTCTTCTTCTTCTTCTTCTTCTTCTTCTTCTTCTTCTTCTTCTGTTCTGTGCTCATGAATGGAACCTCCTTCGACACTACCTGTTCCTTGGATTAATCTACTGGGATGGGTGGCCAACTTAGTTCATTGAGGCTGCTAGAGTCAGGCTTTCTTTCATCATAACAGAACACTTTCAAAAGACTTTCCACTGACTGCTCAGGAGGAGAAGCAGGCAGAGTGAAGGAGGAATGTAACTATGACACATGGAGCGTTCAGTAAATAATTGTTAAGTAAGTAAGGAGCAAGATATGGTCAAATGTTTGCATCCAGATAAAAAATGAGGCATCTCTCCTAGTTTGCCTTTGCCACGTAGCATTAATTGGAAACTAATTTCAAATTGCACGAATGAGCCTTACTTTTCATCAATGAAATGAATCCTCCGTACATGGCAAGAAGAGAGGCAAGGTTGAAAGTGTGAGGACAGTAGTAGTTTGTGAGAATAGTAATGGATTTCATCAATGACTGGAAATGAGATTTCATTAAATTGCATGTCAATAGCAGGAACAATTTAATGTCGAATGTCAATGGCTTTTCTACGTTGTTTTAATCGTGTGCAGAAATACTTTAGGTATATTTCAGCAATGATACTAGGAGTTATGAAAGAACTAAGAAAGCAATAAAGTCCTGCATAATTTATCCTCATTCATGTTTTATTATGAAGACTAAAGCATGAGAGGAGATCTTGAGAGGAGGATTTGTTTTCATCCTCTCTACATCAGGAGTTTTGGCTGCACATTTAATCATTACAACCTAAGGGGACATAATTGTATCCCCTAAGCACCATTCTGGTTTCTTGGCCTGAAATAAAGTTTTAGCTCCCTAAATGCTTCTCATGAATGTAAGCAAGAGAGTAAGAATTACATTCCCCTGAAGCTATGAACAATTTTTCATGGAGAGGCAGATTGACCCACACAGCCATTTTTGATTTCTTGGGATCTAGCTCCTACTCTGACAACCAGAGAAATCTGTATAGCCCAGCCTTTCCCTACCAATCTGCTGTTTCAGGTGAATGGATCATCACTTAAGAAGACAAATGAAAAAATATATATGTAGTGTATATGTATATGATCTATGTGTGTTATACATATATAGGTATATGATTTGTATGTAATACATATGAATATATGCCATGTATAAGTATGTGTATATGACATATATGTATTGTATGTGGACATATATATGTGTATGTGTATATTATTATGTGTATATGTATACATATACACACATTATATATTTATACATACACATATATATATATATATAAATATATATATACACACACACACACACACACACACACATACACACACACATACACACATACACACACACATACACACACACACACACACACACATCTCCAGCTCCAAAGACACAATACTAAGATTTAATATCAAGCCTGGGTGGGGTAGATATGACAGTCATTAAGCCTTAAAAATTAGCTGTGTCTCTCTCCAAGCCTCAGTTTTCTTCTTTATAAAGACCACTTCAGTGATTTCTAAAACCTTTCCAGTTCTAAGATTCTCAGATCCACAAGAGAAGATACACCTGCCAATGTACTAGATATGATTGAATCAAATAGCCAGTGGATTGATGAAATAAGGAAGAGTCCAAATTCAGCCCAGGTGGCCTTTAAATACCCAGTGCTTTCCCACTCTTCTCCAACCATTAGTAAGATACAAGCCTTTGGCAATGAGCTCGTTAAAACGGCTATCATCCCCAATGGCTCCTCGCCCATGCTTTGGCCTCTGAAAATATAAGTTCTTAAGTTTCTTCACTGTTTGGTTTTTTTTTTTTCCATCCAGTTAATGTAACTGCCTCTTGTCCATGACATATGCCAGAGCTCTGTGCTTTCAAGCATATTGTACAGTAAGTCTACAGCTCTCGACACCACCAGCCTGCATGTCATAATACACTTTCAATAAAATATATGAACTTGTTCAGAGAGAGTAGTAGGGGGCAAGAAATTGAAAATTCTACTCTCACACTGTGTGAGCCACGGGAGAGTTGGGCCTCTGTGTTTTAAATGAAAACCTTTCATCTTTGGAGAAGATTCTGGCGTCCTGGTTAACACAGGACATTGTACTCATCATCCGTCCTCCTCGAGTCCCTGCAGGGCGACAATGTCAGAAGCCCAGCTACAGAGACATCTCATTGTTTCAAATATAGTTGCTTTCCTTCCTCCCTTTTTTTTTTCTTAATTTCACACACGCTCAGCAGAACGGATGCAATGCCCCCATTACATTCTTTCATTCCCAGAGGGTGATGTTGGGGGAGGAAGGGGGGAGCATGAATGTGTTCTACTTGCGTGTTCCTGTTGTTTCTCAGTACAAAAATTGGACTTTTTCTTCCCCTAGTGTCTCTCACCAGACCATTTTAGGTTTCTTAAAATAAAAGTGAGGATTCCAAACCCCACTGTTCTCTTCCCCTCTCTGTCTACTTCTTACACATCTGCCAAGGTTCCTATGGGTCCTGGGTCTGAATACATCAGCACTGTCTTGTGTTTCTTCTGTGCCTCTTTGTCTCTCATTTGATTCAGAGACAGGACAAGTCTCAACTGTTCAGCTCACCAACAACAACTTACTCACATTGTCTTTTACTCCCCATGCTCCTTAGATTTCTACTTTCAGAGTTATAGGAACCAGAATGCATCTCTGTACCTGTTCTGGACTGGTGATGACTGGCCTTTACCTACCTGCCAGCCTGTATACTCAGGAGAAATAGGAGATGGTGCAAGCAATATACCATAAAATGCCCAAAAGGAGAAAAGTGTCAGGGGTCTCAAGAAAGGTTTGGAAAGAAGAGTTCTTATGTCAGACTCTTAATATGTCTCACCTGTACTCTGAAGGGCAACCATACATAGTCCGCCTTGTGTGCAAACACAGACACAAACACACACACACACACACACACACACACACACCAGTCTAAATAGGCCTCAGAGGTGAAAAGATACTTTAGCAGAAGGCATTTGAGAGGAGACGTAATTAAGACATAAAGTCACCTGTGCGCCTCTTTTCTCAAATGCAAGATCAAAGTGCATAAAGGTGTCCCCTCCACCCCAGAGAAGAACGAAGCTTGCTTGTTACTCCAATTCAGAACCACCTGGCGACAGCCCAAGAGGAATTCATGCAGCAAGCAGCACTAACCGACTTTTCCCTGCCATTCAGTAAGCTCATATCATCTGCCCTGTCTAGAAACTCAGGTCCTTTTCTTTCATCTTGCTATTTCTCAAAAGGTGCTATTCTTTGTGAAAGATGCTACATAAACTAGAGCTCTCAGTCACCTTTTTGAGGGTTACTATGAGCTGGCTATCTCCCTCATGGGTGTATCAAATACCGTTGTTAGTAAACTCTTCCATTCATCTGTCTTCTGTCTTAGAACTCTCAGCAAAGAACTCAAAACAGGTAGAGGGCAAAGTATTTCTTTCTCTCACATAACTCCACCAGGAATACCCTGAGACATTGCTCTGCACACATCTCCCTAGGCCTTCATCAAAATCCTGCCAATCATCTCTCTGAATGTCCAACCTCATGCGAAAGTGGTGCTTTACATCTTCCATAGAACCTTGAACTTCAGGAGTAAGCCTCTGTCCTTAGCAGAGGTCGGGTCCTCAGCAGTCCCCACTGCTCTGCTCCTATCTCTTTTTATCCTCAGACCTCACACCCCATTCTATCTTCAAGTCACATCCAAGAGACTGCAGGTTACTGAATACAACCTGCTCACACATCTTGCTTCGCCCCTAACTGCCCTTCTCGGGTACATGCATATAAAGATTGCCTTTTTTATCTTGCTTTTGTTTTGTTTTGTTTTTTTTATGTTAGATTTTTAAAATAATTAAACAGATATTACATGCCTAATTTGTGCCAGGGACTACTACAAACACTGATAAAATCCACATATGAATATATGTCTACTATAATGTTTGACAGATGTCCAAGAGCAATCTATAGAAATTAATTAATATGCACAATACTCTAAATGAATCTTTCTTTATATCCCCAGTATACAACCTTTCACTACTCTCAGTACTCATGTGGTGTGTGTGTGTGTGTGTGTGTGTGTGTGAGAGAGAGAGAGAGAGAGAGAGAGAGAGAGACAGAGACAGAAACAGAGACAGAAAGACTTGTGCACTTGTGTATGTAACATACCACTCAGAATTCTCTTCAAAATATTGTTTGAAATACTTAACCATATTATAATTATCACCCTTATCAACTCATTATTCTTCTCTTAAACATTTAAATAGAATTAAATTCAAATAAATGTGTCTACCCCTTTAGAATTTTATACCCAAGGAAACCTATAAAGAAAAACTGATACTAACATTATAGTGGAGTGACTTTGCATATTTTGTTAAAATAGTCAATAAGGAAGGAAGAGAAGCAGTAGGAAGCAAAAGAAGGAGGAACTAGCAGAAGCAGAATTAAAATAGAAGAGACAGAAGGGATGGAGGGATGGAGGGATGAAGGGATGGAGGGGGAGAATGAGGAGGAAGAAAAGGAGAGGTACTCTGCCTATGCTATGTGGGAGTCATTCTTGACCACTGTTCTCAAAAAAAAAAAAAAAAAGTGGGAAACTTCTTCTTTAGAAGCACAAAGTCATTTTGCATGGGAATTTGCAAGTTCATGAACTTACAGACTTAAAGCAGACATCACTGTTAACAATCTAGACTACACATTCCCTGTGGGCTGGGATGTGTCTGTTTTTATTGATTCCAAAGATCTAACACAAGGCCTTATATATGACAAATGTCTGAAAGATGTTCAATGAGTGAGTAATAAAGAACATTTGTTTCCTTTGCTAGAATCAACCTGAGGAGCTGGGTATGGTGGCACACACCTGTAGTCCCAGCCTTCGTAGAGGTAGGAGTTCAAAGGCAAGAAAAGATAAAGGACCTATCAACTACATAGTGGGTTTAAAGCTAGCCTGGGATACCTGAAACCATGTTTTAATAATAATAATAATAATAATAATAATAATAATAATAATAATAATAAAATTTATCAATGGATGCCTCATTAGTAATTAACCAAAAATTCATTTATATATTGAATTTTCTCCACTGATTCATTGTGTCCTCTTCTTTATGTCTTAATCAGGAAAAGGATCTCAGAGCCACTTTGACCATTTCATCCCAAGGACCACTGGACCCCAGGGAAACACTAGGTCAACTGTGGCATGTACTATGGTATTTCTTAATTATGCAAATAGCCATCTGTTCAAATACCACTTGGGTTCATTTAATGCATATAGTTTAGGATAAAGGGGAAACCAAAAAAAAAATGTGTCTCACTTTGGACTCATAAAATTCAGAGTAGTGCCTGACTCATCTCAAGTTATGAATGGTCTCCACTTTAGTGGTGCATTCTTTCTCTGTGGCCAGAATCCTAAATCTTTTTAATTGCAGTTTAAACACCTGTAGCCAAAACTTAAATGCCTTTCTCATTTAAATTCCAAGCATTAAAATTTCAAATATCTCAATTATGTAAATGGCAAAAGAAAGGGGCAGAAGTTTTCCTTAAGGCTCCCCACCCACAACGTATCATCCCACTGCTCTCAATTATGGTTTCTCTCTGAGCTCAGCAAGGTGACCAAGTTTCCTAGATGACCCTAAAAATTCATTTTTTTTTTAATAGAACAGTGTGATTAAGTCCTGGAAGTTTTCAAATGGGTAGGGAAAGTAAAAACAAGATCAGCAGCAGCTGCTGTTTTGTAAAAATCCCATTGTACCTTTGAAGCAAATTGGTTAAATATGTTCAAGCCTCATAAAGCCCTTACAACTTAGGAATGTCAAGCCCAGTGCTGCGCTGAAGCTAAGGTCCATCTTTAATTCCTGAGCTACATAGCTAGCAAGTGTAAGGCAAGAGTGTAGAGCAGATGGACCTGGGTTTGCTATATCTCTTCCCCACATCACTGCTTTCCAAATGTCCGTGTCCACAAGAGTACATTACAGAGCATTTTCTAAGGAGCTAAAATTGTCTAAGAGAAAAAGGAAAAGTCCAAGAAAGAATATATATGCCCTATTTTAACAATATAATTTCTGATTCTGTTATTCCACATAGGCAGTTCTTTATCTGCCTATCTGTGCATATGTTATTTTGTACATGCCAATAGTAACTGTAGTTCCCTTGAAGAGAGGTAGCTGAGGTGAAAGATAAATTTGTTGAATAACTCTTGCATTTTTATACTATTTTTATTTATGAAATGAGTATGCATTATTTTTATAATCCCCATGATAAGATCAAACTGAAAGGGGGCATTAAAATGGTTAAAACTTGATTAAGTCAGTGAAAACTGATTAAATGAACAGAAAGATATAAAGAGTATGTCTTACTCTAAAAGGAGGGTGATTCACAGAATGAGTGGTTTTTGCAACAATCCTGTTGCTGCTAAGCTGAAATGAGGAGACAACATCACAGGGTTCCATCAATTAACTGTCTTAAGTAGCTTGTTTTCCAATATGAGAGCAGATTCAGTGTTCTTATTGCTCTGGCTTGCTGAGAGATCTCACCCAATCCTTGTACCACTCACCCCTGTAAGGGATTATGTTTTCTGTGGTTCAGTAGCACAGTTTTTCCTTTACATGTCCCTGATCCTTTTTTGGCTGTCTATCTGTTTCAAATATTAGATTCAATGATGCTAACTGACTCATCAGACTTAATATGGCCATAATTACTGGCCATGTGTGTTAATTTACTTTTAGTACTCTTATCAGTTGTGAGGAAGCAGGGTTTGAATCCTTCCTTCTCCTTGTCATTCTGAATTATTCAGTGTGTCAAGAAAAATCTTCAACAGACTGATCTTATGAATTTCCACCAATATATCTAAGTGCATTTTTTATTTTATTTTCAAAATTAATTTTACTATATGTGTTATATGTATGTGTATGAATGTTTTTCCTGTATATAAATCTGTGCACTGCATATGTGTGTGTGTGTGTGTGTGTGTGTGTGTGTGTGTTTGCAGGCACATACACACGTGCATGTGGGGTGCCCATGGAGACCAGAAAAAGGCACAGAATCCTATGGAACTGGTTGTAAGCTGTCATATGGGTGCTGGGAATCAGCCCTGGATCTCTGGAGAGTAGTCAGTGTTTTTAACCATTGAGCCGTCTCTCTGGTTCTTGCACTTACACTTCTTTACTTACAAGTACAGAGTAAAATTTTGAAGTCCAGAAGTAAACAAATTTAATGAAAATTCTATGTATCAAAAGGCTTGAGACACAGATAAAGCAATCTATGAATTTTATTCATTCAGAAAATATTGAGAGAATGAGGGGCTCTGCCTTCTTAAAGATTAGAATACACTGCAAAACAACAACACCAACAAAGATAAGGCATTACATTTTAGAATATTAGCCAAATAAATGACAATTTGGAGACACTTATACTATGTAGTAAATGACAAGAGATATTATACAAAGCATGGCAGGGGAGCAGAAATACAAGGATCATGAACACAGGGGAAAGACAAGGGCACTGAGGGGGATAATGACTGAGGGAACCAGAGAACTTGCTTGAGTAGCAACAACTGGAAAATCTGAGTAAGAAACAGAAGCAATTACTACCAACAGGAAGTTCTAGGAAGAATCCAGGGGTGCTGAATAATGGAGGAGCAGACATAAAGGTCACCTCAGAAAAGGCCTGAGGGATCAGCCATGCTTACCTAGGGGCCAGTGAAAGGAGTTGGACCTTCCCTCTGAGTGAGCTGTTGGCTAACTTAACTTTTCTTCGGAGTCTGGAATGGTTTTTGAATATTTGAAACTTTCCCTCATTCTTTTGCATTCCATCTAAAATCATGGGATCAAATAAAATTTCAAAAACATAATGTGTAGAGAAATAGTTTTGGTACTGTGCATCAAAGGGCTAAATGTCTTTATTACAATTTAGGAACTGATTGGCATTAAGTTTAAATATATAATGTTATATTTTAAAATTCGTACAGATACTTCTCAGCTGATGAACCAGCAATGGTGTTTTCTTGGTTTTGTGATAGGAGAAAATTCATTTCACTTATAAAATAAACAGTTCTGTTACCAAAATGGCACATCAAATGTATTTCTCCCACCTTTCTATAATAATTCTGCTTATGTTGGGATGTTCTTAAAATAGTCTTTTCCAAATTAAGGGGTCATTAAAGATGCAGCAGGAACTGGTCATAATCAATAACAACCCTAGGCCATGTGACTTGCATAGAAGCTCCGTAATAAAGCAGCATATATCCATTTGCATCTTTTTTATTGATGGCGCACTTTTTTAGGCAACTGCCAAAACTGAGAGTGGAGCCTCCATTATCCCAAAAAGGTTTTGCTGTGTTTAGTCCCAACTGGCACATCGATAGTAAGATGGGTGTGCCCCTATGATACTGACAGTATAGCTGCCCCAGTGAGCCACACAGTAATCCCAGCTCCCAGCTCCCATACACTTCTTCCCCAAATTGACTGTATTTGCAGATATATACACGCCTTGAGCATCTCTCTCACAGAAGATTGTATTAACCTACAAAGAAAATAGGAAGCTTCATTCATTTCCCAAGCCTGGGTGGGATTACATATTCAGTTTTAATTGACTCTGGAGAATCCAAGTCAATTAGACTAAGGGTATAACAGGAAAGAAAGTCTGTATTATTTCCTTAGCTTGATTATTTTGTAAAAATAGAGAGAGATGGATGTAAAATTTGAAGAGTCCCACAGCATTGAGATGTTCTATCTCTGCCAGACAGCTTAGAGTTACTTGTATAGAACTCTTGAACAAACAGCTAATTTTACAGAAGGTAAAAGAGTTCGATAGTCTGGCCCTTACACTCTTCTGTACATTAGGACAGTCCTGACCAAACGAACAGTCCAGTTTCAACTGTGAGATAAGCATATGAATAAAAGTCTAACCAGACAACTATATGTTTTTGAAAGATTGAAATTAAAATGAAAACTTCTAGAAAGCTGTAAAAAAAGAACCCATTTAACGTCAATTAAGCAACCTCTCGCAATCCACATGCTAACTTATGTTCTTAGGACTGGGGAATAAATTTCCTGAAGGAATTCTCAAATGCTAAGAGCATCTGAGAATCAAGTCATAACATGTGATGAATGAAGACCGTTTTCTGGAGCCAGGTAAAGAAGTGGCTAATAATGCAAAAGAAATGGGTGTATTCGTGGATGTTTCTACCGAGGAAGTGAGACAGGTCTTGCAAGTGTAATAGATTTCACCAAACAGGGGTGACAGTGAGCTAGGCTAGATCTTCATCATATAGTTCTGAAAGTACATGGAGCAAGCATATGGGGTTGAGAAGAACTTGGTATGGCTACCATAGAGAGCATATTGGGAGAGAAAGAGAAGCATGTCGAGTGGAAAGACTAGGGCTGCAGACAAACTGTAAAGACAACTATCATAGTATAGATGCGCTATAAAAACTGTAAATTAAACGTGCTAAAGAAAAGAAACAGCATGCGAAAGTCGATAAACACACAAGAAAAGATTAATTATCAATAAAGGAACAAACACATTTCCATATTTTTATAACAAACTGATAGTTTGCCCAGACAGGGAAAGAATCACTGATGGGGTATGGGTATGTGTTTGTTTGTTTTTCATGCTGTATTATTCTTACATTTGAAAGGAATTGAAGTCTTTGCCCTATGTTGGATTTATTGGGACACAGTATTGACCAGGAGAAGAGTAGATATGCCCCCCCCCCCAGAGGTTTACTTTCTCTGAGGGAGATGAGCAATAAGCATGTAGAAGCAATCATCACAGGTGATTCTTCATCAGCAGGTTACAGAGCTGCAGGGGCTCACAAGCTGCTCAACGACAGACTCAGTTTACCAAGCTCACACCTACCAAGCTCACACCTACCAAGCTCACACCTACCAAGCTCACACCTACCAAGCTCACACCTACCAAGCTCAATGAAGTTCCCTTTTACTACAATAGCAGAACCACATTTTCCTTTTGAGCTATATGGCATTTACTGGTGAATGTAGGGTTCAGTAACCCCAACATAAAGCATTGTGATATCCTGCAAGATATATATATTGCTTTTCTAAACATTTGTAAATTGCTGAGAACCATTGCATTTTGCTGGAGAAGAGAAACAGTTGGGCTTTTCTCAGCTGGAGGCTTTGAAATGTATGGGCTCACTGGTGAAAAAGGACAGGTGGTTGAGCTAATGTTAGTAATTGTAGAGAAAAAAACCAGTCCACTCTTGACCTGAAAACGCAGGAGAATCTCTTCCTTTGTAACTTTTCTGGTGACTGTTTACCTTAAGTCTTAGTTATGATAGAACCGGAGAAGAATAGCCTTTAAGATTTTCCAAAGAACAAATACTACACCATATCTCTATATACATATGACTGTTAGGGCAGGTACAGCACAGCTCACTTAGCCAATCTTATCCAATCTGTCATTCATTGCAGAATTTAACTAAAAACTCACATGACAGTCCACAGGAATGAAGGAGCAGCTCACCCTCAGTGAGAAAGTAACTTAACCATCTAACACAAAATATTTAAATGTCTTCATTGTTTGAAATCTCATACATACATATAATTAATTTTCATCAAATTCACCGTTTATTTCCTCCCCTCAAATTTCTCTTCTGTCCCCTCCCACCTTCATATGTTCATTTTTTCTTAAGCCTACTGAATACACTTAGTCTTTGTGAATGTGTATGTGTGTAATACCATCTACTGGAGCATAAATAGCCTCTCGGGCTGTATTCCTGAAGAAAACCCATTTTCCTTCTGAGCAGCCATCAATTATCAGTTTCTCAGTACAATGGGCATAACCTCCTAGCACTTGAAACTCAGTCAGGGTGGAGCATTATGAGCCCTTCCTCCATTCACAATGGTTTTCAGACTGGACTGATCTTGTACAGATCTTGTGAATTCATTGTATGCAATGGTTAGGTCATGTTTAGTAAATGTTTTCTTCATATGTCCACAACTTGTGGCTCCCACATCCTTCTGTTCTCTCTTCTGCTATGATCCCACAACAAAGGGTGGAGTGGTAGAAAATAGAAGGGCTTTTCAGACCTTCAAAGTCTCTTGTTGTCTGCATGTTGACCAGTTGCAACTGTCTAGTTAATTGCTATCAACCGCAAAAGGAAGCTTCTTTGATGAGGGTTGAGAGATGTACCCATCTCTGGGTAAGACATGAAATTAGGGGGCATTTTAATACTATATCCATTTAGCAGAATTGTATTAGGTTATCCCCTAGGTCCTATGATCTAGCCAGCCATGGGTTGGCAGGGGGGGAGGGGTGTGGAAAGGACAGTTAAAGGTACCATGCCTGGGTTCTATCTTGAAAGTGATTGGTTGGTTACATCTACAATATTATGCCATTACTATACCAGCAGACATTTCTTGCCAGGTAAGTTGTTATTGTAGCTCACAGAATTTATAGCTAAATATATCTGTTGATTATTTTCCCCATGGCAGAGTATACAATCTGCTAGCATTTTGAAAGTTAGACAGTAGGGATGACGCTTCCCAACTGGCATACTACATACTAAACTGTAAGTTGTCTTCAGCAACAGTGTTTTACCATTAAGTTCTAAAGGATGTCTAGAACAGTGAAGAATTGATAAATGGAACCTCATGAGACTGGAAAGCTTCAGTTAGGCAAAAGACATAGCCAATAAGACAAATTGGCAACCTACAGATTGGAAAAAAATCCTCACTAACCCCACATCTGATAAAGGGCTAATATCCAAAATATATAAAGAAATCAAGAAGTTAACCACCAAAAAACCAAACTACCCAATCAAAACATGGGGTATAGAACTAAACTGAGAATTCACAGCAGAAGAATCTCAAATGGCTGAGAAACACCTAAAGTAATGTTCAATGTCCTTAGTGATCAGAGAAATACAAATCAAAACAACCCTGAGGTGCCACCTTACACCAATCAGAATGGCTAAAATCAAAACTTCAGGTAACAGCACAAGTTGGTGAGGATGTGGAAAAGAGGAACACTCCTCCATTGCTGGTGGGATTGCAAACTGGTACAACCACTCTGGAAATCAATCTGAAGGTTCCTCAGAAAATTGGAAATAGATCTACCTGAAGACCCAGCAGACCACTCTTGGGAATATACCCAAAAGATTCCTGACCATGCCACAAAGGCACATGTCCCACTCTGTTCATACCAGCCTTGTTTGTGATAGCCAGAAGCTAAAAACAACCTAGATGTCCCAAGACAGAAAAATGGATACAGAAAATGTGGTTTATTTACACAGTAGAATACTACTCAGCTATTAAAAATGAAGGCATCCTGAGCTTTGCAGGCAAATGGATGGAACTAGAAGATATTATCCTGAGTGAGGTAACTGAGAGCCAAAAGGACGTGCATGGCATGTACTCACTAAGAAGTGGATATTAGAGAAAAAAAAAGGGAACAGAATACCAAGAATACCCAAAATACAGTCCACAGAACTCAAAAACATCAACAAGCTGAAGGGCCCAAGCAAGAATGCCTCAGTCTCACTTGGGAGGGGGAAGAAAGCAACCACAAGTGGGAAGGGAGGGAGGGACCTGGGAAGGAAAGGGAATGGGGTGGGGAGAGGGGAATATGATCTGGTATTGGGTGGAGGGAAAAAGACTGAAGCCCTGAGGGCAGCAGAAAGAATGGAAACAGGCAACCTTGGGACATAGGAGGTTGGGGGGGACCCTCCAGAATGTACCAGAAACCTGGGAGGTGAGAGACTCTCAAGAATCAAAGGGAGGGACCCTAGATAAAATTCCCTGTAGTGCAGTGAGGGAACTTGTAGAGCCCACCTCCAGCAGAAAGACAGGGCATCAAATGAGGGATGGGGTTGCCATCCCACAGTCAAAACACTGACCTCTAACTGTTCCTGTATGAAAGAACTGCAGGGATGGAAATGGAGAGGAGCCTGAGGAAAAGAAGGTCCAGTGACAGACCAAAACTGGGATCCAGCTCAAAAGGAGACTCCAAGACCTGACACTATTACTGAGGATATGGAGTGCTCACAAAAAGGGGCCTATCATGACTGCCCTCCAAAAGACCCAATAAGCAGCTGAAAGAATCAGATGCAGACATTTGCACCCAACCAATGGACAGAAGCTGCTGTCCCCTGTGGTTGAGTTAGGGGAAAATTGGAAGAAGCTGAGGAGGAGGTCGATCCTGTAGGAGGACCAGCAACCTCAATTAACCTAGACCCCCAAGATTTCTCAGACACTAGACCACAAACCATGCAGCATACACCAGCTGATATGAGGCCCCCAATACATACATATACAGCAGAGGACTGCGGGATCTGGGTTTAGTCAGAGAAGATGCACCTAACCCTCAAGAGACTGGAGGCTCCAGGGAGTTTAGAGGTCTGGTGGGGTTGGGGGGAGGAGAGGGTGGGAACATCCTTGTGGAGACAAGGGGTGGGGAGAAGGTATGGAATATGGAACAGTTAGAGGCTGGACCAGGAGGGTTTAAAATAAATAAATACATAAATAAATACATAAATAAATAAATTTATGAGACTTTTTTAATTAAAATTGTCTTTGAGACATTTTTTCTTTACTTTTAAGATTAAAATTATATAACTCATCTTTCTGTTTTCCTCCCTCTAAACCTTCCCGTACATCTTCTTTGCTCTCTTTCAAATTCATGGCCTCTTTTTTCATTATCTGTTGTTTTATGTGTATGTGTTCATATATATACATGCATACCCCTGAATAAAACCTGTTCAGCCTGTGTCCTGTTACTTGTTTGCATGCATTCAGGGCTCACCATTTGGTGTGCTCTTCTCTGAGGAAGAGTATTTCTCCTCCTCTCAGCATTCCTTAGTTGCCTATAGTTCTTTGTGTAGAGTTGAGACCTGTAAGTCTTTCCCATTTACTTTGGCATGAGAGCCTTTTTTTTTAAAATGTGACTACTACCCTTTCATATTTGGGACATAATATTCTATTAGGTCATTAAAGCTGCTGAAAGGAAGTACAAACACTGACTTGGGACTTAAGTAACAGAATTTTTTAGTCACACATTCTAGAATCTGGAGTTCAGAGATCAAGGAGTGTCCAGTGCTGGTTCTTGCTTGGAGGCCATGCAGAAGAGCCCCATTCATGCTTTTTGCTTGGATTTTGATTGTCTTCTGGTGATCTTTAATATACCTTAGTTAATTAATGTTTCATCTGGCCCTCTGCCCTTATCTTCTTTGGTGTGCTCAGTCTCCAGATGTCTTCATTTCATAAGAACATTAGTTTTATTATGTTAGATTAAGTCCTAATTTGCCCATTTTAGTTCACCTCCCTAAAAACAGGACTTCTAAATAGTCATATTTGGAAGTAGGATAGGTTGGAAATAGAACATATGAAATTTGGAGGCACCTTATCTTACCCAAAAATCAATATTCTCCCAGTTAAAGTACACACTTTCCTCATAGTAACTAAATGTCATCACCTGTGCTATGTCACCATACTATTTTTTAGACTCAGATTGTGTGCACGAGTGTATGTGCACATTGTTTTTGTTTTCCATGCAGCTTCTACTTAAGCACTGATATGACTGTGGTGGTCAAGATTACTATCTGAATATGAGATGCATAATTGATAATTCTGAGTAGTGGCTCTCTTCTCTGAATGAATAATCTATTTCTCTGAGATTGGCCATCAGGATGGAGGCTTCAGTTCCAGTAGATTTGCCCTCTCGATATGACCTTTCCCTACTGACCATGATATTTTAATTCCACCTCAAGAATTTGATGTAAATGAAGACCATAAGGTCAGGAGTGCTACGAGCTTCTTTGGTGACACCACCAAGCAAAGGCCCTGAATACCTGCTGGGAAGGCCTTTCTGATTCCTTTCCTCCTGTGCCCCACTTCTTTTTAAATTTCAATAAGATGTTGTATATTATCACTTACTATGCCTAAGCCTCTCAGGGTAAGTTGCTTTTGCATGTGACTCAGAAGACCTTAACACATGTAAGTATCTCTGCAGTCCTGGCGTCTTTTGCTCACTTTTAGTCATTTAATACACTTGAAATTGTGAAGTTTATGACTAAATAGGGTACTCATAGTTATTATTAGATCATATCATTAACAACAGTGAGAATTCATAAGACAAATGTAAAGTTTAAGGGAGAATTCACCTGTATTCATACAGGGGATTGGGGATAAATAAAGAATTAAAAGCATGCCTTTCATGAAGGTTGGGCCTATGATCTGTCTGTTTATTTGTTTGCTTAATGACATAATAGACCATAAAGTTGCTTTTCTAACTTTAAAGTTGCAGAAAATGGAAAGGAATACATCAAAATTGAAAACCTTTATTGATGAACAATTCGTCTTCATCCTGAAAACAGTATGTGAGAATCATTCAGGAGCATTTATTGATAATGTTTGCTTCTGTCTTCCACAGAGACACTAGTTATTACCTAGAAAAATCAGCATCCCAAACACAGCCATTTGAGCCGAGAAGTTTATTCTATGTCCCACTAATTCTTATCCAAGGTTCCCCTTGGTACCCAAACTGCATCCCAGACCTCTTTAGGTTTTTTATATTATTTGTGTAAATAAGATTGGAACATGATTTGTTTTTCATACTGAATTTTGAGGATTTTTTTAAAAATTTATCTTTAGGTTTGTTTGTTTGACTGTTTTATATGTATAAGTGTTGTCTGCGTGTTAGTATGTATACATTCATGCAGGTGCCCATGGAAGCCAGAAGAGGGCAGACAATCCATAGAGCTGGAATTACGGGCCATTATGAGTGTCTGATACGAATGCTATGCAACCAAACTGCAGTTCTCTCCAAGAGCAGCAAGCACTTCTAAGTACTGAGCTGTCTCTTTCCAGCACCCACGCTGACCTTTGTACAAGAGTCATATGAGGAAAATAGTTCAGACACATTGTAAAAGAAAGAACTCAAAGTATCTGCCTACCTGCCAAATTTAATCAATTTAATTTATTTACCACTTGAAAAAGTAGCAAATACACTATTTGAAACTGACCACTGAAATATTTTTGAGGTCTTACTGAAAGTAGATAGATTTCAGATAGATAACCAATTGGGATGTTATAGATAGATAGATAGATAGATAGATACCAATGGAAAGATGGATAATGTGGATAATGGATTAGGTAGATAGAAAATAGACAGAAGATAGATAGGCAGACAGAAGATGATAGATAGATAGATAGATAGATAGATAGATAGATAGATAGATAGATGTAAATAAGTTCCTTAACATCAACAAAACATACAATTTAAACCCAATTCAGTTCAATGAACTAGTGTTTTAATTTCAACAACAAAAATGCTATTAGATGAATTGAAGTTTTGTGTTTGTTTGCTGGGTATGGTAGCTCATACCTGTATTCTTGACATCAGGGAGACTGAAACAGGAAGATTGCCATGAACTTGAGGTCAACCTGGTCTATATAGGAAGTTCGAGACCAGCCTGGACTACAGAATTAGTGACATTGTCTCATACACAAAAGAAAGAGAGTTGAAATGCATCATGTCCTTCACAAAGGGGTTGCCAGCTGTGACATTAATACAAGCCACTGTATAAAATCATCTGCAGAGCTTATAATAAGGAAGCAATAGGATGTTTCAGGTGGACAGCTGTTAAAAGTCACCTACCTTGCTGCTTTTGTAACCTGTGTTAGGGTCTTTGTAGATGAAGAAGAGGAAAGAATGAACGAAAGGAATGAGGCTGGGACAGCCTGGAACGAAAGGTGTAATAAGATGCTAGGTAATTTTTCACATAACCGTGGGTACAGACGGTTAGAACAGTTCACTGTGATTTTGCAGTCTGGTTTCAGATTTATTGCTGGAATTAATTCCTACATTTACTGTGAGGGGCATTATACATTCCACTCCAATCATTTTTAAATAATAAATTAATGTTAATGTATTTTTTGTTCTAGCTTAAATGGAAAGGCTGAAGAGCAATTGATAGCTTTCGAGTTTTTAGAATGCCTTTCAATAAGATAAAAAGCAGAAGGTCTCCCAAGTTGCCTCTTCTAAAAACAGAAAGTAGCCATCTGCTTGCTGGGCCTGCGTAGTTATTCTACTCTAAAGCACTGCACCAACCAGCAGAAGAGGCACAGCCTGGGGCTACTTCTTGACCAAACTGGTGCATCAACAGCCATGGGGTCCCTGAGAGCTTTAATTATGGGGCTTGTTCAGTCAAGGTGTCCTCTGTCTCTATTTGGCCATGTTAATGAACAGAAAGAAACTACTGCTAACTTTTCTAGACCAGAAGATAAAAATAACCCAATGATCTGACTAGTCAGGAGACTGTCTGGATCTCCCTACTGTGACTTCGGCTCACAGGTGGGACTAGAGAGGAAATTGCCTTGCTCTTTATAAAGCAAGTGCTATGTTGGGACTTGAGTAGAGAGGGGAATGAAACTATTTTAATTTCCTTTGTTCCTCTCTTGTAATGTCTTTCTGTATCTATTTCCTGTGGCTACATCTTCATCTATCTTTAGTCATCTGTTTGTCTTTCTGCACTGTGCAAGCTATTTGCGAAGGTATGACTTCTTCTATGCTTTTCTTCAATTTCTAATAAACACACTTTTCAAGGGCAAACTATATAGCTATGGTGACCCTTTCATCCACCAAATACAAGACTCTATGATCTTTATTTAAGTTTATTGATATCTGAAAGAGTGATTAGGCATCGGGGGGGGGGGGAAAAATGCTGACACTTAATTAGTCTTAATGATTAATCCTTCATCTGCTGGCCACAGCTCCAAGGACAGGATTCTGTGCTTTATTGCTCAGTAATTGATAAAAAGCTGAAAATTCTTTTTGGAAGATATTCATGCAGACAGCTAGCTGATAAACCCAAAAGTGCCTTCTTCTCTAGCCATCCTCCTTAACTGTGCTTGTTAGGAAAAGTAAGCTCTCTTCTGCAGGTCCCCAAAGCTACAAATGGGTCTAACAGTTCTTGGCAATGAGACATGAGCAGAAATCTGAGGGGAGACTGTGGAAAACTGTGTGGTTCCCCAATGTACAGAGCAAACAAAGCCTGGGCATCCAGCTTCCTGCCTCAGATTCAAGCATCAGAGCCATCACTATTGCTGCTCTCCTCAAGGCAAATATTATTAAATCCAAAGCCAGTGTGCTCTAGAAGACAGTCCTAAAATAAAGACACCACCTAAGTGTCTGATCAGATTGTTAAACCAGCTGAATTAACTACTTACCATCGTCCATCTATTTGATGAGAAAAAAATAACTCTCTTTAAGTAACTTTATTTTTCTAATTGTCATTCTTGCAATTAAAATCTTTCCGATTAATAGAGAACTTACGTCTCTGACACATGATTAATAATCTGCATGAGGTAAATACAATATACGTTAACCTTGTTTAACCATATCCTATCTTACAGAGCTGTTATTCTTCCACACATTATCTCATTAATATACACATGAGAATAATGAGGCAGAAATTCTTATAATTATCATAACTTTAAAGACAAGTCAATCTAAGGTCAGGAGATTTAAATAACTTGCTCAGATGCACAGATAAGGATATAGCATATTTTGTTATTTAAGTCCTTGCCCTTTGACTTCAGTTCCAAATGAAGTACAGCTTGCTCTTCTAGGAGGGTAAATTTTTATTTTTCAATAGTTACTATGCTTTTAGTGATTTGCTATTTAAAAAGCAACATATAGGGCAGGCATTTGTGGTGCATGCTTAGATATTAGCACTAGGGAAGTAGAGGCAGGAGAATAAAAGTTCAAGGCCAACTATATATATATATATTATATATATATATATATATATATATATATATATATATATATACTCAAAAAATATAAATAATAAATTTGTTTAAATTACTGAATTATTAAACTCTAGTGTGAACTAAAGTATTCCAATAAGTTCAGGGCTGAAGAATATTCAGTATCTAATTCATATAGAGGTTGTCATGACTACAAAGGAAAACAAACATATAAACAAGTTTTTTTCAAATATGTGATTGAGTGTGAATGAAGGGTGTATGCTCATATCACCTGGGAATAATTTTGAGAAAAGTGGCCATGAAAGAAAAACAAAGGATGGACTCAGAGGAAGCACACACAAGTCACATCATTACATGGTTTTGTAAGGTTCTGGTTGGAGCATGATAATTTATGGGGATCCAAAACTTGTCATGTCTATATCATAAAATCTCCTATTGGCCTCAGTGTTTTGTATGCATGTGGGTGATTAATATCAAGAAAAAGATTTAAACATGTTCAACTTACACATAAAAATATATTTTTGAATACTTCTCTGGCACCAACCAAGCTTTAAATTGGAAGTAGACAAGACTAGAGACAGGGTTGAGTAGGATGCTAGGGCAATCATCCAAGCAACACAACATGAGGCCACAAACTCAAGGAATGTCTGTGGGTGGAAGCAGATTGGAGAGGTATTCTGATAATACCATCTATGGACTAGCATGGACAGACAAAGACAATTGGAGGAGTGGCTGATATGGGAGAAGGAAAGAAATTAGATTAATCATAGGTTTCTGGTTTTAACTTCTAAGGATATAATAGCTCTCGTGATAGGAAAATCTAGAAGATAAATGAAGAGGGGAACAAAGCATGAAATGGAATCAACTTTACATTGTGTAAGCTGTGGACTGTAGCTCATAAGAACATCCAGAGATGTTTTTCCAAGGAGATGAAGTAAAAACTGTAATTCAGTAAATAATTATGAATTAGGGAAAATGGCTTTGAAAATTATGGAAGTAAATAAAATCTCACTGAGAGCTTGTGTTGGAGATAAAGAAGAGAGGAGAACAGAATTTAAAGAGATGAAAATATTGCAACAAAAGCATGTGGTGCAGAGAAGGAAAGAGGTAAGAGAGATCAGAAAACAAACAAACAAACAAACCAAGGGCAGAATGCTCCCAGAGTGCTCTCGAATAGATCTAAAGAGAATGAATAATCCTAATTTCAGTGATAATAGATATCACTGGTGAGCATTTTCATTGCATGCAGCATTGCTGTTTGTGCTTGTGTTGTCAGTCATAGTGAAGACAACGAGTAATTGTGAATTGTTATTGTGAAAAAATGGATGGCTTTCAAATGGTAGAAGAGAGATCAGACATATAACTAGCAAAGCCAAACCCTAAAATTCAGAAGAAACTTCAGCTGAATAACCAGATGACCCGTGAAAACAAAGAACTCTAAAACCTTAATAATCTAAACAGCATGGTGATAGCAAAAAACTGGAAGAAGAGTATAAGGCCTCTTGGAAACATACACATTTACAACTTGCTGGTCTTCTAAAAAGGTGCTAAGAATACGCAGTGAAAGAAATGCCCATCTCTTCAACAAATAATGCCAGGAAATTTGGACATCCCCACAAAGAATGACACCAATAGAACTCTAGCTTCCACCACATATGTCAATAGCCTGAATAAAACACCTAGAGCAACAAGAGCACAATTTTTAAAAATCTAAAGTATTTTATACCACTTGAGTGGGTAAGGCAGTTTTGAATACTACCCTAATAGCATGAAGGGAAAAGACTAATGTAAAAACTGGAAACAGCACAGGAAAAGCCTTCAACAAAGGAAAGAGGCAACTAGCAACTGACAAGGTGAAGAGTTAACCTGTGAAATGGTGGAGAATATTTGTAAGCTGTATATCCAAAAAGAGTTACATATAGAATATATAAGAAATTGAAGTAATTAGAAAAATCTAGTTTAGTTAGAAATGGGCCTAAATAGACATTTCTCAAAAGAAGATATACAACCGGACATTGCATATATAAAAACATACCCAGCATGCTTACTCATCAGGGAAACACGAATGAAAATCTTAGATTTCATATTTCTCCAGTAGGAAAGGGGCACCATCAAGAAGATTAAAGAAAACAAGAACTGGCAAAGATGTGAAAAAAATAATTTTTACAGTGTTGGTGTGAGTGTAAATTTAGTACCACCATTATGGAAAACAGTTTGGAAGTCCCTCAAAAAAGCAAAAATAGAACTACCATATGGTCTAGCTATCAGACTACAGGGTATTTATCCAAAGGAAATGAAATCAGTATGTAGAAGAAACATCTGACCCCTGTCTCCACATTTATTGCAAAACTATCCACAACATCCAAGAAATGGGAATGACCCAAGAATCCATCACCTAATAAATGAATAGTGATTGTGTAACAGATAACATTGAAAAACAATTTGCCAATTACATGAATGGAATTCTGTCACATAGGGTAGAGCTCAATGCTATCACGTTTCCTTAGGGTGCATGAAACCCTGGGTCCTAGGTTCAAAAGACAAGTAAACAAATGAAATACCCAACAGATCATTCATGAGCTTACTTACAGAAGGTATTTGAAAAGGCTGGACTTTGAGGTGTTGAGAATAAAATAGTAGTTCTCAAGATTGGGAAGAAAAGGAGAGAAGGAATATCTACTTTTGCTTCCTGTTTGCTATGATAAAATACTCTGATAGAAGCAACTTAAGGGAGAGATGGTATATTTGCCTCACATTTATAGATAACATTCCACAATTCTGGGAAAATCAAGGTAACTGGAACTTAAAACAGTCAATCCTATTACATCCACAGTCAAAGAGAGAAATTAATTAATGCGTATATGCTTGTAATCATCTCTCTTTCCTCCACTTTAACACAATCCAGAATCCTCTGCCTAGGGACTGGTACCACCCGCAGTGGGTTTCTCTTCCTACCTCAATTAAGGCACTCAAAATAATACCCCACAATCATGGCTGCAAGTCTATATACTCTAGACATTAGAAAGTCATTGAGACTTATTTTTCTGACTATCAGAGATTGTGTCAGGTTGACAATTAAAACTATCCAAGAGGAATGGCTAAAGCTTGATCAATGGTACAAAGTTATAGTTAGAAGAATTAAGTTCTGAAGGGCTATTGTATTAAGGGACAATGTGCCAAAAAGTATATACTAAAGAGCCAGAAGGAAAGATTTGAATATTTTCATCACAAAAAAATGTAAATATTCAAAGGCACAGAAAGGTTTAGCATGATTTGAAGATTGCAAAACATATCTGTAGAAAACATCAGTTGGTACCCTGCAAACATGGACAATTTTGTCATGGCAATTTCCAAACAAAAAAATGTAATAGAAGTAAAAGTTTAATTCAAGTGGTGAGAGAGTAGAAGCCAGATTGCAGTAGGCTGAAAAGACAGTGGGAGAGAAAGCAGTTGACAGCAGTAAGAGGAATCTGTTAATTCTGAGAAGCTCTTCTGGAAATAGAGAACTCTCCAGGGGTCATTTTTATAACACAATGAAAATTGTAGCTACTGAGAAAGAGAATAAAAGGGAACTGTCAAGAATAAAGAGAGGATGAAGGTGACATGTCAGGATTCCTGAGAAGGTGAGATAGGGCAGGATCAGAGATCAAGTGGAAAAAGAATAGGACCCCCCCCCAAAAAAAAGAGGAAGTCACATGCCCTTCACTGAGAATTTGTGGTGACACAGTGGGAACAACTGCAGACTTTGACAACAAATGCACAGAGACACAAAAAATTGAATTAGTATGCATCTAACTACATGGGCTATAGTCCTGTCCCAGTGCTCTTTGGCCATTGGTCAACAAGGACATTCACCTCTTCTGGTGGAAAACCAGTCTATATGGGGCAGTTACCTTCTTATTTCAAAATGATATTTTGACTGTCTCTCTCCTCCCCCCATATATATATAGTCTTAAGCTGGTAATCCAGCTTCCCCTGGAAGTAAAACCAAAGGTTAACAGAATTTACTTCAGTGGTTTGCTAAGGCAGTAACCCCAAGAAGTCAAAACAAGAAAAGAACAAAACAATTACAGCTGAACGGAGGAAAACAAATGGGAGGCACACCCACATATTTCAGTATAGACAACTGAACTTCCTCTTCTCTGGGAGACTTCAAGAAATGGTGCCAAGCAGACTCCTGGATTGACTTTCCCTATTGAAGAAGCACAGGGACTAGCTATCTATTCACCAATTAACTTGTAGCTACTGGAGAACAC
Organism: Rhabdomys pumilio; assembly: GCA_030674055.1. NCBI lineage: Eukaryota > Metazoa > Chordata > Mammalia > Rodentia > Muridae > Rhabdomys > Rhabdomys pumilio. The sequence goes on along the minus strand of JANHMN010000002.1, from coordinate 28,035,925 downwards.
AGAAAATCCCGTACTCTTCCAATATGCTTGCTAATAGGCTGATATATGTCCCCATTACTACTGTGAATTCTTAGAAAGAGAAGTAGGCTGTCACTGAGAAGGCCTAGACAACATGGGTGACACTCCAACCATGTCTAAGCAAGCCTCTTCTCACAAATTGAATTTCCAATTACTATTTGTGTTTTTTTTATTTACTACAGGTGTCTTTAAATATTGAGACTGGGTCTCTCTTGCATCTATGTACCTTCCAGGATATGTCAGAGATTCTCCTATACTCTGGGTACTGAAGATTGTGAAATTTAGTTTAGGGGAAGTATGTTGGGAAAATAATGTTTTCAGCTACAGAGAACAGCTTCTAAGCTAAGTCCTACTGGAAAAACATGTTATTCAGTAATCATTACATTTTTCTCACAAATTCGACATAAGTATCTTTGAAGCCATAATAGTCATACAAATAATAAAGCAGGGTGATAGAAAAAATATAGAACTGAGTGACGAAGCTGTGGTTTACTGTGTAAATTTGGACCAACAGTCTGGTCCCCTTGGGTTTCAGGTTTTTTCCTCTATAAACAAAGATTATACTTCATTTCCTATCTATTGAGTTGTAATATTTTAAAATCCAAGTACACTTGGTACTACCCAGTCATATGACTAAAGTAATAGGAGGCATGAAAGAGAAGCATGGCTCTACATACAGAGAAATAAGAACCATGACTTTCACTAAAGTAAACTTGATTTTATGGACCGGAGAAGTTTCAAATGAGAAAACTGTAGGCTTAGATTTTTTTTTCAAAACATACTTTATCTAGGGTTCAAAAACACTTTAACCTCCCTTCTAGCCCTCACATCAGACGTAGGAGATAAAGGTTTATAGGTAAAGAAGGTTGTGGAACTGTTTAGAAGTAGTTCTTTGGAGGTGATTCCACTTTTCTTTGTCAGGATACAAGCAGCCCAGTGCAGCTGCGAACACCAAACAGAAATCAGTAGCAGCAGCAGTTGAACCCAGCAGAAGCCTGAGGACTCTGATGAGTCTGCAAGAGTCAGCTGAAACAGCAAGAAGCAAATAGAATACAACATGAAGTTTTTTGGCGCTTTTTTTCTCTACAAAGTGAAAGCCAGTGAAGACCAGTGAAATGTTGCAAGTCACAGTAATGCAAGCATGTCCTTTCACTGCTTATGGGGTTCTACCAATGATCTATGTCAGCAAAACATCACGTGCCCTCTCCGATGTCAGCTTCCACAAAACATCCTCTCATGTGTCTGTTTTAGCAAAAAACATCAGAAAAACATCACATGACCTCTTACCAGACAGCTTCCAGAAAAGCATCAGAACAATATCAACTAGCCAGACCCCTCGGAGATCCAAATGACTAAACCACCAACCAGAGTATACATGGATGGGTCCATGGCTACCACTACATATGTAGCAAAGAATGGCCTTATCTGGCATCAGTAGGAGGGGAGACTCTTGGTCCTATGGAGGCTTGTTGCCCCCACTGAAGAAGGATGCTAGAGGAATGAGGCAGAAGTGGGTGGGTGGGTAGGGGGAAAACCATCTTAGAGGCAAAGGGGAAGTGGGGTTGCAGAGGGGAGATCGGGAAGGAGAACAACATTTGAAATGTAAATAAACAAAACAATAAATAGATGAAAAACAGAATTTGCTACCTTTAAGCAGGGGAGGTAGGAAATGGACACAGGAAGAGTAAATTAGGATACTGTATTAAAAATCCCTTCTCTGTGGCTGGGGTGATGGGTCAGTCAGTAAAGTGCTTGTCACACAGCATGACGACCCAAATTTAGTCCCAATGCACCTGTATAAAATATGTAGGTGTGGTTGTACATGCTTGTTACCTCAAAGCCAGAGAGGCATAGACAGGTTGATCTCTGTACCTCATCGTTGAGCCAGACTGGACTAATTGGGGACCTTCAGGTCCTAACCAGAGACTCTTCTCTAAAGATGAGGAACTCCTGACAAATAATACGCTAGATTGTTTTCTAGTCTTCACACTCATATACACACACATGTATATCTGTACCACTCCGACACATACACACACACACACTCACAAACACACATGTACTTCTCTGAGACCTATTAAGCAGCTTCCTTTAGGGTGTGGGACGGATAGAATGGCGAGTAGGAGTAACAATCAGGAAACTAATCTCAGCTGGGGCGAGCAAGTATTGAGTACCCCCTCACATGAGTGACTGGCGCTCCATCCATAGATGAAATGCAATTCAGAATTCAATTTACAGCTGGAAACAATGTTGTGGAGAAGGGTTGAGATTGCAAGCAGCCTTTGGGGTAATATGGATCCTGCATATAAACTTCATAATACGTAAGACATCCAAAGAGTCTATCTGATTCAGCTCAAATTAAATACAGTTATCTCATGAAGGTTAGTGAGCTTGGCTTTTGCTGAAATGTTTCTTCCTCACACTTTGTTTTAAAATTGCACTGACAAATTGCCCTCGCTCTGAGAACTTTTTTCCCTTCAAGTCTAACTCACCAAAGAATAGAAAGTCATGACACTTCAAGGGGGTGATTGGTTGTAAGAGATGGAGGGTGGAAGCAGTTGTAAAGAGAGACAGATAAAGAAAGAATCACATTCAGTCCCACATGTAAAAGAGGAAGCATCCCAGGATTGGCTGAAAACATCTGCTGCCCATTCAGCGTATCATTAGCTCACCTTCTAATAGCCTTCTGGTCTACCACAAAGTGTCACAGCCGAATGGTCAGCCCTGGGAGCTTGTTTAAGAACAACTTTCAGAATGCAATGATTCCATTAAAGCCTAGAAAGGGGAGGCTGTCTTCTAATTCAGCTCTGGGCTTTCAAGGATCTTGTCCTGACAGCCAGCAGGCTCTTGTCACTAAGAAATGAACAAAGCAGCTTCAATACAGTGAAGGCAGCCCTCTGGGTAGTCAGACACCCAGGAAAAAAATAGTCTGCCCTATTTTGGTCCCTGCTCATGAACTCCCCTGGCAACGGTGCCTGCAAGGTATTTCTGTACTCGCAGCTGGCACTGGTTTTTCCAATTCATTGAGAAAGAAGCTTGCAAAGCATTAGTTAGTGTAAGGGCAAAGAGAAAGGCTGGCTTAGCAAGCCCTTCACAGGGTGCTGGCCTCTAGAAGTCTTCAATAAATGTCAGTTGTTTTATGTATTTCACTATAATTATGTTTTTAATCTTACCAGTCTGATGAATTGCTGACATTACAATAACAATTTTGCTTACCATTCTACCATACCTTAGGCATTTTAACTGCTTTATTAAAGCTTAATTGACAGGGAGTGAGGAGGTATATCAGTTGGTAAAATGCTTGCCGTGCAAACATCAGTACCTCAGCTGAATCACTAGGGCCCATGCAATATAGCTGCCTGTGGTGGCATAGACTTGTATTCCCAGTGCTGGGGAGGCTGAAACCATCTTGGCCTTGAGGGCTTGATGTTAGCCGAGTTATTAAGCTCCAGGTCAAGAAAAGAACTTATCTCAGAAATAAGGAGGTCAGTGACTGTAAAACAAGACCTGAGGTTGATCTCTGGTATACTTACATGCAGGGAGAGAGTGAGGGAAGGGGGAGGGGGAGGGAAGGAGGATCCTACAGGCACTGTGTTGCATGGAAGATCTTGAGAATGCATTCGCCCTTAATAACAGAGACTCTCTGAACATCTCAAAGAAAAACTGCATGTTTGCTTCACACCAGTCACTGACATCCATCTTGAAGTCCAACTGCTATGAATTTGAATGATTATGATACTGCTCCCAGTCCTGACTTACTTCGCTCATGCAGTTTTTTTTTTATTTAAAGCTAGATGTTATTCTCATAGGTGTCTGTCACATACTCTTATCCATTCATCTGTCCTATGCCCTCTCATTGTTTTCATATGTCAGTCATAGTGAGTAATCATCGCTTCAGTGAGCAAGAGAGTGGAGACAGTTCTTTGGGGTCATAATTTTTGATCTTTCAGATCATATAATAGTTCTAAGCTTAGAATTTTTTTTGTCTCGCATTCAGCTATACATTTATATACTTCTGACTGTACAAGGGTCACAATTTTTCATATTACCAACAATGCTTATCTTTAGTTTTACATGTATATTTGCAGTTATTTGTTTGTGAATGAATGCATGTGCATGTATGGAAGACAGGTAAAAACTTGTGGGAGGAAGCTCTCATATTGTATCATGTGTGTTCCTGGAGCTAATCAGGCAAACACCTTACCCATGGAACCATTTTTACAATAGGTATTCCAAGTGTTAATGAGGTGTCCTTAGAGTTTTTATTTGCACTACATTGCTGATTAGTCAATGTAAGTGAATACCTTTCCAGCCTAATTGTTTGTTATTTATATATTTCCTTTGAAAAAATATCTGCTCAGTTTTTCTGTTGGTTATTTGTTGGATGGCTTTGGGGTTTTTTTGTTTGTCCTATTTTGCTTTGCTTTTGAGACAAGGACATATGTAAGCCTATGCTGACCCAAAATTCACTATGTACATGGAAATGGCCATTAACTTCTGATCCACTTGAATCTACAGCTTAAGAGTATATTTTGAAAATAAATTAGTATGATTATTCCAACTTAGTTTTTCTTTCTCAATATCATTTTGTCGATTTTAGGTTTTTAGAGGTGTCCAATTAATTTTGGAAACTTTCTGTTCCTGTGAATAATGATGCTATGATGAACTGGATAGAGAAGGCATTGAGTCTGTATATCACCCGGGGTGATATGAACATTTTGACAACAGTAACATTTCCTATTTCATAGAATGACTTTCTACTTATTTATGTTTCCTTCAATATTTTCACTGCTTCTTATTTGCTTTATTCATACAAGTCTTTCCCTCTTTAATTAGTGTTATCTTGTATGTGTCTTACTCATTTTGGTGCAATTTATGTGGTTTCTTTTTTTAATATCCCTTTTGAATGTAATTGATGTTTTGAAATGCAACGGGTTTTCATCATTTGATTTTGTGTGCTATAAATTCCTGAGTCCAATTATTGGTTCAAGAGGATTTTTGTAGCCATCCAGCGGCCACGGACGAACTGGGTTCACCTGAAAGGATGTCTGGAAATGAAAAGGAGATGGAGGGGGCGACAGAAACATGGAGCCAAGACAAAGATTTCGGATCAAGGTTCAAAATTTAATATTCAGCACTTGTATATGTAGGAAAAGCCCCACCAACCCCATTCTTTGTTTCAGCTGGGTTCTGTTGCAAGGCAAGCTTAGCGGGCAGTCTATTCTTCTAAGTTCCTGTAGGAAGTTGTAGGTGCAGCCAGGATGGGTAACTCCACCTCAGTCCTATTGTGGTAAACAAGGTCTTTCCAACCTACTCAAGGCTGGGGGAGAGCACAGCATTTTATTTTATAAAAGCCTTAAGCATGTTGACTACGTGCAGCCATTTCATCTGCAAAAGAAGACGCTTCTTTACACAACTTCATAGTAATATTTAGCATGCTCACAGCAGACACCCTGCTCCGCTGGTTCTTAGGCTCTTTCTCCACCCATATCATGATGTTCACTGGGTCTTAGGTACAGGAGTTGTGTTGTAAGTGGTTCAATTGGGAATGGGTACTGAATGAAAAAATAATAATAATAAAGGAAGGTCATAACAGCTCCTAAGTACTGTGAGGAGAAAGTTTATTGTAGATGAAAGGCAAAGCATAGCCAGAGGCAGAGATATCTCAGAGTCCCGAGGGGACATGACCATAAATGGTGGGAGGAGAGGGGAAAGGAGAAGGAAGAGGGGAAAGAGAGGAACCAGTTTCAGTAGCCAAGAATATGAAGGTGCAAAAGGGTCTGGTAACCAAAATCTAGTAATATAGGGAAGAGACTCTCAAAGAGAAGCAGCCCATCCCCTGGGATGGAGATTTGGTGATAGAGGAAGGTTTATGCCAGCCAGGAAGACCCTGTAACAGGTAGGGACTGAGGAATGCTGGGAGAACCTAGTGGCCAGGTCCACTTTGATATGTTAAATAGGCACCTCAGCCAATTTTTCCAGGGTTGGAGACATAATAGATACCACATGAATAATCTCTTCTCTGCAGTTTAACCAGTTGTTTTCTGCAATAGTCTTTGTCTGATGGAAAGCAAAGCTTCTTATTATGGGGTAAGAGCTGCACTTATTTGTACATATAAGAATAAATATTGAGAATGCAGTTAGGAATTAAGCTGTCTTAGTAAACTGGCAGGTGTAAATTCTCCTCTCTAAGATCCATGACCTCATTAGAACATGAAGTCTCTGACTAAACAACACCTGAGCATGGACACTACCATCAGACCTGTTAGCATGGAAGGGGTAATTTCCTGGGACTGCAAACCTAAGCAAAGAACAGAAGACAAGTGAGGAACACTGAGAATGAGAGAAATATAGTCTTCCCCAGGAAAGAAACACTGCATAACCATGTGTTATGCAGTACCTAATGTGGTCAGCCATGAATCCATGTAACATTAATAATGTTGTATGGGCTGACCATAAAGGTGTATTTACAAATTTGTGTGTGTGTGTGTGTGTGTGTGTGTGTGTGTGTGTGTATGTATAAAAGAGGTCATGAATTTGAAATGCACTGAAAGGATTGGAGGAAGGAAAGAGGGAACAATATAATTATATTTTAGTTTCAAATATTAAAAAAATTAAAAACCCACAATATTAAAACATTGTAAAAAAATAAAGAAATTAACTAAATAAGGTCATTTATCACTTTTACAGTGGAGAGACATGTTGCAGTAAATCTCCAACCCAAATAATCCCAAGCAAGGAAAACACAACTCAATTAATATGAAACCAGGCTGTGCATCTAGATTGGGCAGATCTAGCACTACCCTACAATATCCCCAGGCCACATGCTTCTGTTCCATCTTACTTCCAACTCCTTCTCTTCAATCTCTCTCTCTCTCTCTCTCTCTCTCTCTCTCTCTCTCTCTCTCTCT
>JANHMN010000002.1:27985147-28028986 GCA_030674055.1 Rhabdomys pumilio | reverse complement strand
TCTCTCTCTCTCTCTCTCTCTCTCTCTCTCTCTCTCTCTCTCTCTCTCCCTGCTCTTCTTCTCCTCTCCTCATCTCCCCTTCCCTTCTCTCCTTCTCGCTTCAAAACTTTTTAGCTCCACCTCTCTTCCACTGCCCAATCACCAGCTATAGCCTTTATTTTACAAGTTAAAATGAGGAAAAAGTTCACATGAAGTCACCTGAGTACAGGATTCACTCCTCCTCCCAGGTACTCCCCTCTTGGGGGAGCGGGATTGGCATCAAAATACAAACAGCACCAGGGCAATCCACAACAGAGACATTCTAAAAACTGTTAAACAATTTCATCATTGGTGAAGGTCATAGATGGACTAATGTAGTGTGGTCTACTGTATGCTTGGAATGGATATATATATATATATATATATATATATATATATATATATATATCACTGTGTATGTATTATTTATATAATATATAAAATAATTGTATACACAGTCTTTCATCAACTAAAACATGGTAACATGGAACTGTACTAGCAACCTGATTTATAAGCTATGCTAAGTGGAATTTATACCAGACACAGAAGTAATAGATTACCACATGAAAATCAATAATCATGATATATCAAATAAATAAAATAAAGGATTAAGATTGCATGATTGCCTTAATGGATGCCTAAAAAATTACTGTGTAAAATCTGATACTCTTTCAAGGTAAAAATTCTCAACACACTATGTACAAATGGACCTTACCACAACATAAATGACAGGGGCACAGCTATGTCATATTTAAAGCAGATCATAAACTGGAGAAGAATATCCATTTCCATCCTTTTCAACATAGCATGAAACCAGAACTCTAAAGGAAACATCAAGGGAAGAAAAATGGTGGGGTTTGTGGTGACATTCTCAATGTTATTGGTGACACTCAATTATATAATCTGAAAGAGTCACAGTCTATTATTATGAAGCAAAATCACCATTAGGCAAACATGAATCCCAAGGGACCAGAGGTAAAATAAAATGCCTTCTGATTTTACTAATAAATATCTGGTTAGTTCAAAGGAGTCCTTTCCATTGGTCCTCTTTCCCTTTTCTCCTTTACAACACTGTAGCTTTTTCTACTTTTTTGTTCTCTCCAAAGTCCAGAGAACACCATACTTCAGACAAGCCCAACATTTCAAACCCAATACTCTAAAAGCCCTTCTCTTTGCTTTCTGACTGAATACCTCTAATACTAGAAGAAATGAATGCAAAAAAAAAAAAAAAAGCCAATTAGACCCTTCATGACACAGTGTCTGTTGCTGTGTCTGTTAGAATCTCTCATGATAGGGGCTGGAGAGAAGAGTTCTCTATTCAGACCGCAAAAGTAACAAGGAAAAAGTGCTTGGATTAATGTCATAAATACATAAGTCTCCATTTCATTTTCAATGAATAATTAAAGTATTTTTATGATTGCAAAAGAAGGCAAAAACTCATTTTCAAGACATAGCTTAGCTCAGAAGCCAGTGTCATTAATATGTGTGTGTGTGTGTGTGTGTGTGTGTGTGTGTGTGTGTGTGTATGTATCAGTCTCAGCAAGGTAGGGAGAACTGGTTGACAACATTTTAAGTCCAGGCATTAAGAGGGGATGAGAAAACAAATCAGGGACCAGATCCTAGGGAAAGTGATTCTACAGTAGGATTAATACTAAAAGCAATGTATACTCAAAACTAAGCCAAAAATTAAATGATGTGGAGCACATTCTAGTGCCCATGCCTGGAGCCAGGATTGGTTTTAGAGTCAGGCTCCAGGCTAGGATTAAAGAGAGATTTACCTTAGACTGCAAGGAGTAAAAGCCAGAATTACTAAAATTTCTTTTTCACTGATGTCAGTAAGATAGGAACACCTTATCTCTCAAAAATAATTAAGAATAAACCTTCTTGGATTCTGAATATTATAATAGTGGTGGTGATTTTGAAGCATATTTGGGTGTGTATTATTGTTATTTTTCTCAATTCAACTTTTCAACCTGATTCTTGAATACCAGTGTGATCCCAGGAATGAATAAATGATAATTTCTAAGATGGAAAAAGAAACTCTTGTGACCATTTTTATTCTCTTTTTTCAAATTATAGAGTTATGTCTGTAGATAATCATACCTAACACAGCAGCACAAACCTAGTTACATCACTGAACCTGTTATAGTCTTCTTCTTCATTATCTTTCAGAGAAGAGTTGGCCTTTAATACATTATTTGTGTCTTCCCAAAGCTCTGTTAACCTAGTGAGCATTTCTCCTCTGTCCCTGTGCCTCAAAGACAGAAAAACAGATGGAATTTCTGTAACCACTTCTCTTCTTCATTCTCCTCCGTTCTCTTCATCATAAAACAACCTTGATTCTTTAAAGCAATAATTCTCAGATATGAGGATTTTGTCCTCCAAAAGCCATTTTACAATAACAACTGGATCATTTCAATGGAGGACTCTGTCATGTAACATCATCTAGCAATAGGAGCCATGGATGCAGCTCAGCAACCTTAAATGAATGGGAATTATTCCAAACAAAATTTCTCAGACCTCAAATGCCAACAAGACAGAAATTGAAAAGGTTAGTCTTAAAATTTTAATTATATAGACCAGCAAGATGGCTTAGCAGATAAAGGCACCTGCTATGAGGCTGATGAACTCAGGTGGTAGAAAAGAAATGATTCCCACCAACTGTCCTCTGGCCTCCACTTGTATGCTATGCCACACACACTATAAATACATACAATTTATATACACATAATTATATAATATATTAAATATTTAAATTTACCCACATCATGTTATTCTATTTAAATCTCTCAAATGGTTTTCTATAACTCAACTGATTTTGTAACTTTATATCTATAAATATAGATCGAATGCACATAAAGCTGAAAATTTTGTCATATTTTATATTATAAAAATAGTAAATTAAACCAAAAAGGATTATGAAATAAATTTTATATGTATTAGACTGAGAATACACATGTAGAGAGTATTGTATTTAATAAACCTATTACATATGGGGGAAAAGTATTTTGTATAGTCATTACTATATTCAAATTACCATTTTGAAAATTTTAGACTCATGAAATAGAAGACAGGTTATCTAGATCAGAAGTTTCAGATATAAGACAGAGTCATTAGGAAAGGTAGTGGGTATACTGTGGAAGGCTTTGGATGTCACAATGAGATTTGTATGATATGTACACATTGAAAGTTTTCAAGCAGGGAACAAGTTGAAATAGTATTTTTGATAGATTTCATACTATGGGTTGCAGAAGAATGGCTAAAGATAGAACATGAGAAATTGCAAGAGTCATCTGAACACAGTGTGACTTACATCTGAACATAGGCTCTGAAGGCAGCAAGGAGGATGAACAAGATGGGAAAATATAATTTATGAACTTATAAAAATGTAACCAATGATAATATGTGTCAGTAGAAAAAGAAGAGTAAAAGTATAAGTACCTAAGAGTAGCAAAAAAATATAAAGAATAACAATACCTAATTCCCTAGTCAAAAGATTGATAATCTGGTGAATGTCATTTATTCATTCATTCATTCATTCAAATATTTAATAATATGTGTAATATTTATACATACCCACAGAAGCTCTAAGTGGTTTTAACTTAGAAAAGACTATAATAGAAAACTATCTTGATATAGAAACTTAAGGATTCTTTGGAAAAATCAGTTGAGTCAGATGGTGTTTTGGTGCAGCAAATATGTGAAGGATTATTTTGCTGAAGCAGACACAGGTGAAAGGCTAAAGCAGACTCATGAAGGAATGTTTCACTGATGTAGACATAGGTGAAAGGATATTCTGCTAAAGCAAGCTTGTGAAAGGACATGCGATGAAGGATTCTTTGCTAATGGCATGCATGTATTGGTTCGCCTTACACTGCATTGTTGAGCTCTTTTTTTGTCAGGACTCCATAGAGAGAAATGCAACAAAAACCTTCTGGTGTTGAGCCACTTCCTCAGACTTGGGCCACAGGCAGAGTGGTATCAGCTGAGACAGACTCAAGTGCTGAGGCAAGACCTGTGGAGGACACATGATGTTTGGAAGGAGTGAACATTTAATTACAAATAATTCTATTTCTGACCCTTTCTGAAAAGTTAAAGCAGGATTCATGTCTTAAAATGCCATTAAAATTATGTTGCAGTGTTATGTTGTTTCTTTCCTATTTGCTACAGTCTCTTTCTAGTTTTCTTCTCTCTGTCATATTTCTGATGCATCTCATAGACTAATTTGTCAGTGCTCTTCCTCTGCTCCATTAATTCTCTCTTCAGATGTATTTAATCTACTCTAGTTAGCCCACTTCAGTGTCTCTTTGCTCAGTTGTTTATCAATTCTGTAAATCAGTATTTAGTTCCTTTCAATTGTGCCTATTATGCCTGTTACCACACTTCCTTGTTGCTGCCAGAATTTATGTTTTGTTCTATTTCTGTGAGCAGGTGTATATGGATAATATCTGCATTCAAGATCACCAATTTTGAAAACACCTTGCCCAAAATTTCTGTAACTTGTTCCTTCATTAGCAATTTTTCAGCTCATGCTCTTTCCTTGAGATGTTTGTACATTTCATGACTCTGTTGATTTCTTCAAAAAATAATGCTGATAAAAATTACAGACAGCCTGGGTCATAGAAAAAAGAAGAATCCCCTAAATGGCAAAAGAATAATTTTGTGATCAACGTGTTTAACATCAAATAGGGCTCAGTTCAAGAGCTGGTTTTAGACTATGTTCCTGGAAATTGCCTTTACCCATGAGAAAGAATGAAATCAGGACCCAGAGGATTCATACTCATTATTTTTATGTCTTTTGTCTCACAGTTGACTCTGGCTACATCCATGCCCTTGTGGAGGTCACCTACAGAAGACATACTTGAGCAGACAGATGGAATCTTTTCAGAAGTACTCCCTTTCCTACTTCCTGGGTTGAAAAAATAACCATAGTCACTGTTCCAAAAATGCAAGGATTCTGAGTCTGACACTAGTATCTATGAAGGTGCTCATACACAAGCCTTTAGGAGCACACAGCTCATAAAATTACATCATGAACTGTAAAATCTCAAATACATCTAGAATTCTTTTCTCTCTCTTTCTCTCTCTTTTTAATCATTTCTGGTACAACAGTTTATAAGATTTCAAATATTTGGGACTTTTACTTTTTTAATATTTATAAGATGACGATGATAACCTCATCATTTTAATCAAGCAGATCTATATTTTAAATATGAAAGAAGAGTTCAGTGTAACTCAAGTGTCCATATTCACTGACAGACACACTTTTAATGTTTTGGTGGTTGTGTTTTTGTTATGAATTATAATGTTAATTTTTATTCATTCTTAGAAAATCATAAAAAAAAAATGTAAAAGGACAACATCATCTAATGTTCCAGAGCTCTGGTTAAAAGGAATCAAATAGTTGAAGCTATAAGAACAATGGACTTAATGGACTTTTTGAGACAGTAACAAAAAAAAAAAAATTCTGAAACACCAGTCAATTGATGAAGAGTGAGCTAAGAGATAGCAGTTACTACACTGGCAGCACTGAGATCCTTGACATTGGTACTAGCCCCAGAAAACAGCAACTCTGACTTGATGCTAACAGGAGACAGATTTTTATTTTCTTAACTAATTTTCCTTAATAAATTCAAGTCATAGAAAACATATGGGAGTGGTTAGTGAGATGACTCAGATGTTAAGAACAGAGATTGCAGTATCTCTGTGTGACTGCTCACAACCAACTGTATCTTCAATTCCAAGGGATCCAAACCTTCTTTGGAACTCTGGGCAACTGCATTCACTGGTATAGACATGCAAACAAAATTAGTAATAATAAAACTATCTTTAACCAATTAAAAAAAATAACACAAAAAAATGGCATTTCAGAAAGAACCCACATCATGTACCTGACATCAGAAAGTAAGCCTTCCAGAGTGAGTTACTTCCCTTTAAGGATTGATAAACAATCAATAAACAATCTTTTTAAATGGTAGCAACAAAATTGCATTTGTAGATGGACAGGTCTGAATACGCTTCTGCAGCCAAAAATTAGCCTTTAATATTTCAGACTTCTAGATCTGCCAAAAATGAGAAACTAAGTAACCATAAAATGCTCCCACTAACTATAGGATAAAACAGCCAAGCTCAATTCCAGGACCTGAAATCTCACCAATCCCCTACGCTGGAACTCTCTACCCTGAAAGACTCTGCCCCCAATAAAACCTATCTAAGCTGCTTCCCACTCAGTTCTACGCTGCTTCTCGCTGGAACAGAGGCAGCCACCATCCTATGCTTTTCTCAGTAAAGTTCTTGTATAACTTTTGTTGTGTGGTATGACTTTCTGTTATTTCTTGGATCCCAAATGACAGAATACCTTTCCCCTCAGAGCTGTAACACTTGCATTAACCACCAAGGAAATCTAAAAAAAATATACTTAATATCCTTTAAACTCACATCTAAGAACCTGAGAAAGCAAGCAAGTCTCAGGGACTCTATATAAACAGAATCTTGTAAAGTACAGTAAGTAGACGAACAGGAGTTGCTGCTGCCCCAGAAGGCACCATCAACCTTGATAATCTGCCCTTTATATTCTTTCAGTTTATTACTGCAGGAGATGAAATCATGGACCAATGGGAGCTAGGGAGGCAGAACTAACTTCTACATAAAACAGATTAGTGAAACACAACAAAAGACTTTGTCTCTGGCATTTGAATGTGGAAGCAGGCCTTCCTTTAAATTCAGAATTATAAAAACACCTCACACTTGAATTTGGAGCCAGATTTATATACATGAGTGATGTGTGGACTTCTAAACAGGGGAGAGAATATGAAAATTGATCCCAATTTGCAATGAAGCTCTAGGAAAAAAAAAACTTTAAAGTACCTTAGAAAAGTATACTCCTAAGATATGTCTTACAGTATTTCCCAGTAAAACCAGTCTAAAGAAGAAGTTTCACACTGAAAATTGTAAAGGACAGGAGAAAATAACCCACCAAGTCCCAGAGTCCACTTCTGTGCATTCTCACATATATGGATATCATTTGAGTTGGAATTCAATGAATGAATGAAGAAGTAGATTAGACACAATTAAAGAGGGGTGCAAATGTGCAAGAGAAAGCCCCTTGTCATGGAATATGGAAAATTAAAAGGCAGACATAGCTATCACCACGTATGTATGTATGTATGTATGTATGTATGTATGTATGTATGTATGTCTGCATGTATGTATAATAGGATTTCCAGATAGAGGAGACATTAAAGATGTAACCTGTGAAATGGTAATGGCTAAGCATGTAATACAACTGAGAAAGATGAGACTCCTTCAATTTAATGAAACTAAGGATCCTTTAATGAGGGTAATCTGAAAGTTAATAACCTTAAATCCAATCAAACAGCTGTTGGTTACTCCCAAGATAAAAGTGTCACTATTACACCATGGACAATATCTTTGCTGTTAATTGTTGTGGTTTTAGGCTTAACAGCTAGGTAGGATTATTGCTTGCTTTGTTTTTCTCCTTTGGCACTTTGCACAGCATCTTCAGATGCTGCAAGAGCTAGTCCTTAGGGAAGTGGCTACCAGGTTAGTTCCAGTTGGATTTCTTCATGCCCAATTCTCAAAGTGTATGGGGTTTTTAACTATAGAACCTGACTTTCCACTTCTGGGAAGGTCTGAGAGGAAAATAAGGGCAACAGCAATAACTTACATTGTTTTGGGAATCTATGCTGACTTAACTCAAAATGGAGAGCTCCATGCCAGTGTTGTGTGACAAAATCGTTTCCTGGGGAGACTCCTCAGCTCAGAGAGGGAACCCATCACAAACCAAATACAGACACCACCAAAGCCCAACTTGGTGAACCAAATAGTTTTATTGGAGTTCCTTACAGGAGGATGGGCAAAGGGTTACTTACAAGAACAGCAATGACTCAAAGACAGTAGACAGTGTAATAGCCAAAGCTAAGCCCCAGCATGGGTGACAACTCACAGAGTTGGGGACCTAGAGCACATCGCTTAGCCTGTAGGCAGCTCAACAGGTTGGACAGTGTCCTTTTCAGATGTCTCAGTTGGTATAAACCCCATCCAGGCAGCTCAGGCGGTATCTGCATTTTTCAGGCGGCTGCCCAAGTATCAGAGTCTTCTTTGCAACTGAGCTTTTCTTGTGTCTTTTTGGCATCTTGGCTACTCCGGGCATCTTCTTTGCAGTCTGGTTCTGCTTACTCCAGCATGGAAGGGCCAGGTGAACCTGGTCAATTTCAGGGACTTCATGTTACATTGAGTTTTATACCTGTAAAAGTATATTTATTCTCCATAATTAACTGTCATCATGGATGCTTACTGCCTCCACCTGCTAACCTAGGCCTAGTTCTAGAAACTTCCAGCCTCTACAACCTAATCTAGGACTAGAATGTCTTCAGTCTTTGAGATTTAACTGCTCAATAAATGCACCCTGTCATAGTACATTCTGAGTGCTGGAAGGCTAATTCACTTAGCGTTCTGGCTCAAATTCCTCTCCAAGCTGACTGATTCAATATAGCTTCCCAGTTTCTTACTGAATTGCTCTGCTTGGCCTCCTTCTAACTCTGGCAATCTATTCTAATATTCTAGCTCCTGCTACTTCTCTGGTTCATTCTCTCTTGTTCTCTCTCTGAAGCCTGTTGTGGTGCTGTTTGTATTTTGATGTTAATTCCGCTTCTGCAAGAAGCCTGGGAGGAGGAGTGACTTCATGTGAACCTTGCCCTAATGAATAAAGATTTCAAGAAACCAATCACTTGGCCAGTAAGCAAGACTTCTAGGTGGGAGATGATGGAGATAAAAATTTGTACATAGCAGAGGCCCCTGGTTCAGGCAGTGGATCCTAATTTACATTAGGATGCTAGTTGCTGCACCCAGTGATTGTGTTGCCTTTTGATTCTAAACTAAAATTGTGTGGTGGGTTTTTTTTTCCCACATGGCGTGGCAACTGAGTTCCAGAGAAAAGGTACAGTGGGGGGCACCCCAGACAGCTATGGGAATTTGGAAGTGTGGGGCTGGCATGGCAGCGGCCTGCTGTGGGAACTTAGCGAGCTGGGTGGAGAGATTTTGGAGCTCTGAAACAGAGGGTCTGCCAGGCTGAGAACAGGCCAGCCAGTCTGCCAGTGCATGACTGCAATAGCGTGAGTGCTTTAATATTTCACACTACAACAACCCATCTCTATATACATTACTCTGAACCAGCTCCTGCCTCCAGGTTCCTGCCCTATTGGGATTCCTGTCTTGACTCACTTTAATGGAGAACAATGATATGGAAGCATAGGCCAAACACACCCTTTCTTCTTCAAGTTGTTTTGGTCATGCTGTTTTATCACAGGAATAGTAACCCTAACTAGAACACCAGCTCAACATCCAACCGCTCTCTTCTAAACATAAGACCATAATTTGCCGTTGCCAAACCTACCTACTTGCCTTCCTCAAACATACGGATTAACCTCCCACATGTTCAGAAGGTCCCTGATAATTTGATATAGTCAATGAAGTGAGTTCCGCTACAGGGCAGAGTAGGGAATGAGATGCCCATCTCTATATAGTTCTATGCAGCTTGTATCTGTCTCTGGGAAATAACAGTGGCTAAAGTTTGGCTTATTTGTCTTGTGGGTCCACGCTTTATAAAAATTACTTGAATGATTTCTATATAAAGACAAACATGGCAATTAAGCACAATGTGTGTGTGTCCGTCTGAAACATAGAAACACAAGCTATAACTGGGCATACGAAGTACACAATCCGGAAGACATATGCTGAGAAATGGGGACACCAGCAAATAAGGAAAGAAACCTGCGTGGGAAGACCCATTACTCCAATAAATCATCTTCCAGTTTTGACTTTCACTGATAGTGTGAAAAGAAGGCTTCACTGGTAAGTTTGTATAGTTCCTTGTTTTCCGACAACAACAATAAATTTAATGACTTACAACAGCACAGATTCATTGTTGTTCGGCTTCATTGTCAGAAACCTGACGTTTGGTCTTATTAGACTAAAAAGAACAGGTAACAAGGGCTCTTCTGTTTGTAGAAGCTCTAGGGGGGGATTCCAATCCCTTATTATTCAAATTTTGTCAAACTTTGTTCACTTATACTGTCAAGACTGGAATCTCCATGTCTTCCTGTCTGTCATCCGAGGTCATTCACAGCTTTCTAGAGTCTTCCCTTCTTCCTTGTATCAAGCCCTTATGTGTTGTTAAACCAAGCAATAGAAACTGATTTCTCTCTTATACTTGAAAATTCTCCATTCTTTTTCCCATACTGCTTCTCTAACTTGCTTTCCTGTTTTTCTCTTCTACAGTGTGAGGTGAGCCTACCTGGATAATCCTGGGCTAGCTCAGTTGCCTTGATTAGAGCTATACTGGCATTTTCCCATGTACATTAACATATTCACAGATTTTGAAGTTCACACTATGGAGGCATCTTTGAGATCTATCATTCCACCTTCCTCAGTATCACTGCTCTAATTTCTACCAGAACCTTAATGTAATGGTATGTGCTGTAGAAACGGAATCGCAGTGATAGATGCTTAGGAAAAGTAGCTACATCCAGTATTCCCAAGTCAACTAAGTATGTTATACATGATGTTTATAATAAATACAGTTCTTTACTTAGACCAACTTTATCTCTGATGACATCTACAGTGTATTCTGTGTCATGTGACCAAGCAAAGTCATGTGATTTTATGTCTTTCTTCCCGGAAGCATAAAATCCATAGTTGGATGGATTATTCTCTTCTGCCTAGCAAATGATAACATTTCTACCTCCAGATTCAATTGACCTGGACATAACTAGCAAATGTGGCTTCTTTTTTCCCCCATTAAGTAATTTACTTTACATCCTGATCACAGCTTCCCCTCCCTCCTCTCCACCCAGTCCCACTGTCCTTCCTTATCTAACCCCTTCCCTTTTTTCTCAGAGATGGACAGGTCTCCCATGGATATCAACCAGCCTTGGCATATCAAGTTGCAGTAGCACTAGGCACATGCATCTTCTCCTACTGAGGCTAGACAAGACAGCCCAGTTGGGGAAAGGAGTCCAAAGGCAGGCAACAGAGTTAGAGACAATCCCTTGATTGGTCTGAGAGTAGTGGTGTTTACAACTAATTGATCAAATGTGACTTCTTAAGCCTAATGTAGGAACCATCAGACCGAGGATTTGACTCTGAAGTTAAGGGCCTTTGCAATTCTTGAAGAATGTTGAATTCTGTCCACAGCACCCGCATCAGGCAGTTTACTAACTAGATCCAGTTCCAAGGTTATCTGACATCTCTCTCTCTCTCTCTCTCTCTCTCTCTCTCTCTCTCTCTCTCCCTCTCTCTCTCTCTCTCTCTCTCTCTCTCTCTCTCTCTCTCACACACACACACACACACACAATTTATTTGAAATATTAAAGCTGTCTTTACCATATTAACTTTGTTCAGAGTCTGTATCTATATTAAAGTCAGGTGCACTATGGCTTGATTTATTGAACATCAGCCCTTCATGAAAAGTGAATGAGAAAGTAGGAGGGCGCTGGGGGTTAGGGGGAACAAGGCTCTCTTCTTGCCTTGCCATTAATACTCATGAATCTTTAGAAGCATCACTACAGTCCACAGACTTCCTCAGTTGTAGAGTGGGAAAGAAGGGAGAGAATATTTCCTTAGATCTGTAATTCACCATGATTATTATATCAGAACTTTAGCCAGAGTCACGTGAAGTCTCTCACTTTTATTGACACTTTCACCCGGAACTCATGAAATGCCGATATTTTAATATCTAAATGTATGTATGGTAACCTGTGCTATTAGCTATTGAAACCTGTGTTTTCTTTTCTCATGTCATCTTCGGTTATGTCTCTGACCTTTGCAAAATGAGAGCACGCATATTTGACTCTGCAGGAAAGGAAATATGACGCCACTGTCACTAAACAGGCCTTGTTGGATCTAGATGACCTGCACTAGCACCCAATTAGTCTCCGTCTCCTGTTTCTCAATCTGTATTATAAGAACAATGATGACAGCCAACACCCAAGAACCTAAGAAACAATGAATGAGCTCACACTAAACTCTGGTACACAGCCAGACACACAATAAATATTTCAAATGTGATGGACATCTATGCTGTTTTGAACAATAAAGAGCTCTGGTTAGGTTGCTTTGTATTTTTGTTTTATTTTGGTTTGGTTTGGGTTTTTGGTTTTGCCAACATAACACAAGTTAGAGCTATCTGAGAAAAGGCAATCCCAATTGAGAAATGTCTACATCAATTGACCTAGAGGCAAGCCCGTGGGGTATTTTTTTTTTTTTGATTGATGACTGAGGTGGGAGGGCCCAGCCTACTTTGGGCAGTGCCACCCCTAGGTAGTCCTGGATGCTGTAAGAAAGTAAGCTGAGTACACCATCGGGATGGAGCCAGTAAGTAATGTTCCTCCAAAGTCTTGGCTTCAGTTCCTGCCTCTAGTTGATGCCCTGTCTTCCTTGAATGCTGGACTATAAGTTGTAAGAGGGAATAAACTCTTTCTTCCCTATGATGGCTTGTTCGATATCTTCACCTAGCCATAGAAAGCTGAGTAAGAGATGGAGTGATAAACACAGACATACAAGTCCATTGTGGCATTAGAGTCCTTTGGGTGTTCGATCATCAGTGATACAGCTGGGTCACATGGCAGTTGCATATTCAGGATTTGTGAAGAATCTTCATATTAATTTCCATGGTGGTAATATCAGAAGTTTCCCTGGGGCAAATCTGAGAGAAGTATTTTTACCCTGTTCTGTGGAACTAAACCAAAACACACAGGTTACATATCAGGCTTCAGATCACGCTGTTGAGACCTGTGCCAATCTGAGATGAGAGACCCCAACACTGACAAGTAGCCATTATGACTCAGGAAGAGGCCTCCACCCTCTCTCCTCAGCTCTGTGAAGAAGGTGTCTTCCCTGGGCTCATTGTTCTTTTGTATCCAGATTCTCGTTCACAAGTTGTGTTTACTTATGAAGGGCTCTGCTCCAGTGATTAAGGACCTAAAGCAGATAATTACCCTGTGATTTGCAAGCAGTGCACTGCCTGGTATTTCTTGAAGTTGGATTGCCGTATAAATATCACCTGTGTGCTGTGTCAGCTTATTGCCCACCTTGAGAGCAATCTCCCTGTTAGTTTTATGGCACATTAAGTCTCCTTTCGGGATGAATTGGGTTTGTCTGAGGAGGATTGGTTACATCAGGATAAAAGAGTAAACAGCAAGGCTGACTGGGAAGCTATAAAACAGAAGCAATAGGGGAGGGAAAGGCAGGGTGGGGAGAGGAGTGTTCAAAGGAGAAGTTTAAAATGATAAAGTAACAGGAATGGTGACAGCCTGAGAGGGTTATGCTTAATGCAGAGAGTGGGACTGTTACAATCCAAGGCAGGTGAGTCAGAGGATGACATAACACTTAAAACTGCAGGAAGGAAATTATCTGGGGTTGATGAGAGAACTGGTAATATTTATTAAATGTCTCCCGTGCATTTTTCACCATGCTTTTAAGCCAGCTGTCTACACCTAACCATTGAACTTCAGCCAACAGCTGATTTCCACTGGACAGATCCCAGTTTACCGAAGGCCTCTGTGACCTTTGCCATCAGCAAAACCATCAAGGGCAATAGCTAGAAAATAAGAGTCAGAAGGGACTTAGCAGACCGTATAGGTGCTGATAACAAGGTTTCATCTGCTGTCTCTTTAACTCCTATGTCACAACACAGCATCCTGTGTGTTCCTGTGTACCTAATCCTGGCATGAAGTTCTCAGTTAATATTTGTTAACACTAAAGAAAGTGAGCAGGACTTAGTGAGCAGAAAGTGCATTTGCAAAAGTGCTTATAAACTGGATTGGATTTCTTGGCATGGATCTCAGTACAAGGCTTGATCCCTTCTGATGCAGTTTCATTTATTAATTACAAAATGCCGACATCTGGAATTTATTCAGAACCCCTCGATGAAAAGAAATAGGCGATTCGAGATTGATTTGTGTTATATAAAGGAAATTGTGTTTGGTTCTTTGAGACAGGGTCTCACTGTGTCACACTGCCTGGCCTGAAACCCTCGATGTAGACCAGGCTGACTTTAAACTCCAAAAATCTATCTGACTCTAGCTCCCTCCTGAGTGATGGGGTTAAAGGAATGCATGACTATACCCAGAAAGTGGATAAGAATTGATAATATTCTGTGTACCCAATGCAGTATTTCTGCTACATATAGCTAGGGAGTTCTTTATCCTATATCATTAAGTGAAGACAAAAACCAAGATGAAGGCAGGGATTTAGGATAAAGGATGGAAATGTAGCACCATGTGTGTGTGGGGTGGGGGAGGTGAATGTGAGTGTGTGATGTTTCTGAGAATATGGGAGATTATTGGAGAGTATGTGTGAGTGTGTATGTGAAGTTGTGTCTGTGTGATATCTCTGTGGATGTGAGTGTATGTGTGTAAGAGTATGTGTGCATACGTGAGTGTATGTGTATAACTATGTGTGTGAGTGTATGTTTGAAAGTATGCATGGATGTAAGTATGTGATTCTATGTATGAGTGAGTGTAGATATTTGTAAGTGTGTGATTGTAGTGTGTGTGATATGTCTTATCTGTGTATGTGTATAGTGTGGTATATGTGAGTGTATGTGAGTGTGTATGTGTGATGTCAAATATGTAGTGTGTGTATATGTTCACCCACCTGATTGGCTTGCTACTTTAAAATATACATAAATTACATTTTAAGGGCAAACTATAGGAGGAAAATATTATAAAATTAAAGACAAAATTTGGAAATTTCTTGTTTTATATGTTTAACATTTGGATAAAATAAGTATTTAAAATAATTAGAAAATAAGAACATAAAATGTTTCTAAAAATTAAAATCATAATGAAAAAGACTTGTGTACTGGGTTTGGGAATATAGCCATAAACAGAAAATATGATTCTAGTGATTTTAAAACCTGTTTGCTATCCTAAAGTCACCAGTAGAACACATCTGAAGGACAGCGAAATACCTTCTTTTCTTCTTGTCAAGCATTCGTTTATGATAATGCTCTTACTGTTAGATTGTAATCCTGTGACGATTTCTGGAATTTCAAAGGTTAGTAATTTTGCTGGTAACATTGAATGCCCAAAGTTTTAGTGAGAGACTGAAACAAAGGTCAAAGCAGAAGATGTTATGCTAAAATCCAGTCGCTCTACATTTTCATTGGAATGATAAATTTATTTTGTCTAATCCTTATGCTAAAGAGATTTAGTCACTGTAAGGAAACATCTGAAATAACCAATATTTTTAAAAAGACTTTTGGGAGCCTTACCCGTTCTGAAGGCTCCTGACTATGGTAGAGTGACTTTATTGTTTTGGGCCCCTGATGGGTGTGCAAGCACGAGAGGCTACGTGTTAAAGAACTGTGGTTCTTATCCTGTGAGTCAGGATTCCTTTGGGGTCAAATGAGCCTTTCAGAGCCCACATACCAGATATCTTGCCTATCAAATATTTACATTATGATTCATAACAATAGCAAAATTGCAGTTACAAAGTAGCATGGCAAATAGTTTCATGGTCGGAGGTTACCACAACAGGAGGGACTGTATTAAAGAGTCTCACCATTAGGTTAAGAAACATCGTTGTAGAGAAAATTGTTCACCTCAAAGTCAGGAATCAAAAGAGAGAAAAGAAAGGGCTAAGGGCCTATAAACTCTATCAGGGGCGTGTCCACAATGGACAGAGACCTTCCTCTAGGCCCTGTCTCCAAAGACT
Organism: Rhabdomys pumilio; assembly: GCA_030674055.1. NCBI lineage: Eukaryota > Metazoa > Chordata > Mammalia > Rodentia > Muridae > Rhabdomys > Rhabdomys pumilio. The sequence continues at coordinate 28,013,230 of JANHMN010000002.1, read as the reverse complement.
ATGTTATCATGACACTAGTCTCTTCCTCTTTGGGACACACACAGGCCACAGACACACACAATATGCACACAATTCAAGAATGTGTTATAAATAAATGCCAGCATTGCATTTCAAGGAAGATAAGAGAAAAATTATCAAAATCCGTTTAAAAATGAAAACTATCCATTAATATAAAACCTGCTGAAGTCCACTCTGACATCAAATCACTGCACTCTGCTATTAATTAATGAAGTTTTGGTTACTTTCAAGACTTCATTAACTTCTCGTGTGAGCTTTTGTTTCAGATAAACATGATCCTTTTTTATTTTGGATTTGTTCACATACTAGTTTGTTCCTTTTAATATCAAGTTAACTAAGCATAAAGTAGTGTTTAGTCTTTAGTAAATTTAATAAAAATTCACATTGCCTTCGATAGAAATTAAATGCAGACAAAATATTGTATAGTCAGAATATAGTATTTCAATTGTATGGCAAAACAGCACTAGTGTGCTATGTTAAAGACTGTGGTGTTAGAAGTAAAATTTGGGGGCATCTTGGGAGGTTGGTTACATCCTCTATACAAGAATAAGGACGCAAGTCAGAATGCTAGCACTCAAGTGAAGGTAACAGGTCATGTGGCTTGCTGGCCAGGCATTTTATACAAATTATTGAGCTGCGGGTTTAGAGACACTGTCTAATTAAAACAAAACCGAGAATGACGGAAGGAGATACTCATTGACCTTAGGTTGCTAAATTTATGTACATCCAATGCATGTTCTTCCACATATACATTATGGCACACGTGCACACACACACACACACACACACACACACACACACACTCACATGAACTAATACACACAAACAGTAATTAAAAGAAACTTGTTTATTTCTAAAAGTTACATTTTAAAATACACCTCATGCTTTATTTGTAGGCATCATGTCATTTTTAGAGTCTGGTATTTGGCAGTGTAAAATTATCACCTATTTTTCATTTAAGACTTCTTGAAATCCTCCCAGCTAAAATAAAAATTGCCACCTCTGCCATCCTTTTCTTTATACATTGTTTTAAAATAGCATATGATTGAACTTTGCATTTTATCCAGTCAGTACGTGTAATGATGTAGTTTCTGGGATAACCTCTCTGTCTGTAGAGTTTCTGCAGGATTGATGTTCTGAACCAGACAACATATCCTTCTCACAGAAAATACATTGTGATGTAATTTAAGAAATCCTCCCTAGATACTCTGTTGCCCTGAAATCTAAAGATTCAAGTGTGGATTACAGATCATTTGTGTTAGAATCAACTGGGTAATCAACTGGGTACTCCTTTAAAAAGTAGGCACAAGGCCTCACCTAGGGCATACTGAGTCAGAACCCCTAGGGAAAACTACCCGTGTGCCTTCTCAATAAGCTCCACGTCTGGGTCACATGATCATTACAGGTGCGATTCAAAGAATAATAAAAAGGCATCATGAAATTAAATTCAAGAGCATATATCCAGGTAATTAAGAATGGAAAGCATCAAAATTAACCTTTTTTCAAGAAAGAATGAAAAAAGTTTATAAGAGAAATTTGGCAATATTTGTGGAATACTCCTTCTTCTTTCCTTTCTCAGTAGTTAGGAGAGAGTGAATGAGAGGCGTGAGCTTGTATATGTTCTCCAGCCTGCCCCAGGATTTTCTCCCACTAAAACCAAGTGTGCCCATGTTTGTCCTTCACTCCACCTTGGCTGTTGTCATTTTCCTGTCTGTACCACATGATTTTGACATAATACGTCCTAAATAATGACAAATTAAGGTTCCCGTATGGACATTTTCCCCTGAAAGGGAGAAAATGCACATTTGAAATATCAGTGGGGTACAAAATACGTGGTACACAACGTTCCCACATGTTTCTATTCTTCCACATCAGACAAACTTCAAGGCAGGGCCGAATATCCCTGTACTTTTGATGTCAATCAATGCTTCCATAACATGTGATTTAGCTGCCATGAAATTCTTTTCCTATGGTGAGATGACTCTTTTGGCCAAAGGAACTCAAATCTCTGTGAAGTACACACTGGTATGTAAAGACGAGAGTGTACATTTTCACTCTGCCCAACACTTAGTAAGGCAAAGTAATGTTCATTCGTTGGGTTTTATAAGGTCAGGCCATTGAAACAAGCTTCTTTCTGTACGCTGTAAATGACATTTCAATTCGCTGAGCACATTTCTAATGGAATTTTACATTATTCCTGTGTGGAATATTTCCCCTACAGAACCCCATGAAACAATGTCTCCTGTGATGTCACTCACTAATGGGTTCATAGCATCTATTAGTAAACAAAGGTTTTATTTAATTCTTAGAGACATGGTTCAATGACTAGACCTTTAGAAGGCACTTGATTTAACCCTCTCATTTTTATAAATAAAGAGATGAGGTTCCCAGTAATGGGAACTTTTCTTACTCAAATAGACTTTGAAAGGGCAAAACTCAGAAACATTGGACTTCTTAGGCCATGTTTTTCACATTTCAATAAGACTTCTTTATTTTGATCTGTTTATTCTTTGTTTTTTAAAACCATTTAATCTATCTTCTTTCATAAATCAATTAACTCCACCCTCAGTATCTTCCAGAAAGTTCTGCAGACAAATCTCTTAAGATAAATCTTAAATCCAACAGCCTTCCCTCATCCTATCTGCCAGCATCAGTTGCCCTGTTCTGTCACCATGGCTCCTCACAGCTGCCTCTCACTCTTCATTCCCCATTCCCCTCCCCACCTGTCACCTGCGTCATATCTGTCCAGCAAAACCAAAGGTAATGGTCTCAGAATCAGCAAGATTTTGAGCAAAACAAGTCAAATGGATGCCCCTCTCACTACAAGGTTAGAGGTCATTGGATAAAGGTAAATCTCTAACCTTATCTACTATGCTTCTTCTTGCTCCTTAAAACAGAACTCTAAAATCCAAGGGGCTTTCACACATACCAGGAGCAATGCTTGCTGGATCTTTGCGTATGCAATTGTGTCTGCCATACATGTGCTTGCATCCAAGTACTCTGGTCCCTGGCCTTGCTTGATCAGATGCTTCATTTAAATGTCACTCAGCAAATCCTGTCTTAAACAGCTAATCTCAAAAAGCCAGACCAACCTCACCAGACCAACACTCTCTCCTTTTATTCTGCTTTAATCTTCTTCATAGCATTGATCTGTCTGATAGTCAATTATGTTCTTGTATATCTGATATCCCTCTCAAACTACAATATAAGCTTCATGAGAACAAAAAGGCAGAAAAGTTGACCTTTTAAAATCATTAGGATAATTTAGTATTGTTTTATCCATGACTATGCCTGTCACATAGTAAGACTTTAATTAGTACATATTCAATGAATAGGTAAACGCCGTTGTTTTTTTTCACTGTCTGGAAAAAGCAAACTTACACACATCACACAGGCCACATTTAAACTATGACATTTAATTCTGGATATACTTTAATGGGCTAAATATATAACTAAATTTATATATCTTTTTAACAATGATCCAGAGATAACATAATAAAAATATTTTGAAAAGCCTTTTTTTTTTAAATTGTGAAGAACATTTTTATTTTTTAATTAATTACTTTATTTATTTACATCCCAAATGTTGCCCTCCCTTCCGGGCCCCCCTCCCAGAGTTTTTCACCTCATTCCCCCTCCCTTTTGCTTGTGAGAGGGTGCTCTCCACCACCCTGGGCATCCTTCTTCGTAGGGGCATCAAGTCGCTACAGGATTAGGAGCATCCTCTCCCATGGAGGCCAGACAAGGCAGTTCTCTTCTAGATATGTGCTGGGAGCCTTGGACCAGCCCCTGTGTGCTCTTTAGTTGGTGGTTTAGTCTCTGGGAGCTCCCAGGGGTTCAGTAAAATGGAAGTGTCTGGATATATCAGGTGATACAGACTCACATGGTATTTGCTAAGAGAGACGCATGTGGTCTTTTGCTGAGGCAAGATCCGTGGGAGGACACATGGTGTTTGGAGAGAGTATAAATAGGACTCATCGGACAGTGACAGCATGCTTGTATAGCTAGCTTTGCAATGTTTTGTTGGTCTCACACATTCGTCTTTGTTGATCTGCACTTCATTGACAGAGGCATAGCTGAGAACTTCTCCTGGTGTCCTGGTCGGTCCTGGTCACTCTTGATGACTCATATGACTCATGTTGATTTTGTAGGAAGCCTGGCAGTTTCTGCTGGATTGTGCCATCGCTGATGATTTGTGTTTGCTATCCTGACACTACTGGACTGGACTGCTGGTATCCTGACAAATGGAGATTGGAATCACTCCCCAAAGAACTACTTCTAAATAGGTCCACATCCCCTTGTCCTATTTACCATCTTTTCTCACATACTTTTGGACAGTAGGCTAGAAACGGGTGGGGGGATTGAAACATTTGAGAGCCCTTATTAAAAGTAGGTTGAAAGAATCTAAGCCTACAGCCCAAGTTAGTTGACACTGCTGGTCTTCCTATGGGGTTGCCATCCCCCTCAGTTCTTCAGTCCTTCCCTAACTCTTCCATAGGGGTCCCAACCTCAGACCAATGGCTGACAGTATCTGCCTCTGTCTCAAACAGCTGCTGGTAGAACCTCTCAGAGGAGAGCCATACTAGGCTCCCATCTGCAAGCACAACATAGCATCAGTGTGATGTATCCCAAGTTGGGTTTGTCACTGGTTTGCCCTTCCTTCAGTCTCTACTTTGTTTTTGTTCCTGCATTTCCTTTAGACAGAAAAATTTCTGGGTGAAAATTTTTGAAGATGGGTTGGTGTCCCTATCCCTCCACTGGGGCCCCTGGCTAATTACTAGAGGTGATATCTTCAGGCTCCATCTCCCAACTTTTAGGCATTTTGGCTAAGGTCACCCACATTAAGTCCTGGAGTCTCTCACATCCCAGATCTCTGGGACTTTCTAGAGGTTCTCTGACCCCCACCCCCACCCCTAGCAGCCAAATACTTTCATTCATTCTCCTGACCCTCTGGGCTCCGCTCTTATCTTCCCCATATCTGATCCTGCCCACTTTTTCCCCTCCTCCTTTTCTTCCCCACCCATTTCACTTCCTCTCTCTGACTCCCATGATTATTTTGTTCCCCACTTCTAAGTGTGATTGAAGCATCTGCTCTTGGACCTTCCTTCTTCTTTAACTTCTTAGGGTTTGTGGGGTATATCATGTGTATTCTGTATTTTTTTGGCTAATATCCACTTATCAGTGAGTAAATACCATGCACGTCCTTTAGGGTCTGGGTTACCTCACTTCGAATGATATTTTCTAGTTCCATCCATTTGCCTGCAAAATTCATGATGTCCTTATTTTTAATAGCTGACTAGTATCCCATGTGTAAGTGAACCACGTTTTCTGTATCCATTCTTCAGTTGAAAGACATCTGGGTTGCTTCCAATTTGTAAGTGCCTGCTTCTTGGAAGAAGAGTAAATAGAAAGTAGGAATAGCAAAAGTGGATGGAATTATGGAATGGAAGATGCAAGAAAACACAGTTTTGGCTCTGTTGTAGGAAAGTGTTTCAATTGACATAAATAACCAAAGACAGACTTGGATGCCATGAAGAATTCCTCTTCCTCATGGTTCCTCTTCTCTCCAGATGTGTAAGCCAAATAGTGATGGGTTCAAGCTCTAGAAAGTACTTTAACTCTAGGTAGGTAGCTTCACTGATTAGATTGATTGACCTGGTCCATTGCCAAGGACCTGTAATGCAGGCATTTTATCCATGTTATTCTTACTACAAACATTTTTATGGAGAATTTTTTCCTAACTCACTTTCAAAGTCTATTGCCAGTTCCTTAGGATATATTAATGTTGGCCAATTTAAATTTATTGAAGAAAGTAACTGATAAAACTTGTTGATGTATTTTCTACCTTAAAAAATGATTGTGACTGTAATATAGCTGTTTTATTTGGAAAGACTTTTAAATCCATTTATAAAGAATTCCAATATTATTTTAAGATGTGATAGGATTATTGAAAAATCTTTTCTGGGTTTCTCCCACTGAAGAAGAAGATTAATTGAACTCACACAGTCTGATTTATGTGAAGAAAAAGGAAAGATGCAACAAAGCTTTTTAAATTCATTGGTTACACTGTGGCCTCATCACTTGCTCAGCATTTATTAATCCCACCACAAAGCAAAGCATCGTAACTGTACATCTGCCTTTAACTCTTTCATTACATGTTTTTTAGCATTAGACACCATTAAGGTCTCAATTTTCTTCTGCTTTTTTGAATTATTATCATCATCATCATCATTATTATTATATGAGTACACTGTCATTGTCTTCAGAGCCACAAGAAGAGAACATCAGATCCCATTACAGATGGTTGTGAGCCATCATGCAGTTGCTGGGAATTGAACTCAGGACCTCTGGAAGAGCAGACAATGCTCTTAACCAATGAGCCATCTCTCCAGCCCTCTTTTGATTTTTTTTTTTAAATGAGAGATGTTAGGTGGCTTGGCTCATAGTCAAAAAACAAGTCAAAGAGAGTCTATGGGCCAAGTCCAAAGTTCCAGTTCTAAGTCACTACCGTGTTACCTGCATTTTCTAGAGTGAAGCCTTCACCAGCATTAGTAACGCCTAAAGATACATGGATGGAAACAAAGTCTTGAATGTTTGCTTTAAGTTCCCTCTGCATAGAAGACTTCCTATTCACCCTCCCAATTAGAACGTTCCAGCCATAAAGCACAATAAAAATGTCAAAAATTACTCTTCTCTCCTGTAATGTGGGCCTTTTCTCACCAGCATAAGGGGAAAAAAATGATGGATTTTCAATACGCTTTATAAATTGTCACACCCTTGTTATTTTGTTTGCTAAAAATCTATTTACATTCCAGGGCTTTATGTTAAGCTTGGGTTACTAACTCGCACATTTATTCTAGCTTTAATTGAATTTTTATTACTCATGGTAAAATTGGTGTTTTGCATTTTGCACAGTATTTCTCTGTTGTAGGCTTTCATAAGGTACAATTATATAAGAGTCAGAGCCTGGTCCAGTTAATTATTAATGAGTCAAGTAAAGATATTAATGTTTATCAGTAACGAATAAAAAGCTACCGTTGCTTCTTTCAATTATCACAGCGGACTTTGTATGTGGGTGTCCTTTCCTTGACATCAGGAAATCCCAATCCCTGCAATACATTATGTAATACTGAAAGATTCTCTAGAAGAAGTGCATGTATAATTATAAATGCATGCATACATATACATATCATATACATATATGTACATATATATCATGTATTAATATATGAATGTATACATATGTAGATAATAGGTGAATTTACAAACATATACATGTGTATAATAAGTTCACGTATGTATTAGGGTTCTCTAAAGAACAGACTTTATAGAATGAAAACATATCTACATCTATGTCTACCTCTACAGGATTTATTTTGTCTTGCAGGATATCATCTGGGTTGTCCAACAATGGCTGCCTCATGACAGAAGGGCTGAGAATTGGCAAGGTTGGATATCTCATCTGTCCTAATTTGGTGTTAGAGTCATGAAGGAATTCCTTAAGAGCTGTTTATCTTTACTCTACATTGGAGTTCTGAAGAAGCTGAATTTAATACTGGCTACAGCAACAGGAAGAAGGCCTTGGCTGGAAGAGTGAAGGCAAACATACCAAAATCAAAATTCCCTTCTTCCACACCCTTTTTTCTGAGTAAGACCAGATGTTGTGGTCAATATTCAGGGTGAATCTTTGTGCTTTAAGTAATCTGATTTACAAAATCCCTCACAGGAGGGTCTAGCAGTGTGGGTTTCAGTAGATTCCAGGTATAGTGAAGTTGACAACCAAGCATAGGCATAACAAGTACATCACCTCTCAATTGGAAACAATCTTGTCTTTTTATATCATAAGTAATTTTTAAATAAAAACAACAGCTAAACTCCCCCCAATATGCTTATAACTACACTACAAAAAACTAAAATCACATTGCATATTTCAGAATAGGTAGCAAAGTCCTTTGAGGAATGTTTAGTCTTTTAGTGTCTCATGACTTAAATATGATAATATAGAAGTACAACACTCAAAGTTACATAATACAATAAATAAATAGAGGAAAGAAAACTACAATATCATGTATATATACATATATATATGTATATATACATGATATTGTATGATATATGTACATGTATATGTAATATATTGTATGTATATATTATATACATACATGTTATATATCATATATACAATACGTATATATATGATATTGTATGTATATATGTACATATATATGTAATATATATTGTATGCATATATTATATATACATATATATGTATATATGTATATTATATGTGTGTATGTATACATATGATATGTATACATATGATATGTATATATCATATATATATGTATATATTTCATATATTCACACACACACACACACACACACACACACACACACAGTTCCAGGGGCATAAGAGTCCATCATCATCATGGGGAAGCAGCAAGCTTGGCAAGTGCAGCAACAAGCTGAGAGCTAATATCTTGAACCACAAGCAGAAAGAAGAGAGAGTGAATTAGAACTTATAAAGTCATTTAACTCTTAAAGTCCACCCCCCAATGACACACTTACTCCAGCAAGGCCATCATTCCAAAAGCTCCCCAAACAGTGTTACCAACTGGTGACCAAGTGTTAAAATACAGGAGCCTGTGGGGGAACGTTCTCATTCACATCACCATCACACACAGACATGCACATTCATGTGTAAACATTTACTACATGCATACACACACTCATACACCAACATGCACATACACATATGCAGTACTTTATCAGAGCCACTTCCCAAGAATCTTGTAAGGTAGAAAGAGTCCATATTTATCTATTTAAACAAATTGTTAATTAGCTTATAACCTATCAGGCTTCACTGTGACATTTTTATATATACTTCATTTTGGTTGATGCTACTCCCCCATCCCTCTTCCCTGCCCCTTGCCCTGACTGTGCTTACATCTCTCTGCTCACTCCCTTCCATATATTCTTCTTCTTCTATGTCAAACATAGAAGAGACTGTCTTATCAGTCTCCTCCCCTTCCTTAAAACTGTTACTTGGCTCCCTTTCTAGTTTTCTGACCTTATACACACATTCCCACATAAGTATACTGATATAATAATTAAAAACAAAGATCCACATTTGAGAGTACATGGACAGCATTTGTCTTTCTAAGCCTCAGTTGCCTCGTGTATTGTAGTTTTCCAGTTCCATCAACTTTTCTGTAAATTTTATAATATTTTTTTGTTTATGGCTTTTATTTCATTGTATGCATATGTATACACACACTATAATATATATATATATATATATATATATATATATATATATATATATATATGTTATTCATCCATCTGCTAATGGACATCAAACTACTTCCATCTCCCTGTTGTGTGAATTAAGCAGTGATAAATATATATGTGCATGCTGGTATTGTAAGGATGAAGAGCAAACACCTGAAATTTTAAGTGCTAACGATCACACAGGTAGTAGGTGATAAAGAGGAGAAATTCTGACCTCACTGATGGAAAAGTTCACTCCACTGACTATTCACAAGCTGTTCAAAATGGCCTTGGTAACTTCAAGGTAACTTCAAAGGTTGATCAGCACCAGATGATTTCCATGTGTTATCTCATTTATTTCTCAAAACAGTTCAGTTGTGCTATTACCCTTGACTTTATTTTCCTTATTTTCATCCTTACCCACCTGAACAACATTATTGCCTTGGCTAGGGAGAAAGGGACTTAAAATGAAATACATTAGAGCAATAATTGGGTGAACATTAAGTAAAAATTTTAATAATATGTTTTATTTATTCTTTGAGAATTTCATACATATATACAATATATTTTTATCCTATATATCCCCATTGCCTTCCTCCATCTGCTCCAGAACCTCTCTCAATCTCCCTGCCAACTTCTTATCCTCTTCATTTTCATATTTTTAGGCATCTCACTGAGTCTAATTAGCATGGCCCATATATAAACAGGTGTGGGACCATCTTCAAGTACATGGGCAACCTACCAGAGGCAATACCCCAAGGAACAATGACTCTTCTTCCCCCAACAGTCATCAACTGCCAATAGGATATATATTGTTTTGAGAAATATATATGCACACACACACACACACACACACACAATATCCGGTAGCCATTATTTAGGAACACATTACATTTCCAATTACAATTTCTATAACTTTGAGTTAATTCATCATTATTAAGCACTTATGTTACTTTAAATTCATCTCATGCATATTACTCTGGGTCACTGACTCAACAATGTATTTGAAAAACATTTATTTTTATGGATTGTCAAAAGAAATTATGACTCCAGCATAAGGGACTTCAAACACCATAGCTGATGAACAGTGGGCTTCACATTTAAACACCTGCCTTCTGAGTCAGAACGGAGTGTTCTCTACCATGTCTGAGTTCAATACATCTTAAATTTTAGGTGACTTACTGTTACCATCAAGTCGTGGCCATGTCGTATACTTTGTATTAAGCATGCTTTCTCTGGATATCTATCATGGTTTCTAAACCAGTAGATAAGGCGTACTGTTTCTTTAACTCAAGTCACCTCAGAATCAGGTCTCTAGGCAAATACATAAATAAATAAGAAATAAAACTCTTTTCTTTTTTTTTCACAAATATTGTTGTTATATAACAACATGTAGGAAAAGGTAATATCCTTGGTATCATCAGCTATTTTAGTCTCAGTCATGATTATGAGGAAAACCTAATAACTGCCTATGTTGGAGCAGGCTCAGTGTAGGAGATACAAGATTGGAGAAAGGTAAAAGATACCATGAGTTAAGCTATTTAGTTCATAGATCAGCAAGAGTTTAACACAAATACAGATTTTAAAAAGTCAAATACACATCAAAGTAAGGATGAGCTGTAAGAACTCCTGGTGAATGGAGGAAAAGTACCCCTTTAGTCTCATCAAGAGCTATGAAAATGTATAAGAAGCACTCTGCCTTCAAAATCCTGAACCACAACAGCATGGGAGGCTGCACCATTCTCTCCCTACCTAAGTCCTATCATTGTTGGAATCCATGGGTGTGACGGGTTTAGTCTGACATCTTTTAGCTCCTGGTCCTTGTGTATTCTAGGATGCTGATTCACTGCACATATTCCCCATTTGTCAATGTGTGCCCTTTTCAGCACATTACATATTGCAGGAGGATGAGAAGGAAAGAGGAAACTCTCTAAGTTTGCAGTCTGTGTTTTATAAGTGCCTACCCATCGAGAGCTCTCTACTTCCCATCAATGTTTGGTTCCACTTTGCAGTCATTTACATCGGCACTCTGCTAGGCAGCTATCTGATTATGCAGTGCAATGACCTTAGACCTCTGTGTTACGGCTCCTCTTCTGGGTACCATAGTATCAGCACCTAGGTGAACCAAGCTTTCTTGACCTTGTATTCTAGCTCTTCAGCATGAACTCACCAGCAGGCTTCCAGCCTCTCATAATCCTTACATCATTGTTTGCTCTCCCCAGAGATGTTGATGGCAACTGTTTTCTAGGGTGATTCCATGTCAACTCGATGTTTCCTGTAGGCTTATTGGTGCCTTATGCTTGATTAACCAATTATTTATGTTAAACTATTTTTAGAAAAATCACTACTGTTTTTGTGTGCTTGCCAGGATCATGTTCTAGATTTTTGCATTTAGATCTTCTAGGTTGACTTTCTAATATGGTAACTAAAAATGTGTTCTCTGTGGTGTAAACAATTAGGTTGACGTGCTTATGTTCTCTTACCTGTGGCTATTTTGTCTATCTTCATTTCAATTTCAGTCATTGCTTATTCATGTGGAGGAAGCAAAGCTTTCTCCAGGTGGTAGACCACTGTTTCAAAGTAGATCGCTGGTAGAGAAGTGTGCAAAGTGGCTACACTGACAGAGCTCAATTGCCAAATACCAATAGTCAATCTCTAAACTGTTATATGCACCACTACCTTGAACCAGAAGGCCTTGCCAAAAATATTGAACATTTAATCTCACAGCTTTTCATTCTGCATGGCTTTATAGGCCACTAATATCAAAATATATTAAGATTAATTTTTATTTGAAAGTTTACAAACATTTCGGAAGTCACATGAGGAGTCTTTGGAAGAATCACACACTTTCTGCTTATTAAGAGCTTCTATTGGGGCTGGAGAAATGACTCACCATTAAGAGTACTTGCTACTGCTTGCAGAGGATTCTAGTTCAGATCATAGTACCCACAGCAGGTCATTCACAACCACCTGTAACACCAACCCCAGGCGGGATCCAATGCCCGCTTCTGATCTCCATGGGCACCTTTACTCAGATGCACATACACACATGCACCAGCAAATAAAACTAGAGTCAACCATTTAAAAAGAAAAAACTGAACTGCTATTGTCTCTCTTAGATTGCTGAATCTGAGAATCTCCAAATTACCAAAGAAATACCTTCAAAATGGCCCAGTATCTTCTTCTGAAATGTGCTTATGAACAAGAAAAAAAAAATGAGTTGGTTCTTTTCATTTTCTTTATGGTGGAAAAACTATAAAGTGAAAGGGCAAAGGGTATAGAACCAGTTTGTTTCCCTTTTCACTTTGTAGGAAAGAAAGTGAGAACTACTTATTAGAAACTTCCATCTTATTATGAGAAAAGTTGGTGACCTCAAATGAAACGAGTACAATTTTATTTTAATGACCAATATTTAAAATATCTTTAAATTTTCATTCTTGCTCATTTAAAATGCATGTTCCTAAAGAAATAATAATTTATGGGAGATTAAAATGAAATATATTTTCAAATGCATTATTTATATCCTTCCCCTCTCTGAGGAAATTTGCCATGAGGTCAAGTCAACTCACAAGAGTCTTAAAAGGTTTGTTAGAAGAAAGCATTTGAACTAGTGAGATGAGAGTCATTATTAGTGGTGAATTATGGGACATCTTAGGCAGCCTGGATGTTTTGTGGTACCTGATAATGGCCTCTTCATATTGTTTTAAGCAAAGCTGTTGCCTTAGAATGTCTTTTGGTCTCCTTGTTACTAACTCTGTCATAGGGTTTTGGCTACTCATCTTTCTCCTGTTCCTCTTGGCAGGACATTCTCTGGTTTTAATGAGTTTTCTCTGTCTAGCAGAAGTCTGAAGATAGACACAGAGAGCTGAGAGTTCCCTGCTGTGGTCACTAGACTCTTCTATCAAGAAGAGAAAGCTTTTATTGTAGGAGGTGCACACAAAATTTGAAAATTCATGGTGAAAGAAGTAAATAACTTGGATTTGTGTTGACTTGAAAGAGGAATTTGTCCCAGTGCCTTCCAGTTGAAACACGCCTTGCTTACTGAAACCTTCAGTATTTTAAATGAAAGATGGACACATGTGATATTCCAAGGTAGCATGGATGATGGATTCTGGGTATGTGAAGGGTAGGTCTTAGATCCTTTCCATCAAAATATATCACAATACTGAAAAGTAAAGACACAGGACTGAGGAGATGAGCAAAAACTGGCGTTTAACCACATACGGGTAGAACCACCATGGTCATGGAACAAGTGGCCTTGAAACATCTTTTTTTAATGGTTGAACAATGTTATGGTTTAATTTATTAAATATTTTAAGTTATATACATTATATATGCTTCAACTTTGAGAAATATATTTAGTAGCCTATGTCAAACATTCAATCAAAAAAGTCTTCATCATTCTATACTGCCCCAAATGAAGGGCATGTAGGAAATTTTGAGAATGTCATTTGTTTCCCAGGGAAATATAGTTTCATAAAACAATAGTTTTCTAGGGAAACTGTAAAATATGCATTAGGCAGCTTCATTATATTTACATTGTTAGCTCCTTTTAATTCAAGCTATATTTTAAAAATTAATTAAAATGTATGACTAGTTACCTTCATACGTCTTGTATTTATTTTATTAGTTTGATAATGTCACATACACACACATGCACACACACACACACACACACATATATATATATATATATATATATATTGTTTTGATCAAATCCACTACCATCATTTTCTCCTTTCAATTCCTTCCCTGTCATAGGTTTTCTATTGCTGTGATGAAACACTATGACCAAAAACAACTCAGAGAGTAAAATCATTCATCCTACAATTCTCAGATCATACCCTTTCACTGAGAGAAGTTAGGGCAGGAACTCAAGGCAGAAATTTGGAGGCAGGAACAGAAGAAGAAGTAAGGAAGAGTGTTTCTTACTGACTTGTTCCTCATGACTTACCCAGCCTGTTTCCTTACACAACTCAGGACTAGGATTTACACAATCCAAACCAGTCAATAATCAGGTAAATTCCCCATAGATTTGCCTATAGGGTAACCTTATGGAGACATTTTCTCAACTGAGAGTTTTTCTTTCCAAATGACAACTAGCTTATGCAAACTTGACATTCCTGTCTCCATCACTATTTTCTCCCAATTTCAAGCACCCCTTTCTTATTACCGAGTCTACTTCTTACTGCTACCTTTACATGCATGGGTGTAAGAACATCTGCTTGAGCATGGGTAACCTCTCAGCAGACATATGCCTGAAGAAAATTGACTATCTCCCCAGATGTCATCAATAGTTTAGATAGGACTGGGGCTTCCCGAGTGTGCAACTGGTGTGTTGTGTCAAACAATACTGTCTTGCTACAGTTAGTCCTGTGTTTCTGCCCTCTTTTCTAAAATGATCCCTGAACCTTTCGCAGAAGGTATGTAATGTAGATATTCCATTTAGATATGACCATTCCATACTCTCTCATTCTCTGTACATTGTCCAGTTGTGAGTCTCTGTATCAATGACTAGCTACTACAAAATATGTAAATAGCTTTTATTATGAGGACTGAGAGATATACTAACTTATGTGTATAAACATAAGAATTTATGGGACACTTTAATACTATGACTATTCACAGAATATCAGTGCTAATGTCTCCCTTAGGATCTATGACGTTGGCAGCCCCCTGAGTTTGGTTGTTGTTGATTTTTTTCTTTAATTAATGGTACCAAGCATAAATTTGTAAACAAGCAAGAAAGATCTCAAGTAAAGACCTCAGATTAAGCACTGGTGGAGGGGAACAGTAGTCAGCAGTAGAAAGAGAAGATGGATGTGGCAAAGAGCTGCACAGTCTGAAGGAAAAAACACAGGGCTCTAGAGTCTAGCATGAAGAGTTTCTGAGTAGAGAGCAGGGAAGGGCCTTTCAAATACAAACTAAAAAGTGAAATGTTTGTTATTTGGGGACTAATCATTAAATGGTAATGTAAAAAAAAATCTTATCAAATAATTTAAGAGCCTAATGCAGTAACTGTTAACTTCAAAATTGTACAAGCTGAGATGGGAGCAGAGTGTTGTCCTCATTAAAGCCTTTCTTTAAACCTGAGGACCATTATCAGACTAAAATCCTCTATATTGACTATAAATTCAACCTGACGATTGTTGCAGCTAGTTCATGAAGATGAAAAGAGCTCTGTTGGGATAAAATTCCACAGGAAAGGTGTTTTAAAAGAAATGTACACGTGTGCACATACATGTACACGCATGAACTCACATAAACACACAGAGGGACACACATATGAAACACACACATACACACAAATGTTAGCAAAGAATTGAGACCTGTTGAACAAAATGCAGAAAGTTTTAAGAAAAGAATTTTCTACTAAGATGTGTGGCTTTCGTGATGCATTTCCCTTCTGTTTCAGCACCATTCTGTACTGTGTAATAATAAAAATAATGGTTCTGCTGGAAGGTATTTACAAAGGAGGAGTCATTAGAGAGACTAGATTCCCTGTCTAATCTGCCTCTGCTTACGCCTCCATTTAAACTTTACATATCACTTGACTCCGCGCACGTTTCTTCATTCTCAATATTAAAAATTGGGGGGTTGAGTTAGATCAGGGATGGGTGCATATGGTTTAAAATTTATTTATGTTTTAAAGCTTCCACACATATGTTTAGAGAATGTTCTTAATACTCCTCAATCTGAAGCCTTCACATTTTCCTCTTTCACTTTATCTCATGTCATATATACATATGTGACTTTATGTAACAATCAAAATCAAGCAGCCACAAATGAGAGCACAGATATATAACCCCTTGAGCCTAAGTTAGTTCATTTAATATGCTCATCTCCAGCCTCATCCACTGTGTTTCATGATGTCAGTTTTCCTTATGGGTGAAAAGTTGTCTGCTATGTATCACACTGTCCTTATCCAAGCCTTTGTGGACACCTATGTGATTATGTTAATTTTTCCCAATGTTCAATGAAAATTAGTCATCTTTAAAACTATGATTCAAATGCAAGAGATTTGAATTCATTAATACAAGTGATCATGTCTTTTCTTATTTTTGAACTATCATTTACAGAGTGTGTACTACTTACTTATTACAAATAAATTTTTATTTTGTAGAATTTCAGTTTGACCAGGTAAACAATGGGAAGATCTTGACAGTAGTGAAAAAAGAGAAAAATATGGAAAATTAATTTTAATACTTCCAAAACAATGCCCTAAAAGAAGGCCAAATATTATAGTCTTGATGTATATTATGTCCTGGTCATTATTTTTTTTAATTTTCTTAATTTTTTTTTTTTTTTTTGATTTTCGAGACAGGGTTTCTCTGTGTAGCCCTGGCTGTCCTGGAACTCACTCTGTAGACCAGGCTGGCCTCCAACTCAGAAATCCGCCTGCCTCTGCCTCCCAAGTACTGGGATTAAAGGCGTGCGCCACCACTGCCCAGCTATCCTGGTCATTATTTATCTACCAAAATTTAAATAAAAAATGAATCATAGTATTTCATATGGCTGAAAGCCCTACTAGTTTAAGGAAAAAAATGCTCTAGATTAATGACAAATTTAATTATGGACAAGAAGAAAGTTTCCTTTAGAAAGATAATGAGTTTTGGAGTCACAAATCCTCTAATCAAAGACAGGACAATAAAGCATTCTGGTGGCATATGTCCATCTCAGCATCTGGCATTTTTCTGGATAAGTAAGCTGCACCCTCTTCAATAACTTCCTGTCCTCTTAATGGACTGACTCAACCAACACTTCCGGAACCCACATGAACTCACTATTGAAAAAGATATGAAGTATAATATTGTATAAATTGAAAACCAGCAAGCTTTCCATTTCCTATTCTTTCACAAACAACTCCATGTTTATGTCCCATTCTTCTTGAGACAGTTAACTATCTGCCTACAACAAACAAAATAATATCTATTTAAAGATGTTTACTTCAAATTCCTGGAATGTGGATCATGCTGCCTTACATGGCAAAACAGATTTTACAAATGTGGCAATTGAGAATTTTATTTATTTGTACTGGAGACAGAACCCAGGGGCTCAACAGACTATATAACCACTGTAGTACTGATATGTATCCCAAAATCCCTCCTCGGAGGATGAAAAGACATGAGGATAGAGGAGCAGAGGTTGAAGTGAACATATTTCTGAAAGGGATCCCAGAGCCAAGGAATATAGGTAGCCCTAAAAATTGAAAAAGTAGTGAATTTGGTAAAAGAACATCTCCCTACTCAATTTTTGATTTATGACTTAGAAAACCCCCCAAATAATATATCTATTTCAAGTCACCAAATTTGTAACAATTTGTCATAGCAGAAGCAGGAGTTTAATTCACAGCTTGCTGTCCAGTCTGCAGGCAGAACACAGACCTCTAGCCCTGCCTTCTAAGTTCTTTGCTTCCTGTGAACTCTTGGAGAGTCCTTGCAGGAGGGACCAATCTGTTTGTACATACGCTCGTCATCACTACCCACCATGCACTACGTTCTGTTATAGGCCTGCCATTTGTCACTGTCTAATCTACCCTTTATTCTGAGCAAGCATCGGAAGTTGCCTCTGCTTCTGATATCACATAAGCATACATTTGGGATCTGCTGAGACATCCCTTATCATTGCAGCCCAAGTGCTGTCATAGGAATTTTCACAGAGTGTATGGCATCAAATATCATTCAGAGATTAACATTTAACTGGTTCTTCGATGGGATTCTTCTCAGATCAGAGGACTGCATGCCAATTTTATGTGGACCTTTCCATGTACCTTCTAGCCTAACACAAGGATAACACCTTGCTTGCCTCACCACATAGATCAGCAACAGAGTACAGGTTTCTCAACACCCTCAAGCTTACCCTTAATATGTAGATTCCTTAACCCCACATTCTTAGTCATGCAGACAAAAATCTTTGCCCAACCTACTCCAAAGCTCATCTTTAAAGTCTTCATTTCTCTCCTCAAACTGGCCTCTTCCCAAGTCTGACTGGCATTGTAGTTTCTAGCATCTTCAAGAAAAATCACCCCAACCAATGGTAGGAGATTGTATGGAGCTCAAAGGACAATTATAACGTAGCAATCTAACACAAGGAAAAAACATTGAGGTACAGTATCAGATTTAGTTCTTTACAGAAAACCTTAATACTTAGAGCGACTCTTCAGATTTTCAGTATTTGTCTGGGTAAGACAATGTTAACTGATAGTTCATATAAAACAACAGTATAATCAGTTAATCTAAGCCCAGTCCACCAACAGTTTGTTAATATATTTATTTATTATCATCATATTTATTTACTTTTCCAAAATTTTGAATCATTTAGGTAGATAATGCTAACATATAATGGACATAAAGCAAATTAAACATGTTTCAAGTGTATAATCAGAAAATTTGGCATATATATTATGTATCAATAATCTTAATAAAATCAAAGTAACAAATATGCCTTTTATTTTTTAAAAAAAATTTTCTTTTGCAATCTCTCCTTCCTGCTTCTCCTTAGTTTCCCAAGGTATGTATTTTTATGGAGTAACATACATTTTTGGATAATCTCATATAAATGGAATCATACTGTACACACTTGTTTTGTCTTACTTTATATGTCCTGTTTAAAAGTTATTTTGACACATGTCACTTTACATGGTGCAAAATATATATTATACATATCCAGATGCAAAACAGGCATCATCCCTAATTACTCAATCCTCATAGCTGAGGCATGGAAGGGCAGTGAGGGAATTAGGAAAGAACAGACATATAGACACATATACAGAAGATCTAGAGCCAGGTGTCACATGTGTACTCTGGTGGAGTGGCACAGACTACACAGGGACCCTCAGAGCATTTTCTATAGATAGCACAGGGGAGAGGAGTTGGCTAGTCATGGTAGGTCTCTGTAGAAGCAAGTTTCAGACATCTGAGAAGTTGCATTTACTAGTTTTTGCACACAGTGGTCAATCATTTGTAAACATTCATACTTGCACATGCTGTTAACATTTGAACTCAGACCAGAAGGAGTTTCTGATGTCCCTCTGAGCCTTACTCCCAGGGGCAATGACAAAGTGTTGTCAAATCCTATTGATCCTTGACGTGGTTATATCCATACCAACAATACACATTCACTTCACCCATTCCTCACACATCCGCTCAGAACTCCCTTGGCTCACCACACCTAAATGAGCATTCTTTCTCTGAGGAAATGACTTTGCACTTCCATGAAAATCAGCTGAATTAATGTGTGACATTCTATTCCTGGACTCTCTGTTCTTCTGTTTCATTGATTTATTTCTCTGCCTTTATGCAACTGCCTCCTCGTTGTTTTGATTATTGGAGTTTCATAAGTTTTGAAGTCAGATGGTTTCAATTTTGTAGTTTTTTTTTTCAAATGTACGTTGTATGTTTTAGGTCCTTTGCAATTCATATAGATTTTAGAAACAGCTTGTTCTTTTTCTGGATGTTTTGCTGGAGTCTGGTTATGTTTGCTGTGATAGCCCAGGTTATCTTAGTCTCACAATTCCCCTGCCTCACCCTCTGGAATTACAAGTATGTACCATCATGACTGAATTTTTTAAGACTGTAATTGGAACTATATTAACTCATAATATGCCTGGATGAAACCATTATTTTAATATTATTGAATTCTTTTTAATCCATTGGCAAGACATGCCTTTTCTCTTTGAGTAATTTCAACTTTTGATAGGAATTCTATGTGGATATGCACATTAGATAAAAAGCATTCGAATAAAAAATTAAAATGATGTTTTTCCAACTGTTTCCCTCAAATCGAGAACTAGAAAAGTTACCTGTATAGATGGTTAGTTATACAAAGTAGGCTCTAAATATTCTTTTCCACACACATGGTTGATAGGGACTGACCTCAGAAGTGCAGTCACTGCAACAGAACAAAGGTCTTTCTGACCCTACTCTTCTCGAGGTAATAGATAGGACATGGAGAATGAAACATACATACAAAGTAAGGCTCAGGACAACGTGAGCAAAACAGCCTGACATTGTCTCAAAGAGAGAGAGAGAGAGATGGGGGTGAAGCCTAAAGGACACAGTGAGTTCTTTGTGCTTGAATGCAGACTAGTAGGAGAGCAAAAACAAAAATAAGAAAAAAAAAAAAACATGACTGCCTTCATCTTCTAGTTCTATATGGGCTACTTTTAAGAAGCAAACCCCCCCCCAAAGTGCTACATTTTTACAAGTTTGACCAATTAAATGAGTCACTTGTTTTAGCAAGGTGAATAAAAAAGAAGATAACACCCCCCCACCACCACTACCACCCAAATTCAGTGTTATCCTCCTGGGAAGTGGGAATGTATTTATTCTGATGTCTATAAGGCAACTGATACCGTCTCTCACACCTGAGCTTCATCAAAGCTCTACCCAATTTGTAAACACTTGCACTGAATTTGTAGTGGAGAAATTAAAGGGCTAGAAATGAGATACGACGGAAGCAGTACTGGGAGAAGATTTTCAAAGACATCAAGAAGTGAATACAAGGGACTAGAAAGATGTCTCAGTGCCACACTGCTGTTGCAGAAGACCTGAATCCAGTGTCCAGCACCTACATCCAATAGCTCACAATCACCTATAACTCCAGCTCAAGGGAATCTGATGCCCTCTTCTGGCTGTCAAAAGCACTGCACTCACTTCGGAATAAAAGGTACTGTACTCTGATTTAAAGATTCCCACTTGATATTTTCTGAAGATTTCAAATTTAAAAGAAATATATAGATCAAGCCTAGAAAACACTTGTAAGTAACTTTGAAGTTACATAATCTGTCAATATGTTTTCACCCTGACTTTGATTGTCTCTATGTGTGTGGTGTAAACACATGGACTTTTCCTAAGCACTCAACACTTCCCCCGTGGTGATGTGTTTTTATTTTATAAAGCATGTAGTAAAGTCGCATAGTTTGGACTTTCCAGATGTAATCTCTACACTACCTGTGAGTAGTAGCTGTGAGGTAAATGGAGACTCTGAGATTGTTTTTATAAAATATTTATTGCACAGGAATCTGCTATGGTGGCTCAAATGAGTGCCCTCCAAAATTCATGTTGGAATGGAATCATCAGTGTGCTTGTGTGAGACGCAGACCTGTGCAGAAGGGATTAGGTCATAAGGATTCTACATTCATGAATGGAGGAGTTTACCCTTATAAAACGACCATGGGAAGTGCTTTAAAATGCTCTGTCCTTCTGTCACCTGTTACATAAGGGCATAGAAAAAACCCTTCCTCCCAATGTAGAATGTCCCAACCTCGGCCCTCTCCCAGCCTCCAGGAGTGTAAGACATTATTTATAAATTTTGGGGGCTGTGGTATTCTGTGAAAGCAGCACAAATGAACTAAGATAGGATGTTAATGATGACTAAGTGAGATACTTCATGCTAGGAACTCATCAATGCATGGTTTACAGAAATCAATCAATACATTTTTTAAAAAACTAACAAATAATCTCATGAGTTTATTTTTTTTCAAAAATACATTATCAAAAAGGATAAATTAAACTTTAATAGTGATAGAGGCAGGTTTAGGCAGAAAAGAAAGGGAAGAACTATTATTTACTAGCATTGGTCTGAAGGCAAAATGTAGAGGGAGGAACAATCTCTAAGCCTTTTAAAAACACCTATGGTGCTTTTCAGTTCTAAAACCACCACACTGTACTACATAGCTTGGTGTATGTGAGTCAGTCACTTGATATTTGCATAATTCGTCAATAAATGAGTGGATTGTGGTATAAAATCCAGTCACTTTGTTTGCACTTTCAGAGAGAAAGCTCTCCTGCTGATGACAGTAAATCAGCTTGGAAGTACAGAAGGTAGGTCGCTATCCGCGGTGCTGAACTCTCCCTATGATGGATCTGTTCATATTTGGCAAACTGCTTTCTTCTCTCTCCGCTCAAAAATCCCTTTCATGTAGTCTACTTTCAAGGCACGGAGACAAACACTCCCCTATATGTTTCCCAAATGGGCTAATTCTCACCATCTCTGACTCTTTTAATGTTCTCAAGTCTCAATGTCTTTCCTGCTGAGCCTCAAAGTTCTCTACCTAAAAAAACATGGATTCATTTCATCTGAGCCTCGATTTTTAATGCGTTGGCCACCTGGAGTCCTTGGCTGTCTTCTCAGAGGGAAAAAAAAAATCCCTCGGCCACACCTCCTTCTTAAAGAGTAGGCAAGTCTGCCAGTGGTTCTTTTTTAGGATCCCCGGAGGCTGCAGAACCGCACACTCTGGTTCCTGCAGTCAGCTAGCAGCTTTCCTTCCTCTCTCAGTTCCCCGCCCCCATCCCCCCCCCAGCCCCAACCTCACGCCGCCCGACTCCCCAGTACAAAGAATCTCTAGACTCCCTAGACTCCATTCAAGAATCCGAGGAGCCCTCTGGTGTAACTACTTTGGCTCTTATGCCGCACCCTTAGATGCCACACAGTCTGGATGCCTCGTTCACTGTGTTCGCTGGATCTACTATGCAGATCAAAAACATGGTTCTTTCTCACCTCCTTCCTTTCCACTTATCCATCTTTTTTTTTTTTTTTTTTTACGCTTGTTAGACCGAGGCTCACAGTGAAACGGCTTCTAAGCATTCGCAATTTAAAAGTACAAAAATATCCCCTGTGGGTTGTGCGTGTTTGTTGTGTGTGTCCATCCGCGCTTATGCAAAACCTCCCAACGTCACACTTGGGTATCCGGACAAGCTCCTCCAGAAATCCCCGATCTTTCCAGGGATTCCCTCTGCCCTGTTCTCCTCTTCTTCAGCTCCCTTAAAAGAGGTAGGTCTGGGGCTTTTGCCAGCGACTCCTGCCTTGATAGACGCACACAAATCTGCTGCAGTTTGTCCTTCCCTGTTCACCCCTAGCCCTTTTAGGCGAACAGTCCAGAGCGCAGGATTTCCTAGCATTTACCCTGCATCTTCACTGCATTCCCAGGCCGCCTTTCCAGGGCTAGACTTTCTGCGGACCCGGCGACTCCGGCTCCGCCTGGGTGGTGGGTGGTGCTCTCGCCGCCCCCTCCTTCCCCTAGGGCCGGAGAGAGCCGCGCGCTGGGCAAGAGTGCGCGCGCGCGCGCGCGGGCTTGCTAGGGAAATCTCCTTCCCTGGAAGCTGCTGAGTGTCGCTGACCAAGAGTATCCCGGGGTCCATTAAAAGCCACCAAAGCGTTTGAGAGCTTTTCTAAAGAAAAACGGTGAATGAAAAACAAGAAGGGAAACCCGTTTCCCGGGAGGCCCGGGTTTCCGATGGTATCGGATCCTCGCTTAGCTGGTCTGATAGGGACGCGCTTGGCGGCCGCTGGTACCCGGACTTAGAGCGTCCGTTGCGGGAGGAGGGAGGTGAGGGACTTGCGGGCAAGAGTTGCACCTGATCAGGGAACCTGCGAAGAGAACTGTGTGGTAAGTAGCCTTCTTCTGGCATCCGAGCAGGAAGGGGGTGGGGGAAAAGGGAGGAGGAGGCAGGAGAGGGACGAAAAGGAGAGGGCAGGGGATGGATTACGAAAGAAAAAAAAAAATCCTTCAAATTCCGCTGCAGAGGGAATGAGCACAGCGCAGTCCTTCCAAGATGAGTCCCGCACGGCTTTTCTGTAGTGAACCAGCAGCCGAGAAGTTCTTTTTAAAGAAAAAAGAAACTCCAAGCTCCCGGAGGGGAAGCGGGGCAGCCGGGCGGGGCGGAGTTCCAAGGCAAGCGCCTAGGGTCCCAGCCGAGGCAGCGGCTTGAAGTGCTGACGCCCAGCTACCGCTCCTTCTGTCCTCACCGCCCTACCCGGGACGGACTTTTTGCCTCCGCCCCCGGGTGCCTGGCCGCCCCGCTGACGTGGGGACTCCGGGCGGCGGCACGGACGCTCACCTGGCCAAGCCTTCTCCTCCCCCTCTTCCTCATGCTCCCGCCCCCACCTGCCCTCCTCCTCTCCAAGTGGGAAGGCGTCGGGATCCGTAGGCGAGGAAATAACGACCCCTGCAGTTGCATTGCGGAAAATCTCGGCGGCGGTGCTAGTTGCGGACGATGGAAGCGAGGCAACTGCGGGGTCTGGGGAGCCCTGGAAAATAGCAGAAAAGCAGAAAGCGCGCGTGCAACGAGGGGAGTCAGTGAGGCTCCCGACTCACCCCAGTCCCGGAAGCCTAGCCTTGGGCTTGGCATCCTGGAAGCATCGCCTGAACCTAGCTTGGAGGCGGCAGGCGGCGCGAGGACCTGGGGAGCAGGGAGGGTCAACGGAGGCAGCTGGTGACCTGTGTTTTCGGGCAATAATCCCCGCTTCTCTCTCTTTCTCTGTGTGCGGTGTCTGCTCCTCTCCCCTTACCCTCCGGAAGCAGGAGAACCAGCCTGATCAGAGACAGCTGCCACCCTTTGACCATGCCCCGGTGAAGGGGGGCGGACTTCGAGGGCAACTTGTCGAGGACTACCTGGGCTCAGCTAGCATACGGAAAGAGAGCAAGAGCCAGGAACTGCACAGCTCGGCCCAGCGGGGGGCTGTTGTCTATGTCTTCTTGGGGCGCCCGGCGGATCGGGGTCTCGGTTTTGCAGGAAAAGCCCAGCGCTGTTGGCTTCAGGTGGCTGCCGCCGCCGCCGCCGCCGCCGCCGCCGCGGTCGCCGCAAGTGCTGTTTCCGCCGCTGGTGAGAGGAGCAGAGACACAAGAGCCGGGAGACCTCCGAGGCAACGAGGCATCGGACATGTGTCAGCACATCTGGGGAGCACATCCGAAGAGCCCGAGGGGAGATTTGCCGAAACAATTCAAACTGCGTTATTGATCTTGGGGGTGACTGTCCCTGGTCGGCTGTCGGGTGGGAGCGCGAGTGTGCGCTCTCTGGAGAGTGTGTGCGTGTGTGTATGTGTGTACCGTGTCGGGCTCCCCCCTTTCCCCCTGTTTTCCCGTCGAGTGATGCACCTGGAATGAGAATCAGAGGATGGAAATAGTCTGGGAGGTGCTTTTTCTTCTTCAAGCCAATTTCATCGTCTGCATATCAGGTACGGGACGTGCAGGGGTTACTGGCGGGTGGTGTGTTCTCCGGTGGTGTTTGGAATGTGTGGGGTTTTATTTTGTGCAGACTTAGGGCGGGAAGCACGGAGGTGGCAAGGGCCTTTTTCGTTCTGTGGCTTTGCTATCTTATGAATCAAAGACCTTCTAAGCCCAAGGGTGTGTGCAGGGGCTTGTGTGTCCGTGTGTCCGTGTGTGTGTGTGTGTGTGTGTGTGTGTGTGTCCGTGTGTGTGTGTGTGTGTGTGTGTGTGTGTAGGAGTGCCGCTATGGGTAGGATCTTTGTGGCGTCCTGGAAGGGAGAAGGGATGGAGCCTGAAAAAGAAGGCAGATGGGTGTTGATTTTCAACTGCTTTTCTGGCTGAGAACTCTGGCGCCGAAATCTGAGCCTTGGCATCCCCCACCCCCAACCCCTGGCTTCCAAAGTTCCCAAACTCAGTGGTTCTTGCTGGCAAAATGGATGCAGAGCCTTGGTTTGGTATCTAGGCACTTTAAAGAGACTGCGGGAAGATGCAGGACTGGGGAGTACTCTCCTCCAGCTGCCTTCCCCAGATGCTGAAGAATCCTGGTATCTGAAACCCAGTGGCACAGCCCTCCCACCCCAAACACACCTGAAACAATACAGTATTAGAAATGCCGCTTTAGATTAAGGTCTTAATTCCCAGTTGGAAGGATGTGCTGGCTCAGTTGCTGATCACAGGCTACTTGTGCCAGCTTGTGGCTTTTTTATTTTTTATTTTTTTCTTCCAAATAAGAATCCAGGGTGGGTGTTGAGGTGACTAAGGCAGGGTTTGTGCCTGCCTGTATCTGAGTATCCTGTGTTGGGAGGAACTGTCATTTCCAAGATGTATCTTTCTTGGTGCAGGAATGTAGGGTTGGAGGGAACTATGTAGATATTCCCCAGTCATTTGGCTCCTCCCATTGACCAGCACCCACTCCGTTTCCCTTGCACCTGCCATTTAAGCACTCAGGGTGTAGCCCATTTGCGGTTCTCTCTTCTGCCTGCATTCCCTCTGCAGAATTAGGGACTGAGCCAACTTCCCATGAAGTCTCCATAGGTAGATGAGCGGGAGCCCTGTCTCTTTGAGTAGACATGCTTGAGCAGCTTTGGAGTAGAACAGGTCTCATGCCTTCTCCTTTAGCTTGGTCAGTCCCCACCTCCTAAATCAGACCTGAATCTGGCTATTAAAACCCCTTCTGTCTTCTCTTTACTTTGGATCTAGTTCTAAATACTGCTGTTTAATTTCAATCTTCTCCCAAAACAGAATGGGAATCTGTTATGCGAAATCATGTTTGGAGCTTGGCCACTACTAAAAAAACATGGCACTGTAATACTTTAGAGAGTTATGTCCATATTGTAGACAAAGGAAATCTGGGGTCACTCCCTTTTACACACAGTGGGAATTCTTACTCTATTGCACACAGTAGGATTTGTACTCTATTGTACTCTGTCTTTCAGTATAAATATTGAGGTGACTTCTGAGGATTTATGAGTCCTATGACCAGGGATGGACTGTGTGGCATCTCACAAGACCATATTACACATCTTTTTACTGTACCTCTTCCTCTTTCTCTTGTTCCATATCATTTCACTACCTAGAAAATACATTTTTACTATGTATTTCTGGCATCATAATCATTTCCAGAAAAGCCACCTGAGTTCCTGTAATACTGGATACAGTATAACATTGGGTGAGGGGCTAGACTTTCTTAAGAATCCTATTAGTCCCCAATTTCAACCCTTAATCTGGCCAGGCAATGAGACAGGGGGGAAATAAACTAGGCAATAGTCTGTTTTTAGCCTCAGAGTTATTAATGGGATACCTGTCATGGATGCATTTGATTTGGTGTGTCAGCAGCTAAATTATTCAGCTAGAAACACGAGGAGGAGGTTATTTCCACCCCAGAAGAAGTGTGTGTGGAGTTTGTGGCCTTTCACATATATTTACTAAATAATCATCATGGCAATGTAATGAGGAGAATAAAAGTGTGAGCAAAACCAGCAGCTATTAACTAGACAGAAAACTAGGCTTCCACTCAGAGTGTTCAGTTCGGATCTGCGTTGATTTGCACTTTGTGGGATGTGTAGGCAAAGGTGCAATGGTGTGTTTACACATCTCACAGCTGACTTCAAAAGCCCCTTCTGTCCCTCCAGCCAAGGGGTTTTCCTACCAGCAGCACAGCTCCTTCTTCAGTGAAGTTCGTGTGTGTCTGAATTATGATTAGTGAGATAATCATGAGTCACAGTTGCTACAGTTTGGGGACTTCAGCTCTTCTCTTCCCATCTGACAGCCCGAGGATGTGTAGGAATGCAGTGTGATGTGCTGAGGTTGAATAATGATGCCTCGGAGAGGCCTTCCTGGGTCTTTCATTTCTGTTTCTGTGATTTGCAGTTTTAATTTACTCATGAATGAGTTTTACCAGAAGGAACAAAATCCTCTGATCACAGAATCACTATCATACTTTTTGAAATATAAATGGAGTGGGGGCACTTTTTCACCACCTTAGAGTGAGCTTCCCTAGCCAGTAAATGGGTGCTAATACATATTACATTACCAGACAGTAAAGGATGATCCATTGTTAGGCTGGACTTCATTATTGAAGAGCATAAGCTGGGAAAGGCCAGTAGAAATCTGCAGCATAAACATTTTGCAGGAAGAAAATACTGATGGTAACTTTGCCTATGGAAGGTCTGTGTAATGGATTTCATTTGGTAGCCTTGGCTTTCAGGAACACTCTGGGCTTTGTAACTCAGCATTTTATTAACCCAAGGTCCCAAACCACATAGACACACACACACACACACACACACACACACACACACACACAC